>CM074718.1:189266035-190466035 GCA_037306005.1 Rhinophrynus dorsalis | reverse complement strand
TATCTAACAGAAAACAATAAAGAAATCTAAAACTATAGCAGAACTGTTCTCATTCCTTGCTTGGTCAAGGAAAAAATCTTACTGGAAGGGATTGGCTGGGGACCAGCTAGGAGAGGAGGAAGGCTTCCCCCTTTCAAGAATTATTCCTGCCTATTTAAAGGGGCGGTCATCTTCCCAAAGTTACCAATAACCTATATTAGACGACAGAGAAAAGGAAATGTACAATTAAAGCCTAAGAAAACAAACTACTCTAAGGCCTTTTCACAGAGATGAGTGGCGAGAAATCCTTATCTGGTATTAAAAGCAAATTTTTACAGTTTTATAAGCTTTTTATAAAATACTAAACCTGTAGATAAGGCTTTAATGAAAGATTAATTGCAGATTGTTGAGAGATCCAAATTGAACCATAATGGTCTTCTTGAGTTGTAAGTAGTAGAAAAGATAAAAAAGGAAAACAAAATTTCAACCACTTGTATATAAAACATTCTAAATAATCAATAAAAATGTTATCAATAATAGTCCCCAGAGTGCACAGATTTGAAGTAGAAATTTAAAAGCGTAATAATGAGTCCCAATTACTGCAGTCTAACAAAAGAAAAAAGAGAAAAAGAACTCACATTCTAAACACAGGAGTAACTGCATAATATGTTATACTGCCACCATTAGCACCCTCTTTGGTGGTTACTCGCTTGTAAGAGAGCACAAATATGATCTCTCATTTCAGATGCAGACAGGACATATACTCTGACTGGTATGTGTCAGGATTTTAGACTTACCTCGGTATCTGTTTGCCCTCCTTGTTTTCGCCCGATTGGCTGATGGGTGTATTTAGTCGAGTCTGCCCGTTTCTCGGTGCTCGATTATTTGGGCTTTGTCTGTACCTTTGCTTCTCGTTTTGACCTGGTTTGCTTGGTGTTTTGGCTGCTGGCTCCTGTTTTTCCGGCCGGTCCTTCTGTCCTCTGCTCACCCTCTGCGGTCCGCTTTTGGCTCCCGGTAAGTGTGGGCCGGTTATTGTTTCCCTATCCTCTCCCTCTGCATCCCTGGTTGTCCCCGGACCCCTGGCCGCTCATCCTTGCGACGCTCCGGCGTCTGCCTGCGTCTTCCTTTGCCCAGGGTCTGCCGCTTCGGGTGCCTCCCCTCGGGCTATCCGCCCTGGGTCCCGAGCCTCTCAGCCTTCCAGGGCCTCCTCCCCGTTGGGCCGCGTGGCGGCCGAGACCTGTTCCCGCTGCGGCTCCGCCTCCTCCTGTACCCGAGCTGGTTCCGGGTCCATTCGGCCCTTGGCGGCCTAGCCTGCAGTTGCCTGAGGGCTATTCCCTGCTGAGGGTTGGTGTGCCCGGTATCCCGGTTGGGATTATCAGCCTTGCGGAGGCCTGCTGGTCTGGGCGGGCTCCCCATAGGCTGAGTCCCGTAGTCTCTGCTGAGGATTGGTGGTGCCGGACCTTGTCTGTGTTGCGGTCTCTTCATCCGACGGGTAACGGCTGTGTGGTGGCTCCCTTCTGTGTGGTGGCTCCCTTCTGTGTGGCGGTCCCTGCCTACTCCGAAACCCGCAGGTGGGGTGCACCTGTTCGGCGCCTGTGGCCTTCTTGGGCTATCTTGGCTGAGGGGTCCTCTTCCCTGTTCTGGCAGGAGGGACTTCTGGTCCTTCCTCCTGGAGGGCATCAGAGCGGGAAGGAAGGGTTGTTGCTGGCCCATTCTCATCCTCAGTGGAGCTCCTTCCTTTGGTTGCCCAGTCCCGTTGGCGGGGTCCAAGGAGGGTGACTGGGGTTCTGGTCGCTCCGGCCGGGTTTAGGGCGGTCAGTCTCCGTGTTGGGTCTCCGGTGCATTCCAGCGCCTGGCACTGGCTCTTGCAGGTCCGCTCGGCAAGGTCTGTCCTCCCCTTCTTGTCTTGGAGGTTACTATTGTCCTCCTCTCTTGTGTCCAGGGCCCGGTGTAAATTCCTGCTGGAAGCTAATTCTGCTCTAGGGTCCTCTTAGTTGGGTAGGACTAGGTCTCCGTACAGTTCCTTCTGGTCTTCATCCTGGTCAGGGTCCCGGCTCAACCGGGATCGGACATCTGGCTTTGCGGCCAGCACCTTTAATTCGGCTTCGGCCGCAGCAAGGAGATCAGGAGGACTGTCACCGATCCCGAGCAACGCTCCCTAGCGTCGCACCCCAGCTTCAGGCCTAGTCTTACCTGCTAGTGGATTCCTGTCTACCTGCTATTGAATCCGTGACAGTATGACATAAAATGACATATTTCAGTTTCCAAGTGATGGATTAATCCAAACTGGAATAAGCAATGTATATAGAAGGAAGGGCATACAATCACTAAGTGTAGAAGAAAATATTGTGAACCACAAGGAACCAACCAACTAAAAGTCATGTACTCACACTCTCTCATGTGGTGAAGTGCAGACACTGGCTTATAACACTAGGTTGGTGAACCAGCAGAGAGACTGTCACTTGCTCTCTCCTCCAAGACTCCAAGCACAGGATAAATGTGAACCAAATCCGTTTATTCCCAGTTATAATTTTTTCACCTTCCGGGGAACTCCTACATCTAGACCAATGGTCTATCCATGGGCATTAGGTTCATGCCATCATATGCAAATGTATTTATTGGCCGCAGGAAACATCATTATGTGTGTGGTCCATCAGTGACTGTTTCATAAACCTTGTGCTCTGTGGCTGTTTTATTGATGACATCATGTTGGTCTGGAGGGTAAAGAACTAGATGGAATTCTGGAGTACTTCAGGTTTTCTTATAATGTACAGTTTGAGAATATTGACTTCCTGGCTTTAAGACTAGGTTATGATGCCACTAGGATGATAACCAGCTCTATGCACAGGAAGGAAGTAGTCTCAAACCAGTTTTTGAGAGCTGATAGTAGTCATCACTGGTTACGGTGTAATTGTAGTGAGGATGAGCATTTTCGAATGCCGAGTCAGCTTCTGAGGGATTAATGTGTTGAACGAGGGTATTGATTGAACATTAGATCATATATATAGCCCCTAGTAAACCTAAAACCTAAAAAGAATTGCTTATTCTTGAATAAAGAGGAACAGTGTGAAAACTTCAGATTTAATGGCCACTTTTATGCAAACTGCAGGCATATCGTCTACAGGCACATTAAATTTACGGATATATAAACTATTTATTAAATGATGAACAAGTTTTCTTTTTTGATTCCTTGAATTCAACAGCATCCCTCTTTTTCCATTCTGTAAGAGCACCATGAAGGGTGTGCTAATGTTGAAGGTATAAAATCTTAGTCAGTTACTCCTCTTGTATGTTCTCTTTTTTTTGCTGTAAGTAGTAGATGGAAAGGTTATGGGAAATATGAAAATCCAATTTATGATAAGTCCTGGATAACAAACAATCTAGTTTAATGATGTCCCATACTTGATACCAATAGTAGACCAAAAGCCTGCATGTCTCAAATACAAGAAGTGAGGTAAATGTGGGTTGAACCATAACAGGGAGCTGGCCAATATATGGTGAACTATATAGCCATAGTGCTTAAGGAGAAAAGACCAGACTTTCAGAGAAGTAAGCATGGGAGGTGATTGTGGAACATGCAGAAGGGCCACAAAAGGTAAGGGTAGACAGACCCTCTAGGGAACCAAGAATACCAGCTTCAAACCTTGCCCATCTGAGGAAGAAACCAGCAGCCCACCACCAATAATTGAGAGGATAAAAAAAAGAATAATTATTATTAGGAAGGGTCAGGCCTTCCAGGCAGATGCAATGCTGCAGTGTGGACAGAGGAAATGTGGCATAGTGGGAACTCAGTTGATAGAAGAAAAAACTGAGTGTAATTGTTTAATGATTGATCTTGGGATCTAGACTGGGGAATAATAGGCAGTACAGATAAATCTGGGGGAAAAATTAATTTTAATAAGATTAGCCTTGTCAGAGACTTTGTCCTGGGGGACCATACAGGGTTAATTCTAATTGTAGGAAATTAGCTGAAAGTCTGTTTAAAATGTGTTCAAATTACATCATATGTGAACAATGAGCCATTAGTCCAAGGTAGGGAGTGAGAAATAACTAGCCGACATTTATGATGATGAAATGGGTTTTGCCAGACATTCTTAGTATGAGAAAAATCCTCCCCTATGAGAACGTCTAGGAAATGACAGAATTTATATGACGTTTCATGCCCTCTTACATACATCATTGATGACATAAAAGCTGATTATATGTAAGAAATTTAAGTAGATTAAGAGCTCCACCTAGAGTCTTGAGAGCATTATGACTGGGATATCCGCATTCCTTGAATAATTTGGGATATATTAATATCCAATCAGGGCAGACCGGTGATGTCACGGTATAATGAGATGGATCTTTGTCCAATCATCAGACAAAGGTGGGGATTACTGATAAGGCAAAAATTGCAAATATAATGCCCAATTACTCTTGGTGAAGGGGGCTTTTTGACTTCCTAAAAGAGGGTCTTTGGACTCAACTTAACTGGCTGAAACAGAAAAGGTGACTTCCTGAAGGCTTTGCTGATCCTGCCATCTCACAGAGAAATACTAAGAAACTTGGATTGGTAACTATATCATTTATTCATTTAGATTCATTTAATCCAGAATTTTATAATTTTTCTTCTGTTTGAAGAACTTAGTTTTAAATTGTCTTAAGTGGACTGGCCAACCATTTGGGATAATTTATAATAAGCTAGATTTAGCTATTAAATTCTGGAAATAATAGAATCTATATATAATTATTGGGAAATGTTATAAATTGCCAATCAGTGTAATACAGTATATAGCGTGGGTTATTTATATTAGCTAATATTAATCTTGGTATTCCTAAAGTAATATTTTGTGGTTCTGGGAAGATTATAATAGTTAATATTTGATACAGGGTATTCTTTGAATCCAGCTATTAACCCTTTAACCGCTATTTGTCTGCTGTTAGTGGTGTTTTCTTTGGAATTCTCTGTGTATGTGCCAGGCTTATATTTTGTAATTTGAAAGTATTATCTCAATAGACAAAATAACTGCTGGGTGTGGCATCTGTTTAAACGTGTGTATTAACCCTTGGAATGCCTATAGGTTTTATATATAGGTTGCTGTAGTCAAAATTATGATAAATGTGCATGAAGTAATTCTAAGTAGATTATTTGTGTGATTTGGTTTGACTATATTAATTGCAATTTATATATTTTATTCAGAGGTATTCAATATTGAATTCAGTAGATAATTAAATTATAGTGATTTAAATCTGGGATTTTATTCCAGCTATTCCCTAAATTTGATTATTATTTATATATGATACAAGGAATTGTTAGAGGAATTATTTAATTCATCTCACAATACTCCTTACATCATAATTGGCATAGTCTATACAGTTTCTGGGGCAGAGGTATTAAGAAACCCTGCAACCAACTGTATTATATTAATTGTAACAATCAATTAACCTATTCTATGTTGCTGAATGCAATTATTGTTATTATACCTCTGAATATACCTATAGGTGGTTAACCCTTGCACCGCTGGTAATCTTTATGATAATAAGTGTGGTTTGATTTTCTGTGTACCTATTATAATTGCTAATCACTTATATAGTTCATTGTTGCTGATATTTATATATACATTGTATATTGTATTTTAATAAAATAGATATATTTTTGCACAAATATGAAGGATTCATTCTTGTGATCAATTCGTTACTGTGAAGTAGCGTGTCAATACATATTAAAGATAAAGTTCTCGAATTATTTTATATTGTCATTTGCCTATTTAAGTGAAGAAATCCAACCTGAGTGGTTCTCTGTTTAACCCTTTGGATACCTTCATATAAATAGCCCGACAGCCTTGCCCATGAGAGAGACAGGTAGTCAACAGAGGAGAAAGTCATAAGTGGAGAGACATTGTTAGGAATATAGTCAGATTGGGATAGATAATTTAATCTTACTGGTACATTGTAAAGGATGATCTTGTATGCCTCTTAAATAAGTGCTTTATTTAAAAAAAAGCTACCCAGCTTCAGAAAGAAGGGGATAGTCACCCTACTGTCAAAAAAAGTGACAAAACAGATATTCAATTCTGGAGACTTATAACACTCCTTAATACAGATTACAAAATTCTCACAAAAATACTTGCCAACCAGTTGAAGAGGGTTATAGGTCAGATTATTCAAAGCAATCGGTGGGTATTGTCCTCAAAAGTACAATTCACCATAATGTTAATATACTTTAAGGATGATGTGGTATTCAGAACACTGTAACCTGTCATGCTTTTGTCCTCCGTGCAGCTCATTTTCCCGTCTGACTCCACCCCCTGCCTGTGTTGCGGTTTCTCAGGGTGGCCACGTCTGCAGCCAGTATGGAAGTCCTGGTCCTCTGTCTTCCTCGGGCTCCCTTCTGCTTTCTGGCTTTTGGGTTTCGGCTGTTATAAGGAGGGGGTGTGCCAAGGTTAGTATAGCATTCCTTGGCATTCCAAGACTGTGTTTTTTCCCTGTATTTCCCTGCCTGCTCTCTGATTTTTCTACAGCCTGCTGCTTTTGTCTTAGCCTTGCCGTGTATGACAATCCTGCCTACTGATTCTGCCTCTTGCCTGTTGATTTTGTCCTTCTCCTTTTCTTTTATATGACCCAGCTTGTTGACCTCATATGCTACTGGACACCCCTAACTACTTTACACAGCATCATCATGCTACAGTAAGTGTTTTTTTATCTGTTCTTGTTGAAGTAATTTTTCCCTGGGGTCAATGGTGCTCAGTTTACTGTTGGGGGGATTATCCTTGGTCTTCTTCAGCTCCATCTTGCTGCACACCGAACACCTTTATACAACAAGGACTCAGCACAATCCCCTCAAAAGTAACCTATTCTCTCACACCCCAAACCCTAGCATTGCTCCTTAGCTGCTGGCACTACTGTCTCTTGTTGGAGGAGTCATCCATTCACTTTTCTCTGCACCTTTCATTAGTAGTTGGGCTGTCTCCATTACAATAACCAAAATCTTTTAAGGCTACCCTCCCCAGAACGGAGGACAGGCCAAGATCACCCGGAGCTTTGGAGTACCAAGGATAAGGAAATTGGGTGGTCAGATAAATAAGTGCAGGTTCACCAGAGCATCAGAGGTATTGAATGCAACAAATGGTTAATTCAGAAACAGGCACAAGGTAACCAGGAGCTAAGTAGCAGATTAGGTAAAGTGAAAATCTTGATAAAAAAATGAGCTGAGGTCAGGCAACAGAATCCACAGAAACAAAGGCAAAAATTATATCAACAATCTAGCTTGAATAATCGAGCATGGAACCTGAGGTGACACTGGTGTTAAAAATCTACCTGATTCAATGGGAAAAGAGGAAAGCTAATAGCCAACTACAGGGTAGGACCGGAATACTCAGGAAAGCAGATGTGACATTGTTAAAATACAAGATTTAACTAATAAAATTGTTTTATTATATATAGCACTTACCTCCCCCCTACTCAAGATCTTAAGTGTCTTATTTAAACCTCCTACTTTTTATGGGGTTAAAAAATGGACAAACTTAAACATGTTTTTATGTACAAGCCCTGACAAAAAATAAGCAAAAGGTTTTATTTAATTAAAAAGATTTGTTTATGTGAAATATTTGTTTTTGTGTCTTATGAGTCCTAAAAGTAAAACGAATTACATGGAAGCCTCTATTACAGTAGGCGAGATCCAGATCACAGTCTGAGCTTTGCCAATGAGAAAAGTCCTGGTCCTGATGGTCTTTCCCAGGCTTATTATCACTCATTCTCACGTCTCTTACCCCTCTCCTTGCCTCTTCCTTTGCCTCTCTTCCTAACGATATTGGCAGGCACCCATTGTCATGGGGTGACTAGCAAATAATGACACTGACAAGCACAGATACAATTAAGGAATTTTATTAAAAGAAAAATTAGCAAACATATACTTTCACCTTTCACTAGACTGGGTAGGGACAGTGCCACTACTCTTTCTCTACCTTTCACAGGACAGGTGTACTAGTAGAAGTCTGCACCCCACCGCTGGGTATACAGAATAATTGGAGCGAAAATCTCCAGAACGCTGGAGTACCAACTGTGGGGGATTCACCTTCACGAGACTAGGATAAGGACAGTGCACAGCACTCCCTTAACCCTTCACTGGACAGGTGTAACGAGACCAATCCAACTCAACCTTCACAAGGCCGGGTGTGAGGACAGTGCACTGCACTTCCTCTACCTTTCACAGGACAGGTTTACCAGTAGAGGTCTGCACCCCACCGCTGGGTATACAGCACAATAGGAGCGAAAGTCTCCAGAACACTGGAGTACCAACTGTGGGAAATAACCTTCACGAGACTAGGATAAGGACAGTGCACAGCACTTCCTTCACCCTTCACAGGACAGGTGTAGCGAGGGCAATCAGACTCAACCTTCACAAGGCCAGGTGCGAGGACAGTGTACGGCTCTTCTTCCACCTTTCACAGGACAGGTTTCCTTAGCATTAAACAATACCTTCACGAGACTAGGCGCAAGTGCCACTACACTTCTTTAGCCTTCACTGGACAGGTATCAGCGCAACCTTACCCTACCGCTAGGGTAAGCTAGGCAATGGTAACTGCACGAGACCCGGTGGGTGAACAACAAGCTACCTGGACCAATACAGCGAAAATCAGTGACACGGTCTGATTACAGACGCTGCTAAGGAAGTAGCGAGTGCAGCTGATAATAGACCCAGGATGCTGAAGATGGAAACTTGCTAGGACTGGATAGTCGAAACGTAGCAGTACTCCAGAGCCACGATGCTCAGAGACAGAGAACAGGGGATGCCAGGAGATGGGCTGGATCTGCAGTCAGACGAAGCCAGGAGTCAGAGCTGGATCGGTAGTCAGAAGAAGCCAGGAGTCAGAACCGGATCGGGTAGTCAGACAAGGCTGCAGTAATACACAGGAATCAACACAGCACTAGGCAGGAACACCACGAAAAGGCCCTGACCATAGGAATAGCTGAGGCTTATAAGGCCTAATGGGTAAGTGAAGCCCAGACTGCAATTCCCAGTAGCCTATAAGAATGGCGACTTGAAAGACAGCCAGGAAGTAATAAGGTTGCCATATTGTCTCACACCACTAGAGGCAATAACAGGCACAGTGATAGTACCCCCTCTGAATGATCTCCCCCCATGGAGGAGCCCATACCTTATTTGGAAATTTTGCATGAAACCTACGCAACAACACAGGAGCGTGAATATCAGACTGATTGACCCAGGAATGCTCCTTGGGCCCATACCCCTTCCGATGTACAAAGTATTGGATGCGCCCTCTGACTTTATTGGAGTCCAGAATACTTTGAACCTCATACTCCTCCTGGTTTTGAATGCGTACTGGACCTGGCACTGCCGGAGCATTAGAGTAGCAATTGCAAATCAGAGGCTTTAGGAGTGAGACATTGAAAACGCTGTGGATATGCATATTCCTAGGAAGATCTAGAGCATAAGACACAGGGTTTACTCTATGAAGTACCGGGAAAGGTCCTGTGAAACATGGAGCCATCTTATGACATGGTACTTGCATGTGCAAATTTCTGGAGGCCAGCCAGACTCTATCCCCAGCTTGAAAGACAGGAGCAGGACGCCTGAATCTGTTCCCATGTGGAGCGGAGCTGCTGCATATGCTCATCCAGAGCCGGAATATCTTGTGCTTGAAAGGAGTCCGGAAGCAAGGATGGTTGAAAACCATAGTTAATCAGAAAAGGAGAACTTCTAGACAAGGAACATATCGCACAATTTGTGGCAAACTCAGCCCACGGCAACAGTTCAGCCCAGTTATCGTGATGGTCTGACGTGAAACAGCGCAAGAACTGTTCTAGACCCTGGTTGGCTCGCTCAGCAGCACCATTAGTCTGGGGGTGGAAAATGACAGCTTGATTCCCATCTGATCACAGAATGCCTTCCAGAAACATGATACAAATTGGCTACCACGATCAGAAACCAATACCCTGGGCACACCATGAAGCCTGAATACCTCTTTAGCAAATACCATAGCCAACTCTTTCGAGGAAAGTAGTCATGGAAGTGGAACTGTCTGAAGCAACCCAAGAGGAAGGTGCCTAGGCGTCGTGGCACGAGCACACACTGAACAAGCCTACACGAAGGCTGCACAATCAGCTCCTAAACTAGGCCACCAAAAGAGCTGTGAAATTGACCAAATCAGTTGGTCCCTACCAATGTGTCCAGCTGCCTTGGATGAATGATAGGTTTCAAGTAGCCGCCTACGGAGATTATCAGCTACAAAACATTTGCCACTGGGTTTGTCTATTGGAGCATTTGTTTGGGAGGCCAAAATCTCCTCATCCAAAGGAGATGTAATGCAAATACATATAGTGGACAAAATATGATCCGGGGAAATGATAGGAACGGGTTCGCTTTCCATCTCACGTTCTGGCCCAAACTGTCTAGACAAAGCGTCAGCCCGCACATTTTTGGACCCAGGAAGGTACGACACTACAAATTTGAATCTGGACAGAAATAGTGCCCATCTGGCCTGTCTGGGTGACAGCCTCTTGTAACAGTTTTTAGGACACTCAGACCAATATGTGAAATAAAACACAATTTATTCAGAGTAAATAATGCAAATGTTCGCCCTCTAGTGGCGGTTAAAATAAACACACCATGAAGACTGATAGGTTACAAGTGTAAATGCACAATAAGATGACATGTACAAATACTAAGAATAGAATGGAATATCACCCCAAAGGGTTAAGAACTTGATAAACAGTCAGTCTCAGATGTGGAGATTTGGCATGCCCTGGGTGATATAAGGATGCGCTGGTAGACAACGTTCACCATGTACTGGAGACGTGACTGCCTAGCCAAGATGTTCGAGTAATAAGAAGAACAGGGATCCAACTAGCCCCCTCGGGCGTACCTACTGGATCTGCTTCTGCGAGTGCAAGTGAGAATAGCTCCCACGGGCGTAACGGAAACCGGCCTGCAATGCAAGAGCTACTAAGCCTCCTCAGACTTAACCGGATATCGGTATTTGAAGTGCTAGAGCCAGTAGCCCCCACGGGCGTATATACCGGATCTGCTAGCGCTGAAGCCTACTCTCTGCCGCCACTCTGCTTAACGGGTATCGCCCAGTAACCGACAATAGGGGAGAGCCCTTGGCACCCAACCGGCCCACAATACGTGACTACTCTGCAACGGAATGGATAGAGTCGCCGACGGTGAGCGGCCAACTCAGCAGACGTAGCACCGAGAAAGAGGCTCTGTTCTGGGAATAGAGAGCGTGAGAGCAAGGCAGCACTGCTAGGGTTAATAAGCACGTTTACTCGAGGCTTCAGCAAAACAACGAGGCTCTGCAGGATGAGGAAGGCACACTGAGGCACACACAGCTCTGCAAGGGTAGCGGTACACTGCACAGATAATAGGCAACACCAGGCAAGGCGGTCACACGGTGACTGGCAACAGCAGATGAGAATGTCGCAACGGCGACAACAGGAACGCAGGTCACTGGAACAGGCTGGAAGTCGATCTTCGGAGCAGGAAGTCAGCCGGGCCGGGTCGGAGCACGCAGGAGGTAGTCATACAAGCCGGGTCATACACAAACAGGAACGTCAGCCAAGCCGGGTCAGGATCCAAAGGTGGTACGCAGTCAGGCCGGGTCATACACAAACAGGAACACTGGAGAATAGTCAGGACAAGCCGATTCGGTACACAGAAATCCGGAACACAGGAACACAGCAACAGCACTACTGGCTCAGAAACACCACGAAAGGGCATCTGACAGGTGTCTGGGCCAGGCATAAGAAGGTCACCAGGGGTGGGCCAAACTGGCTCAGCAAATCAGAGCGATCCACAAGAAAGAGTGACAAGAATCACAGGCACTGTGATACCTCTTTCCTATGACAAGTACGTCAAATTTTTATGATCTGTTAAGATCAAAATGGGAGCCTTGGTACCCTCCAGGAGGTGGCACCATTCACGCAGAGCAAGGATAATGGCTAGAAACTCCCGATTGCCTATGTCATAGAGGCTCTGGGCTTTGGACATCTTTTTGGAAAATAATCCACAGGGCATCAGGGTCATGCCAGACTCGGGTCTCTAAGATAATACTGTCCCTACACCTGTCTCAGACGCATCCACCTCCAGGGTAAAGGGCAATGTGGTTTTTTGGGTGTACAAGAACAGGAGCCACCGAGAAGGTGGTTTTTAAGGCTTCAAAAGCACCGTTGGCCTCTGGGGACCAAGCCTAAAGATCAGCACCCTTATGTGTCATGTCAGTCAAGGGTTTGACTACAGTAATTTAGTATGAATTTCCTATAATAAGTTGCAAACCCAAGGAATCTTTGTATGGCCTTCAGACCCAATGGACGTGGCCTTGCAAAACTGCCAAGAGTTTCTCTGGATCCATTGCAATGCCCTCCACAGAAAACATAACCCAGGAATGGCACCCAGTCTTTGCGAAATTCACACTTCTCTAGTTTTCAATATAATTTATTCTCACTCAATTTCGGCAGCACAGTAGCCACATCTCTCCAATGGGTCACAGTATCTGGAGAATGTATCAGTATATCATCCAGATAAATGACCACACAGGACTGCAGTAGACTTCTTAAGACATCGTTTATGAACTCAGGAAACACTGCTGGGGCATTGCATAGCCCAAAAGGCATGACCAAATACTCGTAATGGCCACTGCGAGTATTACAAGCGGATTTCCACTCATCGCCCTCCTTAATTCTGATCAAGTTATATGCCGCCCTTAAATCAATTTTAGTGATGACAGAGGAGCCCTTCAAGCGGTCAAATAACTCTGTAATTAATGGAATGGGGTATGCATTTTTTACCATCAGCTTATTTAGACCTCTATAATCTATGCAAGGTCTGAGCTCCCCATTTTTTTTCTTAACAAAAAAAAATCCAGCCCCCACGGGCAAGGAAGATTTCCAAATTATGCCTCTAGATAAAGCATCAGCAATGTACTCCTCCATGGCCTGGTTCTCTTCTACCGACAGGGGGTAGGTGCGGCACTTCAGAGGCATTGTGCCTGGCATCAAATCAATAGCACAGTCATATGCCCTATGCTCTGGCAATGTGCTAGCCTTCCCTTTGCTGAATACCTCACTGAATGACTGGTACTCTGAGGGTATCGAAGGGGAGGTCCACAAAATTTGAATCGGCTGCTCTAGGCAGGCCTCTTTGCAATAGTCAGACCATGATAAAATGTCACAAGTCTCCCAGTCCACTCTGGGATTATGCTTCTGGAGCCAAGGGAAACCCAGTATGACAGCATAATGCAGGAATTAACCCCTTCGCGACACAGGACGTACATGTACGTCCTGTGTGGCTGTCACTTAGTGACAGAGGACGTACATGTACGTCCCGGAAATCCGGCTCCCCGCACGGCTGCACGCCGTTCGGGGACTCCGGATTCTTTTAGAAAAAAAAAAAAATGTTAGACGGGTGTTAAGTGACGGCCGCGTCACTAAGGGGTTAAATGACTTGGAATTGGAGAGTCTCGACATGGAGAGCTCCTACCCTAAGGGACAGTGGGCAGGTCTCATGAGTAACATGGGATGGTTCAAGTGGTCGACTATCAATCGCCTCTGCAGCCAATGGAGAGTCACGAGGCACCAAGGGAATATTATGCAATTTGGCAAATTCAGCGTCAATAAAGTAGCCAGCGGCACCAGAATCAATCAAGGCAGGAGTTGCCACTGCAGAAACAGTCCAAGATATAGCCACTAGTAGGATAGGTTTGTTTTGCACCAGGTCTGGGGACTGGTTTACACCACCTAGGATCTGTCCCCTCAGGGATCCTAGGTGCGTACGTTTCCCGGATGTATCGAACAAACCCTCAGCACGTGTCCAGCCCTACCGCAATATAGGCACAGACCTTCTCTATGACGGAAGGACCGCTCCTCTCTAGACAATCTGGTAAAACCAACCTGCATAGGTTCAACCCTGCTGCTCTCCACACCAGATGGTATGGGAGGCAAGGGAGGCATGGGTGGGAACTCCCTTCTTGGTGCCCATCGAGACTCAGACTTATGCTTCGGGTTTTTATATGTTGATCTTTCTCTTATACGGGTATTGATCAGTATAACAAAGGAGATGAACTGATCTAGATCCACAGGCAGCTCACGGGCTGCGGTCTCATCTTTTATAATGTCATTAAAACCCTGAGAAAAGGCTGCCACCAGGGCCTCATTGTTCCAGCAAACCTCTGGTGCTAATGTACGAAATTCAATAGCATATTCTGCTACTGTGCGAGCACCCTGCTGAATTGTCATCAACTTTTTTGCGGCAGAGATTGACCGACCTGGAACATCAAATACCATCTGAAAGGCCTCTACAAATTCCTGAAAATTAGAAGTTATGGGTTTAGCTGTCTCCCATAACTGATTGGCCCATGCCAAGGCATTGCCAGTCAATAAGGAAATCATGAAGCCTACTTTGCTTCTTTAGCTTTGGAACACATTGGGTACTAGTTCCAAAAAAATTCCTAGCTGGTTTATAAACCCACGACATAACATTGGATCGCCATCATATCTTAGAGGGAGTGGAGCAGCTCCCGACAACCCTCTATAACTAAAATTTTCCATCTGAGTGGTTGTAACTGATGCCGATACAGAGGAGGCCATCAGTGGTTGCCCAAGCTTGTCAAGATGCACTGTACGGTCCAGTAGTGTTTGCAACACCACTGATAACTGATCAAGACGTTGTTCCTGCATGTCCATCCTGGACATGATATTAGGTGACTGCCAACCAACTGTATTTGTACCATCAGGGTTCATGGCCCTTTAGTACTGTCACGGGGTGACTAGCAACAACGACACTGACAAGTACAGATACAATTAAGGAATTTTATTAAAAGAAAAATTAGCATACATATACTTTCACCTTTCACTAGACTGGGTAGGGACAGTGCCACTACACTTTCTCTACCTTTCACATGACAGGTGTACCAGTAGAAGTCTTCACCCCACCGCTGGGTATACAGCACAATAGGAGAGAAAATCTCCAGAACACTGGAGTACCAACTGTGGAGGATTCACCTTCACGAGACTAGGATAAGGACAGTGCATGGCACTACCTTAACCATTCACTGGACAGGTGTAGCGAGAGCAATCCGACTCAACCTTCACAAGGCCAGGTGTGAGGACAGTGCACGGCACTTCCTCCACCTTTCACAGGACAGGTTTGCCAGTAGAGGTCTGCACCCCACCACTGGGTATACAGCACAATAGGAGTGAAAGTCTCCAGAACGCTGGAGTACCAACTGTGGGAAATCACCTTCACTAGACTAGGATAAGGACAGTGCACGGCACTTCCTTCACCTTTCACAGGACAGGTGTAGTGAGGGCAATCAGACTCAACCGTCACAAGGCCAGGTGCGAGTACAGTGCACGGCACGTCCTCCACCCTTAACAGGACAGGTTTCCTTAGCATCAAACAATACCTTCACGAGACTAGGCGCAAGGACAGTGCCACTACACTTCGTTAGCCTTCACTGGACAGGTATCAGCGCAACCTTACCCTATCGCTAGGGTAATCTAGGCAATGGTAACTGCACGAGACCCCGTGGGTGAACAACAATCTACCCGGACCAATGCAGCGAAAATCAAGAACATGGACTGATTACAGACGCTGCTACGGAAGTAGCGAGCACAGCTGATAATAGGCCCAGGAAGCTGAAGATGGAAACTTGCTAGGACTGGATAGTCAAAACGTAGCAGTATACCAGAGCCACGAGCGCAGAGACAGAGAACAGGGGATGCCAGGAGACGGGCTGGATCTGCAGTCAGACGAATCCAGGAGTCAGAGCCGGATCAGTAGTCAGACGAAGCCAGGAGTCAGAGCCAGATTGGTTAGTCAGATGAAGCCAGGAGTCAGCCGAATTGGTAGTCAGACGAAGCCAGGAGTCAGAGCCGGATCGGTAGTCAGACGAAGCCAGGAGTCAGAAACGGATCGGGCAGTCAGACAAGGCAGCAGTAATACACAGGAATCAACACAGCACTAGGCAGGAACACCACGAAAGGGCCCTGACCATAGGAATAGCTGAGGCTAATAAGACCTAGTGGGTAGTTGGAGCCCAGACTGCAATTCCTAGTAGCCTATAAGAATGGCGACCTAACTTGAGAGACAGCCAGGAAGTAATAAGGTCGCCATATAGTTTCACACCACTAGAGGCAATCACGGGCACCATGATACCCATTCATTATAGAAGGGTATATCTCCTTTCTGCCCAAACCTGGTAAAGACCTAACCTTATGTGGAAGCTGTTGACCGATTTCCCTATTGAACTTAAACATCAAGCTCTATGCCAAAATCTTGGCAGACAGGTTGAAACCTCACATGCCTTCTTTGGTCCACTTGAATCAAGCAGATTTTGTACTGGGCAAGAGGCACGGACAACACGATAAAGATTTTATCCATTCGCCATTATATTTCTGTGACTTCTACCCCATACATCTTTCTATCAACTGATGCCGAAATGGCCTTTAAAAGAGTTAGCTGGACTTTTGTCTCACAAGTCTTACAAGCCTTTGGACTGGGTCCTATGTTCCTCAGGAGGATTATAGTCCTCTATACCAATCCTACTTTAAAAATAAAGGTCAACGGCTCCCACTCGGAAGCTTTTGATATTAACAACAACACTCAGCAAGGTTGTCCTCTGTCCCCTTTTCTTTTTGTACTAATAATGGAGCCCCTTGCACAACATGTACGTCAGAATGTGTTGACAGAGGGTGTTCGTGTCCACTCAATGAATTAAACATTTTCACTGTTTGCAGACAACTTTTTGCTTTCTATTTAAAATGTTAATAAAGTGTGAAATGATAGTTTTGAGTGAAATTAATATTCCATTTGTCAACTGGGACGTCTCTGTTTCAAAATCAGCTATAAGCAGGGATATCCTAGGTTCCTTGCAAAGTGCATCACTTAGACAACTTGTTAATGAGCCCACTGGCAAGGAAGATCCACAGATTGCCTACCAATGTGGTTTAGTATACAGGAAAAGGAGGAGTATAATAACATTAAAACAATGGTCTTAGAAGATATGCTTTCACACAAAGAGGAAGTTATTGGGTGAAGTAGGAAAAATAAATAAAACATGCAAAATTAGATGCAACTGATCTCTGCATCAGGCTCATAACTACCACCTCCCCTTCTTTGATTGAGAATTCACCAATTGGACAGCTTCCTAGGGTGCATAAATTGTAGCACTGATGGCAGATTAGCTTTTTATGGCAAAACCCCCCAAAAGTTTGAATGTGGGGGATTCAGCATTGAAAGTGAATGACTGTAACATAGAGTAAAGAATCTGAAGATAGAGGAACTATTATAGACTGTTCATTTATAACAAAATGTTGTCAGCTTTGACGTTTCTCAAAAGAAGTATTTTGAATCACTGGATTTTTTTTTATCAGTGACACTGTTCTCAATGCTATTCTACCTTTTTCCCTTTCTACTTTTATGAAGAGCTGCAATATTAAGAATGTATTGTAGAAACCAGATTGTCAATAATCCAATGATACCCAGAGCCATTTTAGTACACCAACATTTGTATTTATCCCAGTTTGGCATTGGTAACCTATAATTTTGTCATTGAAGGCAATTTATAAGACACCCCAAGGATACCCAGAGCTATATTAGTACACCAACATTTGTACTTATCCCTGTTTGTGGTGTGTAAACTATAATTTTAACTTAGTAACAGACTTGGTGAGGCTGAAAAAAGACATGCGTCCATCAAGTTCAGCCCATGCGTTTGCTCTCTTTTGATCCACAGGAAGGAAAAAAACAAAACATTGAAGCCATTTTCAATGTATTTAGTTGGAAAATTCACAATCATAAATAAATATGGGGTCAGTTAACCCCATATTAATTTATTTTCTTGGCCAGTATACAGTTAATATGGATAAATATACCCCATCTTTATTTTTTTCCCATAATTAATGGCAATCATATGAAGTGGACCCCATATTTTTTTTAACACTCTCCATCTTGACATGATCAAGATGGAGATATAAGAGACTACAGAAATCTTCAGCGCAATAACTGTTTTTTTTTTAAATAGTAAGGTTATATATTGCCATTTTGTTAAAAGTGCCTTGTTTATTTATTTAGTATTTGCTAGAGCATTTTTGCTAGAATAATTGTATTTTTTATTTTAAAATGATTTTATAATAATTGTGAGGTGAGATACTAGTGTAACCAGAAAAATTAGTCTAGTCTATGATAAGCACTGGCTCTGTAATGACAATAAAACCTTATCCTCTCTATTTTTTTTTGCCTTATCTCTGAATTGCACTTTTTTGACAGTTCTGCTGTATGCAAAGCTCCATTCCATACAGCATTGTGTATGGAGCAGGAGAACAGAACAGCTAGCACAGATGATCTACTTTGGCCCTTAGTAAAAGTAAAAAGAATTAAAAGATCACAATGTATTTTATATGTTTAACGTACTCTATTTGTTTAATGCAAAACCATGCTAGCGGAGGGCCTGAAAATGAAGACAGATCCCCCTGTAGATATGACCTCCAAAATGTAAGCAGCTGCTGGCAGGACACAGGAGTACAAGGTAAGGTACCAAGTCAGTAGGCAGAGGTGGAGTCAAAACAATCAGTATTCAGGGCAGGCATCAAAGTTTAACAAGGGCAGAAGAGCTCAAGCAGAATCCATAAACAATGCCTGCATCAGGAACCAGGAGATCTCTCATGAACTGGCAATGCAGAGTTTCTAGAACAAGCAAGACTACTGCGCCCTGGGTGCTGATTAAATAACCTCCCATCAGGAAGCAGTTGACTAAGTCCACCAATTATAAAGAAGGTTCCAGAACACCAGGGGTGCACTACAAAAGCAAGAATTAGGATGACACATAAATCCTACTGGATCCAGGTCCTCTTTGTATGCAGGACCCATAGGCACAATGTTGTTGGATCAAATCCAGGCAGAGACAGGATATCGGTGATGTGATAACTACTCCTTCTAGTCCCCATTTCCTGTTCACTGTAAAGCTTTCTATGATCTGCTTCCCTTATTCCTTTGCTGTCTGCTAAGTCTACTATTATCACTGCATTCATTCAGTTCTTGTAACCAGTCAGTGAATCTTTGGTTATACTATATAATAGGGGTTCTCAACCCGTGCCCTCAGTGGCCACTAACAGGCCAGGACTTAGGAATTCCCCTGCTAGAGCACAAGTGTGTTGATCAGAGGGTCATTCACATTGATAAACTCACCTGTGCTTTCACAAGGAAATCCTCAAATCCTGGCCTGTTAGTGGCCACTGAGGGCACGGGTTGAGAACCACTGCTCTTAATTCAGTCAACTTCCCCAATCTGCCACTGCTTTGTGCTACCTTGTTTGTCATGTTCTCTTCTTGTGCCCCATCTCCATAGTGCTTATTTAATTATTTAAAGCCAGAATCTCAGCTGTCAGCCTTTCAAGTTATTTCTGCTACTTCGTTATCGGTCCAGTCTACGGCATTGTTCTTATCCTGCCGCTGGAGCTATAATTTTCTTCTTCATTAAGTTGTCTGTGTATATGTTAAGGGTTGTAACTGATTATCTGCCTGTCCCTGCCTTCCAAAGTCTATGACTTGATCCCTACTCCCCAAGGGCACAAGCTCAATAGATGTGTTGAGTAATAGGAAGAAGAGCTTGCAGATATCCCTGGGCAATTTATCTTATTTTGGGATCCAGATTTCTGTCTCCCATCAACTATAAGATGTTACCAGCTATTGCAGTCATGCTAAACATGACAATACAACCTGACACATAGAAGGTTAACTAGTAATTGACCATCCTCAACCCAAAGGATAAACTGAAGAATATACTAAACCTCTTTGATGCTCTGCTTTGTATTGCATAAATGCTATTCTTATATGCAAGAGATAAAGTAATCATCTGTTTGCAGTCCCACCTTGTAAATGTTTTGATATGGACTGGTCTTTGCTGCTTCAATAAATCTTTTTTATAAGAAATAAGCTGTTTCTGCTCATTCTCTTTTACAAACTTTAAAAATGATCTTTATAAGAATAATTGTGTTGAAAGTGCTGTCCTTTTAATATTTTTACAATGCATTGGAGAGCTTTCTAGAAAGGTTTTAATAGAATGTCTTGGCATTGGACTATGAAGCTCAATGCTTTTCTGCCTCGGTATTGCACATGGCAAATGTAAGTATTTCTAAGATGGTGGGATTGCCAAAAAGTATGAACATAATTTAAGCCTTATAGTTTGAAAATTATTTGTAGTTGTCAACTTGTATTCAACATATAAAATTATTAATGACTATTCCATTTAACTTTGTTACTATACATAAGAGCAGTGTTTTCTAGTTTAAATTCTTCACATGGAATTCTGATGCAATGGCACATTTTATTAGGTATAGACCTAAACTAGTTCCAAACATATTTAAGTAATACAAAAGTGAAATATTTAACCAAATAAATTTATGTAAACAACTGATGTAATATACTACTTTTGTGCCGAGCTGCTGAGGAAATTACTCTTAGTGTGAAAGTCTAAAGTTCCCGACGTGTTACTCTACTGGCTTGATTGTAGCTGATTTCATTTCATACTTGATTGCCATTTTATAAGAAATGCCCACATGGTGTTTTTCCTCTTAGTCTAAAGTCTATAAAAATACAGGTTCTTGACATCAGTAATTTAACAAAAAAGCTAAATAGTTGTTTTTATTGGCCTATCGTTTAATATTAATCCTTAATAATAATTTAATTGATTATTGTTTCCATAGCTCATTTGTCTGAAAAACAAAATGACCCTTCTCCATAAATTAACATAAAACAAACATTTCAAACTGTGTATTATTTCAGTCAAATGTATTCATATCTAGTGGTTTATTATGTGTAACAAGTAACTGATTATTTGAACTCCAGTCCTAAACCAGGTTCAGGTCATGTTATGAAGTAGAAAACAGAGGAAATGTCTGTGTGATACAGCATTACATTTTTACATCTAATTAATTGTACTCAGAGGACTTAGTTTTTTAAAGCATGCTAAGTATTTGTTTACATGATTGAATACTAAGGAATGTTAAACGTTAGCAACCTCTGACAATTTGGAAATGGAGGGATATTGTTGTAAATGTGAGCGGTAGAATTCCTCAAATTTCAGTTCTAGGTTATTGCCAATAAATATGATACCAAATTAAATATACATATTATTTTTGTTTGTTTAAGAAAAACACCCCGCACTACCGAATAAGTTGGACAACATATGTTTAAAAAGCAATTGCCATGTTTTACTAAGTTTGCTCTTATTGGATCAGACTCTTATTAGTCAATTTGGGTCTTAGTAGAGCCCAATGGCTGGCAAGGGGCAGGGCTTCCAAAATGAAGGCTGTGGCTTAAACTATGGGCTTTATTTGATGCACTGTCCCGAGTGGCAACATTGTTCAGGCTATAAAAATCAAGAGATTACTGTACCACTGCTTGAGGAAACTTTATTCAAAACTTATTACATTGCAAAAGCTCATGTTTACGAGTGGATAGGTGCAGTATTTTTCACAACCTTTTCATTTTATGTTGGAGCTATTGCCGTTGCATTCTGTTGAATTTACGTTTAAATGTTAACTTTTATCCAGTGAGAATGCAGCCAGGTCTTCAGAATTATATACATATTATAACTTTCTCATTTGTTATAAGTGAAAAGTTATATTCAATTTAGTCATTATTTATTAAATACTTTTAAACACTTTTTGGCAGGTAATGTTTAACATTGGTGTATTCCCCAGTATTTGCTAAGTATTAAAATAACATTCCACTACAGGAGGTTGCTTTTTCAAAGGGGAAGAAGTATGACTATTTAGAAAATAGGAATGCATTCCAAACTATGTCCACCCTGCTGTTATATATTAAAACTGAGCTGCTTTGTTTTTTTTAAAACATATAATATTTATTCCAAGATTTAAAGCATTTATGGTAGTATTTCTTTGCTCTGTTTAGAGACACTCAAAATAATATTATTCATTTAAGTGCCAGAGGTATTGCTTTGTACATACACTATCCCTCTGATAATCTAATGGTTTACACCAGCCATAAGTAAAATATCTGGGCTTGTAATGTAGCTAGCTGTTCCTTGTGCATCTGAACACACACTACACCTATAGCCAGATAAATGTCACTTCTGTACTTCTTCTTAGAGGAACATGAACATACTTTATCACAAAGCACAAATCGATAAAAGGAGCAATTCTGAATCAGGAGGAAACGTCAACTAACTATTCATCGACTCCAGTCATAGAATCACTAATTCTCACTGGTATTTAACCATTCCACTGACATCTCAGCTGTATAAACCTCAACATTTTAATCAGAACTGGCTGCAACTCTGCTACAGATTACTTAGTCTGGTCTGGGAACAAATCTGTATTATATTTTGTCTAGACATCTGAAGCAGCCTGCCTGCTTTGACGTATGTGGAATGTCTAGACAAACTTGCTTTATTTACTAGAGAAAAGATGAAGAGGGGATCTTATCACAATGTACAAGTACATGAGAGGTTAATACAAGGATCTTTCTGGTGAGCTATTCATTTCAAGGCATGATCAAATACCCAGGGGTATTAGATATTGATATTAGAGGAAAGGAGGTTTCAGCTTTAGCAGAGGAAGTTTTTTAAGGTAAATTGTGGAATTCCTTTCACTGGGATGTGGTAATGGCAGATACAATGGATACATTTAAAGGGATAGTAATGTTTCATAATAAAAGCAGCTCTAATTAATCTTCATAGTATTTGGACTTTGGAGAGTGTTATTCAATTATGTCAGAGATGTAGTTCAAGAGTAATTCAATGACAAAGTATCCCCCTCCCGCCCCTTTTACTGATGTAACACTGTTCAGCCAGATAAGAAGGGAGGTGCCCAGGTAGACTGCAGAGAGGGACAATCTTCAATTAAGATAAGGGAAACCCCTGAAAAACATGTCAAGGGGGGGCAGGGCTTTCATTATTCTCACAGGTAGAAGATTGTCCCCTTCTGTTATCTGTCTGGTCTATTGACTGGATTCAACATCTGAGAAGAGATGGCTTACACTAGGCAAAACAGGAAGTTCAGATAAAGACTTAATGTATCTACCTAATTTACAATGTTAGAAAAAACTCTGAGGAACTATTTACTCAAAGAGCTGAGAAAAAAATCATTAAGAAAGCAGGAAAGATTCTTTTACCAAAACAAAAGCATGGATTTTTTTTTAATTAATGGAAACTAGAATTTTTATCTTGGGATGCTGTGTTTGCAGATACTGTAGTAAAGCATACAGTTTTGTCTCAGCACAATATTGAGAATTATGACTTGTGTTTTATTTCAACCTAATTTACTATGCTACTAAGTTACTGGACATTAACACCATAACCCTGAAACCCAGTTGAACTACTCACAAATCTAACGCAAGTGGCCTGTTTTAACTCTTTTTTTCTTTCCTCAAACCCCCAGCCTTAAACTGCAACTCCTTCTCTAATACTCCACAAGCAAAGTTTCCCCCTCTGTGACGTCAGCACTCTAGCTGACAGATTTGGAATCCGGTCTGCAGACCGGCGGCGGCTCTTCAGCAGAGCCAAGATTGCAAAATATAAAAATAACTACTTCATTGGAATGGTGTACAAAGTGTGCCTGGTTTGCAAGCACACTTTGTACATCATTCCAATTAAGTAGTTATTTTTATATCTTGCGATCTCGGCTCTGCTGAAGAGCAACCAGCTGGTCTGCGGTCCAGATTCCAAATCTGACAGCTAAATGGCAGACTTGACCATTTTGGTCAGTGGGGGGAAATTTTGTTTGTGAATATCTCTCAAACCATAAAGATTTGAGAGATAAGACTAATATCATTCTTAATGATTTTTTAATGCCTACAAAATAAAATAAACATAAAACAAAGTATTGCTATCACTTTAAACTCAATATGGCTAAGACAGAACTGGTTATTTTCCCTCCTAAAACCCAACTCCCAACCCATGTCTCCATCACAGTTGGTAATTCTGCCATCCACTCAGTAACCAATGCACACTGTGTTGGTGTTATTTCATATCAAAGCTGTCACCAAAACCTGTCACTTATTCCTGCAAAATACTGGCAAAATTCAGCTGCAAGAATAAGTTCTCTTGCTCCTGGATATCTCCCCTCTCATCTGTCCTGAAATCCCTCTCTTGGCTACTTACAACGTCTCTTATTTCTTACAAAATTCTTCTCCTATCCTTTTAGTCTTTTTTCTTTGGCAGCCTCTAACATTTCTGCTGCTATCACCAGTTACACTCCCTCCAGTTATCTGCATTCTTCTCAAGGGTTCTTTTTGTCCTCTCCATGCACAACTCAAGCCATTTCTTGGCTGCAATCATTTTCACTGGCTTGCCATCGACTTTGGAATGACTTCCCTATCCCCATTTGCCACTTATCATTTTCAAGCATCTCCTAAAACCCAGTAACAATATTCTCCTTGTGCACACTGACAGTCACATCAAAATTATTACTGAAGCCTAGTACTTGCACTTATGATCCTCCTCATGATTATTCTAATTAGAATTTCAGCTCTTTGACACAGGGTCCCCTTCCCAATGTATGATTGCCATTGCTGTACTTTTTTCCTGCAATAATGCAATGATTGCACTTTAGCTTGATGCTCTTAACCCTGTTCTGTATTTTTGAATTGTACTATTACTATTTCTGTAAAGTGGTGTGCACATGCATGGAGCTATATGAATAAAGATAAATAAATAAATACATACATACATACATACATCAGACCAATTACACCACAGGGAAAAAATTGTGGAGATTCTTTTTGATTTAAATTGGTATTCAGTTCCTGGAATGCGAAAGAGGTCTCCAGTGCACTACTTCTCAATGTGTTTGATACCTCACTAGTATTCAAGGGAGTTAAAATCTCCATTTAAATTACTAGACTTTTTTATCTGTTATAGTAAAGGTTTGAGCCAGCATTCCTTCTCTTTCCTTTTTATATAAGGCTCAATGCATAACTCTACCAGTGCAGAGAGCAGACAGCAGCACAGCTATCATTTCACACAGCTCACATTTCTCTCACATTTCACTTTTAAAACAGAGGGAGAGTGACGTCTGTAAACTGAGCTGAAACAAGCAAAAGCTGCAGGATGTTTCTGGTGAACTACATAGAATAAGTGTTTTCCTTTTTTCTTGTGTTTTGTGTTCGTGTGGTAAGTGATCTATTTCTCCTCCCTTTGCAGGGCCTTGATACTATTGTCACTGGTAAAACTGATGGTAATAGCAAAATCAGTAGTGCCCCAAAAAATTCAACCATGTATTCCAGCTATTCTTTTGCTGTAGAGGTACATGGCAAAAAGAGCATTGTTGTCCAAAACTCAGCTTTTGGCAAAGTGCTCATTATGTTTTTTTCACACTAAAAGTGTAATTTTTGGGAACATCAAAGGAAAAAAACCCCAAATTGTCGTTGTTTGACAGTGTCAAACAACAAGAGTGCATTAAAACTAGTAAGAAATGTAACACTTACCGGTCATCCTCTGTCCAGCTTCTTCATTTATCCTACTTCTTTCTTCTCTTCTGTCTTCTTTTCTTCAGTCTTCTCTTCTTCCTCTGGTGCTCATTCTTCTTTCTTCTCTGAAAATAAAAAAAAATCCATCCCCCAAAGATGCTACTGTTAACCGTTTCAGTGCCAGAGGGCTGTCAAAGGGTTACTATTTGTGGCATCTTTTAAATTCCAATTTTTACATTTCCTGCTTGTGTCAATATGTTTAAAAACTTGAAAAATTATTTACCCCGTTGCCTCCACCACCATCATCTCTGCTGGTGGTAGAAGGCATGTGGACTGGCACAGATTCCACTTCTGACCTCTCAGGTCCCCCCATGCTAGAAGCTTACGCACCTCCCAGCCAATGTTTAAAAGCATAAAATTCTTTACCCCCTTGCCTCTGCCGCCGTCATCTTCACTGGCAATGGAAGTCATGTAGACTGGCACAGATTCCACTTCTGACCTCTCGTGCCGTTGCCCGAGTCAGACTACCAGAGTTTCGAACCAAGACTAACTTTTATATACCAGTCTTGGTTCCAAATAGATTGCCAGTCTCTTGTTGGCTGGAAAGTGCTTACGCACGGATGCGGAGGCAAGGGGGTAAAGAATTTTAAGGTTTTAAACATATTGACACACAAGCTGGAAATGTTTAAATTCAAATTAAAAAGATGACACATATATATTTACTACTTACAAGATGACACAGATAGTAACCTCCGGTGCTCAAAGGGTTAACAGTAGTATCTTTGGGGGAGTATTTTTTTATTTTACCAAAACAAAACACTAATGGATTTTTTTCTTATTTTAAGAGAAGAAAGAAGAATGAACATCAGAGGAAGAAGAGAAGACTGAAGAAAAGAAGAAGCCGGACATGACTGGACATCAGGATTACTGGTAAGTTTTTAATTGTCCACAACACTCATGTGCAGTGGCAGGTGTCCAGCAGGAGTTCATCATCCTAAGATTGGAGAGAAAATATGAGGTTTGGAAAATGTGAAGCCATGTTGGTGATCTGGTGTTGTTGGCTTGCGGTGGGTGTATGCATGATACTCACAGGCAAAGTATTCCCTGGTGACCCTCTCCCATGTCTCCCCACCTCTGGGGGTATCATCCTCCAATAGCTGTGGCACTGGTAACTCATCAAGGGGACCAGGGTGGAGGTCAGATAATAATCTGGTGTCCATAGCAATATTATGCACTTGTCCATTAGTTTGGGTGCTTTCAAGGGTTAACTTGCCACTTGTCCATTAGTTTGGTTGCTTTCAGGGGTTAACTTGACATTTGTCCATTCATTTTGTCCTTAGAGAGCATGTGTGTATGTATTCTGCACTTCTTTAATTGAAACAATGACAATTTAAAACCGTCATTTTTTGAGGTGCAGGATTATGGGCAGAAAATCTCAACCACAAAGCATGAGGTAATACTGACCATTGTTAACAGCATGCTACTTGCATGTTGTTTTTAGTTGGTTCTTATGGTCTTTTTTTTTGACTGACGATTCTTACAATTACCGCTGGCTTTGTTTTAACAACTTGGGTAATTGGAAAACAAAACCTGACTTGAAAAATCACAACGCCTGTTATTTTTTTATTTTTTTTTTTTTAGCGGGGCTAAAAGTATTGAGCCCCTGTTAACATTTTTGCGCACTTTTTGGTGTTGACAGCACAGTTTATAGAATTGTAAAATGTGCTATCAAAACCATTACCGCCTGTTTTAAAAATAGCAGGGCAAATAGTATTGATCCCCAGTTGTGCATGTGATTGCATTCTGGGGGCTTGATACTATTACCACCATCACTGATTACAAACTACTATCAGTAGATTTAAATCACAGTCAGGTTTTCTATCACATTTGCTGTAACAAACTACCGTTAGTTAAAATTGCACAAGGCATGCTAAATTAGCACCCATTTTAAACAGTGAAAAAGCAGGTGAATTTGGTATTCATTAACCTGTGGTGGCTTGTAACACAAGTTAAAGGACTCTCTATTATTGCGTTAAATTAGCGACTACCAAACCTAGGCGTTGAGTCCCTAACCACCTACGTACTTGAACAGTGTTTTAAAAGACATCCACTCATGCGCAACCAGTGATCCCTATACTAGCAACCCGTGGATGTATTGATATGGGTCCCTAAGCCCTATATCAACACATCCAAGGAACAGATTTAAGATCAGCTGCTCGAATCTGATTCGCTGGGATGTGAGTAAGAACACCCCAGCCAATGGCTGTGAGGAAAATGGAAGTGAGCCTGCCCATATATAAAGGCAGGCTCTCTTCCAATGCCCTCAGTGTGTTACAGGCATCATCCCGTACAAGACTGAAGAGGACCTGTGTTCTTCAGCTTTGTCTCCGCTGCCGCCACCCTTGTGGCCGTTCAGTGCGGAGTCATGGGCAAGACACACTAGGCACACTAGGACTACGACTACCATCATGCTACCGACACAAGGCAACATGCATTTTACTCTTACCAATGAAATCCGATAATGTCAGAGAATGCATCTGCCAATTATGCATTTTTCTTTTTTAATATTATACAAAGCAAATGTTTTTGTTGGGTATTTTGTAGTAGTTGGAAAGGCAAAGTGACGTTGTCTACTTTATTTATATAATTTGGAAAATCCATTATATAAATAAAGAAGACAAAGTCACTTTCATCTTGTTCGTTGAGTTCCTACATGTAAAGAAACCTCATTCTGTAAATAAAGGAACGAGTACCAATACAAAATATATTACATAATCAATAATGATTTCCCTCTACCCAGTAGTAACTCCTTAGTTTTATACTGTAGGTGTAATTAGAGGTGCCCAAAAATACAGGCTTCTTTTTAGTGAATGTCTAGTTTGAAAAGATACAGTGTCACTGGAAATGTTGTCAACATTTCAAAATTCATTATGAAGAACAGGAACTTTCATGTGGCCCCAAGGGAATGGGATATATTACTGCACACACTACTGATGGTGTCCCTGTGTTTATGAGATCAGACTGTGTGGTGTGAATATAATGTATCACATTGCTCTACGGCAATAAATCTCACATGAATATTCATTTAAAATCCAGTATATGTGTTTATAAATAAGTCTGTGTAAATAAAATACTTTGGTATTGCTTTAAATCATTTATTCAGTTACAAAAAGAGGCGCCAATAGGTTATGAAATAACCTAAAAAATGTTGGTAATGCCACACCAACCAACCTCGCCCCCTAAAACAAAAGTGTCCCTTTTAGACCATTTGAAATGTTGGGAGGTATGACTTAACTATATGACAACAAAATAAGCAAGGTCTAGAAGCTGTGGTCCAGCCACTCAGACAACAGACACAGGGGACATGGGAGGAAAGACAGTGGAGGAGACATTTCTAATGCTCCTTTCTCATCAACAGGATACCGCCGGCCATGTCCGGTCATATAAACCAATGTACAAAGGCATACTGCTACTCTGTATATCTGTCCTGTGTTCAGTCTCTGCTAGCATTTTATGCAACTGAGATTGATGGGACTTGTAGCCACTCAGACCGCGCCAGCGGAGCAATGCCAGGAAGTCAAACACTGGAGGAGGCTGTTGTCTTTTGGTTTCTGAGTGGCTTCAATTAACAGGACACAATGTTGATCTGTCCTGTGTTCACTTCCTGGCATTGCTCCACTGGCATGGTCTGAGTGTCTACAAGTCCTCTCAGCTGCCCAGTGACGGTGGGTGCTAAGTCAAGGGAAGGAAAGAAGGTATGTAGTAAGAGATGAGTGGGGTCCAGGCGGGCTGAGAGATATACTAGTTAAATTACGCAGGATAAAGGTTCATGAAATACCAGCACAGACAGAGACTGAACATTGGACAGATATAGAATAATGGTATGCCTTTGTACATTGTTTTGTTTGACCAGACATGGCTGGTATCCTATTGTTGAGAAAAGTGCGTTAGAAATATCTCTGTCTTTCCTCCCATGTCCTCATTGTCTGTCTTCTGAGTGGTTGGACTGCAGCTTCTATAACTTAATCGTTTCGGTTTGATAAATCAAGAGACATAGTTAATGTGTTTATACATATGATATAGACTCTGCAATGAATAAAGCAATGCTCGTCCAAGGTGTGTAGAAATTACTGTATAAAGAACTGGTCACTTGTCCACGTGATCCTATAACGAAAACGAATTCTGCCCAGTGTACAATTGAGCAACAAAAGTTCTGACTCTTTGTACAGTTACCTCCAAGCAGTGTGGAGGAGCCTAGAAAATTAAGCAATCTGAGTCTTTGAGTGCCAGAGTGGCAATGTGTTTGGCACCTTCCTGGCATTCAAAGAGTTAAACAGTGCATTGGGAGCACCAGAACATCCATCCAACAGGCACTATATAGGTGTCACAGGAACCACTGGGCCTGGACTGGAAGCGGCCATTTGGCCATACAGAATCATGGGCCAAACTACAAAATGGAGAAGGGTGTCAGCCAGACTCCAGGGTGGCACTTGGCCTGAGACCCTATTATGTATTGGGGGTGGGGCAGTGACTACCTGGGACAGTATCTGGAGACTGGGAGTCAAATGTCCTATTGCCTCACCCATTGTGTGCTGTGTTATTGTTTAAATGCAAAGTAGGTTTCCTGGGGTAATGTGGTTCCATTTGTTGGTTTGTGAAACTGATTGTATTATGTCAGTCACTGATGTAATTACCTGAGCAGACCTGATAGAGGGCTGTGTGTTTTGTATTCTATTGTGTGTTACTGTATTTAAGTCTCAGCAAGACTGGTGGTGTTGTGAATCTTATTTGCTATTGGTTGACTGTGATCACAAACCTGTATATAAACCTTGTTTGTGTCCAAATAAAGCAGTTCTTGTTTTAACCTACACAAGTGTTGTCTGGTGAGGTTAAGCTGCTGGTATGCTGGGAGAGTTCTTGTTATCCTGACACTAGTCCTGCCTGGTGATTGGGATACCTTGGGAGAAGCTGGTGGAGTTTTCCTGTTCCAGTGCGAGGGAAGTGTCGACTAACGGAGTCACCCAAGGCTGGGTGGCAGCGGTATCCGTTACGTTGGTTGGCAGCGGTGGGATGCTTCCCAGTTGGTTTTTGGAACATACAAGTCAGCACCACCAGGATCGTTTCGCCTGAAACTGATAAAGCCAAGGAACGAAACTGGGACCAGTATCCAGGGGGAGATATAGCCGCCTGGCTTGACCCCGGACTTAGCAGCGCAGGGAGACCAGCATCCAGGGGGGAGATATAGCCACCTGGCTTGACCCCGGTCTCAGAGGCGCAGGGAGACCAGCATCCAGGGGGAGATATAGCCACCTGGCTTGACCCTGGTCTCCACAGCTCAGCAAGCAGTGGATGGAACAGAGTACCTTGGAAGACCTGTTGGCTGAAATCAGTATCCAGGGGGAGATACAGCCACTGGCTTGACCCCGGTTTCAGCAACAGTGTAGGGGAGCAGTGGAAGCAACGGCTGACTCACCAGACCGAAGCAGCAGCTCTCCACCGGCAGGCTCCAGCATGTCAGAGACTGAGATAGAGGCTATGCTTTGCCAAGCCCTATACATCTATGAACAACGGCGGGCCACACTAGAGACAGAGGGATACTCCTTCTCCTCCAAGGGCTTCATCCCTTATGCAGAGAGGCATGAGAGGGAGAGACAGCAGTGGAGCTCCTGCATCCTCGGGCCGAGTCCGGACTGCAGGGCAAGCGAGGTACTGGCATCCTGGATTGAAGATGTTATTTTCCTGGATCTCCAGTACGGCGCTTTCTGCAACAGGACAGGATTTGAATGGTTCGGGTTCCCCAAAACTCCTCTCCTGTGCTGCGGCTTCGCCTACAGGGGTCCCAGCTCGTTGTGGCATGCCAGGGCTGAGGAGTCGGACTTTGGCAGTCGCAGTGAAAGCCGGTTCTGGGAGATCCGCGACAGGCGAGCCGTGCAGCTGGGTGTGTCAGAAATACCTGAAGTATGGAGAGAGCTGGAGGATCTCGTAACCCATGAGTGGGGACTGGAGATTGAGTGTCGGGATCTCCAGGAAGAGGTGACTCACACCTATCCCCCACAGCAACTTTGTATGGATGTTGAAGGTGCCGCGGAGGAGACTATGGTCGCCGCAAGCACTCTACAAGTGGAAGAGGGGGCACCCCCGGCCCTCCCTAAGGCTGACTCCAGCGACCTGGTATGGTCTAGTCAGCAGGTAGCAGGTGAAGCTACGGCTGCCGCTACCCCTTTCCTTATGGAGGCCCCCACTGCCTTGAGCTGGATGTTGGGAGTGGATGAGGTTGGCATCACTCCCCAGTGGGTGTTTGTGTTACAGGGAGAGGAGGGAGACAACCCCTCTCCCCAGCGGCAGATGGCGTGTGCGACTGGGGGTGGCGTGGAGGAGACTGCGGTCGCCACGAGCACCCTACCCGGAGAAGAATGGGCTCTTCCTAAGGCTGACTCCAGCGACCTGTTATTGTCTAGTCAGCGGGTAGCAGGCGAAGCTAAGGCCGCCGCTAACCCTTGCATTATGGAGGTTTCCACAACCAGGTACGGTTCTCCAGGGGTTGGTACCATCACCCCCTCACAGCAGCAGGCATGCCTGGTCCCAGGAGCCGAGGTGGCTGAGATCACCCTCCAGAGGGAAATTTGTGTTCTCAGAGGGGAGGTAGTCGACCCCCCTCCGCAGAGGCAGCATGAGGACCCAGGGGTGGAAGCTGTTGTAACCCCCCTCCAGCTAACGTTTGTGTCTCCAGGAGTGGAGGCAGTCGGCATCACTCCCCAGCAGCTGTTTGAGCTACCGGGAGGGAAGGCAGATTAAAGCACCCAAGGTGCCACCGGGAGACAGATACCCAGTGGAAGAGCTGGCAACAGGGCAGATCGCCGCTGGCTTCTGCCCGTCTGAGCAATTGCCCCAGGGAGCGGGTGCTGGCTGCACCACTGCCCTACAGCAGAACGAGATCCAGGAGGAGATGGAGTGTTGTGTACTCTCACCCCAGAATCCAGAGCAACTCTACTACCCACTCTCATCATCCTCAACCAGCAGCAGAGATTCCGGTAATGTGCTGACTGGGAGGGCACTGTTGTTTGGGCGGGGATTTTTACAGGGTCATAGACTCCTGTGTACCGGATCCTGGGCTGGATGGCCTCTCCGGCTCAAGGCATCTTATGTCTAAGTCACCCTGTACCTGGAGGTGCCGGGTGCAAAGCTGGACAGACCCCAGGACTATAGGGGCTGGCTGGGGACAAATACTGTGCGGACATTGCACTAGCAGACTATGTGTCCACTCCAGACAGCAGCGAGATGACCCGTGTGGATCATGCTGTGGCTGTCGGAGGTGGACAAGGGGGAGAAATGTCACAGGAACCACTGGGCCTGGACTGGAAGCGGCCATTTGGCCATACAGAATCATGGGCCAAACTACAAAATGGAGAAGGGTGTCAGCCAGACTCCAGGGTGGCATTAGGCCTGAGACCCTATTATGTATTGGGGGTGGGGCAGTGACTACCTGGGACAGTATCTGGAGACTGGGAGTCAAATGTCCTATTGCCTCACCCATTGTGTGCTGTGTTATTGTTTAAATGCAAAGTAGGTTTCCTGGGGTTATGTGGTTCCATTTGTTGGTTTGTGAAACTGATTGTATTATGTCAGTCACTGATGTAATTACCTGAGCAGACCTGATAGAGGGCTGTGTGTTTTGTATTCTATTGTGTGTTAATGTATTTAAGTCTCAGCAAGACTGGTGGTGTTGTGAATCTTATTTGCTATTGGTTGACTGTGATCACAAACCTGTATATAAACCTTGTTTGTGTCCAAATAAATCAGTTCTTGTTTTAACCTTCACAAGTGTTGTCTGGTGAGGTTAAGCTGCTGGTATGCTGGGAGAGTTCTTGTTATCCTGACACTAGTCCTGCCTGGTGATTGGGATACCTTGGGAGAAGCTGGTGGAGTTTTCCTGTTCCAGTGCGAGGGAAGTGGCGACTAACGGAGTCACCCAAGGCTGGGTGGCAGCGGTATCCGTTACAATAGGAGATTCATACTTCAGTCCCTCTCTCCTCCCTCACTCTTCTCCGCTTGCATTCCATTCTTCCTCCCTTTTTCTACACACTCTACCAATGTCTCTCTCTCCGGCAATGCTCTCCATCCACTTTTCTCTCCCTTGTACTCTCTGTCTCACTCCCCTGTCTCCCTTGTGATGCCACAGACTTAAAGGGATAGCAATGTTTAATGATAAAAGCAGCTCTAATTAATCATCATAGTATTTGGGCCTTGGAGAGTGTTATTTCAATTCTGTCAGACTTGTAATTCAAGAGTAATTCAATGACAAAGTATCCTCCTCCCGCCCCTTTTTCTGTTGTAACACTGTTCAGCCAGATCACAAAGGAGGTGCCCAGGTAGACTGCATAGAGGGACAATCTTCAACTAAGATAAGGGATAAACCTGAAAAACATGTCAAGGGGGGCAGGGCTATCATTGTTCTTATAGGAAGAAGATTGTCCCCTTCTGTTATCTGTCTGATCTATGGACTGGATTCCACATCTGAGAAGAGATGGCTTACACTAGGTAAAAGGGGCGGTTGGGGAAACTTTGCTTGTGAATATCTCTCAAACCATAAAGAGATAAGACTTATATAATTCTTCATGTTTTTTTAATGCCTACAAAATAAAATAAAGATACAACAAAGTATTACTATCCCTTTAACAACTGAAACAGAGTTACATGAATGATACCACAGATCGGTGTGTATCTAATCCACCTGTTAGCTCTGTGGTATCACTAGTATAGCCCCATTTCAGTTGTAAACTATGTGGTATCACTAATGTATCCAATTTCAGTTGTAAGCTCTGTGGTGTCGGTAATTTAGCACCATTTCAATTGTAAGCTATGTGGTGTCAGTTTTGAAAGCCCCATTGTAAGCTCTGTGTTGTCACTAGTGTTATGTAGTCCATTTCAATTTCTAGCTCTGTGTTGTCACAAATGTAGTGCCATTTCAATTCTAAGCTCTGTAGTCCCATTTCAAGTCTAAGCTTTTGTTGCACTTTTTTTTTTTAATATATTTAACCCCTTGAATGCCAGAGAGGAACCTAATGCAATGCATCAATTTGTGATGACTTGGTGACCTGTCTGGTATACAATGCGTTGAAGCATCCTTTTTGTCTTTAATTATGTTGGTACTAGTAGAAAGGTTTGTGGCAAATGGGAGGGGGCAAACTGGTGGGGAGGCCCAATTTGGGATCCTGCCTGGGGCCCTATGGAGTCTTAATCCAGCTCTGCGGCAGCTCCAAGCAGCAGAGACATGAAGATTTTAGCTAAGTAGATTTACTTAGCATTTATGCATGACATTTATTTCAGTGTATATGGATACTATTCCTTCTTGGCATTATTGTATAATTTGGCATTAAATAGAGGCATTTAATTTAATGAATATTCATGGCACAATAGTATTTAACCCTTCGAGTGCCAGTGAGGTACGCAAGGCATTGCTTTGAAATGCGTTGCGTACCCTCTGTCACTCAAAAGGTTAAACAATGTATTTGTTCATTCTTGGTATTTATACTTTTACTTTATTTTACAGCCAGAAGTAAGAAGACTGAAGAGAAGGCAGAAGATAGACGAAAGAAGAGATGACAGAAGGACAGTGGATGACAGGTAAGTGTAACAAGGATTAGTTAAAGATCGGTGCTTGGCAGTATGTCAGGCACCGATAGTTAATTGTTTTTTAATGTTAAGTTCCCAATATCGCTGCTCTTAGCAGCATTTTGGGAACTTAACTCACAAAACGTACGTTTAGCCACAAGACCGTTTCTGTGGCTTAACGTCCTTTGTGATTTTAGCTGTTAGGGCCTCTGAATACCACGTTAGACATATTAGTTTTTCAGCCGATATTCACTTTGGCCCTACGGGCTATATTAACACCTGCCTTTAATTCTACCCCCTGGAGAGGCAAGTTGCTACATTGAGGGAGATGGACAATCTCAACAAGTTTGCTGCTCACTGAACAGAAGGAACCTAGCATAGAAGGCACTGGGGGTGGAGATTTCTCAAAGAGACATGAGGTACCTAGGTGGGTCACAGACGCAGCAAGGAGGTGCAGAGTGTCAGAATAGCTCATCATTTACAAAATTAAAAAGAGATAAAAATAGGACCTAGGCCTATGTTTGTAGATATAGGAATTAATTATTTTTAAGTAGTATCTCCTATAATACACTTCTTTTTATATATTTTTTCCCCTCTGGTTGGTTTCTGTTTGTTGTTCGTTAGCTAAAACAAACATGTGATGAGTTTAGCTGGCCTCAGGACAATAAGAGAAACCAGGTGTGATATCTAGTGAAACTTGACTAAAGTTTATGGTGGTACAACAATACCCTCCCCCAAGTTACAGTTTCAGCTAGGCCTGAGAAAAATAAACTTTAATAGATCATAGCTAGCTGGGTCAGAAGTTCAATTTAACATTAGGAGTGATTAAAAGAATTGAACATTTCTATATATATATATATATATATATATATAGATGTGGGTGGGTGTGTATATGTGTATACTCTCCGTAATTAAGCGGAGTATACACATATGTGCTGAAATCACTTTGGTTCATATAGATCATTGTATATTATGTTTTGTATGTTTTATCTGAAGGTGATCTTCAAATCATCTTACATAAATGTATTGTCTACATTCACAATATAGCACTGCTCAAAATCTAGTCTAATCTATTATAGTAGATCTCACTTAAATAGATTAGGCAATAATTGTCTATAGCATGATTGGTTCCAAATAAGAATTTATCACAGATGAAAATATGTGTACAACTGCCAGGAATTAAGATATATGTTGGATATCCTTGGAGTTTTTGTTTAAATGTCATTGGTAAACTTTTGGGCTAAGGATGCCACCTGCTGGCCATATGGTGAACATAAGTAATCACATCCCAATAAATATTAACTAAGCAGGTGTCTCGGGTAACCGATGGAATCAGTACACATATTCGCCACACCTTGTGTACTCAACTTTACATGTGGAAAAGATAGATAAAATGGCGAGCCAAAAGCCAGAGGGGAGGTCCAGATATACTCAAGAAGAGCAGGAGGTCAGATACCAAGGAGATCCCCATGCGATACCTAGGAGTAGGCACAGAAATCCCCACGAGAGGCCATATCCCAGATTCCCAAAAGCAAGGAAGAGAGGAAAGGAAAAGTGACTCTACCACACCTGTACTCCAGAGAGCAATTTCAGATCTACCTAAAATCTTGTAAATATTGTCTCTCTTAACTTTATCTATTTAATTTATTTTCCTGCATTTGCAAATGACAAATCGTATTATTATATTGCCTTAAATTTTAAGGATAGAGTAGATATTAGTAGTGTCATATTTTCTAACTGCAGACAGAAAATACGGACATAACTATCACTGTAAATTATACTATTTCCTCTTTTGTAGTATATTCGATTAATCATATATTATCTTACACATGTTATGCAAGGGAACTAAGTAGATAAGTTAAGACCATCTGCATAGTATTCTAGACATATATTTATTGGCTTTAGGTAAGGTTAGAGATCTATTTAAGTATTTGGCTTTAAGGTGAATATCTAGTGTTGAAAGAGCTGGTTGCTCTGCATCATTGGAGGTGGTATTGATGTCACTATATGGTCCTAGGTAAATGCCCCTGCAGTGTGTCTATATTTGTGGTGTGTTGAATCAGACTAGGTATTGTTCTTTTGTCACAGCTGCAAAGCTTTTACAAAGCCTGTAATTTAATTTAATTACTGCTGATCCAAGCTATTGTTTTATTGTATTTTAAGTTCAATCGCTTTATTATTATTGTGTTATTTCTATAATTATTGCGTAATCATTTTTTAATATTTTATTAACCAAGTGCATTATCACTGATATAATTTCATTATATGTTTATATTATAGCCTTGTACAAACTACTTGGGAGGGACTGACTTTATGAATGGTTATTGGTCATCTTTAGTGGCATCTAGTCATTCAAAATCCAAAAACCCTGACAAGATTAATAGGGAGGACACGCCTGTATTTACTCACTTAAGCAGATGCTCTGCATATAGTGATGATGTTGGGAGTGTTGGCACAGGAATTGTCATGTCCTGCCCATTTTTCTCTTTTTGTGATTCCTTGTCTGGTTTTTCTATTGTTTTTCCTTGTTATCCATATCCTAGTTCCCTGCCTTGTCTTTTGTTTGCTCTGAGCCTTTATAGAGCATCAGTGCTTTTGGGTGGGGTGCAATCAAAATGTTCCAGGTCATGACTCTTAATTTCCTGTCTTGTTCCTGAGGTCTGTTAAACAGGATTTTAGGGATTTAGGTCCTAAGCTTAAGCAAAGGAACTCTAAGGTAGTATTTTCTTAAATACTACCTTTGCTACACTCTACACCAGAAAGACAGCAGATTAGGGCATTAAATGTATGGCTAAAGACTTGTTGTAAGTGGAAGAGTTTCGTGTTTTTAGAACACTGGGTCGTTTTTTTCTGGTGGGGCAATCTTTATATTAGAGGTGTATTACACCTTATTGGAAAGGGGGCAACTGTGCTAGGGATTAGGATGTTTAGAAGGTTGAACAGACTTTAAACTAGAAAAGATTTTTTTAATTGATTTCTGATGAAAGATTGATATGCACTCTGAAACGCATTGAATGCTACATTATAGATTATATAGCTGTTTTTTTATTGTTTTTATATTTATATTAAAAGTGTGTTCATCTCGTCCATCGTGCCACTTATTTTTTGCACAGATCTTCCGCACAGGGGAGGGTGAAAAATTCCCCTGTTACTGTTAGACAGTTTGTGGACCATACAAGCCGACTTGAATGTGTTAGTACTATTTATTTATGTCTTTGAGGGAATTTATTTTACCTAAGAATGTCCCTTCATATTGGTTTTGTTTGCTGGCTTTTCACTTCTTCAAGGATTAGTAATGCCCAAAATAAAGTTTATTTTAAATGGTAGATTTTACAAAAATAAAGTATTTGGAGAAAGTCCTATCTCTCAAACCTTTATAGCTTGAGAGATATCCTCCACTAAAGTCCCCCCCCTTCTCCTGACGTCAGCGCTCTGCTGACGGTAGGAGATCCCGGTCCGCAGATCAGCCGGTGGCTCTACAGCAGAGCCTAAATCTCGTTATTGGAAAATAATGACTTAATTGGAAAGGTCTACAAAGTGTGCCTGGTTTGCAAGCACACTTTGTAGAACATTCCAATGAAGAAATTCTTTTCCAACATCCCTACTGCGGCTCTGCTGAACAGCATCCTCATGTCAGCCGACACAGATCTCCTTCTGTCAGCTTTACAACTGACATCAGGTGAAGGGGAGCTTTAGCGGAGGATATCTCTCAAACCATAAAGGTTTGAGAGATAGGACTTTCTCCAAATACTTTATTTTTGTAAAATCTACCATATCAAATGAACTTTATTTTGGGCATTACTAACCCTTTTATGTTTCGATGTAAAGTATGTTCTACAAAGTAGGGTAGCAGCTGTGTTTGGAGTTTGTATCTCAGTGGAGGCAGTGAAATATCCTCCACATGCTTTTATGCAACTGGTGGGTAGCATACAGTGGCACATTGTAAATGTGAACACCTATCTTATAGAGCTTATGGTTTTTACGCTCATTGAACGCTGTTACCATATGAGGTGCTTGCTTAAATCTTCCTGTTTTGCCTTTTCCTGTGTATGCTGTTTGATTCTGCTCTCCAGTTACTGACTGTCTTTGTTCCTGACCACACGTCTGTTTGTTTCTTGTTCCTGCATTGATTCCCTCTTACTGAACCAGTCCTGTTCCTGACCACGTTATGGTTTGCTGCTTGTTTCTACACTGATCTGCTGTTGCTGAACCAGTCCTTTTATCTGCTGTTGCTGGACCGATTATGTTCCTGACCATTATATTGCTTTCTGATTATTCCTGTACTGATCTGCTGTTGATGAACCAGTCCTGTTTCTGGCCATAGTATTGTTTTCTGCTTGTTCCTGCTTTGATCTGCTGTTACTGAACCACTCCTGTTCCTGACCACAATATTGTTTACTGCTTGTTCCTGCATTGATCTGCTGTTGCTGAACTAGCCCTGTTCCTGACTATGGTATTCTTTCCTGCTTGTTCCTGCATTGATTTGCAGTCACTGAACTAAACCTGTTCCTGTCTTCACTGCCTCATTGCACTTCCTACAAATTTTCCTTGAGGCTACTGAACTGGACCTGTTCCGGTCCTTAGCTGTTTGACTGTGCTTTTGCTGCGTCCTTGATAGTTCCAGCCTGGTTATTGGTTCTGGTGTCCTGCACTATTCAACGTGTTCCAGACATTTATATTTGCGCCTGCTTCTCAGTTGCTGTTGTACTCTTGGCTATTGTGGACCTCCAGTCTCTGCATTGAAGCCTGACTCCAGCTATTCCTCCTCATGTTTAGTTCCTGTAACTGCAGTCAGTCTCTAATATCTTTTATAATTCTGTTTGTTGCTGTCTGGGCTATTGGCTCTAATACTCCACTTGTGACCATTTCAACAGTGCCTGCCCAGCCATCCTGAGCATAGTCTGACTCAATTAATCTGTGTTATCCATCCTTGCAGTTGGCACCTTTACTGGGCGTAGGCTGCAGCAGAACTAAACAGTGGTCTGTCTACGTCCTTAAGCACTGCAGTCTAGCACAGTACCCTAGTCTCTTGTGGCTCACAGTGGCAGTTCTATTCAGAGTTTGAGGTCACCATAGCCAGGCAGAATCACATCCTCTCCCTGTGTCTCCCTGTCTCTAACACACACACAAACACACACACACACACAGCACCCTCTCTCGCACACATACAGTGGTGTAACAATACTGGGCCCATCACTTCAGGGGCCTGGCCGCCCCCTGCAACCCCCCGTCTGGCACCACCAACATGCTGAGGTCTGTGCCTTCTTGGGCACAGACCTCTAGCAGCTGAGTGCCCTCTTTAGCCCTTTAGTAATACAGAGCAGTGGGAGAGCATGGAGAAGACAGAGTGGGAGCCCTGACAGTATAGAGGTCTGTACAGAAGAAGGCACAGACCTCTCCTGCCACGCTGCTGGTTGGGGGCTTTTGCACCAGGGCCCAGTGGCTTCTAGTTACGCCTCTGCACACATACACACACTTACATCTGACATTCTTTGTTATTAGTCAGGCAGAGATATAACTATTTAGATAGTGTTGAAATACACCCACACTCACATGTGCAAAGGGCTTTGTTATGTTTGGATATATTGTACAGCTATAGCCCAGAAAATTGTGTACAGTGATGTGACCTACAGGTCAAAATAATTGCATAATTTTAGTTAAAACTATTATTGCTGGGTACCAGAAAAAGAATGAGAATAATGAAAAAGAAGATAATAAGGAATTTATAGATTATTTTGTGAATCATTGCGGTTATTTTAGGAATGCTGTTTGTAAGAGTTTCTTCACATTCCTGGCATGAATATGAACTTGATGAGGTGCACTAAGCAAGTGAAGTGTGTTGTGATATATTTAGACTGGTTTTATGCATGGCTATTCACCAAATATTTTTTCAACCAAGCAAAACTGGGACTATCACCCAAACAAAAGCTTAAGCTGTCTCTGTTACAAAATATTTTCCATGATCTTTAAATAGTAAGAAATTGTGGCAACTAAGTTGTATTAGGCTGGTAGAACAAATACATTTGAACTGTTGGGAAAATAGATTTATATAAAAATTGCAAAGCAGCTATTTAACCTTTAACTGGATTCCAGTGCAGCTCCAGTATTTACATTTTCTTCACATATAAGGTGACGGTGTATTAATATGATTTTATGGTACAATAGGGGCTGGAGCAGATTACTTAGTGATATTCCTGACTAATGTCAATTTACTACATATACCAAAAATGTTTTCCTTAATGCTGCTTGGGGCAGTGCATGGATGTTTTACAGCATTCCTTTCTCTTTGCCTTGTTGAGCTCCGTATACTAACAAGGTGCAGAGAAAACTGATATAACATTACTCCATTTCTCTGAAATGCTATAATGAGGTGTTCAATATTTGCTCTAAATGGAAATGGTAAAGAAGTCTTGGGAGTATATTCTTTTTTACAGGTAAAATTCAACCAAACTATGAAATATTAAAATTGTGCCAGGTATGGAGATCTTTCTGAAGTCCTCTGAAACAGAGAGGGTGAGCTATATGAATAGAATGAGTGACAGGATTGGGTAAGGTCAGTTCCTAAATATTTAATAGATTTCAATATCTTCCATTTAGAGCTGAAGCTCTGTTTAAGCAAGGATATAGAGCCAGCTGTAAAAGAAGTAGGAATTGCTTTGATTTGAAGGTATCTTGTAGTCTGTGAGAACTAACTTAAGGTTTGGAAGTGAAATATGCGGGCTACAGAGGGTAAGAATTATTGTGTATGTAAATAAAGACATTTTAAACATTTCTTAATCTTGTGCCTTTAATGTGTATGTGTCCTCTGATCTTGGCAGCTATGGGGGTACCAAGGGTGAAAAGCTTAAGAGAGTATAAAGAGTTGGAGTACAAGGCTTAAGTCACTCTTGAAAAATCATTTTTGAAGACTCCCATGGCTGTATTCATGTATTACCAACCTGTTATGTTGGATAGTTTTTTTGGCACCCAAGACTAACACTTCAATGATTTTGCTGGTGTTATTGCTCACCTGTCTATTAGGAAAATACATCACTTGGTCTGCATGAATACATTTCGAGGTCCAAACTTTTGAGGTCCAAATTGAGGATAGTAATTGGACAATAACTGGCAACGTTCTATTGGGTCCTTGTGTGGCTTGAGGGTCAGGGTGATTTGAGCTCTAGATATGTAAGAGGAAATTGTCATACTCTTCATTGAGTAGCTGAAAACTCTGGTCAAAATCAGGGAGAGTTATGGGTCAAAGTTTTAAAGATGGTGTTAGGGAGTCTATTGAGTCCTGGGGTTTATTCATTTGGAGAGTACTTATACTTACTGGACTTATGAAGTTCGTCCTGAGTTATGGAGGTAATAAGAGATTCTTTGACTCCACTTGAAATCCCTTTCAAATCCAAATCCTGCATTGATTTAAGAATGTCAGCCTCAAACTCAACAGCATCCTTCTTTGCTTGGGTATTTAGGTTATACAGGTTGGTATGGTAGTTATGTAATTCAGGGGGAGATGCACTAAGCAGCTATTCTGTAGCGAAATGTGTCTGGCAATGTGTTTTGAGCACATCACCTTGGTAATAGAGACACACACATTGCTGTATGCACTAAGAATTAAGTATGCAAGGGGAGGGGGTCAAATTTAATAATTAGCATGTAGGTTTGTCAAACTGCCGGAGATGTGGAAGAGACACATCCCTTACACATTTACAATAGTTTGACAACCCTGAAGTTTGAGCGAATCCTCTCTGCTTCCCCACTTGCCTACTGGGGGAGTAGAGAGGATCTGCTCAGACTTCAGCACCACAAACAGCATTGCTAACCCTTTCAGTGTCATAAGGGTGTGGAATGCAAATCCCTTTGATACTAAAAGGGTCCCAAAATGAGAAATTGGAAGAAAGCTATCTATCACAGCTTTCTCTGCCCTTCTGTACTGAATGAATCAGCTGAGCCGGCTATCTGGCAGTCAGCTGATTTAGGTAAACATGGAACTAGCAAAGCACTCTACAACTGAGTGCCTTGCAACTCCTGCAGGATGGGGAGAGAAAAAAAAAACAGTATTTAATACCCATACAACTATGGTGGCGCATACTTTTTGAATAGCGCTTTGGAGCTTTCGATACATTGGTATTGATGTTACTATGCAATTTTTTGTGATGGAATATTATTTTGCCAATCGCTAAGGAACTCTACTCTGCTCATCTAATTTTTCCCCCTTTTTTTTTTTTTTTTTTAGAATTTTTATTATACCGGTATATAGTTAGGGTCAGTTTGGGTTACATAAGGGTCATTTGAGAATATCACAATGATGTTTTGTTATATGGTTAATATATATGCCATGATTTTTACACTGAGAGTATATTAAGGGAAGAATCTGTGACATCAGAACTTTTGTAGTGTTTTAGGTGCCACAGAGTTAGATTCCTTCAGGTCTATGGTATTCTAGATAATAAGACAACTGGAACAATATAATTGTCTTTGGATTTTTAGCAGATTATTTTTATTTTTATTCTGTTGTTGTTAGATTATTGGTACATATATGATTAAAACTATTTGGACATTTCCATTATTTTTTGTCTTTTATATTTGATATTTGCCTAGTCATACTCCGACAGACATTTTAAGCGCCAGACTTTATTTTATAATAGTATTTAATACCCGCTTTTGGCTATGTGCTATGAAAAAATACCAGATAAAAGAAGCCACCTCTGGCAGCATTTTCATCCATGTTAAATAAAATAAATGCCAAAATATGCCATTCAATACCAAGTGTTAGGCACTAAGATCCGTTAATTGACCCACTTGATCTTGGGAAAATCTACATCCAGTGTCTTTGGGCACAAAGTCCCTTAACGGATCTCCAAAGTGCCAACACAGGAATTGAAAGTGTAAAAAAAAAAGTAGATGTATTGATATGGGGCCCTACGTCCTGAAAAAAGGTGTAAAATGTTAGTAGAATTAACCCTGTTAGTGCCAGTGGGATATGCTTTAACCCACTGGAACTCAAAGGGTTAATCCAACTAAGTTACAAAAACAGCCCCTAAAAGTAACACTTACCAGTAATCTTGATTTCCAGCAGAATCTTCAGCACCCTGGTCAGCCACTGTCCGTCTTCTTCTTCCTTCTTCTGTTTTCTCAAATCTTCTTTCCTATAAAAGAAAATAAAATGTAATAGTACATTGGCTGAATTTTATTTTAGAAGCATATGCCACACTACAATTAATCCTCTGAGTCATATCTTTGGGGGAAAGTTTTTTTCTTTTTTTTAATGATTACATTTACATTTTCTTTTCTTTTATAGGAACAAAAAACACACAACAAGTTGGGTTCTGTGACCCAATGCTAATCGTGTATCTTGTTGGTAGGGCAAGGGAATTCCGATGGTAACACTTTGTGCGTGTATCATTAGGTAATCATTTTTGCCCTAACAACAGTTTTACCAGGGACTATTAAATCGAGCCCTAGAAGTGGTGAGATAGGATCTAGCCTAACCCCAGTGCATATCAAGAGTAGGGAAAACAGTAAGTGAGAAAGAGGGAGTCAATCATCCTATATAATAATTCGCTAATTCGTGTGTAACGCACAACACTGCTGCACGTGCTGCAGTCATGCGCAGTAGAGACTGCCCGCACCGCGGCTGATACAGATCTGGGCGCTCCACTGCACGTGACTGCCCCGCGACCGGGTGACAGTGGCACTGTGGCCCGTGTAACGGTCTGTTCAACTAGTATACTATAAAGGCATGAGATTTATTTAATTGGAAAATTTTTACCAGGAAGAATACATTGAGACTTTTTTCATTTTCAAGTATGTCCTGGATAGTTTTCAGTAAAGGGTTACATATTTACGCAAATTGAGAAACATTATATATACATACACACATAAACACACATATACTAAAAAGTATAAAAGTTTACATTTGGGATGCAGATTATTGAAAAGTGGTTCTAGCAGTTTACACTGATGATAGGGAAAATATATTGTTCATTGTGAGACAGTTGGGTTGCAGGTGATATGTGTCTTATAAGACAACCAGAAGCCTGTCAGGCATAAACTCCCATGCCATAGATTAAGGAGGTATCTCAAATGATGTGAAAACAGAACCCTTGGGCCCCCAAGGGGCAGTGAGAGAGAAGATTTCAAAACTTTATTTAGAATGCCAACCTAAATCCTCCTTGGGGCAGTGCTATGTGTGATCAAGGGGAACTGGACATTCAGCTGCAGAGGATATATTTCTTTGTTGAGTCTCCTTTTCTGAGAATGCTAAAAGTGTCTGCCTACCTGGTATTGTGGCATGCATAGGTAAGACAAAAGCAAGCTGAGAGGAATGGGTTTAGCATGTTTACCCCAAAGCCAGCGAATAACAAAGCTAGACAGCCAACTGAGAGTGCTGTTTCATATCATAGACAAAGGTCCCCTGTAGCAGATAGCATTAGCTGTCAGTGGGAGAAGTGTGATGTTTAAATGACTCAATTACATACATACTTCCTGTCCCCACATTCCATTCTATTTCATACATTCTGCACTGCTGAATACATCAAATTCATCTCAAAGCCAACAGCCAAATTCCAATCTTCAGCCTCTTCCTTCTTCCGAATCCATCCTAGACCCCAGTTCTTCAGTCTAAAATCAACTAAATCTAGCCAGTCCTGGGAATTAGCTATTAGTTAGCCAGCTTTTGCATTGGTATTCCCCTGGCTGTAGCCTTTGCACTTTATCTAGTGGAGTCCCTGATTTAATACAAAAAAGTTCCTATTGCTCTTAAGAGGCTTCACTATCAGTTATCAGTTTCCTGATATCTCCTCTTCCCTACTCAGTCTGCATAATGATCCACAACCAATGGTCTGCTGGCATATTCATTCTGATCTTCACCCACCTTCTCTGAGGGTGGATGTCTGGCCTTGTGGCTGGCAACCTTTTAAACTGTTTTCCCGCGGCAATGATACAGCAGTGAAGGTCACTGTTGCCAAGTATGAAACAGTAGCAGCTCCATGTAACTTCAGCAGAGTATTGGTTCCAAGTTCCATACAAGTTGCTCCATGAATAGATATATATACTCTATCTACAAAAACATGGAAACAAAGCCCATGCACACATTTTGCCAAATATCGACGATGAAGCAGAATAATTTGCTTACCTACAAACATGTATCAGCATTTTTGCAGAAACATAAGGACATTTTACGGAACCTGCTGGTGCATGCCAGTATGCTAAAAAATTAGTAAATTGGATCCATCATTCATGTTTTATAGTGGCAAGTTTAGAACAAATCAGTAATGCTACATATACGTTATTCTCTTTTTAACAAAGACAATTTGAAAGGAGATGCATCATAATTATTTTCTAAACACATGCATTGCCTTGTGTTCCACAGGTGATCCTGTCATTGCCGATGGGGTGGGGGTCAGATGACTGGCTCATGTCGACATCACCCTTACTTGACTGGCTGATGGTGATTCGTTTAGGTTGTATGAACAATCTTCAGAGTATCCTTTTAGGCACCTGTGCTGATTATCACTACTTAAACAACTCTGAGCTCTATACTGAATGCTGAGAAGCTGCATAAAGCAAAATACATTCCATTTTCAGGTGATTCGCGCTGTATTAATCTTATCTTTGTGACCAAGCCCATAAAGTCCCTGAAACACTAGAAACGTCTTCAAATTTCTTTTAAATGAATCATTATTTTCACAGTGACAGCTATACATAAAAAGTAAATATTGAAAAAAACATTTTACTGTAAGAGTTGGTCAGTACATTTTCTACATTCTGGTATCTTTTAGTGGAACAATATAATGCAATTACTTATTGTTACAGTATATTTTCCCTTTAGGAAACATCTGTTAATTCCACTTACAAAATAAGAGGTTAACACTATGGATAAAATTCCCTCCCCAATGGAATCCAGCTTTTGACCCCTACAGGTTTCTGTAGGGTTTAGAAAATTATGTAAGTCACCTATGAAAATTAAAATAATAATTGCCCACTGAAAGGAATTAAGAACAATATTTATTAGCTATTCTCCAGCTAGAAATGTGGAAGTCTTGTAACTTATTCTATACACCACAAGGTGGCACTACTTATTCACAATTTATGTCTCCAAAACAATCAAGTCAGCAATGTTATGTGATTTATGAAAATTACACCTCACATTTCCATTAACCCCTTGGATGGTAGAGAGTTATCCAAATACTTATGAAGCAATACATTAGATGCCTCTTTGAATATGCTGTATGCTTATGATAAAATAGTCACAAACATACATTTATTTAGTTCAACCCTTTAATCTATAGAGGGGTTCTTAACCCTTTGAGTGCCAGAGTGGTACGGAATGCATTGCAAAGCAATGCATTCCGTACCACTCTGGCACTCAAAGGGTTAAAGGGTTAACCTCTGTTTTGACACATTCATGACTTATGAACGAATCATATCATTGCTTAAACATAGTTATTAAAAATAGAAATTTTGCTTTATTTTGTTTATATAAGTACTCCTATGAAAATGTCTTTCTTGTGGAAAGCTTAACCAGTTGAGTACAGACTGCTTTGGTACTCCATTCACAATGAACCTAGTTTAAAGGAGCAGAAACATTTTTCTGTGAAAAATATATATTGTATGACTTCTGAGTAAAACAATGGCATACTCACTGCAGCGAGGGGCATTATTCAAATGTATTAAAGCTCAACAAGGGGGAGCTGTTGTTTTTCTAAGGAGATAAGCAGCCTCTGTTCTCCCATAAAATACAATTGAAATGGTCTAAACACCATATAGTATTACTGCCAGCAGTGGGAGCACCCTTGCTGTTCTCAGCAGGACAAGTCCTACAGTATTTTTGTAATAAGTCTGTACTGTTCATTTTATTCATAATAAGTTTCCATATCCATAGACTTCTCCTTTTCCTATAATGACATTTACAAAGCTATTTTTTTTATAATTAAAGGAAATAAATGAAAATAACACATTCCTTAAATTTCATTTTCTTGCTGTGTGTAAAATGAGGTATACAATATAGTGTAAGCTTTTGTTTGGTACCGTATCTAAATATATCCTAATTTTATATATACATATAACATATTTTAAAAAAACAAAAACACAAAAAAAACAACATTTTCTCCCATTTGTGCCCCTATTTTTTTGTACACGGTCGGGGAGGTTGTTGTAAAATACCCCTAAATAAATTCCACAAGATTTCTTGTTTACAAAAACATATAGCTTTAGGTTTTTGTGTAGGTTGGCAATTATGAGGTGCACAATTTTAATATTTATTTGTAAAAGTTTTAATCTTTGTTTACATGAGGGGTATAGAATGCCAGACCTGGATCCCACCAGTAAGAAGCAAAGCCTTGCTATCTCTGATAGTCTGACTTCCCTGAGTTGCTCAGGATTGCACACAGTATGCAAACACTGGAGGGTGGTGTAAATACTGACTGTGTGGTCTGCGTAGTAATTTTACTGTGACGTTCTGACTGTCAGTGCTCCTTTCAATTGCGTCAAGGCCCAGTTTAAAAGCACATATATAAATGGGCCAATAGCCCTCAAGTAGTAAAAAATGTGTCAAGGCCATCCCAAAATGTATTTAAAAATGTAGAAAACATGTTGTTTCTGGGCCACCAAATTAATTTACAAACTCAAGGAAGGGTCTTCTGAGATACTTTTCATCCATAATGGAAGAGATGGTGTATTTACCAAGATACCTACTCACCTAGATGTCTGGGTCCAGAGGTGTTCTTGATGCCCTGGTCCTTACATCCCTCCTAAATAATAACTTAAATATTATAAAACCTTTAGCAGATTAAGCATCCATGACCTTTTCCCCCCTCTACTGATTGGTTGGAAGCAGACAGTACTGCATGGAAGGGATGGTATCCTGTGTAATCTTACCTCTCAGGCAATCAAAGTATGAGAAACAATACAAGCCAATCCCTGCTTTTATTTCTTATTCAGTGTCCTGGGCATAAGCCCAGGATAGATGGTGGAAGTTTTCTATTTTTTTTATTTTATATAGACAGCAAAATGTGATTTAACTTTTTTTTTTTTTGTATTTTATTATTTATAAATTAATATGGGGCCTTTTCTTGGATTTAAAAATGATATGGGATGAATGTGCCCTCTCCATCCTTATTTCACTGGGATGGATAGCTGGCAGCAGGGGGATAGGATTATACTTAGAGTGACAGTGTATGTGCGGTTCTGTGACTGAGTAGAAGTTTGTAACATTTCACATTGTGAAATGTTGGCTTCTGCTAGATTGCTGTTGTAATATGCACTATAGGAAAACAATATTGTCAGATATAATTATGTGATACCTCTGACACAATACATTTGAGCAAAATTGTCTAGTCTTAAGTTACTGGTACCAACTTGCATCCTAACATCATGGGAAAGAAGAATATCCCATACAATGCTCATGGAAAAACTCACCCATTCTAAAACAGATCCACCTTATTTTCTAGACATTTGGCAGCCTTGGTTAGATTATTTATTGAAAGCATTGATCATTCTTGTGCTGAACAAACAATTTTCTATGTGTGTCTAATACGTGATGGTTCTGGGAACACTAGACGAGTCTTCAATATCTCCTAGAAAATATCTGTGTCTTTTCTATCGCCTTACACTTATCTTTCTTCCATTCCTCATATGTTGTTTAAAACAAAACAATGTGACTGTCTTAAACTAAGCATGTTTCAGGATGCAAACGTACTTTCGTCAGGACCACAGGTACATATGAAAAGCATTATTTATGCAGATACTTCCAGTCTTAGCCCTACATTACCTGCCTTACTGCTCAGCAAAGAATAATGTCCTGTGATGCTTTTAACATTTGCTGGGGGAAGGAATGACATGGGATTCCCTAAAATGAAGACTTCTAAACAAATTGTAAGAAAACACAATTTTTTAAATATTTTTTCACAATCTTTAGAAGTGCAAGCAAAAAAGAAATCATGATTATTTACATTATACATAATATAAAGTGTACCTCAGAGATGGGCAACATAAGGGCTCCCTGTTGCTACCAGGCTAATACTCCCATAATCCCCTCCAGCCAAAGGCTGGCAGGAAATGATGGGAGTTGTAGTCTGGCAGTAGCCATAGTTCCTTACATTGCCTACCACTGGGCCATATTCACAAAGAAAAAGAACCATAATTCTCTAACAAACAACTGTATCTATGGGACAGCTACGAAGTCTTCTAATTGTTATTGATTTAAAAAGGGCTTTTACAAAGCTGAATGCTACAGAGGTGTTTGCAATGTGTTGGAGACCTCTCTAGCATTAAGATGGGTTAAATCCATATTTAAATCAATTAATGCAAAGCTAAAAGAAAAACAGAGGGTGCCAACAGTGCCATATTCTTCAAATGACTATATAAACAGTAAATATAGTTAATATGCACTCACATGTAATGGCTCTTGAAAGTTGCATATGCTACCGCTCAACTATTTCAGCAAGCAGAGTTATCATACCTTTCTCTCTAACTGTTCTCTAACTCTACTGTCAGATGGTAAGATAATGTTTATTCTTATAAAGTTTCAATACAAAATTAAAAATCAATTTCAAGCCAATCTATGTGTTTCAAAACACATGTTGCTTTACTAAGACAAAATGGCCTTGATTTTTTTTCTTGCTGACTATTTGGTCTTGATAATGCTACATGTGTTGTAAAATGTATAGATTGGCCTGAAATAGATTTTTAACTTTGTATTACTACTTTTTAAGAATAACTAGTATCTTATCATCTGATGGTGGAATTGGAGAACAGTTTGACTGTGGTAACTGAGCTACTCTGGAGGATTGCAGAAAGGTATGTATTCTCTCCACAGAGCCCAGCACATCCAGATTATATAGTGCAGTATAGAAGTCTTGCAAGACCTCAGCCATGGCCAGGAAAGATTTTTGAATAACAAGAGAATTGCTCCTGATCTGGTGAATGAAGGCTTTATGTTGTTTAATTTTCACCAGGCTGGCCAACATCTTCCCACACTTATTACCAGGTAATGTTTAAGCCTGAAGGAAACTAGATAGTTAGAATGCGCCTGTATATAACCCAGAATATAGGGAGAATGAATTTCTTTAGCCAAAATTATAATTAAATTCTCTATTGGATTCTTAAAACTATATAATAGAGAAAATAGCACAAGTGTCTTTCTTATCTATACACAATAACTTATCTCAATCGTCCATATAAACACTTCAGTCCCAATACAACGATGGATGAAATGGATAGGTGAAATGAAAATGACAAGATGGAATGATGAGTAAGATGGAGATGGCACGTATTCACATAAGATTCTTCTCTCTGCAGCTCCTTCTGAGCGTCCTCTTTCACACATGCATCCAAAGAAAATCTATGAATGAAGGGCGCAAGAGAGAAATCCCATCTAAAAGCAATGTTTAATAATATAAAACAAACTGAGCATGTATATAAGAAACACGTACAGAAATATAAAAGTACAAATCGCTTATCTGTCTCCCGGTATTTGCGTCCACATGACTGTGTCTACTCCTCCGTGTAGTATGCCAACCTTGGACTCGCTTATTTTTTCACTATGTTCATCCAACTCCTGTAAGAGTCGATTCACCCCAGTCCTCTCCGGATTTCCTCCAGATCTTAAAAGATTACCAGAGTCCTTTAGCAAAGATGACAAAGCGTCCCTAGAATGTACCGAGGGGCATTGCCAAAAACGCCAATACAGGAAACGAACTTGGGTATTCACTTGGCAAATGTCATTTGCAAACCATTGTGTAGGCTCAGGTTAGACAAATCAGCCAGGAGACTTTTGGTTAAATGCCTTGATCTAATTTGTATCCTTCCTGGGTTAGCATGAAGGGCTCTCACAACAGGAGATGCAGAGTACCAAGGACTGTACCCATCCAGGTAAAAAGCACAAAATGTAGAAGATGAGGTTGCTTGTTTCTCTGACTTTTAGACGTGGAGTCAATAGCAGTTCCTGGAAGAGGATCTGTCTGCTTTGCCTTCTAGTCTCTGGTCCCAGTGGGATGCTGAAGTTACTCAGCTCAGGCTGCTGCTGCGCTCTCCCTCTCAGTCATACGATTTACAGTGTAAATAGCTTGTTAGGTCGCCAAGAGTGAGGAATATAAGCGTATGTGGGTGAGTGATTCCTTTCATCTTCTTATTTTTCTATATTTAAATGAATTTACATTTTTTTTTCCCATATGATTGTCAAGGTTTTGCTGAGCTGCTCCCTGTCTGCCTATTGATTCTGCTGTCTGAGCTAATCTAGTGCTCTGTTATCCACTGCTGCTGTCTTGTGACTTTCTGGCTCAGGCTGAATCAGCTGACCTCTCTGATTACTCACCTGACTGTTATCAGCCAACCCTCTCAGGGTATTTATAGCAGCTTGGCTCACTTCCCCATTGTCCTTGTGTTTGTTTGCTGACCTCTTGCTGCTGGCTGCTGTGGATTTTCCTGCATTCCCATTTGCTGTATTCCAGACCCCTTGGCTTGTTCCCGACTTTGCTGACTTCTGTGCTTCTGACCCTTGGCTTGTTCCTGACATTGCAGACTTCTGGATTCCTGACTCCGGCTCAGCTCAATACCTGTCTTGGTTCCTGACCCTGATGTGTTTATGCTCTTGGATCATGCTTCTGTTTTTGTTGCACTAATAAAGGTGTATTGCATTTTACCTTTCTGTGTCCTGTCTGGTTCCTGGTCCCTAACAATGATGCAGCTGGTTAACACAAATAATTGTCTTTTTGTATACTGTCCTGTGTTTTTAGTGAAGTGATGTGATGTTAATGACCACAATGCCATATTAACTACTTGAATTAATTTTAATGAATCATCTTAAAGTTGAAGTACTGAGTACTGGAGCAATGCTAGAGCATCATAGGGAAGCACTCCAAAAAATCCCATTGATTTAAATAGGACTTCTAACATCTTGAATGCTAGAAAGGTCTCCAACACATTGTTTTACAATGCGATGGAGACCTGTCTAGCATTCAAATTATTAAAAATCTGCATTTAAGTCAATGGGAGTTTTAATCATGCATGGAATCCCCTAGGATCTACCGCGGAGAATCCAAATGACTGTGCCTCTGAGAACAGAAGATATTTCACAGGCTCTGTGAGTTTCTCAGTAACCCATCACTGTTTTGCCTGCTTCCCATCCCATTTTGCCCATTCCCCACCTATTTTAGAGACAAAAGCCATATCTTTTTATCATGGTAATCCCACTCACCTGGTTAACTCCCACTCACATTGTGATGCAAATCTCTTCATGTTGGACACTCCCAACCCAGCCTTTTTGATCACTCTGGGGTTCTAATAAAGAAGGTTCCCAAGTATGCTTGAAATGGCCCACTATGGCACAGTTTGTTTGCACTAAAATTGCTACAGTTCTTAGTATATCAGCCTCCTTGATTTTTTACATCTGTTCAAGTACTTAATTCACTGTTGGTTACTGTCTGAGGCATTAAATAGGGTAAACTGATCTCCTTGTGACCTTCGTACACAGTCATCATATATTGATCTGAATCCAAAATGTGATTTGTTTTATTAACATATGTGATATGTTTGACTTCATGGAATTATAGCATCTAAAGTTTTATGCAATATTATTTATGGATCCCTAGTGATGTCCTTCTTGGGAATGCTAATTTAAACAGTGTGCCCTCTTTGCATTTTGGGACATAATACATTTATATAAAATGTCAACCAAGCATCTAAATTATGAGCACATTGTGTGTTATATGTCCAATTCCCTAAGGTGAAAACAAGAAGACTGGTTTACATGTCTATGCCTAATTTGTAAAAAGAAACAAAACAAAAACAAAAAACGTTTCTTTTTTTAATTTACATATAGCATTTCTTTATAAATGTAGCAGAGTTTTTGCTTCTAATGCTAAACCTAACCCCCCCTGAACAATAGGCATTGTTTTCGATCTATTGTTTGGTGTAGAAGTGAATAATCATTCAAAAGCAGTGCACAGTTGTACTTCTAGACCATTTCCCTATGGTGGCTGACTTTATTACAAGTCTATACCTCATTTCTGAACTTCATGATGTTCTTTATTTGTATATTGGGAGTCTGAAGTAAGAATACTGGTAAGTTAAGCCTTTGAGTTCTGTGGTCCTTATTACTATAGCCCAGCTTTACATGCCACCCACTAAAATATGGTGTTTTTACCTTTCCAGAATTCAAGCCTTCTCTGTTCTCGTACTTACTATGCTAGCAAATGTGGCTACCTTCAGTAGTATTGGTTTCTTAACTTTTTCTGTCCTGTATGATATTTAACCCTTTGAGTGCCAGAGGGGTATCCAATACATTGCGTACCCCGCTGGCACTCAAAGGATTAAACCTCTGTATAAAAAAAATTCCCTTTCCTTCTTTACAGTTAGCCTTATTATTTTGCTATTTTATTTTAAATTGCTATATATTTATATGTACTTTAGATTTATTTTTATATTTCATTAGTTTTTCACTGTTTGGACCATGTCCCCTTTAAGAACAGGAGTCCTAAGGGAAACATGGAGAAAGCCAAATATAAGGGTGCAGATGTCTATTTAATGCATTTAGCACACTGTTCCTCACACCAAACTGGGCTTTCACAGGAATATTCAGACACCCTATTTCACTCCCTACTACTACTCTGGGCCCCTCTACTGCATTCCAAAGGACAGTTTGGGTTAAGACTATGATGTCTTCAGTTGACACTGATGGGGAGGACCTAGATTATTCCCTGTCTTTTGAAGATGCCTATGAAGAACACCATTGTGTTGGCTCAGAACTGTATTAGAGACTTTGGAGGTCTCTGAGCAATCTGATACAGGGTCTTTCTCACCAATCTTCTAATGATGCAAGAAAGAATCATCCATATTTCCTCCCATCGTTCTTTGGACCAGGGGATCTTGGAAGAATGGAATATACCTGATAGGAGAGACTTCCTTAATAAATTAATTTTCAACATTTATCCTTTCTCAGCTGAGGCCTTGTGCAAGTGGGCTACCCCACCTGCTATTGAGCCCTCATCTTTCCCCATGCTAAAAACAAGGTGCTGCTAGTGGCAGATGTCATGGGCCTTAAGGATTGTTCTGATGAACACTTAGATTCCTTCTTAAAATTGAATTTTGCAGTCACTGGGTCTTCCATATGACCCATTTTCACAACAGCATGGGTCACTAGAGCCATGGCTATCTGGTATCTGACATTCCTAAAGAGGAACTGCTGATCATGCTAGCCAATATCATGGAAGCCAATGCATACCATACTGAGGGGGCATTTGAGGCCCATAAGTCTTCTGGAAAGGCATCAGCCATTTTAGTATCTGTGCATTACACCTTTTGCCTCAAAATTTTTGGCTGATGAAACTTCCAATAAGTCATTGGTGTCCCTTTCTTTTGTAGGACATATAATGCAAGGAATCATAGAAGACCCCCAACAAAGAAGTCCTCAGAATATAACAATATATCAAAAAGAGTTTATTACATCAATATTACAATATATTATATATAATGAAAGACTCACATTTAAAACATAAGTAAAAACAACACCCCGGAGGGGGATATAAATATACCCAAAAATTGACCCCTAAATAAATAAGTCTCGATATAAAGATACTAAAGACAATAGGATCTCTAATTATAATTTACTATAGATCCTAAATAGGAAGTCTGGAGGATAGAGAAACAATATTCTCATACCCTGTGCATAAGCACCTCTAAAAAGACTATATAGTGATCAAAAAAACACAAAAAAGATTCAATTAATAATGTGAAAAACCAAATAAGTGCTAACATATGTTAGATAACTTCCAGTAGGTGTCTAAGTGAAATGCAAAAAGATAAATACTCCAATCTCCAGACATCAAACTAAAGCACAACGGTCACCCTTCCAGGAGAAGCCACATATCCTGACGCGTATTGCTGCAAGGCTTCGTCAGGGGATACTACCTTTCTTTTGTAGAAAGACAACTTTATAGGCCTGAACTAGGCAAGACCATTAGTGATGCTGCTGGAGGCAAACACACTCTCTTGCCTCAGGTTTCACTTAAACTTGCATTTTTTCCCAAGAAGATGCATGGATTTCATTACCCAAGCCAGTTCCTGGACCTAGGGATCAAATCCCTCAGGTCTTTCAGGCCCACCCCAAAACCCCAACAAACTTGTCAGAACAAGAAGTGTGGCCAGAAATCTAAGGCTGAGACACCCACCTCTGCATGATTCTCAGAGCCCTGGTTCATTTTTACTCACATGGGTCCGACTTCATCTTTTCAAGACACATGGGAGTCTTCTTTGATGGACTAGTGGGTTTTGTGTCTTTTTTTCGGAAGAGTACCGAATAGATAAAAATCCCTCCTGTCTCTTGTCCAGAAGTCCTCACAATCCATTTTGGGCATGTCTTTTTACAGATGCCGTATCCTCCCTGTTGGAAAAACAGGTGCTGGTCCCCATTCCATCTCAGGAACACTTCACCGGGGTTTACACCTATCTGTAAGTCCCAATCCATTCAGACCATCATTGTTTTTCTCCATTTTGCCTTTGAGAGCAGTCATTACCAGTTCACCACTCTCCCCTCTGGAAGAGCACCAGCTCTAAGGATCTTTACGAAGGTCATGGCTACTTTGTCCATCCGCCCCACTGCTCAAGGGATATCCTTGACCCCTTACATAGATTGCCTTCTACTCAAGACTCCTTCAGAAGCCATGCTCAGTTCACAGATTCAAGACTGTGTCCTCATCCTGGTGCGAAACTGTTTGTTACTCAACCTCAAGAAATCCTCTCTTGTACCTTGTCAGGTTCTGTGCTTCTTGGGCATGAGATTAGGAGGCAGAAGACAAGGTCCACACTCTGTCTCTTCATGTTACTCAAGCAATATCCTGGTTGTCAGTGATGGTAAGGCATGACACTAGATCACCTGGTCTCTACTCTGGAAGCCACCTATTATGGCTTAATTCCACATGAAGGAATTATTGCTGGACATTCTCTGGAGTTGATCACGAGAATGCTCTCACCTGTTTGACGCCATGTCCCTTTCTCAATGATTAAAGTAGGGCCTTCACTTGTGCCTTCACTGTCCTCGCCTTATGCTGAGACATCATACCACTATGTCGTACCACAATGGGTAATAGTCACCACAGATACCATCCCAACAGGATGGGAAGCCATCCTGGATCAGGGCTGCTGGTCCATGGAGGTCTTCTCCCAATCACCATTCAGGAGATATGGGCCATTTGGCCGATGCTTCTCTGCTGATCCCATATGCTACTTTGTTGGGTGGACCGAAGAGGGTCCAGTCTGTACTACATACATTACCAAGAAGGAACCAGAAGTGTGCTGGGATGTCATACCATTCTATCATACCAGAATGGGTGGTAGTCACCACAGACACTAGCTCGACAGGATAGGAAGCTACCCTGGTCATCTAATGGGTCAGGGCTGTTGGTCCAAGGAGGACAGTCTTCTCCCAATCAGCATTCTGGTGATATGGGCCATTTGGCTGATGCTTCACTGCTAATCCTATATGCTGTTATATCGGGCATATTGGTGAGGGTGCAATAGGTACTACATAAATTGCCAAGAGGTAACCAAAAGTGAGTCCGCTCAGGTGGAGATCCAGTAACTTCTTCAGTAGGCAGAAACTCATGTCCCAGCCATCTTAGCAGTTTACATTCCAGGAGTGAAAAATTTGGTCACAGACTTTCTAAGTCCCCAACATCTGGATCTTGGAAGTTGGTAACTCAATCATAGTGCATTCAACCAGATTGTCCAGTTCTGGGGTCTTCCATCAGTGGATCTCATGGTGTCTTACAACAACCTGAAAGTTCTGCTTTTCTGCAACAAGGAGAAGCACCCACTAGTATTTGGAACTTCCATCTGGCTTATATGCTTCCACTGCATCCCCCTGATTCTCAGGGTGATGCTGAAGATCAAGATGGAGAGGATTCAAGTAATTCTGATCACCATACCTGGGAACTTTTAGTTGAGGGCTACCCGGAGGGTAGTCCGCTGGTTCAACAGGGGGTAACAAAAATGACGCTAATCGCGTCAAAAAGGGCGGGGCTTAACTCGAGTGTTGGGGGGATTTAACCCTTTGAGTGCCAGAGTGGTACGGAATGCATTGCAAAGCAATGCATTCCGTACTACTCTGGTACTCAGAGGGTTAAATGTGTCACACAGAAGGCTGGGGACGGAGGCACAACGGGAGAAAAAGCAGATGTGGCAGAGTTTCAATAGAAACTCTCCACATCTGGAGGAATCTGCCTCTGCCCCGGAGACCCGGTAAATCTCTTTCAGAACCGGAGTCTCCGGGGCAAATCCGGAGAGTTCCCAGGTATGCTGATCACCCCCTTTTGGTTCAGTCTGGCTTGGTTCATAGATCTCATTTTGTCCATCACAGAATCATTTTGCCTAGCTCTTTGTCCAGATTCTGTCTCAAGGTCCTTTTTGTTACTAACTGGTGGAAAATTAGGCTTTGACAGCATGGCTCTTGAAGCCAACATTCCGGACAAGAAAAGTTTCTTCAGTGCTGTCATTTCCACTATGGTTCAGGCTAGGAAGCCTATTTCATCCAATGCTTATCATAGGATTTGGTCTTTGTTTTACAAGTTGGGTGCTGATTGGGATTTGACCCCTCAATCCTTCAGTCTTCTTGCTATTCTGGCTTTTCGTCAGCAAAGTGTCAACAGGGGTCTCAGTCTGAGCTCTATTAAGGTTCAGATCTCAGCAATCTGTTCATTTCCAGAAGCAGATTGCTTTTCTCTCTGGAGTAAAGTCCTTTGTTCAGGGGGTGGCTCATGCCTACCCTACCTTCAGAAATCCCAATCCTTTATGGGACCTGAACCTGATGTGAGGAGTTCTCTATAGGCCTCCTTTTGAGCCTCTTTCATCTGTTCCTTTGTGTCTTCTGACACTTAAGATGGTCCTTCCTTTTGGTTATTTTTTCTGTTCTCAGAATGGCTGAACTACAAACTCTGTCTTGTAAACTCCTCTTCCAGGTTTTTCAGCAGGACAATGCAGTTCTTCGTGCTCCAAGAATTTTTTTGCCCAAGGTCATTTTGGATTTTCACGTCCAAGAAGCAACAGGAGCTTGTTGTGGTGTGTTGTCTTAAGTACTATGTTCATCACATGCAGCCTTTCAGGAAATCAAAAAAATCTCTTTTTGTCATTCCTGAGGGTCCTTGAACATGCCCGGCTGCCTCCTAAGTAACTATTGCATCTTGAATCAAAGTCACTATCTGGCAGGCGTATTTGCCCTGGGAAAAAAAATCTGTTTCTTTCTGAGTCACAGCGCACTCCACCAAATTGGTGGCCTCCTCTCTGGACTACAAGAGTCAGGCCTCTTCTGAACAGATGTGTAAGGCATGACCTGGTCGTCTTTACACATCTTCACCAAACATTACTATGTCAATATCCGGGACTCGGCTGAGGTATGCTTTGGCCGGAAGGTCCTTCAGGCAGTGGTACCTGTTTAGGGATTTTTTCTGCTGGTTCTTGTTCAGTTGTTTGGTGTGCACGTTTGATGTCCATTGACACTAAGGTTTATATAGTACCAGTTAGTGCTGGTCTCCAGTGGAGCGTTTTTTCTCTTTTCTCTCCCACAAATCATGGTGGATGCTTTAATATATCCCCTATGGTTTCTGTAGTCCACATTGAGAAAATAGGATTTTAGTGAACTTACCATTAAATCTTTTTCTCTTAGTCCATGTGGAACACAGGGCTCCCAATTGGAAATCCCCAGGCAGAGGGGTCCCACTGGGGTCTTTGTTCAGGGGATTTTCTATAAAAAATGGTCTTTATGTACAAAAGAAAAGAAGTGCAATTCTGAGGCAAACCAGCTGCACTGCAGGGGACAAATAACATTCCCCAAATTTCCCATTTTTTTAAATAGGGCTTTTAATCCCTTGGATGCTAGAGAAGTCTCCAACTCACTGGCTTGCAAAATGCCAGAGGCCATTGTAGCATTCAAGGGGTTAAAAATCCCACACTTTAATCAAAGAGAATTGTTATTTTTCCCTTGTCGTATAATTGGTTTATTCCAAAATTGTTCTCCTTTTGGGACATAAAGCTGTGCTTCCCATTCAGACACCTTAGTTATCGGAAATAATTTATGAGAATGCTCACCTTTCTGAAGAGCTTGACATTTTTCATGAAAAGTGCTGATTTTCCACTTTTTTTGCTCAGCTCATTGCTGTGAAACAAATGGGAAGAGTGAATTAACCCCTCCACGTGGCAGATTTCCCTTCATGTCCAGCCCAAGCCAAAACACCCCTGTTTATCCAGAAGAATAATAAACCCTCCATGCCTCCAGTGTTGTGTATTCTGCGGGATGGTATCTCCTAGTATGTCGCTTTATGCCCTGGTTGCTATTATTGTCCACCACATTGCCATATGTGGTTAATGCACCACACAATGAGCAATGGGTAGACACGAACTGCCACATTGTGACATCTACAGAATCAGCTGGTGGGGGAGGTAACAATGAATGAGGTGGATTGCCAGAATATGTTGCTACATCTTCCTGTGCCTGGACCCTATAGCAAAATGGTGATGATGATCCAGGTGTTTTGCTCACCTTAGAACTTTTAGGCTCTGGCTGGGTTTCTCTATTCTTCCTCCTCTTTGATTTCCACCTCACCTCTTGTTGCCTTTGGGGAAAGACAGGGGGTACAGAAACAGTGGTGCCAATTTCTTTGGTGAGGATTTAGCTTTAATATGCTTCACATAAATGTCATAGTGTCTGTAGTTTATATGAGTTATGAGAGTAGTTGTGCCAAGGTACATTCCCTCCTTTCCCCTTGTCACTGACTTGTCACAGATTTTGCACAGTGCCATCGCTTTTGACAGCACTATGCATGCCCCAAGAGAAAAATAGTCCCACACCCAGGACATCAGAGGGGAGGGGAAAGGTGGGGAAGAATGGCCTCTTTGTTCTTCTTCTCCTCCACAATCCCCTTTACTGGGTAAGAAAGAAGATGATGTTGCTGCTGCCACAGAATCAGCATACAACTAGGACCAGGAAGAGTATTGCTGCTGGCAAGTGGAACCTGTCCTAGTTCCACATCTTTACTGCTGGACCCCATTCCCACTATGTTCACGGTAGTCTGTGGCACACTAGCCTGCTCATCATCATCCTGCTGCCCTTGCAACTCAGAAGCAGCAGGAATTACAGCAACAGTAAACTCTGCAATGTTGTCACTGCTGCTAGTGGTGGTGATGCCCATCCCACTAGTTGGGCTGCTCGTCTTCACTTCCTCCTCACCATCAGCAGGAAGATCAACAGCAGTCACGCAAGTCCCACCATCTGCTTCACTAACAGTAAGAACATCAACTTCAGATTCAAAATCACCACCAACATCCCCTGCCTCACTCCCAACACTCTGAGGCCTAGATTTAAAGGCAACCGTTAAACCAGCCGCTAAGTGAAAAAGGCACATCGCTCGCAAATAATACAGGAGTTATGGCAGATTCAATAGCTACTCTACGAGAATAGCTATCGAGCGTAGGCACACAAAAAACACGTAACACAAAACCCGTTGTCGCTCATGTTAATGCACAACGGGCGGACAAATCACACGATAACTGAGCTCCAAACAACATGTAACATAACGGCTGCCGTTGTCAAGCAACCATGATTGATGCCAAAACAAATTCAAACACACATCCAATCCCAAAGCCCCAATGTATCAAATAACTTCAAATACACCTATATATACCCAAAAATAACCGCCACACACTGTCTGTTATTGAGTTCTTCAGAGCCAGATATCAGGACCCAGGAGCGGAGGATAGTGATCAGAGAGAGGGAGACAGGAGCGTTCATTGGAGGTAGAGGAGTTTTGGAGTTTGGAGAGAGGAGAGCATTGCACAGAATACGACACATAGCACACCTTTGCACATATTACATACACACATACAAACAGATACACATACATACACATAGTCCTTTTATTTTATAACACCTCACACATTTTACTTTTATTTTTGACAGTGTGAATCTGGGAGTGAAAGTGTGTGACAGAGAGTGACTGGATCGAGTGTGTCTGTGAGGGCCTGTGGGAGTGCCTGGGTGTGACTGGGTGAATGATGGCGAGGAGAGGAGGACAGGAGAGAGGGATGGGGAGAGTAGTGGAGGAGGAGGAAGATCAGGAGGGGATCCCTCAGCAGAGCAGGGGTGGGAGAGGGAGATCCGCAGGGCGGAGGGGGACCCGGCCCACAAGAGCAGGAACACGCAGGACAGGGACAGAACCTGCAGTGGGACGAGGGGTAGTTGCTGGGGAGCACCCCACACAGTCAGGGTCAGACCAGGCAGGGCACTCCGGCTCTGAGTCATCCCATGCCGGAGCTGATGAGGCCAGGATCAGAGACCCAAAGTATACAGAGGAGGAGAACACGGCTCTTGTGGAAGCTGTCCTGGAGAGGCAGAGTGTTCTCCACCCGACAGCGAAGGTCCCTGGCCTGTCAGCGAGGAGGAAAGCAGCCTGGAACCAGATCTGCAGCCGGGTCAACGCGGTGGCTCCATGCAGACGGGACGTGGAGTCCATCAAGAAGCGATGGGGCGACTGCCGGAGGGTGGTCAAGACCAAGCTCTCCGAACTCGCCAAGCACGCCCGAGGCACTGGAGGTGGCCCACCTGTCCCTATCACCTTCTGCGGCTGGGAGGAGATGGTGCGCCAGAATATGTCCCCAACCCTGATGGAGGGGGTTGTTGGAGGAGCTGACAGTGGGGATGAGAGGACCCTCCACACTACCGGTAAGTGCAACACTACAGAACAACACACTACAGCAACCAACACCAGCTGCACACACACTCACACCTCAACACATGTCCATCATTCATGCACACAACTGCACCAACACAGCACCCTGAGGGTTAAAAACAGGACACAACACAAGGACAAATATCAAGGTCCAACTTGGAACAAACCTGTCCAAGTCCTACTTCAACCCTCCTGTCGCTGTGCTCATCACACACAATACACAAACCATGCAGTTCCAAATGTCGACTGTCATCACTGTTCACACACAATGTCACCCATGTCCCCGCTGGGATGTCAGCACTTAACCCCTCGAGTGCTAGAGGGATCATCAATGCATCGATCAACAATGCTTTGGCAACCCCTCTGGGACTCAAAGGGTTAACCAGACAACAATCAAGTCAATAGGCCAACGATCACATGCTACACAGGGGACATTCACTAAGCGGTGACAAACACATGGTGGAGAGAAATTCACCCTCACACATCCTCATTTCACCAATACCAGTGTTAGCCTATGGAGAATATGCAATAACATGAATCAAGTTGCTAAGGTCCCATCGTATACACTCCATAGAAAACACTGGAAATGGGGAAATGAGATCACTGGAGAAGTCAGCATTATGTACACTCCATCATGTCAACAACACCGCTTACTGAATCACAAAAAGGATGGAGCAGGTCACACATCACAGTGGCACTGAGAATAACTGCTTGTATGTGCAACACACAGGCCTCAAACAATACCCCAGAATTAAAGGGGGAAAAAGTAGGCCTTGGTGTTGTGTCTGCAATCATTTACCCTAACTTCAAATGACATATCTCACATCTGATTCCCACATGGATCCTCAGGGGTGCTGATGCCATGGATGGATGGTACACCAGACACTGTTTGCAGGATACACATGGGAACCAAATATCATCCATTGTACCTTGGTCACCAACAGGCCATGAATGATAGATATCTCGGATTGAGTACGGTTGCCTCACTCAGAAGGATGGATGGGCTCATACTCAAAGAAAAACAGGCCTCAATCAGAGATATCCCTCACTACTGGCGTGATTGTTGCCCTTCAGGATTCAACTGGAACACACGACATGGACAGGATCCTGTCCAGTTCATCAATCTCTGATTGCCAGGGTGGTATCCCATGCCCTACAATGAAATGCATAGGATATGATCCTGACAACCAGAGAGTCACCTGTCAAGTAATGAAAAATTGTGAATTGGACGGGATCAGCTAAGAAGATAGGGTTGAATAACACTTGATTCCCACTGCACATCTGTTCAAACAAAGATATGCACACAAAGGAAAATGGTCAGATATGTACCTTTCAAATGGCTCAAAATATGTCCCAACACGATGTGAACCCAGAGATCATCTCACTGCCTGTGATTGCCCTACTGGCCAGATATGTGCATCCATCAGAAACTAACTTACATTGATACCATCCAAATACACATACCTAGTATATCCCACTCTACGTAGATGGGATATACGAGGTATGCTCATATCCATCATATCAATCCAATGTATATTTTGATGGGTGCACATATATAGCCAGTAAGGCAATCACACCTACTGAAATGATCTCTGGCTTCATATCTGGAAAGGATATATTCATATCCATATGAAAGGTACACATCCACATGCATATATGACCATTTCTCCTTGTATGTAACTGTAATAGCATAGCAATTGTTAATTTCACCAACATGTGGATCCATGTTAGTCCTATCCCGCCAACCCTCATGGTTAGACAGATATCGCTCTATTTGACAGCTGGAGATTCCAGTCATTAGAACACACAGAGGCTCTTCAGCAGAGCCTAAATTGCCCCATTCAGAGATGGAGACATCTTTGAGATGGTCAACAAAGTGTGCCAGGTTTGCAAGCACACTCTGTTCACCATTCCAATGAGGTTTACATCTCTGAATGGGGCAATTTAGGCTCTGCTGAAGAGCCTCTGTGTGGTGAAATGACTGTCAAACATGTCAAAATGACTGTCAAATAGAGCAATATCTGTCTAACCATGTGGGTTGGAGGGATAGGACTAACATCGATCCACATCTATCTCTTACAATGCCTACAATATTACATCATGGTGAAATTAACCATTGCTATTCTGTTAAAGGGATAGTAATACCTAACATGTGAAAAGAAAAATATATTGCAGGGTTCATCCCCCGAGCAAAACAAGGGTATTCCCACTGCTCAAAGGTGTTTCATTCAAAATGTAGCACAGCTCATAGTTGAGTACTCCAGCGGCAATATCACAGTGGCCTGGAACTCTAAAATGGCGATGTTGCTAGACCATCCTATGGACAGCTTACGTCCAGACGCAATAAATTCTCATAGGATAATGTAGCAACAGTGCCAATGTACAACTTCAGGCCACTGGGATATAGCACCAAAGCAATTCTACTCTGAGCTGGGAGACTTTTTGAACAAAAACCTCCTCCAGCAGTGGGAGTACCCTTGTTTCACTCAGGGTGATAAACCACAAAACATATATTTCCCTTTCTGCATTTCATGTATTAGTATCCCATTAATCCCATCATGGCTACGTTTACTAATCACACAATCTCAATTCTCCACACAGCTTATGGGCCTCCATCGCAGCAGGAGCCCGTGGAGGAGCCGACCACACCACCCAGTGAGGAGGATACAGAGGAGGGGACTAGCCACTGGGAAGCGTCTACAACCACCACACCTCCTCCCCAACTGGCTGCATCACCACTGTCTGCCTCTCAACTGGCTGCCTCTCAACTGCCTGCCTCTCAACTGGCTGTCTCTCAACTGCCTGCCTCTCAACTGGCTGCCTCTCAACTGCCTGCCTCTCAACTGCCTGCCTCTCAACTGCCTGCCCCACCACAGGATGCTCGACAAATGTACAGCGGCTGGATTCAGGGGGAGAGATGGATGCATCCCACTAGCACCGGGAGCTATTACCCTCCAGCAGCAGCACCACCACCACCAGGGAGGCAATGGCTGCCCGGGAATGTGGCCACCAGCCAATAAGGGCCATATTCCACCGAGATGGATCTACCCTCCTGGATGGCTCCCCAGCATGGCCCCAGGTATGATCCCAGGTGGGGGCCAAGCACCTACCACTGGCCAAGGTATGACCCTTGGCCACTTGACTACCAACACCTGGGCCTGATTGGGGAGCCCCAGCGCCCTCAGCCAAGGGACTTGTTCACCCCACCACCTCAACCAGCACAGACATCAGTGGGCAGCAGTGGGTCCCTTGATGTGGTGGGCACCCACACACCGTCTGTGCAAGCCACTCCACCAACACAAACAGCAGTAGCAGCCACAGCACACCCAGTACCAACAGAGGAGACAGCAGAGGCTGGGGAGATAGAGGCTGAGGAGACAGCTGAACCTGTTGAAGCAGAGGCTGAGGAGACAGCTGAAGCTGGGGAAACAGAGGCTGAGGAGACAGCTGAAGCTGGGGAAACAGAGGCTGAGGAGACAGCTGAAGCTGGGGAAACAGAGGCTGAGGAGACAGCTGAAGCTGGGGAAACAGCACATGTGTCACCGGCCACTCCCATCTCCAGCAGTCATCGCACCCCAGATCTGGAGGCTGAGTGCATGGCCCTTCAAAGAGGACAGCTCCGGGCAACCCACGCCACCAACGACAACCTCACGAGGAACCGGAGGGAATCCCGGAGGAACACGAACAGGTTGGAGACCAGAATCCAAGCTCTGGAGTCAGAGGTTGCCAGGGGGAACACACAACTCCACCAGATACATACGGGGATGATGGACATGTTTGCACAGGTGCTCGTGGAGTTGCGAGAGATTAACCGCAGGGAGAACCTGAGGATGGAGAGGGAGAACCTGCGTTCCACAGAGGGGCCCACTGCACCCACCACCCCTTCCAGTGTTACCCCAGAAGCCACACCTAGGGGACAGAGGGTGACAAGGCAATCAGCCAGGGCATCCACCTCTGGCACCAAGTCTAAGGCCCCCCCCCCAAAAAAAAAGAAATGAAAGGCCCAACCTGTCATCTGCCCCCTCAATAAATGAAAATTGTGCTTTTGAATCCTGTCTGATCTGCTGTGTAATCACTTATAGATTGGGTGGCAGGGTTGTCTCCAATGCATTGCCAAACAATGCAGTGAACTCAACTCCTGCCTGGGGGAAATGTTTGTGTGATGTTACAACATGGGTTCACACACACCCACACCGTTGTCCAAATTCACCTGGCAACCCATCCCTGTAGCCATATAACACAACAGTGTTACATGGCCATGATGTGTGTCAGATTTGATCAGAACATACCCCTTAGCACAACAACTGGTGCAACACTGAACATTCGTCTGCATCAATTGTTGTGTTTGAGGGGAAAACCAAACTAACAGCTATGCGACTTAGCAGGGAAATAACAAGCAGGACAGATTGAACATGCATCAATATGGTCTTTAAATCAAAATTCTATTGTGCAGCTGACATACTGGGGAACACAATGTACACCCTAGGATCTCAATGTGTGTGTTACACATTGTGATCCTAGGGTGAGCATTGTGTTCTCCAGCAAGTCAGTTGCACAACAGGAGTTTGAATCACAGCCTAACTTACTGCATAACCCAAAAATCTTCCTAAGATTTCATTGTGTAGCACGCACATTGGAACCTTAGGCTGAGCATTGGCTTATGTATTAAAGGGATAGTAAACCTTGAAAATAAGTTCATTCTATATTGTAGCCCTTAAAAAAACATGTAAAATGATATAAGTCTTATATCCCAAATCATATATGTTTGGTAGATAAGACTGATATCATTTTTCATGGTTTTTAAAGGGCTACAATGTGAAATAAACTTATTTTCAGGGTTTACTATCCCTTTAAGTTGTGTTGTTGTTTAACTAAGGTTATAACACACTTCACCAGTAATAACACTTGTCCACATGGTTGTTTTTGTTGATGTAGCCCATGTACTGAGATATGACAACCTACAGCAATCTCAGGACATTGATTATATTGAGCAACACACAAACCATGGACATCACATCACAGTGGAAGTGTGTCCCCTGTATCACCAGCTAATCACTCACAACACACATCAGTGTATCACTGCCATCATGTCATTGCATGTATACATCACAAAGTCCACTCATGGTCAGGCAACTAGTGGACTCCTGTGATGTAAATCATGCCTTCCTTTGTATGAGGGATACTCTAGCCTTGGGTACGGTTCCACATTGACAGGTGTTTGATCCAACATTCATTCATACAGACACGGATTGAGTAGTGATGTTTCTTGTGTATGTAGCCAATATGCATTAAACACTTGTATGAGCACAAAAAGGTACATCTGAACTAAATAGGAATACATTAGAAATGCTAGTGAACTGCTCATGTGTTGTCTACATCGTTTGGCATCTGTGTATGAGCAGTCTTACTGTACAGGTCTGATACCTGGATGTTAGTACACACATAAATTTGTGTCCATATGTGAATGTTCCAGTAGAGGTTGCTGTGAACATCAGGTCAAACATTGCATCACCAACACAATCACTTGGAACGCCAAGGGGTGAGCTTCATGGAAGTGTTGTCCAGACTTCAGTCCAGTCATATGGAAACTCCTCTGTTCAAGGATGGATCGTGCTATGGATGCCTGTGGGACAAGAGGACAGGATTTGGAACATCACCCTCGAAGTGATCGTCATGCAACAGCTACAACATCATGATCCTCTTAATCTTTCCCGTTACATAAGTCTACACAAACCACTGCTTTGTAATGTGTTGTGTACTGGTCTATGAACCATCATGGGGGGAACTAAGGGGATGTTAACCATCCTTAGGGATATTTGCCCCTGACATGGTTACACACATCAACAAATATGTCCTAATAGCTTCCTGACAACAATATATTTGGGCTGCCACTGTCAGAGACAGGCCAAATATGTTTGGTTCATGGAGCTAGTAGGACATATTTGTTAATGTGTGTATTTCTTTCTGGGGCACATATCACTGCACACACATACACACACACAGGGCAGCATGGTGTCCATGGAGATGTGATCCACATTTCATGAGCTCCATGTTGTGTAACACACTATTACTGTCGATCCACCCCTCTGCTGCTTTATTCAACTGTAGCAAGCTACTGGTCCCATGTCCCCACGAATGCCCCCTGAACCCCTTATATGACAGAGTTCTATCCGATGCATTGGCTTGGATGAGACTCCCTTGCTACAGGGGTACCATGGTTGCTATGGGTCTGATCCTAGCAGAACACTTTAGTTGGTGCCTAGGGAGCTGTGGGATATGCTGAACAAGGTTAAAGTGTTGTACCTTGGTTTCCAGGGGGGGCATGCATGATATCCTTGAGGTAGCAGTATCAACATGGACGACAGGTTGTCAGGTGTATTCGGAATCTCTAGGCCCAATCTGACTGGTCCACGGAATAGTTGATGCTGGTGGTCCATACTGCAGCCAGTGACAGGGCTGTGTCACTGATCCTGTGGGGTGAAACAGAACATGTGTGTTGTGGTGGGTGTGTATGCATGGATTGTGTGCATACATGTATTATACTCACAGCAGAAGTGATCCCTGATCAATCTGTCCCTTGTCTGCATCCCTGTTGGGGTTTCCTCACACTCAACGATATCCACAGGGTCTTCAGGTCTGGGTGGGGGATGGACATCGTCGATGAGTCTGGTGTCCACCGCGATATTATGTAGGATGGCACATGCCACGATGATGTCGCAGACCTTGCCTGGTGCATACTGCAATGCTCCCCCCGAGTGGTCCAGACATCGGAATCGGGACTTGAGGAGGCCGAAGGTCCGCTCAATGGCATTCCGTGTTCTGGCATGAGCCTGGTTATATCGTTCTTGGGCATCGTTTTGGGGATTGGCGACCGGGGTGAGGAGCCATGACTTGCATCCATAGCCAGCATCACCTGTGGAAAGTGAGTGACATGGTGTGACGAGGAGCACAAATTGTGTAAATGTTGTTTTCTGTGGTGAACGTACTAGCACATGTGTATGTGGTGTCATTTGGTGCTGTTAACTCACCCAGAAGCCATCCGCCTGTATAGGTCCCATTTTCGAAATCCCTCTGCACAGATGAATTTCTGAGTATATGTGAATCGTGACAGCTCCCGGGAAATTTCGCACAGACATTCATTATGGCCAGGTTGCTGTCACACACCATCTGCACATTCATGGAGTGGAAGTTTTTGCGGTTCAGGAACATATGTCCCTGACGTGCTGGTGCTTTGATACGGACATGGGTGCAATCTATTGCACCCATGACCCTGGGCATGCCTCCCCTTGCATAGAAGCCCTGCTTCAGATGTGTCCACTCCATATCGGTGATGGGGAAACGTATGTAGGTACTGGCCTTGGCTTTGAGGGCTGGCAAGACCTGGGCCAGCACCCTGGAGAATGTGGCCTGGGACATGCCAGATGCGTAACCCTCTGTCGACTGAAAGGCGCCACTTGCCATGAAGTGTATGGCACACAGGAGTTTTTGAAGGCCAGTTAGAGCATGGTTATGGGTGCATATGGGATCCACCTGCTCCTTGATGACCTCATACAGGGCTATGATGCTGTGTGGCCTCAACCTGTAGCGATCAATAACCTCGTCATCGGTCATTCCAAAGAGAGTGACCCTTGGACGGTATACCCTGGGCCTTGGTGGTCGTCTATGCATCCTGGGCTGCTGCAGGGGTCCCTGTGGCAGCTGGGGAGCATCCTGTTGCTGCAGCTGTGCATCTGCAGGCAGGTGTCCTCCGGGTGGGGATGGGCTCCTGTGTGGCTGCTGAGCCAGAGCCTCCTCACTTGCAACAGGTGGAGGCTGTTGATGAGGCGTGCTTGGAGGTTGCTGATGTTCCCCAGCTCTCTCCCTTGCACGCCTTCTCCGCAGCCTTCGCAACAATATGTAACCCAACATACTGTTTGCTCTCTCTATCTGTCTCTATCTGTCTCTCTCTCTCTATCTCTCTCTATCTCTCTCTATCTCTATCTCTCTCTCCCTCCCTGAGTGGAAAACAAGCCACAAGTGAGTGTGTTGAGTTGTCCCTTTAAGTACTTGCTAGGGCGTTGTGTAGGTGTGTTGATGAGGTGAGTGCTGACCAATGGTGAGTTGTTTTTGTCCAGGTAAGTGTTAGCAGGTGTGTGTGTGTTATAAGATGTGGTGTGTTGTGCTTGTTCTGTGTGTGCCATTTGCGGACGTGCAGTTGTGGGGTGCAGGTGGCGTGTTGATGTTGCCCAGGTGAGCTTGTATTTGCAGGTGTCCGCTTTGTGTGATGACCCCCATTGTTCCGTGCCATGTTGTGTTGTTGTTTTTGTGTGTTGTTGTCCCTGTGGTGTTGGTTGTTGTTGTTTGTGTAGTGATTTGTGTTGTGTGTGCATGTTTTTGTGTTGTTTTGGCATTGCACGGGTTAATTTTCCCATTTACATGGTTGTGCGGTAAGCATTTGGTGTGTTTTCCTCTGTAACGGGTGTTTTGTTTTGCCCGTTAAGTGTCTAACGTGTGTGAGAAGTGGGTCTTAACTTTTAGCCGTTAGGTGTGTCTTTTTTTCAGCCGTTATCAGTACCGCAAGCCTTTGAATAGCTCTGGGGTATGTTTTTCCATGCGTCTGAATGCACGTAAGTGTATCGGCCGTAAGGATTCTACAACTGCCGTTAGCTGTTGTTTAGACGGATCTTTGAATTGCAACATGACACTTAACGCACCCGTTAGTGATTTTTTTTGCTAACGGCTGCCTTTAAATCGGGCCCTGAGTCTCTAGCTGCTGATGTGTAGTAGTAGTGGGAATAATTGGGGATGGCAAGTGTGACTTAGGGTCCCCTGCTGTCACACTTGCCCCCCTCCCTCCTGAGTATCACAACAAGGCACAGTGGCAGCAGTAGCAGCAGCTACAGGTAGCTGACCTATAGTGCTGACACTGCTACCTGTACCTGTGCCACTATTTTCCCCAATATCCTAAGAGATTGTGTTGGGGGACTGGGCATTATTGGGTCTGGGGAATCAGGGCTGCCAGGCACTTCAATGCTGGTGGTGGTGGTCACGTCCTCCTCAGACTTACTGGACACATCACGGTCCTTCCAGCTCCTCCTTTTCTTTGTCATCCAGGTGCTCATAGTGATAGCACACACTATGAGCCTCTGCTGCCTTCATTTTTCTAAATTTAGCACTGTGAAACAGCCTAGCACCTCTCTCCCTCTCTACTGCTTGTCTTGTGTTTCACTTCCTGGAAAAGCCACTTTTTGGAGTAAAAACACAAAGTACATGTAAGTAAAGGGGCAAAAAGTTTGTAGCCATTGAAAAAATACCAAAAACCTTTTAGCAATAGGTGAAAACAATGAAGATTTAAGCAAGGCTCAAAATTTCACTCGCCTCCTCGCATTTGATGAGGGGAAATTGAGTGACGGCAAGTGGAAATTGGTGCCAGTCCTGCCGCTTTAAGTAACTGTCCTGCTTCCCAGGATTGTGCCCCGCTTGCTACTCTCTCAGCAGCACAGGAGAGTCATGTTCATGCGCTTCATGTATGCGCAAGCATATATCCCTAGGCCTCCTTCTGAGTAAGTTCTGCTTCACAGTGCTGAGTGCTCATTTGCAGTCTGAGTAGCAGAGCACGCAACACGCCTGAGCCAGAACTGTCTTTGCTAGATGTCCAAGCCAACAAGCCTCATCCTGATACTCCTGTCTGTCCACGTACAATTTAAGTGACTGAGTATCTCTGACAGTGGAGGTACAAAATTGTACTTTTCCTGCATTCATCCTATAATTCAATAAGATGGCCTGTTGACCTAAACTAATATATCCATAATTATTGTACAGAGTGGTTGTAGGGGGCGCTATACTGCAGGGCATACTTCTCTGTGGTGTTCTTGGATCCAGCAGAATGGTAAAGGATAAAGGGGGAGTGCAACCAGAGATCATATCTACTTCTGTGTATGTGTTTCGCCAGTATTATAAATATGAAAACTCATATATGTAAGGCTTACCAGTAACTACAACTCCCATCAGTCTTGCTGAGCGCTGCCCAGGCTACCAACAAAACATAACGTGATCTGCTACAAAATATATCTGCAAAAACGGCAGATTGTCCTTATTCTTGAGATTGATCAATCAATTGCTTATCTTATTCAGTAAAACTTTGAAGCAGATCACGTTATGTTTTGTTAGTAGCCGGGGCAGCGCTCAGCAAGACTGATGGGGCTTGTAGTTACTGGTAAGCCTTGAATGTGAACCGATGTAGATGACCAAGGTGACACTTTATACTGTTGAGTGTGACTTGTTTCCTATGTTTTCTGTAACTATGACCACTGCTTCAGTCACAGTTAGTATCTGGCTTAAGTGACACGGAGGCAACAGGTCAGTGTGTGAGTTAGTTAATTCACCGAGATTTTATTTGCATGCCTGAGCCAGCCTCTGCCATTAGAGCTTCCAGTACTGCTAGGTCTGGCTCAGCTGGCTAGAAAGCTTGCTACTGGGGGCATTCAGGCATTGCGACGTTGTATGGCATCTATGCAGCCAATGCTTATTGCGTTGTTAACCCTCTGAGTGCAGAAACATATCCAGTGCAATGGATGCCTCTCTGGCACTCAGATGTTTAATACAAGCAAGGAACAGAGACAACAGGAAAGATCTGGCTGAGAAGCGGACAAGGGTGGACTGTAACAGGATCAGGTTCAGCCATTTGGGGGGGGGGGGTAGGAAGTCTGCAGCACAGAAGTTACACTATTGTTTATCACTTTCCCGGTATTGCCTCTTCCCTTGTGTTATTCAACCAACTGCCTCTTCTACCCAGTTTATCCCCTGTGTTCCTTAAATCTTTCTCCTTGTCTTTCTCCATTTTGCTTTATTGTCTCCTCTTTTTATCTCCTAGCTTCTCTTCCTATGTCTCCTTTACCCCCATGTCCTTCAGTTTCATATCCTATTGCCTCTTCCTCCCACCTCTCTCTCTTTCTCCCCCTCTTGTTTTCTTCCCACCCTTTCTCCTCCCTCTTGTCTTTCTTTCCTCTCCTTCTCCTCCCTCTTGCCTTTCTTTCCCCTCTTTCTCCCCCACTTGCCTCTTTCCCTCCCCTTTTCTCTCCCCCTCTTGTCTCTTTCTTCCCCCCTTTTGGCTCTTTCTCCCACCTCTTGCCATTCTCTTGCTTCTCTCTTTCTCACTCTTTTTCTCTTTCTTCCCCCTCTTGCTTCACTTTTCTCCCCCTCACCCACTTGCTTCCTTCTCCCCTCTTGCTTCTTTCTCCTCCCCCTCTTTCTCTCTAAAGTATAAAATAAAAGTGGAGTAATTCTGCAAGTCCCATTCATTTAAATGGGACTTTTAACCCCTTAAACCCTTAAATGAAAGCGAATACAGCGGCTGCTGACTGCAATCAATAGGAGGATGATGAAGCTGCTTATTGCACTCGCCCTGATCGCCTATGTGGCTTGTGAGTGCCAGATCATCTATTTGTTTTGTGTAGTGGAGTGTGTTTTCATGTCAGTGACAGCCACCAGGCATGCCCCTCCTTGCTTTACTATTAGCACTTATTTTATATGTATGATGGAGGGCATACACACCAGATGAGTGATATGCTCCACTGTACAACCCTAGGTGAGCAATATGTGGCGCTTCAGTTGTTGTATTATAAACCACATCGTTGTTAGTGACCTCTAATGTTCAGGGTTTAAAATCCCCATTTAAATCAATGGAAATTTGGGGAAATCTCAAGGAAATTTTATTTGCCCCTCTGGTGTACTTGGTGTGCGCCAGAACTTCACCACCCTTCCCTAATAGATCAGCCTCTGTGTAATAGACTGTCACATCCTGATGCCTCTCACACAATACGGCAAGGTGGTACTAAGGCACGGCTGGGCAACTTTTGGCTTTCTGATTTTTCTCCAACAAGGGCTGGAGATTATCATGTTAACCATCAGTATTGGGAGAAAAGTGTCGGTAAGAGGACAGCTTGTGGAGGAGGTGGGCAATGTGGAGGAGGGCAGTGTGGGAAATGTGGAGGTGGACAAGGTGTGAAGGAGGACAGGGTGGGCAGTGAAAAGGTGAACAATGTGGGGTGGACAGTGTGTTGAGGTGGGCAGAGTGGAGTTGGACAGTGTGGGTAATTTGGGGATGGACAGTGTGTGGGGAGCAGTGTTGAGGTGGACAATGTGGGAAGTGTGCAGGTGGGCAGGGTGAATATTCTGACTAAAACATAGAACAGTGTCAAAGAGATCTTGAGATGGGTAGAGTTAAAGGAATGGATATGGGTGGGGCTAGGCGTGGAAACTGGTGGCGAGTAACTTTTTCAGGCCAGGCTCAGCACTTGAAATTTTTTAGCCCTGATTTAAAGGGATAGTAATACTTAAGTATTACTAATCCCTATAGTAAAGTCCTATTAAAAATAAATGTATTGCCCCCAGTGTCATCTCTCAAACCTTTATGGTTTGAGAGATGATCGCTCCTAAAGTTGCCCTCTCCCTCCCCCTTCCCCGAAGTCAGCATTGTAGCTGACTGAAGGGAAATCTGGACATAAATCATCAGGCGGCTCTGCAGCAGAGCCGCAATCGTGTTAATAAAAAAAATATATCTTTCACTAAAACGGTCTTCTACGAGTGCATGCAAACCAAGCACATGTAGAAGATCATTTGAGTGAAACTTTTCTTTTTTTATTAACGTGATCGCGGCTCAGCTGCAGAGCTGCCTGAAAGTCGTAAGACTGGCTTCCCTGCAGTCAGCTAGAACTCTGACTACGCGGAAGGGGGAGGGAAAGGGCAACTTTAGGAGCAATCATCTCTCAAACCATAAAGATTTGAGAGATGACACTGGGGGCAATACATTTATTTTTTAATACGACTTTAATATAGGGATTAGTAATACTTAAGTATTACTATCTCTTTAAAGTTTTTGTTTAAGGCGGATTTGCCCATGAATAAGCTGTCAAACGTGGTTTTCATGGATCGTTTCAGGGGAACACAACGGGACCTTTCACCCACAGCTAGTCAATAGTATATATGATTACATAGCTATTGTCAGACATGGCTGGGGTTAGTATGTGTGACTCTTTGGCTACCTGTTGAACAAGACTGGAATGCAGAGGTTAATATGTATGGTTCTGTGGCTACCAGTGCAGTGGAATGATGCTTGGGGTCAGTATGTGTGTTTCTATGACTACTAGTGCAGTGGCACAATGCTTGGGGTGAGCATATGTAGTTCTATGGCTAGCACTGGACAAGGCTGGGGTCAGTATGTGTGGTTCTGTGGCTACTGTGGGACAAGGCTGGGGTAAATAATGTGTGATTTTATGGCTACCAGTGCAAAGGGATGAGGCTGGGTCGGGTCAATATCTGTGGTTCTATGGCTGCCACAGACCAAGGCTGGGCATCAGAATGTGTGGTTCTGTGGCTACTGTGGAACAAAGCTGAGGGTAACAATGTGTGGTGGTATGGCTAACAGTGCAATGGGATGAGGCTGTGGTGGTGCAGTATGTTCAGTATGTATGCTGTGAAAAAAAGCTGAAAAACACAGTTTTTGCCGTTACTTACACCCACAGAAGGTCAAAGTGCCATTTTCACACTTTTCTCTTTTGAGGGGAATGTTTTTGTCCATCCCTAGCCTTGACTGGTACAAAGAACTCTCTAACATCCAAGTGTTATAAAGGCCCATTTAAATTAATGGGAATTTAAGTCATTTTCATTTCAACTCTCTGGTGCAGTTGGTTTGCTTCTGAATTGCACGTCTTTAGGTTAGGAGGAATACCTGAAGGACCATATTTAATAAGCTAGGGGTGTAATTCTGGAACAAAACAACTGAACTATAGTGGACAAATAAGAATTCACAAAATTCCCAGTGATTTAAATTGAGTTTTTAACCTCATGAACTATAGAGGTCTCCAACAAATTGAGAAACGATGTGTTAGAGATCTCTCTTGCATTCAAGGGATTAAAAGACCCATTTAAATTATTGGGGATTTTAATATCTCCCCCACAATGCATTTGGTTTGCTCCAGAATTGCACATCTTAAGCCTATTGAATGAGGTAAAAAGAATAAAATCCAAGAATTTAAATAAACTGAGTCTTCCTCTTACTAATCACTGATGGTTTATGGTGCTGTAATATTGCCAGTAAATATAGACATATGTTGGTCACATCATGCTCGCTTAATAATACAGATGTAAAGTTTGGAATCTTGATTTTTGAGCTTTTGGTTTCTATAACAATTAAACAGAATTTAAAGGTGATGATTACGAGCAAGAGTGTTGGAAAACCAGTACCTCCGATTAATAACCCTCACTTACCTTACTATGGGCAGGAAATCCAATGGTAGACAGACAGTGGCTGTTTTTTTTTTTTTTTAAACTGAAGGAGGCAGGGTACATGAGCGTACATAGGCCTATAAGGAATAGCAAAAGCAACATATAAGTAAGAAAATTGTGAGAAAGCAGCACTGCAACAGATATACCTAGATAAAAATACCAACCATCACCAAATGGAATGCCTGTATGCTACTTCTGGCTTAACCACCAGATGCTGAACTTTGAACTGGAAGCATTTAAAAATGCCCATATCACAATATGCCACCCAATTGTTTACTATAAATCCTCTCCGATACCCTACCAGGAAAACCATAAGAACTATGGAGTGAAGGAGAGAGAAGCACGGGCCAAAACCAATCTGAGATAACTTAAATTCAAATTAAGTCCCACTTTCCCTACCTGATTCAGTCATTTTCTACCATAGAGGAGGGGAGAATCTAACTGATAAGTTATGCGTAATTTGCCATGATATTTAAGAAAATTATATTAATATATTGATAACTGAAGGTTCTACTAGCACACATACCTTTCCTTAAATTAAGAGCCACTTATTTAAAAAACTGTAGTTTCCAAATTTTAAAGTAAAAAGGTATCTTGTTACAATAAAAGTCATTTATATTCTATATTAGTCAAATAAGCCTAGGTCTAGAATATTTCTAAAAACAGACTCCATAGCATAACTTTAAATGGTGACTACTTTTTTCTGACTAAGCAGGTTACATTACATTGTAGTACAATAATATATAGAAAAATATTAGTAGCAGATAATGTGATTCAGACCACTATGTATAGGGATAATGTGCCTCCCTTTAAGAGAAGCTGAGGGAGATACTACAGTAGTTTGGCGAGTGAATAAAAAAACACGTCATGTATGTATAGAAATTAACCTGGATGAATATGACAAATAAAAATCATTAATAGGTATCTGGTGTAAAACTGAATAATGACTATCTTTAGTAAACTAGAAACGAATGATAATGAGCTAGACATTTGCTAAAACGCCTTAAAGATATAGGTACTATAATATCTTAAATTAAGAATAATAAACAACAAAAACATAATTATGTATAGGAATTTAAAAACTGTAACTGAGCATAATACAGTCTCAGCTGCAGGACTGTCTATCATATGTAATGAATGGATCATAATAAAAAGAAAGATAGAAAAATGTATAGTATTTGATATTATTACTAGTGTCTAATGGTGGGAGATTGACCAGCCTAAATTGTTCCCACCAAAAGAGATAATCAGTTCAATTCACTGATGAGTAGTCCGGTAGACCTCTTCCCACATGATATAGTTATGAATACAATGAAAGGTGGAGGTGGTAAACAGATGATAAATGATGAATGAAGCTGGAGTTGTATAATGGAAATCAATATCATGCTCAGTCCTATGCAGTTACATATATCAAAATCTGTCACAATCCCAGGTTGTATCTACTGTAATGCAATCCTTTCTATTTCACTGGATGCTTTCTGTGCCACTGTCCTTATATCACAGGTCCTCACAGGCTGAATATATATATATATATATATATATATATGTGTGTATTTTTATTTTACTACACAGACTGAGTTAGCCATTATGTATTTATAATATTGCATGTAGATATGCTTTGGTAAGTATCCTACATATTAATTTTTATTGAGCCTTTTCTAATTTTGTTTCATTTTTATGTTTAGTATTGTTTCCCTTCTTTTCAAAGTAAACCACTGCACCACTTAGACCTTTTGTTGCATTGTCCATCTTTAACATCATCTGTTTTATCTTTATATCAAGAGTGTGCCTTAACTGGACTATACCGTACCTGCATTTTATCCAATAGTTTAATTTTCCATTTAAATTTGAACGTTTAGATGATAAATTGTAGTGAAATGAGTTTCTATGTTGTTTCTTCAGAGGTTCACATGAAAACAACTAAGTATGTATGTTTTTTGGCAGTCCATTGATGCAGAAGCAAACCATTAATACTAAACAGATATCAGCACAGACATGGCCAGGAACTACATATAGTCAGTAGAACTACAATAGTGACTAATCCCGACAGATACCGAAGGCTGTGAATACTAATTAATATCAGATATCTTTTGCAATTCTCGTTAAATCAGGCACATGAATCTATACTTTTCATGTCAAGTCTATGTTTCCCACAAGCATTTATATTTTCCAAAGTATAGTATTGGACTTGACTAATTGTCTAATCATGCAAAAACCACAGCCATTTTAATTATAGGATGTAGACAGTTAACAAGCTGGAGTTCTCCAGAGTAAACTCATCTTATAACAATGATTACTTGTCTTGAAAATAATTATGACTAGTGAATAACATGATGTTACAATGTATGATATAAAGCCCCTGTACAGGGAATGGTATTCATATAAATTGATCAAATTGCTGAGTAAAATAAGGCCAATTTAGCAAATGAGCTTAAACAATGTCTGCAATTACATAGTATATCAAAATGTATGAAAATGGTTTCTTTCTTTCAGAAACTTTTCAACATGGAGTACAAATGACTGGTTGCAATTTAACAATTTCTAGCTCCTTTGTCAAATGTTGCTGTACCATTCATTTAAGATGACTTTTTCAATTTATGCAATCTATTTCATGTATAACTATTTTAATAATATGTAGTCTATAACATTTAAAAACAGATGAGACATTTGTGAAAAGAGGTCATTACGATGGAATTTTGATTAAAATAATTTTGTTTAAATAATTAATCTGATTTAAACATCGTTGTACGGTTACCAGACTTATTTTATTCTCCAATCTACCCTCTTTTATTGTTCAAAACAGCAGGCAGAAACAGGAAACAACTGGCAGAAGTAAATTTGTGCTCTCCAATAAAGCCCATATGTTTGTACATTAGCAAAAATAAGGTGCACCCAATAAGGTTATGTATTACATTAACGTACAAAACAGTCTACAGTAAGAAAGGCTACAGCTATATCCTGGGAGTGATTTTCTAAAATGAAAAGTATCAGGTCACTTTATTTGCGGTGGACAAGATGCAAAAAAATATACAGAATTACTTATAACAGGTACCGAGTCACAGACGAAGGGTACAAGGTCACTGAACTGAAATTATCTGGCTGAAAGTCAGTTATGCTCTTGCATTCAATAAGAAACATCTCTATCATGTTAGAAACAGCATGATTTAATATGTTTTTTGATATAACCAAAATAGGTTTGTATTATAAACATCAAAGCTACATTTTAAACTAATTGTATACACCAAAATGATTACATTTTAAACATTTTTGGATAAGGTTTAGCCTTTTCTTAAACCAATCTTATGTGAAAGTCAATGGGCTTCATTTTGTTTGGACAAAGAAATCATAGCAATGTTTTCTCAAGAGTTATACATTTCTTGTATGATTCATTTGTGGTAAGGTGCTTATGCAGATTAACAGAATTATACTTGTAGAGATCTCTTTGAACTTGTGTTTACTTAATTTCAGTAGAGTGGAATAGTAAACAAGATTATACAAATTCATATACAGCTGAAGATGGGTCCTTTGAAATAATCTGCCATGGCATGGTATAAAGATTTTGTTTATGTGAGACTGAAAATTGCAACAGTGCACATTTAAAACAAAGGTGTAAGGAAGGCTATGCATTCTTTAATATTAATTAAAGGGAAACTATACCACTGTAGTGGTGTTGGGATCCTTCTTTCTCTTTAGTTAACTTTGGGTCTTCGGATAGTCCACTGAGGGTTCAGTACTTTGGATTTCTAGGATATATTCCAATGGCTTTACAATAATGCATTCACTGATAACTGTATCTAAGTACCCCCAATTATTAATCAGGTTTGATGTCTCCCACCTAACATAATACTTTGAGATATATTTGATTATGTTTGTTATCCACTGGATTGCAACCCAATGTGAGAGTGAGTGAGCGAGAGTGTGAGTGTGTATTGCATTCTGCATGTATTATGTTGTGCCTATACCATTGTATGTATAGTGTTGTGCCTATACTATTGTGCATATGGTGTTTTGTATTTGGTGTATAGTGTTTAGTGCTTAGCGTATAGCATTTGGAAAATTGCGTATAGCATATGGAGTTTTGTATATAGCATTTTGCATTTTGTGTATAACATTTGGTATAGAGCATTTGTCATATAGAATGTTACCTACTGTGTATAGCATTTTTCTTATTACATATAGCTTTTTGCCTATTGCATACAGTGTTTGGCATTTAGAACTTGGCATTTTGCTTATAGAGTTTTGTATATAGCATTTTGCATATTGCTTATTGTGTTTGGCTGTTGGCATATTGTGAATGGCATATATTGTTTTGCGTATTGCATTTAGTGTTTGGCATATGGCATTTTGCACAGAGCATTTTGCATAATGATTATTGTGTTTGGCATATAGCGTATAGCGTTTGGAGTATTAAGTTTTGCATATAGCATTTTGCACATAGAGTTTTGCTTATTGCATTTGATGTATTGTGTATGGCATATAGTGTTTTGTATATAACATAAAGCATATACCATTTGGCATATAGAGTTTGGTGTATAGCATTTTGCATACTGAATACATAATTTGTTGTATTGTGTATAGCATATGGTATATTGCGTTGGTGTGTTGTGTATAGAATCTGGCGTATAGCATTTTGCATACCATTGTTTGGCTATAGCATTTGGCATATTTTGTATGCCGTATAGCTTTTTTGGGTAGTAATAATAATAGGTAATAGTATGTGGCTGGGTGGGGGTTGGATTTGGAAGCATAATCTTTACTTGTCCAGAGTAATACTTTCCAAATGATTTCTCAAGCAGTTTATAAACAGGTACAGTACTCCTTTTCAGTGGTGGAACATCGTGCCTTTTCCTTTCAGTTAATTTTATGGCCATGGATTCATCTCTCTGGATGCTGGAGGGATATATTCTACATCATCATCATTAGGTCATCCTTTGAATCCCCTGCAGCTTCCACCCCACTACATTTTGCCACTGCTTTCAGGAAAGTTTTTATACTTTTTTGTCTCACTTTATCTCACTTTTAGAATGTGCAGTGTGTTCAACTGCTACACCTTCACTAGAATGTGCCTTGTCACCATCAGTGTTCTTAAATGGTTTCTTAATACTGCCAGTGGTGATAGTGGTGGTGGAGTAACTTTTTATGTAACTTTCACAAACAGCCAACTCAGGAGGAGAAGGATTTTCATTGTTTATTTTACGCAATGCAGCAACCATGGCTGCAGTCAGTTTTTGAACTGCCACTTTGCTAACACATGCCTGTACTGCTACTGCTCTTTTCTCTCTACCCCTGCCCCTAGTATGTTTGAGAGACATTATGAAAGTACTGTGGATTTTAGCAGTCACATACACAACAGAACTGATTGAGTGTTATGTATTTTGCCCTTTATAAAATACTTTATCATATGCAGTAAGTCTCTGTCTATTCTTGTATATATCAGCCTCAGTCACGGTCATATCATGGTCCCTGTCATCTATCAGTAAAGCTTTTAACATTTTATTTTATGTTTTTAATTCACTGTCCCTATCCCGGACTAAAAAACGTTGTGCACACTCCCAATGCAACTTCTTCTTCCCCTCCTTGCTGTGGCCAATATAAAAAGGATTTCAGCTGCTGCTGCTCTCTCTCTCTCTCTCTCTCTCTCTCTGTCTCTCTCTCAATGTCACTGCAGTCTTACATTTTTACAGCACAGATGATAGACCTTACTCAATATTTTGATTTCACTTATTCTAGCTGTTGTAGGAGTCGGTGTCTGTTGAGTTCTATTGAGCCAGTCAGTCACAGAGGCTTAGCCAGCTCAGGAATTAACCTAGATCACTTGCCTGTCTCATCTCAGTGAAAGAAGATTTGGGTAAATCTCCTTTCTCCTATCACACTCCCCCAGAATCCCCCAGACTCCCCTAACACAGAAAACAAATTGCCTACCTAAAAGGCTCCTTAAATTAACTCCCTATCTTAACTAGCCCCAAAATTGTATTGCTTTCTCTCTCTAATGAACACAGCATGACATGACATTACAATAATGCTGTTATGCTTATTATACATTTTGTCTGTTTATCCTTTTTTTGTGTACAACCTTTAGATACATATGTCTATTTGGATTCTACGTGGGCTTGTAAATATGACTATAATATTTTTACTGTGATATAGAAGACAGATTACAATACTAGAAAAGTGAATTTTCTCTTTAATATACTTTTAAGTATGTTTATATGAACAAATATGGGCTAATGTTCCTTTCCAAATCTGGTCTCTCCCACTCTAATGAATCCAACTAAATGGAAAACTAGCACAGATCAGGCAAAAGGGCTATTGACTTTTCTCTGGTGCAGCTATGTTTCAGGAATGTCTGACGTGTAGGGCACTGAATCACTGTGTTTGCTAATATATAATTTTCATTACAGTGTAAAGTTTATTTAGGAATTAGCATGTAAAATACACACAATTAATTGCTGTTAAACTATAAATTCCAGTGTAAAGTTACCATATTAATGTAATTAACACAAGTATCATTGATAAACCCATAGCTATTAACATATACTTACAAAAAAGGTCCATATGTATAGGAAAACATAATTTGGTGGTGTATGTATGGAAAATGTAAATATCACAACATAGTTACTATACTGGCTTAAAGGGATAGTAATGTTTCAAAAAAAAAAACAAACAAAAAAAAACAAAACAGCAGCTCCAATTCTTCATAGTATTTAAGACATAGAGAGTGTTATTTCAATACAGTCAGAGTTATAGTTCAAGAATAATAAAATATCCCCCTCACACCCCTTTTACCTAGTGTAAGCCACCTCCCCTCAGATGTGGAATCTGGTCCACAGGCCAGACAGCTCACAGCAAGGGATAATCTTCTTAATGTGAGAACAATGAAAGCCCTGCCTCCATTGACAGGTTTTTCAGGTTTTTCCCTTATGCTAATTGAAGATTGTCCCTCTCTGCAATCCAACTGGACAGCACCCTGCTGCTCCGAGCTGTGCAATGTTACATCAGTAAAAGAGGCGGGAGGGGGATACTTTATCATTCAATTAATCTTGAACTACCACTCTGACAGTATTGAAATAGCACTTTCCATGGCCCAAATACTATGAAGATTAATTGGAGTGGCTTTTATTATGAAACATTACTATCACTTTAAGCTTTTAACTTTAGGTTTAGGCTAAATGCTGCCCATTTTTGTAGAAAAAGTTGAACTGCAAACATAGAATAAGTCACTCGATACAGAGTGTTCAACAGAAGGACCTAGGTAAATGTCCTTCATACAATAGACACGTTATGTCTATCTATCTATCTATCTATCTATCTATCTATCTATCTATCTATCTATCTATCTACAATAAGGCCAAGAGGACATCCAAAGCACAACTGCTGAAGCCTAAGGAGAAAATAAAGACCGATGATGAACAAGTATGCTTTATTAGTACATATTGGGCAGAAAGTAGCCAGATTATTGAAATCATCAATCATCACTGGCACATTTTGCTAGAAGATGCTGATCTGAGTAAGATCATAGGACCAAAAGTCTCCACGGGTTTCAGACAGAATAGAAATTTGAAATATTTTATTACAGCTAGTCATTACTTAAAATATGATCCAAAAGGTACAATATATTAGGCCTATGCATGTGGCACATGTAGATTATGCCCACATATGCAAAGCGCTCAGGAAGTGGAAGACAGATTTGGGAAACGGCACAAAATACTTCAATATATTAATTCCAACAGAAAAGGTGTAATTTACTGCCTAAAGTGCCCATGCCACAAATATTATGTAGGGATGACTACTAGGACACTAAAGGATTGAGTGCTGGAACACATAGGCAAATTTAGAAGAGTACCACTGGACATAGAAAAAGAAAGGACAAGCAGAATTGGAGAGGTCTTTCTAACCTCAGTTTCAAGACATTTTTATAATTACCATCATAGTGATATCTCTAATCTAAGATGCTGGGGACTGGAGAAAGTACATCTAGGAATCCGTGGGGATGATATGGAACAAACATTACTAAAACATGAATGTTGTTGGATATTCCTTTTGGATTGCATTCACCCTAAGGGAATGAATGACTGTATAAGCTTCAATACGTTCTTGTGAATTGGCTTAACTATGATCTAGGGAGTCTCAAAAACAAAGACCAGGTAATTAGTTGACTTTAAAGGGATAGTAATACTTTGTTTTAACTTTATTTTATTTTGTAGGCTTTAAAAAAAACATGAAGAATGATATAAGTCTTATCTCTCAAACCTTTATGGTTTAAGAGATATTCACAAACAAAGTATCCCCCCCTGTTCAACCAGATCAGAAGGGAGGTGCCCAGGTAGACTGCAGAGAGGGACAATCTTCAATTAAGATAAGGGAAAAAGCTGAAAAACTTGTCAAGGGGGGAAAGGCTTTCATTGTTTTCATACAAAGAAAATTGTCCCCTTCTATTATCTGTCTGGTCATACAACCAGGTTCACATCTGAGAAGAGATGGCTTACACTAGGTAAATGGGGTGGGGAGGGGAAACTTTGCTTGTGAATATCTCATAAACCATAAAGGTTTGAGAGATAAGACTTATATCATTCTTCATGTTTTTTTAATGCCTACAAAATAAAATAAAGCTAAAATGAAGTATTACTATCCCTTTAAGAGAACTATAAAAGAGTAGAGTAAGAATCTATTTACTACAATCCCTAATAATAGGGCTAAAAAGTAATATAAAGTCAAGTATATGAGAATTTCATTATTTTCAATCACTCCACTTTAACTTTGGACAACTTAGAATGCTTATGATGTTCTTAGAATTATTAGACGATTATAGGTCATAGACAAAAATCCTGGGTAAAGTACACCGAAACAAGTATATTCTAATAATAGAGAGTCCTGATTAACCATATAATGAATACTTAGGAATAAAGATTGATATTTCATTCATTAGGAGAATCCAAGTAACTAATTCTCCTCTTGGAATAAACATCTAACAGGGATCTCTTTAAGACCTGGAGGCAACCGACATCTCTAGGAAGTGTGCTATCTAGGTATAAATACAGGTCACCTGAGCGCCCCTTGCCACACCTCTGAAGCAGGCAAAATTCAGTGACAAAACATGTCAGGTTTGAATGCACACAGGATTTGTCTCCTCTGCATGATTTTGCAGTGTTGAGGCAGCCAGTGTGTACAAGTGTCCGGCATGTGGGGAGCCTCTGACCGCACAATATTCATTTTTGAGGTCAGAGGAATGAACAAGAATTTTTCCCCCACCGGATAAGTTGAGAATCAATAATTTTAGATTCAGGATAAAGGATCCTTGCCTATATAACCCAGGAATAAGAATTATTTATTTTCTTTTGTGCAACAAGTAGTAAGTATTAGTTTATAAATGCTACTCTCTACCTTGATAATCCAACAGGTCACTACGCCATTACCATGTGGCTTGTTTGCTTCATTTGGATCAGTAGAGTTAAAATTGTATATAAGATCAGAAGGAGGTATAAAATGTTGTAAGAGATACCTTAGACACTGTTTCAGACATCATAAGAGTTACAAAGTAGAGAGATCGGTAGTTTAAATTAAAGCAACTATACGTAACGGCTACAATGATTATGATCTATGTTGCTTTACAATATGCAGGAGACTTGAAATGATCTAGATAGAAGCTGATAACGTAGTGAGATAGGCAGCTAGAGTTGTCATCAGCCAAAGTTACTGCATGAAACAGATATGATCGTTACAATCTCCATTGCTTTGCAATGTGCAGGAGATCTGGATTGATCAAGTTTAAAGCCGATAATTGCACCTTAAAAGAATGATATTCGTCTGAAGCTCAAAGGTAGATCTAGTTCCTCTAAGCTTATCACGTTAATCTATATGTCACCAGTTACATTTAGGTTGAACTTAAGCAATTGTTGAATCACTGAAGTATGAAGTGCTGGTGTATTAAATAAGGCTGTTCACCAAGTCACTGGTTAAGACAAGATAACAGTAGATAGCTGTATGTTGGGGATAGATTGAAGGGTGTATGAATTTTCAACACCTCAATTACAACACCTCAATTATTTAGATTGTGAACCATGCTTGCTACTGATGTTGCCTAGTGGTGGGGAATAGCAGTAGTGAGGATGCTATTCAAGTCCCACTTAAGGAACATATACTGAGAATGTTTAATTTTAATTCATTAGGAAGTTTCAATAAAGTCATTATTATTATTTTTCTTTTTGTGATTGATACAGAATCAAATATCAGATTTATTATCTGTGAAAAGAGTGCACCTAAACCAATATTTTCCCCTCTCCTATTTCCTATTCAAACTTGACTTAAATCCAGTACTAGTGTCCCACAGCTTCTAATCAACTGGCAATCTCCTCTTTAGTAGTCTACTCCATGAATGTAAAACACAGAAAAGGCAAAAAGGTATATACAATAGAATCAGATGACTGAGAAAGGTTCAGAATCAGAAAGCTTATCCGACTCTCCTACACTATGGTGCTCATGTGGAGATAATTTTAGCCTGTCTCCAATTGGGTCCTTCACAGTTGATTATCAGAACTGCTATCTCTGTACCAAATGCCAAACTGTTGCATAACAGACTTTAATAAAATTAATTATTAGTCCATAAAATCATATAAAACAAATTATTTATTTTTATTAAATTCCCAATGTGTTTCTTAGTCTGCATACAACTATTTCCCCAGGAAGAATGACAAACAAAAATAATGCTATGAATAGGACTATTTGAAACACCTGGAAATCAACAGGTTAACTCATTCAGTATCCTGAAGCTGCAACAAATGTATTCAGGACCTATACTCATTACAGAGTAGCAGTGCATGAGTATATCAATTCAATATATATCATTCCACCATATCACACTAACAATCACTATTATTTTTTTCACGAGAAAAGGGAGGTGAGGGGAAGAAGGGGTAAAAGGGGAAAGAAAACAATAAAAAGAGTAAAGAGTTGAAAGAAGGCAAGCATACTTGTACTAACATTTATAATCATCCTCCTACTGTCACTGTATATCATCATGAATTCTAATTAGACTGTAAGCTCCTTGGGGCAGGTCCCTTTTCCAGTGTATGATTCCCTTGCTGCACTTTCCCCCACAAATAATGCAATGATTGCACTTTAGCTTAATGAATTAGTTGAATTAGTTGTACAGCAAATTTGTCTAGATCTACAAAATAATCAAATTTTGACCCCAGGATGTACAAAAGATAGCCCCTTACTAATGACTGCTACTCTTCTTCAGTCAATACAAGTGAAGAAATTTGAAGATGCTTTCACCGATTTTAATACCTACACCTTAGTATCTTATTGTTTGAGTCACGGTCTCCTACCCTTCCTCATTTTCTAATATTCTGTTTTGTTAGACATCCTCCTGAACATGGAACCTGACTCCTCTCTGGTGGTATAACCCTCCCATCCCCTAAAAAATGGGCAATACTCAAACTTGATGGAGGGGCCCTACAAGAATTTACAGATTGGTTATAGAAATTCTCTGGGCAATTTCAATTTCTTTTTTCTTACTCCAGTTTGTTGTTTTTATAGTCATCCATGTCTATTGATTCTTTTTAATACAACCAATAATTTGTTTCTCCAAACTGGTCACCCTTGACACCACTAATGTATTCAACTTGTCAAATCCTTCACAAGATCTCTTGGTTTCTCTTTAACCTCCTCAGATTTTAGAGAAATCTAAAACCTTTTGGTCTCTATATCTGCTGTGAAGTTTCATAGTATCTTGGGATCAATTATCCAAAATTAAATTCCAATCCTTTACGAAATTGGGGTCATCTCCAAAATGAAGGGTTGAGATTGACCCTGAGACCTCTGGGAATGGTGTTCTCAAGAAGATAATGTGTCAGGACCAGGATGCCATATTTCAATTGATCATATAGCTATCAATACAGAGACAAAGGATATACATATAACAAAAGCTAGAGTAACAAGTTGTTGCACTACCATATGCCAGCTGTGCAGTGGCAATAATCCATCTGTTCAAAGTCTTAATATTTTGGGTATTCAGCTCTCATCCCCACCAGGAAATCTTCTCCCCCTTCAGAAGAATACAGGAATCACAATCATATGTAAAAAAGAAACAAAGAGGTACCAAACTGCCAATTGTGTAAAACATTTTTACATAGCTCTCACTGTTCTAGTAAATAAACCATGTAAAAAATGGTCTTTGATCAAGTCACTTTGCTAGTTGTTAATAACACTTATGTTGTAACAATAAAAGAAGGCATGTTTTGGATATGTTCTGTTTCTCCTTTGGAGACAAAATACACAATTAAAAATTGTCTGTTGGATTTCTCTTGTGGTAGCCAAGAGAAACAAGTCAGGAAACAGTTTATTTGAATACCAACACTTCAATCTCTGGGTCATGACTGGGCCCAAGAGATTCCTGTGCTGAGACCTTGCTGTGAAAATACTTATGCTGCCAGAAATGTAAGGATGAACATTGCTTTAATCTTGTCAAATTCCATGCTGGGTACCAACTACTTTTCTAGTAATAGTATTAGGTTTACTGAGATGTCACAGAAAAAAGAAAAGATTGAAAACAGATGGACTTGTAATACAAGTTCAACTCTAATCATTTGCCACCCTTTCTTCTTACTTGGAGAACTAAATGAAAAGAAACTGTGTTGATTTAATTTAGTAAATTATTTTTTTCTTTTTTCCACAATGTAAAGTGGTGGGTAAGTGGCAGCAACTTGATGTCAAGACTCTTCAAACTTAACAATGCTAGTTAAAGGTCATCTTAAATACTGAAATCTGAGAAGCAATGTGTGGAATGTATGAATCTACCAGTGCAGCTTATTTTCTGCACTGGGGCATTGGCTTCCTGCTCAATTTTTTGCACATTCTCTGCCATCAGTAAGATAAATACGAGCAAGAGTTCCCTATAACATGTATAGGAAAATAAAGTTACTTAACTTTTTTTTGTACCTTGTTAGTAAATATAAGGGGCAGAGGAAAGTAACACCTGAACTATACTTCCCCACTGCCCTCCCCTTGGCACACGTAAGGTACACAGGGCCTTTTTCTGCTTAAATATCTCATTAATTTGGCATTAGGTAGGTGTAGTACTAAGAAATTCTTTCTGTTCAGCAAAGATTGATATGTTTTGAGTCTCTTTGAACTGATTAAAGTATAATACCGTTCATACTAAACAATTAGGCAAGATGTATTCTCATTGTTTATAGGTACATTTCATGATAATATGTATACATGGGCGTCCGGAGGGGGGGCAAGAGGGGCACTTGCCCCCCCCTACAATTACCCCACTCCATATAAATAAAGGGGCTAGATGGGCTGGCCTGGGGGTCATATTATGGCTTTGCCCCCCCCTGGAAAAATGTCTACGGACACCACTGTATGTATAACGTTACTGAGGTTGATGTAGTAAGAAGAATTAGAATTAGATTTAAATGGGTCTTGCAACCCTTTTAATGCTAATAAGTCAGCTTCACTAAGTCAGAGAAAATAAAAATGCAACAGAAGATCATAGGAACAGATAAGGGGACTGAAATGTACACCTTTGAATGCCAGTGGGGTGTGAAAAACATTTTATATAGGATATTAAAGGGGTTGCCATTTTAAAAGGGGTGCTACTTGCAAAGACATGCTCTAAGAGTATAGAATCTGCAGTCCCTCAGTGGGGGTGCGTCAAGGATTCATTCTGGATCTTCTACTTTTCTCCCTGTGCACCCTTACATTGGGAGAACTTATTAATTAATTTTGCTTCAAGTATCATCTAAATGCTGATGATACCCAGATTTATATGTCTACTTCTTATCTTTCACCTCAGATTCAGTGATAAATTTCAGATTGCCTCTTGTCCATCTCCTCCTGGATAGCTCACCACCTTCTCATTTTCATTCCAAGATCTCACCCAATACCCAGCTTCAACATTACAGTAGATGGAATTGACATGTATCCAGATACCTCAACAGGACCATATTTGATTCTTCCCTTTCCTTCTCCCCTCATATTAACTCCTTGGCTAGAACCACCTGCTTCTTCCTCTGCAATATTGCTAAAATCCACCTTTCCTGTCTCAGAAAACTAATAAAACTCTTGTGCATACCCTCATTCTATCCCAAGTAGACTATTGCAACATAAGACGAACTGGCCTCCCCGCTTTCCATCTTCCTTCTTATGCAATCTCTCCTAAACTCAGCTGCACAAATCATCACATTCTCTCCAATAACCGAGTCTGCTCATATCATTCTCATATATCTTACATGGCTCTTTATTCAGCACCATATGACTTACAAAGTCCTTCTTCTTATGTTTAAAGCTCTCAACTCTGCTGCTCCCCCTCTTTCTTCCCTTATCTCAGCTTATGTCCCTGGTCACTTCCTTTGCTCAGCACACAGGTTCTTCTTGTTACACCATTCACACCCTCTTCACTTTCTCTTCTAAAACCTTTCTCACATTTTGCTTCTTATCTTTGGAACGCCATACCTGTCTCTCTACGTTTAGTACTATACCCCACTTTCAGTCTACTGAAATTGTAACTTCTGGAGGCACATGCACCACCTTTTGGCAAAATCAGCACTTTAACTCGCAGCACTTGATATTCTCATACCCTAACCTCTGTCTCCTATTACCCAATTAGATGGTAAGCTCCTTGGGGACCTCTTTCCTATTGTTTCTATGATTGTGACACTTATTCTATATCCACTTATTTTCTGTAACATTCTACTGATCTAAGACGCTGCAGACACTGTGTGGCACTATTTAAATAAAGACATACATACATACATACATAATGTCAGGTCAGTTGGAGCCATACTCCTGTTGTTTAACATGGATTTTACCAGGGACCAATGACACAAGCTATGAAGCAAAAGTGCCCCCATTTCCAGTGAAAACCATATTAGTAAAGTCCCAATCATAATATATGGAAGTGTGTTTGGGAGTATATCCATATTTATATGAGTATATAAATGTGCTTTGTTTGATGATTCTTCATATACTTGTAAGTATGTTTGTGTGGTGGCTAGATATATAGTCAAATGCCGGTGTATAAGTATAAATGTGCTGTACAAATGTGTAACAAAAGAAAATCAATCCAATGGATATACTGGCGCTCTGCAAATGAATCAACAGTAATTCAAATGATAAAGTTATAATAGTTATGACTAAATCGGCATGTCAATCGCTATCATAAACTAGCTTGCTACCATCCCCAGAACAAGTGTATTATATCCTATCTCAACCAGAAACTACAAATATAGGAGAGCGCTATATATATATATATATATATATATATATATATATATATATATATAAATATCTAGCATTTTACAATGTATGGCAATGAGACACAGACAAATATGATACCATAAGCATATCTTTATCTAAATCACTTATAAAATTATACAAAGTGTACACCTAAAAATATAAAAAAACATTGTTGCAATATGTAAACAACAGATGTTGGACATTCCATACACACTCTGGAAATTGACTGATATAGTTAGATCTAGGTCTCAAAGTCCTTCTTCGTGCATGCACCTATTATCAGATATAGTCAACTGTGTTAACTCTCCCGACTCCACATGTACGAGAGCCTATTTATCGTGGTACCCCCATCTATATTCCTCATCCTACCCCTTTGAGTTCTCATTTGTTCAAACGATAGAAATATAGGCAGTAGTATAATTGGTGTACTTAGCTGGATAGATGTAAACTGCCCCTAGGTATCTCCAGTAGTACTTGGCTGTATGTAAAGCAGTTCTCTACTGCTGTTATGCCGTTCAACTCCAACACAAGGGGTAGGGACTGTGGGCAGTGTTGATTTCTCCACGTGACAATGTCGGCTCCTTCCCATATGTATATAGCGGGCAAAGTTCAAACTTTTAAGCAGTCATTCCATTGTGTGTATGAAATCTTTATAGCACGGCATACTGTATGTCCTCCTCCAACACGTTTCGTGCTACACTCAGCACTTCCTCAGGGGTATACTGACTTAGATAAAGATATGCTTATGGTAGCATATTTGTCTGTGTCTCATTGCCATACACTGTAAAATGCTATATATATATATATATATATATATATATATTTATATATATATATATTTTTTTTTTTTAAAAGGGGTGCTACTTGCAAAGACATGATCTAAGAGTATAGAATCTGCAGTCCCTCTGTGGGGGTGTGTCAAGGATTCCTTCTGGATCTTCTACTTTTCTCCCTGTGCACCCTTACATTGGGAGAACTTATTGGGAAAAATTATTTGATCCTCTGCTGATTTTGTACGTGTGCCCACTGACAAAGAAATGATCAGTCTGTAATTTTAATGGTAGGTTTATTTGAACAGTGAGAGACAGAATAACAACAACAAAAAAAATCCAGACAAATGCCTTTCAAAAAAGTTATAAATGGATTTGCATTTTACTGAGTGAATAAGTATTTGACTCCCTATCAATGCTTCTAATCTCAGCTTGTTACCTGTATAAAAGATACCTGTCCACAGAAGCAATCAATCAGAATCCAAACTCTCCACCATGGCCAAGACCAAAGAGCTGTCCAAGGATGTCAGGGACAAGATTGTAGACCTACACAAGGCTGGAATGGGCTACAAGACCATCGCCAAGCAGCTTGCTGAGAAGGTGACAACAATTGGTGTGATTACTCGCAAATGGAAGAAACAAAAAAATAACTGTCAATCTCCCTCGGTCTGGGGCTCCATGCAAGATGCCCAAAACACAGGGCCAAGGCAACAAATGAGTGGCTCAAGAAGAAGCACATTAAGGTCCTGGAGTGGCCTAGCCAGTAGTGATGAGCGAGCACCCCAATGCTCGGGTGTTCGGGTGCTCTGACCGAGCACCCCCGGAGGCTCGAGTGCTCGGCCGAGCACCCGAGCCCCATTGAAGTCAATGGGAGGACTCGAGCATTACACCAGGCACCCCCTGCTCTGATGAGGGGAGGGTGCCTGGTCCATAGGAAAAGGGCAGAAAATGATGGAAACACCACAGAAATGGTTCAGGGACAGCATAGGGAGGATGTCTGGATGCATCTTGGACTCCAACGTCGCTGCTGGGAATGATGTTTCGCCCGTAGTACGCCATTTTTACAGACTGACCGTAAAACACACAAAAAGGAAGATAAAAACGACTGTAGGCGAAAAATTGTTACCAAACAGTATTTGCTGTATATTTACTTGTATATCATCTGCAAATTCTCCCAAAAATTTCCTCGATTTTTCTGAACTGAGGCCATGATTAAGAGGGAAACGTGCGCAGAGGCAAATTCTCCCAAAAATTTCCTTGATTTTTCTGAACTGAGGCCATGATTAAGAGGGAAACGTGCGCAGAGGCAAATTCTCCCAAAAATTTCCTTGATTTTATTGAACTGAGGCCATGATTAAGAGGGAAACGTGCGCAAAGGCAAATTCTCCCAAAAATTTCCTTGATTTTTCTGAACTTGGGCCATGATTAAGAGGGAAACGTGCGCTGAGCCGACCATCTAAAACATTATGGGTGAGGGTCTGCTGCGGAGCTGACCATCCTAAACATTATATGCGAAGGCCCGCTAGTGAGCTGACGCTATAAAACATTATATGAGAGGGCCCGCTAGAGAGCTGACCCAATAAAACATTATATAAGAAGGCCCGCTGGTGAGCTGACCTATACCAAAAGTTGTCAAACAGGGCCCGCTGGTGAGCTGGCCCTATATAAAAATTATATCACAGGGCCCGCTGGTGAGCTGGCCCTATATAAAAATTATAGCACAGGGCATATGGAAGAGGAGGAGGAGGATGAGAAGATTAAGAGTCAACCATATACCCGTTTTTTGGGTGGAAGGGGTGAATGGGAATACAGAGTATTCCCATCATTGTAAATAACATATATAAAGTGAGTTTATGTTCCCCCAGGGCTTTCCTCCAGTGGAGTGGAGAAGTCAGGGGAAATCCAGGCCTTGTTCATTTTTATAAGTGTCAACCTATCAGCATTGTCGGTGGAAAGGCGGATACGCTTATCTGTTATGATGCCACCAGCAGCACTAAATACCCGCTCAGACAGAACGCTGGCGGCAGGGCAGGCCAGCACCTCCAAGGCGTAGAGTGCCAGTTCATACCACGTGTCCAGCTTGGACACCCAGTAGTTGTAAGGCACAGAGGGATCATTGAGGACGCTGACACGGTCTGCTACGTACTCCTTCACCATCTTCCAAAACTTTTCCCTCCTTGTGACACTAGGCTGCGCATCAGGGTGAGGGTGCTGGCAGGGTGTCATGAAGGTGTCCCACGCCTTGGAGAGTGTTGCCCTGCCTTTGTCGGAACTGCTGTGTGCTCCCCTTTTCTCCCCTTCTCGGTTGGCCAAGGTAGCACGTACTCTGCCGCCAGCGTTGTCAGATGGAAAATTTTGGAGCAATTTTTCAACAAGAACCTTCTGGTATTGCACCATTTTGCTTGTCCTCTCCACCGGAGGAATGAGAGATGAGAAATTCTCTTTGTAGCGGGGGTCCAGAAGGGTGAACACCCAGTAATCCGTGTTGTCTAAAATGCGTATAACGCGTGGGTCACGGGAAAGGCAGCCTAACATAAAGTCAGCCATGTGTGCCAGAGTACCAACAGGCAAGATTTCGCTGTCCTCACCAGGAGGATGACTCTCAATCTCCTCATCCTCTTCCTCCTCTTCTGCCCACCCACGCTGAAGAGATGGAACTAAAGTTCCATGGCTACCCTCTGTAGCGGAGGCAACCGTGTCTTCCTCCTCCTCCTCCTCCTCCTCCGCCTCCTCCAATTGTCGCTGAGAAGACGAAGTGAGGGTGCTCTGGCTATCACCTTGTGTAAGCTCTTCCTCCCGCATTTCCACCTCTTCCACATGCAAAGCGTCAGTTTTAATTGTGAGCAGCGAGCGTTTCAGTAGACACAGAAGTGGGATGGTTACACTGATAATAGCGTTATCGCCGCTCACCATCTGTGTCGATTCCTCAAAATTGCGTAAAACCTCACAGAGGTCTGACATCCATTCCCACTCCTCACTTCTGATTACAGGAAGTTGAACGGAGAGGCGACGACCGTGTAACAGCTGGTACTCCACTACTGCCCTCTGCTGCTCACAAAGCCGGGCCAACATGTGGAAGGTGGAGTTCCAGCGCGTGCTCACGTCACACAGCAGCCGGTGAGCTGGCAATTGTAAGCGCTGCTGCAGTTTCAACAGGTCGGCTGAAGCTGTAGATGACTTACGGAAATGTGCACACACAAATTAAATACATGCGCTAGGCATGGTACGTGTGTGAGCTTGCCGAGCTCCAAAGCCGCCACCAAGTTACGCCCATTATCACACACAACCATGCCTGGTTGCAGGTTGAGTGGCGAGAGCCACTGCTCGGTCTGGTGACTAATCCCCTGCAACAGCTCTGAGGCCGTGTGCTGTTTGTCCCCAAGGCAGATCAGCTTCAGCACGGCCTGTTGACGCTTCCCCACTGCAGTGCTACACTGCTTCCAGCTACTGGCTGATGGGGGAGTGGCGCTGCGTGTAGAGAATTCGGAGGTGGAAACGGAGGAGGAGGAGCCAATAAGGTAGGTGCTGGCGGAAACCCTGATGGAGGTAGGGCCCGCAATCCTCGGCGTGGGTAGCACCCGTGCCATCCCAGGGTCCGAGTCGCTCCCAGCCTCCACGACATTCACCCAGTGTGCCGTCAGGGAAATGTAGCGTCCCTGGCCACAAGCACTTGTCCATGTGTCAGTCGTTAAGTGGACCTTCCCAGTAACTGCGTTGGTCAGGGCACGGGTGATGTTACGGGACACATGGTGGTGTAATGCGGGGATGGCACACCGGGAAAAGTAGTGGCGGCTGGGGACCACGTACCGAGGGACAGCTGCTGCCATCAGGCTGCGGAAGGACTCAGTGTCCACAAGCCTAAATGGCAGCATTTCGATGGCCAGTAATTTGGAAAGGTGTGAGGTTAGTGCTATGGCCTGTGGGTGGGTGGCTGGGTATTTTCGCTTGCGCTCAAATGCCTGGGGTAACGACATTTGGACGCTGTGCTGGGACAGGGAAGTGGATGTGGTCGCTGATGGTGCTTCAGATGGTACAGGTGCAGGGCGGGAGGTATGCGGGCCTGCGCCTTCGACAGGCGATTGGCCGGCACCGAAAACAGGGGAAGAGGAGGCAGTGGTGTGGCCTGCAGACACAGATGGGCGATCCAGGCGTTCCTCCCACTTATTACGGTGCTTGGATGCCATGTGTCGGATCATGCTGGTGGTGGTGAGGTTTCTAGTGTTCATGCCTCGGCTCATTCTGGTGTGGCACAGGTTGCAAACTACAATTCGTTTGTCGTCCGCACTTTCCTTAAAAAAACGCCATACCGCGGAACACCTAGCCCTTGGCAAGGGAGATTTACGCAAGGGGGTGCTCCGTGGAACATTTTCGGGCAGGTTTGGTGCGGTCCGCCTTCTTTCTGTAGCCACACCACTGCCTCTTCCAGCCTGTTGCGGTGCTGCAGATGGCTCACCCTCAGGACTGCTGTCATCGCTCGGCTCTACACCTTCCCAGGTGGGGTCAGTCACCTCATCGTCCACCAAGTCCTCCTCCACTTCCTCACTCTGATCATCCTCCTCATGTCTTGATCCCACCACATACTCAGTCATTGACAACTGTATAACATCCTCCTCAACAAGGTCTTGAGACAGTAATAGTGGTTGATTTAATGGCAACTGTGTCTCATCATCATCATCATCCACTGCTTCCTTTGACCTTAAATGCCGTTCACATCTGTCATCTTCTTGTGATTGGGTACCCTCTAGAGGTTGTGAATCAGGGCATAAGATGTCATGTTCCTCTGCAAGCGTGCTTGGAGAGAGGGTCAAATGAAGGATTGGTGATGAGACGAGCTCCTCACTATATCCCAGTGTGGGATCACTTCTTTGACCAGACCGTCTATGGTGGGAGGAAGGATGATCAGAGTGAGGATTATGTTGACCAGACTCTTGGCTACTGAGAGTGGACTTGGTGGAAGACAGGGTGGTGCTTAACCGACTGGAAGCAGTATCAGCTGACATCCAACCGACCACCTGTTCGCAGTGGTCGGACCTCGAGAGTGATGTCCTGCGACGCCCTGTAAAATGAGACATGAAGCTAGGTATGGTGGATGTCTTTCTTTCTTGTGCTCTGGCACCAGGCACAGTTTCTCCGCGTCCTGACCCGCGCCCTGAACTATCAGGATCACGTCCACTTCCCCGTCCCTTTTTACCCGCCTTCTTCATCTTACACGGAATATGTGACTTTGATATTTTACTTTGAAGACTTAACAGTATTTCTTCCTATTCTGCAACTGTGCAGAGTACACAGAATAGGCTGCTAAACTGCGGCGAAGCACACTGAATGGAATATGTGACTTTGATATTTTACTTTGAAGACTTAACAGTATTTCTTCCTATTCTGCAACTGTGCAGAGTACACAGAATAGGCTGCTAAACTGCGGCGAAGCACACTGAATGGAATATGTGACTTTGATATTTTACTTTGAAGACTTAACAGTATTTCTTCCTATTCTGCAACTGTGCAGAGTACACAGGATAGGCTGCTAAACTGCGGTGACGCACACTGAATGGAATATGTGACTTTGATATTTTACTTTGAAGACTTAACAGTATTTCTTCCTATTCTGCAACTGTGCAGAGTACACAGAATAGGCTGCTAAACTGCGGTGACGCACACTGAATGGAATATGTGACTTTGATATTTTACTTTGAAGACTTAACAGTATTTCTTCCTATTCTGCAACTGTGCAGAGTACACAGAATAGGCTGCTAAACTGCGGTGAAGCACACTGAATGGAATATGTGACTTTGATATTTTACTTTGAAGACTTAACAGTATTTCTTCCTATTCTGCAACTGTGCAGAGTACACAGAATAGGCTGCTAAACTGCGGTGACGCACACTGAATGGAATATGTGACTTTGATATTTTACTTTGAAGACTTAACAGTATTTCTTCCTATTCTGCAACTCTGCACAGTACACAGAATGTGCTGCTAAACTGCGGCGAAGCACACTGAATGGAATATGTGACTTTGATATTTTAGTTTGAAGACTTAACAGTATTTCTTCCTATTCTGCAACTCTGCACAGTACACAGAATGTGCTGCTAAACTGCGGCGAAGCACACTGAATGGAATATGTGACTTTGATATTTTAGTTTGAAGACTTAACAGTATTTCTTCCTATTCTGCAACTCTGCACAGTACACAGAATGTGCTGCTAAACTGCGGCGAAGCACACTGAATGGAATATGTGACTTTGATATTTTAGTTTGAAGACTTAACAGTATTTCTTCCTATTCTGCAACTCTGCACAGTACACAGAATGTGCTGCTAAACTGCGGCGACGCACACTGAATGGAATATGTGACTTTGATATTTTAGTTTGAAGACTTAACAGAATGTGCTCTAATCTGCAACTTTGCACACTAAACAGAATGTGCTCTAATCTGCAACTTTGCACACTAAACAGAATGTGCTCTAATCTGCAACTTTGCACACTAAACAGAATATATGAAATTTTTTTTTTGTTTGTTTTTTTCCCCCCACACAAAATAACCTGCTGCCCCCACACACAGTAGTCCTAAAAAGGACTTTTGGTTCTTTTTTTTTCACAATTTGCTTTTTTTCTCCCTACACTGACTTTCCCTTCCTATCCTCATCTCTCCCTGGCTAAGACTGAGCCGAACTCGCTGGTCAGGTGCTATACAGCACCCGACCACGGGTTCTGGCCAGCCAATCAGTGTAATGCCAGCAGCCAACATGGCTGCTGGCATTACACTGATGTCAGAGCCTCCCTGCATGTTTATTGGCTGCGCAGCAGCCGCAAAACGTGCGGGGAGGAGACCCGAACATGGCGGGCGAGCACATGCGGTACTCGTACGAGTTCCGCCATGTGCCGAGCAGAGCGATGCTCGAGCCGATCCGAGCATCGGCCGAGCATGCTCGCTCAACACTACTAGCCAGTCTCCAAACCTTAATCCCATATGGGGAGGAAGCTGAAGGTTTGAGTTGCCAAACATCAGCCTCGAAATCTTAATGACTTGGAGAGGATCTGCAAAGAGGAGTGGGACAAAATCCCTCCTGAGATGTGTGAAAACCTGGTGGCCAACTACAAGAAACATCTTTCCTCTGTGATTGCCAACAAGGGTTTTGTCACCAAGTAGTAAGTCATGTTTTGCAAAGGGGTCAAATACTTATTTCACTCAGTAAAATGCAAATCAATTGATAACTTTTTTTTAAATGAGTTTTTCTGGATTTTTTTGTTGTTATTCTGTCTCTCACTGTTCAAATAAAGCTACCATTAAAATTATAGACTGATCATGTCTTTGTCAGTGGGCAAATGTACAAAATCAGCAGGGGATCAAATAATATTTCCTCTGTATATATATATATATATATATATATATATATATATATATATAGTGCTCTCCCATATTTGTAGTTTCTGGTTGAGATAGTGTTCAAATGTGTGTTTATATGTATTTGTGCTTGTTAGCTGATATCTTGCATAATATACTTTATGTTTTGCCACAGTCACATAAGACACATTTTAGCACAGGAGTGGACAACCCATGGCTTTCTACCTAATTAATAAAAGCATCATTTTATATAGTTATAAAGTAAAACATGTATATAGTACTAGCATCCATTTTTCCACAGTTCAGTGACTTTTTTGATGAAAAATGAAGATTCAAGGGCAATATCTTAAAGGAACAGTAAACGCCCCTCTTCCCTCCAGCTTTACCTCCTGCCTTTCAGTTTCAATGTATAACAAAGAACTTAAACTACTTACTCAGGTGGGAGTCCTACGCTCCACATGGACTAAGAGAAAATGATTTAACCCTATGAGTGCCAGAGGGTTACACAACACATTGCTTTCACTAAAATCCTCTTTTCTGATATGTCCAGTGTGGAACACAGGAACAATGGGGATATACCAAAGCATTCAACAAGATTCCTGGGAGGGAAACAGAAAAAAACCCTCCAATATAGACTAGTATTTCACAGCACTAACTAGTACCCCATAATCCTTAGGTTGCAATGGACACCAAACTTACACACCAAGCAACCGAACAAGAACCAACAGGGTTCAGGACTCTGCATTAACATTAACATTATCATTAACATTATCGGAATGTTCGATCCCAAGTGATCTTCAATCTGTTTTTATTTTTTCATGCAGTATAGACCGAGATATAATTTTTTGAAATTAAGGTGACGTCAGTACAGGACAGGCTGAGGTACTGCTCTGTACTACAGCCTGTCAATCTTTGCCTTTTCCCCTCCCCAATTGTTCCCTGTTATCACCTCCTCTGACAACAGAGGATTCAGGCATGTGACCTGATTCACTCTCTTGCAAATGAAAAAAAAAAACAGATTGAAGATCACTTGGGATGGAACATTCAGATTAGAATAACTTGAATGGAGGTGAGAGTTCCCCTTTAAACAGGCACCACCGCCTGAAGGAAATTCTGGCCAAAGCTAGCCTCAGCTGAGGTCAGGACATTGACACTGTAGTGTTTGGAGAAGGTGGGCAGAGATGACCACATTGCCATATTATGCAGTTGCTCAGCAGAGGCCTGATTCTTGTAGACCCACAAGGCTTCCACAAAGCTAGTGGAATGTGCCATGAGCCCATGACCATGAATGGAATTCAGTTTTTTCTGATAACAAATGCATGTTGGAGAGTGGCCATGATCCATGACTCAAATGTAACTTTGGATGTAGCCTGGCCAGATGGGGTCCCTAGAGAATGTTAAAAAGAGAGTAGGATTTCCGTAATGTCTATGTGGAGTGGATGTAGTACTTAAGACATTGTACCACATCCAACAGATGTAGTTCCTGCTCCTAGTTTTCACAAGGATTAGGGCAAAAAGAAGGAAGACCAGTTTCATGGTTGATGTGAAAATCCGAGACAACCTTCGGCAAAACTTCACTGGGAGTATGAAGAACCACCTTGTCCTGGTGAAAAATCAGAAAAGGGGGTTGACAAGACAGTGGTTGTAGTTCGGCAAATCTGGGGAACAGAAAAAATAGCCAGAAGGATGCAAAGAAACAGATGAAAGAGGTTCAAAAGGAGGACCTTGGATGTTCAAATACCAGTGAGGGTAAGGTAAGCTTGAGCCTCCTCCTGAACAAAGGCTTTGACATCAGAAAGAAAAGCAATACATTTCTGAAAAAGAACAGAGATCTGTTCCTTAACTTGACTGATGCCTTTTTTTTAAGGCCAACTTGAAGGAAAGCCAGAACTATAGGAAGGCTGAAAGACCGTGAACACATCTTGATTAGCACACAACTGACAGAATAGACACCAGATCCTATGATATGCCTTAAATGATACAGGCTTCCTAGCTTGAACCATAGTGGAGATAACAACATCTGAGAAACTCTTTTTCATCAGGATGTTGGCTTCAAGATCCATGCCATCAAAGCCAGCCTTTTTATATGATAGTGTACCCTAGGTCAGGAGATCCTGCATAAGAAGGATCTGAGAACCAAGATCTGAGAATCAAGCCCAATTGGGCAAAAAGACTGAGCACTCTCCATCTTGATCTTCCTCAGCACCCTTGGAACCAGGGGAAAGCACATAAGTCAGACAGAAGTTCTATGAAAACATTAAGTCCATTGCAAATGCTAGAAGATCCTTTTTCTTGGTGCAGAATAAAGGAACCTTCTGGTTCTCATGGTAAGCCATGAGATCCACCCATAGAATACACCAGTGATGAACAATCTGGTTAAGTACACTCTTGTTGAGTTCCTATTTTCCAGAATCCAGATGTTGGTGACTAAAAAAGTCTGCAACAACATTTTCCATTCATTGGATGTGAACCGCCAATATGGTTGGCTTTGGCCCACTGAAATAGCTCCCAAATCTCTGCCCAAGCAGACTCGCTTCTGGTTCCTCTTTGCTGACTTATGTAGGCTACTGCCCTCACCTTCACTGGTGTTCCTGACAGCACATGGGCCCAGCGTCAAATCACTAAGCAAATGGTCTATATTTCCAGAAGACTCTCCTTCCTGGTCCAGCAACCTTGTGCCATTCATAGAAGTAGGGTGGCTCCCCAGCCTGACAGTGGAGAACATTCTGATATGACAGATCAATGTCCCTGCATTAGGTGGGGATGGTAAAGCCATCAGAGAAGGCCCTACTTTGTCTATGGAGACAGGGACATGGCATTAGGCAGGTGAGAGTACCACCTTGACCAGCTTCAGAAAATGTCCAGTTGCAGCTCCTTCATGTGAAACTGAACATAGGGAACAGCTTCTAAAGAGGAGAACAGGTGACCTAGTACTCCCTAGTATATTCCCTTACAATACGCAACAGCCTGGATATCTATGTCTATTGTAAGGCGCTGCGTACACTGTGTGGCGCCATATAAATAAAGATATACATACATACATACATACATCTCTTGAGTCACATGAAGAGTCAGGGTCTGGATCTTGTCATCTGTTAGAAATACCCTCCCTTGGAGGGTATCATATCTCATGCTTAAAAAGTACAGAACTTTAGAAACCAGCAAAGAGGATTGAATCTAATGTCTAAGAAGTACAGAAAATGAGAAGACACCAGAGAGGATTTCTTGAGATTGAATACCCAATCATGCTGCTCCAGAATGAGAACGCAGTCTTGAATCTGAGGACAGACAACAACTTCTGAAGGAGCCTTAAGTAAAAGGTCATCTAATTAAAAAGTCAAGGATATTACTTCATAAAGATCTTTGGAGATCTTCCGAAGGGAAGAGCAATAAAAGTAGTAGAGTGGTGAATGGGCAGAAGAGGGTGAGGGCCCTGCAAATGCTGGGTAGGTGTTAAAATGCCTTTGCAGTACATCATCCTCAATAAGCTTCAATTAGACTGGTTAAAAGCAAAGCTATATACAATAATGTTACAGCATGCCACAACAAGTGCCCATGATAAACACAGCTTATGATTGTATGCCCCAAAGTTTTCAACAAATGACTATTGCAGTCCTGGATGCAAGGCTCACTTCACTCTTCACCTTCAATGCAATACACAGAAGTGATGAAGAAGCACTTTAATATTGTGGGAAAGAGTGAAAATATATTGCAGCATGAAAGCCAATAATATTTACTGTATAATAAAATAGATCTGAGAGGATGATTGTGTATTGTTTAGCCCTTTAAAATGCACATCCCTATGGCACTTAAATGGATAAGGGAGTGATGCTGTCTTTGGTGCTGAAGCCTGAGAGGATCCTCTCCAGTCCCTCAAAGAGCAAGTGGGCATCCCTTACACATGTGGAATGTTGGTGTAGTGTGATTCCACATCCATAGCGCCTAAAATGGTTTCCATTGGGATGGAGCAAAAGATCATACAGTTTGTGTAAGAGGTAGAGTGTGTCCTGTATATAGCTAGGTCACCAAACATGACAAACCCTAGGAAAAAATAATGATTTCTCATAGGTCCAGTGTGAACAACAAAAGAGACACTCCAGTGGGTCAACATATTTGCAAAACTGATCACAGCATTAAATATCATAAAGTAACTGTACTCATGGGACATTTTAGGACACAGAGAGACAGAAAGATATTGGAGTATAATTTGATAACCAAGTTTAACACTCAAACTGTGGCTTGAACCATAACAAGGAATTTATGTCACATTATCCCACAAAATAAACATATTTTAGTCCCTTTGGGTGCCAGGGGGCTGCACAGGTCATTGTAAGTGATGGGTTGTGAAACCCTCTGGCACTTGGAGGATTAACACTTTGGCTTAAGACCAAAAATCACTGGAGCATCAAAAAGTAATTACACTTGTTTGTATTTTCTAGTCCACTTCAAAAAGACTTTACTAGAGCCTAAGGAATTAATTATGGTCCATACTGATAAGAATAATTTTGTCAATAGAATTTAAATGTTCAAATAATGTGCATGAGTGCTTAAAGTTATGTATTGTGCATTCAACTGTCATTCTTATTACGCATGAAGAAGAGACCTAGTTGTCTTGAAAGCTTGCATCCTAGGGCCAGTCAGCCAATAAAGGTATCACTTTTACTCTACTAGTCTCCTGCTTATTATTAAAGTTTCTTTTTTAGGTTTGGTAGAGTAAACAATGAAGATGATGTAGCAAGGAGAAATGGAGCAAACCAACATAGCTATTATGGGCAGAAAAAAACACATTGCATTAAGAGGGTCTTTTAACACCTTAAATGTTAGCGAGGTCTCCAGAGCCTTGCCTCGCAATGATTTGAAGAAGCTAACATTCAAGTAGTTAAAGCCCTGTTTAAATCAATGGGGAATTTGTATTTGTCTTCCATGGTGAAGATGATTTTCTCAATAATTTTCTTAGTAAATATTATATCAAGTCTAGTAATAGACTGGGGAAATTTCTATAAGTAGCCTGAACTGGCATGCAGGACTTAACATTTCCATCAGCTCTGAACTTTGTAATATAATACCCAAGTGATACAATGCTGTCATTTTTAACTTAAACTTATCAACAATCAACTTAATGAACAGTGCACTGGAAACCTTTATAGCATTTAAGTATTGTACTGGAGCCCCTATTGAAGAAAATCTAGTAAAGAATCCTGGGGGGAGGTCAATCTTCTAATAGATGAAGCCCATTGCCACTTATGAGAAGTGTGAGCTGAATGCAGAATAAAATGGTACTCACCACTTATAGCCAGTTGCAGACAGATTGCCCAAAATATATAACTAAATATACCAGAATGCTGTATGAAGAACTATTGCTCAGGTAAATCCTTCAGTTACTTTTCCTAACAACTTTCAGTTGTTTTCCTAAAAAAATAGGTTCCCATTAAAACTTTGAGTGCCAGAGGGGTGTCCAATGCATTGCTTTGATGGTTTTAAAGGTTTTGCCAGCCTGATAATAAATGTGACACATAAATGGATTAATACTATATTTGTGAGAATTACAATGCATTTATGGTTAAAAATATATAATCCTACACAAGTAGTGCTCTTTTAGCTATTTATTTGATCTCCCATAAAGCTCAGTAGTCTGAAGTGCAAACAAAAGTAGCCTGTATCTGTAGAAAACCTATTGCACTATCTGAAACTAATCAAAATTCCCATTTATTGAACCATTGCTTTGCAATGTGTTGCACACCCGTCTGGCACTCAGAGGGTTAAATGGGACTTATAAACCCCCGGAATGCTAGAGATATCTCCAATACATAGCAACAACTGTAATACTCCAGAGCTTAACTCTTTGAGTGCCAGAGGGTTAGGCAATGCATTGTTTGCAATGCGTTGCCTATCCTCTGGCACCCAAAGGGTTAAAAACGTCATTTAAATCAATGGGGGATTTTATTTGTTCCCTATGGTGCTGTTTATTTTCACAGATTTGCAACACTTTTGTTTTTTACACATATGCACCTACAACCCCTTATTTTCAGCTCATTTCTTTGCAATGTGCTGGGGATCTGGCATCTAAAGATGACTGAATTGAATAATTATGGATAGATATCATAATAGTAATTTCCATCAGATGGCTGAGGTGGATGATGGGAATTGCAGTCCAGCAACAGATAGAGAGTCACCCTGGTTTACAAATTATACATTTATTTTTTTGACTATGAGTTAGCTTCCAGTTAGTTACTTGTAATCCACAGAAAATGCTGTAACTCTAAAAGATCCTTTTTTCACTAATATATTTTGGATAAGTGGCAGGAATTGAAAATTATGTCACCCAGATTGTCAGAAAGATCTGAGATATAATACATGTGTTATAGCTGCAGTAACATGAGTCTTCTGTTTCCACTTGAACTACACATAGACTTTGATTGAGCCCTTACGCTGTGGGATTTTATTTGTTAAAGAACATAATTGAAAAATTATCATTCCTCTTTGCAATCATGAAACTGAAATACACATATATAATATGATATCCTCGAGGAAACACTAGACATGTTTTTCCAGTTCTTTTGGAACTGCCCAAAATGTTAAAAAAGTAATAGCTTATGAATACCAATATCTTCAATATATCTATGAATTCAAATGATACATTTGTTTTAATAAACATACTGCACACATATGGCCTTGCTTTAAAGAAATATATTTTAATTTGGGAACATTTTAATTAAACTTAATCAAAAAAGATAAATTAACTCATACCCTAATGGTGTTAGGAAAGCAATGTTCTTGTGATAGTCCTTTGAGGCATGGTTTAATTAGTATAATAATCATGTTAATAACAATTGCTCCTAAAGGCATTTCTAAAAAAAAAGTTAAAATGATTACATGGAAATATTCCAAAATGATTCTGTAATGTTTTCCCCATGAAAATAAAGTAACCAAATGTATTTTTATGTACAGAAAATGAACAGTTACATTTTAACATACACATTTTGTTTCTATGGCAGTCTACAGAGCACTGTGTTTTATACCTCTGGCACTCAAAGGGGTAAAGAATACAACATTATTTTTTAAGATTATGAAACTCTCTTATTATCTGTATGTGCTCGTGAATGCCAAGATTACTGAAACTTTTTATTATCTTTATACATGCATGAATGCCAAGATTACTGAAACTCTTTTATTATCTTTTTTTTTAGTTTTATAAAGGTTTTATTGTATACATTTGCATACAGAGTAAGCAATGATGCTGACATCTGGACCAGGTATTCCTAAAATGGGGCAGAGTGCTGGTTGAAATTGAATGGCGCCTCTCCATTGATAGTAGTGAATCCACTTTAGTAAACCAAAGAGGAATGGGAGGATGTTCTTTTTTTTTCTCCCGAACAGAGGAATCAAAGATTTTGTCGCATTTAGTAGTAAGGGTACACAAGTCCAATTTATGGATGTAGGTTTGGGGGAGAAATGACGGTGATATGAAAATATGGAGACAAGCGGGTCTTTGGGTAGATAAAGATTAAGAGCAAAGCTGATTTGTTGAAGTATCTTGGCCAATATTCAGATATGATCGGGCAGGACCACCTTATGTGGGAAATGGATCCTACATGTGACAGACATATCCAGCATAGAGAGGATAAGGAAAAGTGGGATATTCTAAAGGGTGTCATGTACCAGTCAATAATGACTTTATAGTTCATTTCACAGGTTTGGCGTCTCAGTTGGCAAAGTATTGTATGAGTGAGAGTTATTTCCTCCTAATGACTAGAAAGTAGGGTTTTGCATTGAACAAGGTATCCATAAGGAGATAATAGCAGAAGGAGAGCAGGTGGAGGGTGGGGGATATGACAAGCATTTTTCAAATGCAGTAAGGGAGGCCCCTTTCTACTCTCTGACTGTGAGTGTCTAACTTGTAAGAGTGACCACCAGGGAGCTACCTTGTCTAGTCTAGTTCTTATGAGTTCAGAAGGGAGAAGGTCAGAGTTATGTGTTAGGGAGCATATTGTATCCACACCCCGTTGCTGCCAAGTGAGAAAGTGAGTATGTCCTAAACCCTATGGAAAATCAAGACTTCCAACTATGGATTTAATCGTAAAGGGACTTGGAGCCAGGTTAAATGATTTGTTAGATTCGGACCAGAACTTCAGAATATGACCAAGGACTACATAGTCCCTAAACTGAGGGATGCAGTTAGGGAGGAGGACCACAGAAGTTGTAGCAGGTCATAGGGACCTAGAGCCTCAGACAGTATGCCTGTCCAATGTTTGGGGGTTTTGGGGAGAAAAAAAATATTTTAGAAAGATCAACAGCTTTGTAATATCGGTGGAAATCTGGGAAAGCCAGACATCTTCTCTGTAAAACTGGACATTCACAGCTGAGGCCTTTTGTGTACCCACATGAAGGAGGAGACAAGCAAATTTAGGGAGTCCAGGAGGCGTTTGCAGATATGAATGGGTAAGACATTGAAGAGATGTAGGACCTGAGAAAGTACCATCATTTTGCTATAAAGGGAGCGGTATAATGAGATAAAGGGAGAGTTCCATCTGGACAGGTCACTGGCTATAGAATGTATGAGGAGCGGGAAATTTGAGGTCAGGAAGTGAGGAAATGTCCGGGGAGAGGTACACCCCTAGGTAGAGGATGGACTTCGAGGACAAGCGAAATTTATAGCATCTCTGAAGTGTGTCAGTGAACAAGTGGGTCAGGCTTATGTTCAGGACTTCCAATATGGAATAGTTAATCTGAACTTGTGAAAAATGACTATATTCCTCTAGGATTTCAATTAGAGGGGGAATGGAGCATTGTTTGTAAGAGAGAAAGGAGATAACATTGTCCGCATATGCCGCCACATTATAAATATATCTCCCTGAACATAGGCCTGATATAGAGGAGTCATTTCTGATGGTGTTTTGAAGGGGTTCTAAGGACAGAATAAAAATAAGAGAAGAAAGGGGGCATCCCTGACGGGCACCATTTGAAATAGAGAAGGTGTCTGAAAGAGTACCATTAATCAGAACTCTGGCTGATGGATTGTAATATAAGCTTATCATACCCGCTAGCATATGGAGACCTAGGCAGATGTGTTGGAGAACTCTGGAAATGTAAGACCATTTAAGCAGATGAATATCCTTTTCTGCATCAGTGGAGATAAAGATGGTAGGGATGTGTTTTTTGCTATCAGGTAGGTTAGGGAGAGTGCAGTGGTTGTGTTACGTTTAGCTTCTCTGCCAAGAAAAAAGCCAGTCTGATCAGTGTGAATGAGATGAGGAAGGATGGGTCTGTGGAGGTTCTCCAAGAGTTTGGCAAATATCTTTAAATCGACATTTAACAAAGAAATGGGACGATAGCTGCCACATAGGGATGGGTTCTTTTTAGGTTTGGGGATGACCACAATGTGGGCTTCCAAAGATTGTGAAGGGAAAGACTGACCCTGTAATATGGCATTGAAAGCTTTGGATTTGTATGGTAACAGAATTGACTTAAAGGTGTCGTAGTACAATAAGGAGAAGCCATCTGGACTCTGGCTCTTATCCATTGCCATCAATTTAATAGTCAATTGAATTTCTTCCACTGATATGATACTATCTTGTGGATTGAGAGTAGGGATTTTAGCTGTGTTCAAGACAGCTTGAACCCTACCTGAGTAGGCATTCGAATGGGAATCTGGTTCAGTCTGTAGTTTATAGAGGGATTCCAAAACTTTCCTGAAGGCATCAGCTATCTGTGGGTAAGATTTGACTAAATGACCAGAGTCCGTGCGGATCTGGGTGACGCCTCTGATGCCTCTTCGGGTTTTAATCAGAGGAGCTAAGGATTTGCCACTTTTATTACTGAAAAGATATTGTTGATACTTAAGCCACATGTAGGATTTAAATACGTTCCTGTTGGTATTTAGCAGAGAAGCTGTTTACATCTCTCTCTCTCTTCTTCCCAGAACCAAGCTTGATAAAGTGGCCTCTTAGTATGCTCTTGTGGGCATCCCACACAGTTGGATCTTTCACGTCAAGGGTGGAGTTAAATTAAAAGTATTAGTTCAATGTGTCAGTCAGTTGAAGCTGCCTTGACCTCTCAGTTTCCATGGTTACTCACCGGACTGTTATCAACCAACCCCTTCCAGGGTATTTAAAGCAGCAAGGCTCACTTCCTTCTTGCCCTTGTGTCTGATTCTGGCTGCAAGTGCGTTCTCCTAAGTTACTGATTATCTGTGCATGACCTGGCTTCCTCTGATGTCCCTTCTGGCTCCTCACTCCTGGCTTGTTCCTGACATCGTTGATCTCCGTATTCCTGATCCCGGCTTGTTTGAGTACCTGTCTTGATTCCTGGATCATGATTTTGCTTTGTTAGCTTTTGTTATTTTAATAAAGGTGTTTTGCATTTTACATTTTTGTGTCTGTCTGGTTCCTGGTTCCTAACAAGGAGGAACTGAGATACAGCTCCTCCTTGAGGATCTGCAGGTTCCTCAGGTCATCGGTGAGGCCTTTGATAGATCTACGGAGCTTTAGAGTATGTGGAGATATGTAATTGTACAGTTGACTATCTGACCCTGCACATTGAAGAGTTCCCCGTCTCGGCTCCTCCTCATAACTTGCTCTTTTTTTATTTATTTATTTTTTTATTTCCAAAATATTAAACATATATATATATATATATATACATACAGATAATTATACCAAAATGTACTTAATCGCTTGATATCCAAAAAGAAGACACAAATATACATTTAACATTTGACACTAGGGGGGGCACACCATCTCCTGATTTCCAAATTCCACTAATTTTGATCCTTCAGGATCTCTATAAATTCCTCCCACCACTTAACCCTAATTAATCCAACTTTGTTGTACCTAACTACTCCCATCTCCATTTTCCGTTGCCATAAAACTTGTTCTTTAGTCATATTCCACAAGGGAATATTTATAGTTTTCCACTGTCTAGCTAATAATATTTTCGTAGCCGTTAATAGATTTAAAATCCACATCTGTCTAGGTTTACTAATCTTAGGCAAGTCTAAATGTAGCAACACTATAACAGGAGACACCAGGATAGCTCTTTGGCATATTCTAGATAAAAGGTCAAATACTCACACATCCAGTCTAATCTACCACAACGCCACCAAATATGTATATAATATTCTGGTGCACAATTACATCACCTGCACACCTCCTCTGTGTTTTCAAACATCTTTGACAGTCTAGTTAGAATCCAAGTACCACCTATTAATGATCTTATAATGGTATTCTAATAGATTTACACAATGGATATCGTTCATTAATTTACTTATAGAATTATTCCAAGCTATTCTATTAATATGTATACCTATATCTCTTTCCCACTTACTTATTGCATGATTTTGCTTTGTTAGCTTTTGTTATTTTAATAAAGGTGTTTTGCATTTTACATTTTTGTGTCTGTCTGGTTCCTGGTTCCTAACAAGGAGGAACTGAGATACAAATAAATAATCTAACTATCACGGTGCCCGTGATTGCTGCTTTTTTGTGTCAGTTACCTGTAGGGGGCTCCCCATTGGCTGTCTGCCTTCAGCCCGCCCTGCATTGCCTATTTAGACTGAGCCTGGGCACCCTTTGGTTGCCCTTTCGTGTTGTCTCTATGCTGCGTGCATCTTCATCATGTTCCTGAGCTTCCTGGGTCCTTGTTGTGTTCCTGCTAACCTGAGTTACGAGTTCAGCGGTTCCTGTTTCCGTTCCTGATCCGGTTGGAGTTGCCCTTGTGTCGCTGCTTCCTGCTGCCAGTCCCCGCTGCCATTCCTGATCCGGTTGACTGTCGGAGAGTGCTGGTTCCTGTTTCACCTGCTGTGCTCCCTTTCCAGTTCACTTGGGTCAGCTATTGCTCCCTGTTCGCCTAGGCGACATTTCCACTCTTGCTGGTTTATCCAGTACGCGGGTACTGGTTCGCTCCACAGCCTCACCGCTACTGTTGCCTTGATACTGATTTGTGTTCCCAGTACGCGGGTACTGGTTCGCTCCACAGCCTCACGGCTACTGTTGCCTCGATACTGATTTGTGTTCCCAGTACACGGATACTGGTTCATTCCACAGCCTCACGGCTACTGTTGCCTAGATACTGATTTGTGTTCCCAGTACGCGGGTACTGGTTCGCTCCACAGCCTCACGGCTACTGTTGCCTCGATACTGATATGGGTTCCCAGTACGCGGGTACTGGTTCACTCCACAGCCTTACGGCTACTGTTGCCTCGATACTATTGATTCCCAGTACGCGGGTACTGGTTCACTTTACAGCCACCCGGTTGCTGTTGTATCTATGTGATTTGATTCCCAGTACGTGGGTACTGGTTCGCACCACAGCCATCCGGCTGATTCTGCACTATAGTACTGTGTTCCCAGTACGCGGGTACTGGTTAGCTCCACAGCCACCCGGCTGCTGTCGCAACATTGTGTTGTACTCCCAGTACGCGGGTACTGGTTTGCTCCTTAGTCACCCGGCTGTTGTTGCTACTTGAGATTTATCCTTCCAGTACACTGGTACTGGTTTGCTTACATAGGTTACCGGTTGCTGTGCACCGGAGGAGTGATGGTTTCTCCAGTACGTGTGTACTGGTTCGCTCCATGCTGGTTAGAGCTGTTAAGTCCTAGGCAGCTACGTTGGCTCCCCAGTACGCGGGTACTGGTGGTTCCCTGCTATTCCTTGGCTTGCCACTTATGTTCATTTAGCCTCTGCATGTCATCCAAGTGACTGTTGTTGTCATCTAGACGGTCACTGAGGCATCAGTGGTTGCCACCCTCTCCGTATAAGGCTGCCTTGCCTGGTATATTGGTAAGGCCGGTAGAACCTTTCTCTCGTTACCATCTTGGGTTGCCTTACCCGGTATTGGCAGGGCCGGCAGAGCCTGTATCTAGCTGTGTTCCGTTAGGCTGCCTTGCCCAGTATTTGGCAGGGCCGGTAGAGCCTGTATACTTGTTGTGTTCCGTTAGGCTGCCTTGCCCGGTATATTGGCAGGGCCGGTAGAGCCAACTATCCTGTGTGTACCAGTCCTGGCTGCCTTGCCCGGTATATTGGCAGGGACGGTAGAGCCACCTATTCCTCGTATGCCAGTCCAGACTGCCTTGCCCGGTATATTGGCAGGGCCGGTAGAGCCTAATTCGCTATTATTATTGCTTCTCCTGTCATTTCAATATATATGTCTGTAAGTGTATGATACCCTATGGGGTTGTCTTAAACTTTTCAATAAAGTTGTGTTTTTACCTAACTTTGCGTCTGAGAGTCTTAACAAACCGTGACACTATCCTGCTATAGGAAGAGTGTGTGTGTGTGGGGGGAGAATAAAAGGTATAATCGCTATCGAGGGGATGTAAAGTTCTCCAAGAATCAATCAAATGTTGATCAGCAAGGCAATGACGGAGTCAATGCAAGTGTACGAGTTAGAAGGGGGATTTCCCCTACGAACAGTCTAGGGTCTAATGCTAAATTGAAATCACCTCCTACAATTTGCCTTCTCACAAGAAGAGAAATTAATTTATTCAATAAAAATATTTCACAAGTATTAGGGCAGTAAAATTGAGAATGACAAAAGGCTTATTATAAAGCAGACTTTTCACGAGAAGATAATGACCGTCAGTATCTGCTGCAATATCTAGCAATGTCCAAGGAAGAGATGCTCTGATAAGAATGGAAAATGGAAATAAGAGAATGGAAGTTTGTGGTTTGAGAATTTGGGGGGAGAAGAGGCAAGAAATTGGGTTTCTGGGTGAGACATATATCAGGGGCTAATCTGTCAAATTCACGAAGGGCTATGGATGGATTTTCTGGAGAGTTCAAACCCTTAGAATTGAGCATGGTCACTTTAACAAGCAGCATGTTGCTATATTTAAAGGGATGTAAAAATGGGATGTCCAAAGTCTCTGGGAAGTAAAGGAATGAAGAAGAGAAATATAAAGTTGTGGGGGGAGAGGAAACAATAGGTGAAAGGATGCATATAAGAGGGTAAGAATGATAAATTGAGAATAGCATTTAGCTAGTGTATGTCCATGAGAAGGATTAGAAAAGAGTGGATATGATTTGAATACATCAAAGTGTGTGCGATTGGGCCTTTGGGGGTGATCAAATACAGGATCCAAATATTGAATCTATCAGGATGTACGTACCAGTAGGAGTGGAAGAAGATTAGGATGAAGTCGGAGGGAGGAATGTTAAGTGTGAAAGGAGATGGCGTGGAGAACGTTCACAATGGAGGTGGGTTGCAGAATTCAGGGGGGGAGCCAGATAAGAGAGCTGTGTATAACATTAGTGCAGCTTATGGATTTAAAAATGATGAAATATAGAAATATAATAAACAATGTGAGCTGATGAAGGGAGATATTTATAATCAGGGTAGCATGGAATCCCAGTGACTGTACAGAGGGCTCAGACATCTCGGGTTAAGAAAAAAAACAAAACAGTAAAATATCACAGACAATGACAAAAATGATAGAGCATATAATGTATCAATATAGCAGGTATCGCATCTGATGGAAACTGTCCGGCAGAACTTAGCTAGATGGCAGACCGAACCCAGAGCTCATCATGTCAGCAGAAACTGTGCAGGAAAAGTCAGGTCTAGGTTGAAGATGTGGTTGTGGAGGTGATGCCATGAGATTTAGCTGATGTTGCTTCTCCTTGTTAACTGGAGAACTGAGGGACCACTCCGCTCATTTCTGGGATTTCATCGGTTGAAGGGTGGATGGGTGGTCAGTAGGTTGTGGCTGGGAGATTCCAAGGGTAGCACAGAAAGTGGAGAAGTCCTCAGGAGATTGTAAGATTGCAGAGGATCCATTGTGCGAGGCAGAAAGTGAGAATGGGAAGCCTCATCTATATCGGATCTGCAGGTTCCTCAGGTCATCGGTGAGGCCTTTGATAGATCTACGGAGCTTTAGAGTATGTGGAGATATGTAATTGTACAGTTGACTATCTGACCCTGCACATTGAAGAGTTCCCTGTCTCGGCTCCTCCTCATAACTTGCTCTTTTTTTTATTTATTTATTTTTTTATTTCCAAAATATTAAACATATATATATATATACATACAGATAATTATACCAAAATGTACTTAATCGCTTGATATCCAAAAAGAAGACACAAATATACATTTAACATTTGACACTAGGGGGGGCACACCATCTCCTGATTTCCAAATTCCACTAATTTTGATCCTTCAGGATCTCTATAAATTCTTCCCACCACTTAACCCTAATTACTCCAACTTTGTTGTACCTAACTACTCCCATCTCCATTTTCCGTTGCCATAAAACTTGTTCTTTAGTCATATTCCACAAGGGAATATTTATAGTTTTCCACTGTCTAGTTAATAATATTTTCGTAGCCGTTAATAGATTTAAAATCCACATCTGTCTAGGTTTACTAATCTTAGGCAAGTCTAAATGTAGCAACGCTATAACAGGAGACACCAGGATAGCTCTTTGGCATATTCTAGATAAAAGGTCAAATACTCTTTCCCACATCCAGTCTAATCTACCACAACGCCACCAAATATGTATATAATATTCTGGTGCAGAATTACATCACCAGCACACCTCCTCTGTGTTTTCAAACATCTTTGACAGTCTAGTTAGAATCCAAGTACCACCTATTAATGATCTTATAATGGTATTCTAATAGATTTACACAATGGATATCGTTCATTAATTTACTTATAGAATTATTCCAAGCTATTCTATTAATATGTATACCTATATCTCTTTCCCACTTACTTATTGCTGGAATAGTGATTTCCTTCTCTAATTGATGTAACATAGTCGCGCATTTCTTTAAATAATCCCTAACATTTTCCCCTGTAATCATCTCCTCTACCTTAATAGACACTGACAAATCTGTCTTTATCAAATGTCTACTCAAAAAATATTTAATTCTTAAATATGTAAAGATCTCTTTATTTGAAAGGGAGTATTAATTCTTCACGCTTTGGAAAGATCTAATTTCCCCCTTATTAAACAAATTATTCAAAGTAGATATTAATCCAACGTTCCATGCATATACATCAATATCCTCTATCAGATCTGACAATATAGCCATTGGAAGAAAAGAGAGAATTTTATTATCAAAACCCAAATTCTTTTTAACCTTAGACCAGCAATATAAATTGACGGTTCTACTTCCTTAAAAATTATTCTCATTTTATTTTTTATTTTTGGTATCCAAAATATAGAAAGTAAAGATTTTTGTTTTACAAATTTTTCTTCAATTTTATACCAGGCATCCTGAGCATAGTGACCCCGTTGTGTCAATAATATATGGGCAACCCTGCTTACCTCATAATATCTTTTTATATTTGGATATCCAACCCCACCTTCCCTAGGAGTCAAAGCTAAAGTACATCTACTCTGGCAAGATTTGTTATTCTGCCAAATAAATTTGTCCATTTCACTCTGTATTAGTTTTAACCATCGTTCAGGGAAGTTCAGAGGGATTTGACGAAAGAGATATAGCCATTTCGACAAATAATAGCTCTTTACACAATTCACTCTTCCCAACCACAAAAACCCTTAATATTTTCATTCTCCCTAATGGCGACCGCTAACGGTTCTATTGACATAACATACAGAAGGGGAGAAAGAGGACAACCTTGCCTCATCCCATTAGAAATGGGAAATCAGTCAGAGACAAAGTTCGAACTTATCACTCTGGCTTTAGGTTCCGAGTATAAAGAGGTAATAGCATCCAAAATTCTCCCCTTAAATCCGAATCCTCTAAGAGCCATAAACATTTAATTACAATTAACCCTATCGAAGGCTTTCTCGCCATCAAGTGAGAGAGCCACAAAGGGTATATTCTTTTTATTCAATATCTCAAAGATGTCTATAATCCGTCTTATATTGCCCTGGGGAAGTCTATTAGGAATAAACCCTACCTGATCTTTATTAACGATCTTAAAAATCACTAACTTTATTCTCTCTGCAATGATAGCTGAGAACATTTTTAAATCTGTGTTTAGTAATCATATTGGACGATAGTTTTTCACTTCTAGTGGGTCTTTATCTTCTTTAATAATCGGTACAATATTGGCTCTCAAGAATTCTTCTGGAGTCTCTCTTAAATATATAATGTCATTGAATGCCTTAGTAAGGTGGGTTTTCAATTTATCGTGCAGTTTTTTTTATAGAAAATAGCTCCAAGCCCATCAGGACCAGGGACTTTATTTAATGTAATTCTGTTAATACTGGCTACCACCTCCTCTTCTGTAATAGGTGTGTTTAAAGTATTCAACTCTACACTGGTTATCTTCTTACTGTGCCATTCTTTCAGTTGTTGTCCAACTAAATCAGTGTCTTGACCAGTTAAATTATATAACTTTGAATAAAATTTTTAAATACCTCTCCTATTTCTATGGGTGAGTATACTTCTTTGTCTCGTGTTCTTAATTTTGTTATCAGTTTTTTCCCCCCATTCTTTTTTTAATCTATTTGTCATCCACTTATTAACTCTTTTTCCCATCCCATACCATTTAGCTTTATGGAGTTCCAATTTTTTATTTGCATCTATAATTCATTTTTCATTTATCAATTCTCTCACCTTCTTAATTGAATCTGTTAGTTGGGGACTTTTTGTTCTCCCCTATTAACTTATCTAACTTAATGTACAATTCGGTTAATCTAGGGCCCTTAGTTCTATACCATTCTGCACTTAATTTAATAAAGTGGCCCCTTATTACTCTCTTGTATGCACACGAGACCATTGGGGATGTAACCTCATTATCGCTATTTTCTAAGAAGAATTTTTCTGTAACAAATGTGATATAATCTAAATTTTTATAATTCCCCAGTAATCTAACGTCTAATTTCCATTCTGGTCTGATTACATTGTGTGTATCTTTAAGCTCAAGGATCACTGGGTTATGATCAGACCATGTAATATTTTTATATATACATTATCTATATTTTTAATCAGAGTAGAATCCCCCAAAATTAAGTCAATAAGTGAGTACACGTTATGTGTAGATGAATAACAAGTAAAGTCTAATTCTGTTGGATGCCAAATTCTCCATATATCATATAGTGAATTGTTTCTTAATGTCTTGAAATTTAGCAGTATCAATCTTCTTCATATATTTCACATTCATTTTCATCATCTACCAATGAGTCTATAACATTATTAAAGTACCCCATCATAATGGCAGTACCCTGTTTTATCCTATACATTTTATTAATCACTTTACTAATGAAGAAGTTATTCTGCCCATTGGGAGCATATAAATTCACAATTGTGTATACTCTGTTATTTAGATCACAAATCACAGTCATATATCAACCCTTGGGGTCTAATTCGTGGTGAATTATCCTAGCAGCAACATCTCTAGAAAATACCATTGCTACCCCCCTCTTTTTTTTCCTGTGGTAGGGAAGCCTCAATCAAAATGTGCCTTTTTTGAGGAGAGTTTAATCCACGTAAATTCAAAGTCATGAATTTAATCATCCTATCAAAAGCCACTTGGATCCTAAAAAGTGTGTCTTCCTCCTCTCTCTTGTACATATCAACATATAAAACATCACATACATTCTTACTTCACATATAATATTAAAACAACATGTACCTTTACCCAGGATACCCCCATACCCACAAATTGTCTTAGGTATTCCTCCAACTGTAGGTATTCCCTGACAACCAAGTTCCTGCATCACTACATGCAGAGTATTAACGAAGCGATATTCCTCAGTTTATAATAAGGAAGGGCCTGGTTCCACCACCGGGGAGAGGAGAGGGGAGAGAAGAAAAGAAAAAAAAAAAACAAGAATATCACAATAAAACATATATATGTGCATATCTACCCCTCCCCTCTTCTTCTTCCATATTTCTTATACACAACTTCAATATTTTGCCTTCATAAATAATTCTCACCATATCCCTAACATATGGCAACTCATTACCTTCATAAATAATTCTCACCACGTCCCTAACATATATCAACTCATTTACCTACACCATAAACCTTTATTAAACCAATCCAGTGATTATAAGTGCAATACAATAGTTACTGTGATATTACTACCACCATATGCAGTAAACTTCAATATATCCTACTTTCTATCATATTACTATCCTTAATCTTACTTAAGTGCAATCCTCTCAATTATTCTAATAGAATTTAGTAACTTACATAAAAAAAAAACAAAAAAACCCACCAATGGTCCAGGGGTCTTCATAATAATATCCCCACAAACCCTTGCTATAAATTATTATCAATCATTGAAGGCACAAGCATTGTCCCTGATACCCTCCTCTCAACCCCATAGTGCCCGGATATCCCTATGACCGATCCCATCTGCCAAGCCACCATGGCCCGAGAGATGCCCGCCCCCAAGGCCCTCCATCTCCTTCCCCCAACATTGGCACCCCAGGAGTCACGGGGGGACCCTATCTAAGATCCACACGGCAACTTCACAGCCACAACCCAACTGCATCACCCAGTGTGAGCCACTCCACCGGCTAGGGCCACAGGTATGTTTACTTTACAAACACCCCTAGCGGACCACTCCAGTGGTGCCACCCGCCCCAAGCACCCAATTGCGGTTCCGCTGCAACACCCCCCGACATCAACCGACATGGGTCACTCATCATTGACCCAGCGGCCGACAGCAGGAGGAGGGGAAGTCCAGCAGCGGACACCCCCCAGACCACCATGGTCCGACAGACAGGATCTTCCACATACCGCCGACTCTTCCAAGCAACTTAACCAAGACACTCCCCGGGGCCCACTGTTATAACTTCAACATTGAATTATAATTATATCTTCCCTTCCCCCTTCACCTTTAAAACATCCTTAAATATTACTTATGCCCCAAGACTGCTACCTCCGTGATATTACAATTGACTACATTAATTTCTTATTTTCTTTTTCCTTTTATGTGATATTACCACTCTGTGTTAATCACACCTAAACTACCTATTGTTAAAAAAACACCCCTAAATATGTCCACCTATACCTATAAGTGTACCAACATAACTCCCCCCAGCCCTACTACTACCTCCTAGCAGCCTATCCCTGATTATTGCATATTTCTTTCTTCTAATCACCTCCCCATTTTCTGTGGGGAATCAAAGAAGAATCTTTCCTCACTATAGAACAACATTACCCTGGTGGGAAACCCCCATGTATATCTCACATTATTAGCTTGCAAGATGGTTGTAAAAGGGGTAAATGTCATCCTAGCTTTCCTGGTGTTATAGGAAAGATCCATGAAGAGCTTTACATCCTCATACTTAGAACCTTTAAATCTGGTAACCCTTAGAGATCTCATTATTTGAACCTTCATTTTAAAAGAGTGTAGATATACAATTACATCTCTAGGCACTGGTCTATTCTCCCCTCCCCCCTGCTTTAATCTTTGACATCTATCCATCCAGACATAATCATCATCAATCTTTGTATTCACTCCAAATGTGTTTAAGCAGGCCAATGATATGTGACTCTCTTTCTTGTGATGCAATCTGTTCTGAGATTCCCCTAATCCGGATATTGTTTCTCCTTGATCTGTCCTCAAAGTATCCCATCAGAGATTCCATCTGCTCACATCTCCCTCTCAAAACCTTGATTTCTTCTTGTTGAGTGTTTATCTGAAATAATGCATCATCCACCTTCTCCTCTGCGATCTTCAGCTTTTCCCCAAGTTTCTTAAATTCCTCCATTATGACAGCCATTTTACCATTCAGTTCTAGCTTTATTAAATCCAACTGTATATCTAGGCAGGATTTCACCCATTGTTTTAGAACTTCCGGTGGCATAACTTGTTCTTTTAACTTGCACCTGAAAACAGACCACCAACAGCTACAACCCAGGCCACCACGTAAGAGAGAAGGAGGAGGAGGAGCCAGGTAAGGAGAGGGAGAGCTACCAAAAGGAAAACAAGGCACTCCCATACAGTATGCCAGCTTCTTGTGGCATCATAGCATGAGGAGTATGGATAGGCCTTGATGCAAAATACTTCAAAATGGAGGATTCTTTTTCCTGCCTAGAAGGTAGTGTCTACTGAATAATTTATAATGTGAACTCCCTTCGTAGCTATGGGAGGATTATTCCACTTGTGCAGGCATGGATCACACAAACTATGTGACTGACTCCATGAGAGGTCAGGCCATGCCCACAACTCTTTTATTATCTTTATGCATTCACAGATGCCAACATTAATGAACAGTGGAGCCATCCTATATTATGTAGTAACTGACAATGCAGAATGTCACTATCATCCATCCTATCCAGGTAAGTTCTGAGTAAGAAAGATGTTGGCCTTCTGATCCTAGCATAAAGAAAAGCCATTGGCTGGTCTTTCTCAGGTTTCCTGATTTAGTCCTCAAAAATATGGTTATTGCTTTACTTGCAGCTACAACTAAACCATTGGGGGGAATGAATGAATCTAACAGTGCTCCTAATTTTCTGCACTTGCTTGCTAGCTTACAATTCATGTGTGTGCACCTATTCTTAAATATGAACGCTTTAGTGCACACCAGTGTGTCAGCTTTGACATTAAAGGAGTAGTAATACCACCTAAAAAGACCTCTCCACCACCTTACTATGGCCAGAAAATCCTAGTGGTACCTATTTATTTCAGCCTCTTTTCTTTGTTCAAAAGATAAGATTTTCAAAAAATCTTTATGTCATGCCCATGGAAGCAGACATGACAGTAATATTTTAAACTAAATGCATGAGCCTGCTTAACCCTGAGCCTGTTAGGACCAGATGAGTGTGCAATGTATTGCAAAGCAATGCATTGCACATCCCTCTGGTTTTTAAAGAGTTAAGATTACATGTGCAGTCAGCAGAGTTTGTTTCCTGTGACTGTGCTAGCAATTGTCTTGTTTGCCTCCCTCAACATGATATCCAAGTTGCTATTGCTTGATCAGAGGAACAATAGCAAAATTCATAGGAATTATTAAGATTTTTGGTCATAATAAGTTTAAAGAGGGTAATTATTAAGTGGTGTTACTTCTTATTTAATGTGACCAATCCCCAGTTTCAACTACTATAGCATGCACTGAAAAAAATAAGAATTTTACCCTGAATTCCTCTGTGCTTTGTTAGTAGATTGTAATATACAAGGAGAACAGGTCTGGAGTGCTCCAAAGAGCTCATGCACTCTCACTTTGCTCACAACTTTGTGCAAACTGAGTAAAGAGGAATAAATACCTTTGTACCTAGGCATTAGGCTGGCGCAGAACAAAACATTGTTTCCTGCTCCTATTTCAGCCACAGGTATCCATGCTCCTGACACCCTCAAGGGTATGCAAACCTTATCAGTGAGGTACTGTTTTTCTCAGTCTGTAGTTAGGCAATGAATACTGTAGGAAATGCTATTGTAGTGTAAGGTTTTAGTATTTTTCAAGTGATTAAGTGTAAAATAGAATGTGTTTTTCCCGTAGCACCACTTACTGAAAATTGTTGAGCACATTGGCTTAAGGATAGATTCGTACATCACCCCTCATTTAATGCGGCTGGTTGTCTGCTTTCCAAGAAGGTATTGTTTGTATAACTTTTCTTAATTTCTTTAGCGGTTACAACCATGTAATTTGCATAGTTTTGTGCTTTTGGCACCCCCTACATTAAGAAATTTCATACCAATGAAGTGCCCTTTTTCTTGGAAGAGCAATATCTAACGAATACAGAAAGAAAGTCTGTAGTTTTCAATGATTTCAGTACCTTTGAAGGGTTTTAAAGGTAAAAACCTATTTGTTCCTTTAGTGTCACCTGCTGGAAACCATTGTGCACTCCCAACCTAGTGTAAGCCACCTCCCCTCAGATGAGATATCTGGTCCTTTGACCAGACATCGTCTTACTGTGAGCATAGTGAAAACTCTGCCCCCCTTGACAGGTTTTTCAGGTTTTTCCTTGAAGATTGTCCCTCTCTGTGATCCATCAGGACAGTCTTGCTGGAGGGGGATACTTTCTCATTCAATTACTCTTGAACTACAGATCTGACAGTATTGAAATAACACTCTCCATGGTACAAATACTATGAAGATTATTCTGAGTTGCTTTTTTGTGAAAAGTTACTCTCTCTTTAAAGTGGTAGTAATACTTGAAAACTTTTAAATTTAATTCAATAGATATTTTAAAAATACATTAATTGTGCCATTTTCGATCTCCCAAACCTGCTCTGCAAAGAGCCGTGATCACGGCACAATTAATGTATTTTTAAAATATCTATTGAAATAAATGTAAAAGTTTTCAAGTATTACTATCACTTTAAGGGCCTTATTCACAATATAAAAGAGGAGAAATTATGGTCCAAACAAACTGCACCATAGGGGATAAATAAATATCTGCAAAACTCCTGTTGATTTAAATGTGGCTTTTAACCTTTTGAATGCTAGCGAGGTCTCCAATGTATTGCTTTGCAATGCTTTAGACTCTAGAGACCTCGCTAGCATTCAAGTGGTTAAAAGGCCCGTTCAAATCATAGGGATGTTTTATTTGTCCCCTATGGTGTAGTTGGTTTGATCATAAGATCTTTTCAGGAATTCACTTCAAATTCATACTCATTTCTTCCCATTCTCATTCTCAAAGCAATGCATTGCGTACCCCTCTAACACCCAAAGGGTTAATTAATTAAGACCAATCCTGGTGTATATGTTAAAAAGTACAGACCAAATAACAAAAAAGGACTAACATACTCTAACAGACTTTCTGCTTTCCCAGTCGAAGTTACAGAAGCAGGCTCTGGTCATGGTCTGTAAGCTTTACGATGATTGTATTCACATCAGTCACATAGTCTGGCATCCTACGCAATGCCTATAGCAACTTAGGGATGAATGTTTAAAAAGAATAATGGAGGAATCCTGGAGAAAACCAATTGCATCCACTGGGAAAAATAAAAATTCCAAATAATCCCACTGACTTAACTGAAGATTTTAACCTCTTGGTTTGCCCCAGAATTCCTCCGCTATTCTTATGAACATATGGCCTTGACTGTAGCATGCTGAAAGGTGGCTGCTTAGAGATAATGGGGAGACTGTAGAAAGCAGATTTTGCACTAAATCATGTGTAAAAATCAATTTTCAGTCATACGTCTGCCATATCTCAAGGTTATTAATCTATGCATGCCAGAATTCCTCCCCTTAATGCCACTTGTGCCAAGGTGTGGACAATGGGGTAGTCGGTGGGAATTTCACAGTGTAGGACTATACCCTAGACAAGGCATAGTGGAAATGGGATGAATTTACCCTACTTCCCTGTTCTGGCTGTGGGATTGGCATACGGTACTTGCTGGTATTAAAGTACTGGTGCCAGCAGAGATTGTTCACAGGCACTACAGCAGTCATACAGTCTAGTGGTCACTCTGGAGTGTGGCATCTGGCATTAGTATCTAACAATAGTACAGACAGTACATATGAACACAGGAAAAAAATAAGTCATATATACATTTCTGATCCAAGTCTCCCCTAAATGATCATCTCAAATGAAAATTTCAGCAAAAATAAACATACTGCAAACCTGTATGACTTGATAATAAGCTGTGGTAACTAAAGGCCATATGATCAAAGTAAAGGAGATCCATGCTGGGAAACCAACTGCACCAACAGGAGAGAACTACACATTCTAATCTATTTAAATGGGGCTTTTAACCCCTTGTATACTACAGTAGCCTCTAATGAATTTCCAAATCATTGGCAATTTTGTGAATTTTTATTTGCTTATGCTGCACGTGGTTTATCTTAGAACTTCTCATCTTAAAAATACATTTTAGGGATATATTACAAAGTCTTTTTCTTTAGTACATTACTTGGCATAATCCACTGTTGAATAAAAGATGTTTATGGAAATATACAAAACTAGAAAAATTAAGGATATATGCTGTGCCAGTTAATGATAAATGTATTTAAGGATAGCCATAGCCTGGAGCTAGGGGTACCCTTTCTCACCAGTGCTTGACATGTGAACAAGTCTTGGAAAAGACATTGGGAGAAATGTAAGAATTTGGTTCCATGTTAAGACAGGTGTTAGGATAGATTTTTTAGCCCTACTCATGTTTTATGTAAATCTACTAAGCTACTGTAATGACTGTAATAATTAGCTGTAATCATTCCCAGTAAAATTCCATCCTGTTGGTATGAGTTGACATACTGAAGGGGGTGCCTGTCACGGTTCCCCAGAGATATTCAGGAGTCAGTACAGTATAGTAAAATGCAATTTATTAAATAACAATAAAGATACCATACAATGACAATAAGGCAGGAACAAGCAGATGGTCACAGCCAACAAGCGCTACTATCAGGAATAGTAGACTGCTAAGATTGACCACACTGCTGGAGACTAGGCCGAAGCCACTGGTAGTCTCAGCTGTTACCAGGAGATGGAACAGGAATGGAACAGGAGCAGGAAATGGAACACAAAGTCTTGATCCGATGAGAGAGGAATACATCTGACTCACGGCTGCAGTCGGTATAGCTAAAGCGGATATCTGACTCACGCCTGCAGTCAGTATAAGTTAGTCTACCAGAGCCCCAGGTCCGTACCAGATCCGCACCAGATTGGGTGTCCGCTAGGTACAGGGGACAAACAAGAGAATAGTCAGACAGAGCCACAGATCAGCACCAGAGAGGGTAGTCAGACAAGCTAGGTCATACACAGTTCAGGTAGTCAGCCAGAGCCACAGGTCTGCACTAGATTGGGTGTCCACTATCTAAGAATAAGACAGGAGAATAGTCAGGCAGAGCCACAGGTCAACACCAGATTGGATGGTCAGACAAGCCAGGTCATACACAGAGCCCAAGGAAATAGAACTGTATTGTACAACAACGCAAGGGCGTCGCCTGAAGCAGCAGTGCTGGAACCAAGGTAAGCTGTGACAGTGCCAGAAACACAAAACTACACACAAGCTTTCATTTTTTATACATTTTCAGCTTTACCTGTACTAAAATGGTTTAACAATGAGAGAAATTAAGAAAAGGTAGGTAAATCATACAGTTTGGGGCTGTAGACAATTAGTCGCATCAAATTAGGGGTCCCTTGTCTTTCGACTCCTACGTGTGTGCAACTATTTCCAGAATGTGGCACTATAGGAAAAAACCTGCTTTTTACACATCAGTCACTTCAAAGATGCTAAAATGGTTCAACACCATGGGATTTCCTAGTGTCTTCAAGACCTACTACCAGCCTAAGAAAAATAGTACTCCACTAGTATGGGTTGACATACCATAAAGGGTGCCCGGATTGTGGCTACCAGTGGAACAAGGATGGGGACAAAACTGTGTGTGTGTGATTCTATGGCTGCCAGTTAAAACAGGCTAGGGGGTCATCCATATATGTACAGACCTGTAAGTCCCAGGTGAACCCGGTATGGGGACTCAGGCAATGTATGTGGGTATGTCTACCAGTGGGCAGTGAAGCAAGGCTGGTGGGAGAGGGTGCATATGGGGGACTTGTGACTGCCAGTTTGATTGCCAGTGTCCCCACATACACTGTTTCCAGTGCACACTGGTAGTCTATGTCTACCAGTAGGCTGTGGACCCAGGCTGGGGGGTTAGGGCACATGGGGGATTGGAGCCAGTTTGTGTGCATGCCACAGGGGTTCATTTTTCATTTATTAGAATTTATTTTTCACACCTCTTTGGGGGTCATCAGGACCCCTCCTAATACCTCCAACAAGGCATGAATAAAAAATAATGAAATAAAAAAAATAATTCTGTGTGTTCAAAGGGGGTTGGGGGTCTGGGTAGGATCCCCCCATGGCACACACAGGGTTAATACTTTTTAAATCCTTTTTTGCAGACCTCGTGGGGGGGCAACAGGACCTCCTCCTATCCTACAGTCAGGTCTGAATAGAAAAAGATAGCTTTCAAACAAAATATGTGTGCCACAGGGGTGTCCAGTGCATTGCCAATCAATGTGTTGGCCCTCCCAGTGGTACACACAGAGTATTTGTTTTAAAGGGATAGTAATACTTCGTTTTAACTTTATTTTATTTTGTAGGCATTAAAAAAACATGAAGTCACGTGGGGCGGCACGACGAAATTCTCTATCGGGTCCTTAAAGGACCACACACCCCGCGACCGCTGGTCGTTAAGGGGTTAATGTTAAAAGATCTTAGCTGACCAGCTTTCAGACGAGATTGCATGTAGTGAGTTGGTAGAGACCTCAAAACACTGGGATGTATTCACAGCCCATTTTTGTAGAGGGCTGCCCCACCCACTAATGTTACTGAATGAAGTCTTGATAATACAGCATTTCAGTATATATTTAGTCTTTCATTTTCATTTACCCAAATGACTTGAAATGATTAGAGGCTAACATAGTCAGAGAAAATATAGCCAGTTAAAATAATGCCATGAACTATGTCTTTAATACCCCTCCTGCAATGATCAGCAATAGTGCACATTTAAAAAATAATTTTTGTGCACTCCTTTATATACCATCATTGTTAATTATAAAGTGAAATATAGAACCGAAACAGCTGTTTTGCAAGATGTTTTTTGGATCTTGTGTACCAACCTGTTTTGGATTAAAAACAAAGTTAAAAAATTGTTTTGCTCATCTCTAATGAGCTTCTCAACCTCCAGTGTTAACCATGTGAAATATCTACACTGCTCTTTCATGCTACAACTTTCCTACATTATGGCTGAACACAGAGATATTGCAATAAGTTGCAACAAGAATTCATATTTGCCCATTAGCACAGCGGTTATATGGCTATGTGAATGTAGTAAACAAGCTTTAAAGGTAAATCAAAAGGAGAAACAGAAACAGAGAGATATGGTCTAGTAAAATATTGGTTAACATTATGTATTACAAAACCCTTTTCTAGTTTGCTTACATTTTCCATTTCTCATTTTCTGCTGCTTATTCAATATACACAAAGCAAAGACTAGAGCAAATATGTGACAAACCATTTATGCCATACAAGACAAATACAAATTCAAAGGGGAGGTCCCCTGACTTAGTTAATGTCCTTCCTCCATTGACAAGATTTGCAAAGTCATCAATAAAAATCTAAATTACCATCCATGAATTACATATGGGCCAATTTATTCAATACGTTAGACTTTTTATATTTAAGAAGAGGTATATTTAAGAGAGATTTTTTAAAGAGTAATAAAATGTACAATATCATCTTTAACTCATAAGATGTTAGGGACTGTCACAAGCTAAGAGAGAGTGTGGGAGAGAAAGGGTTAACAACACCAGACCCCTAGTTACCTGTTACTATTCCTAGCAACCACCAAATTAACCCGTGAAATCCTTCCTGCACTATCACCCCAGTACTACAATTCGCTGCCACCACCAAGACTTTTTATCTGGGTGTCTTAGGTTACCCCAAACACAACAGAATTACAGTATAAAATTACCTTAATCATCAGACATATATAATTAACCCTTTAGTAACGTGTGCTACCTGAGCTTCCTTCAGAGTAGTGAGTTCATATTAGAGAACAGAGACAAGAGATGATTAATTTAATCTGAAATAAGGCTTCACAGTGCTGGTTACAAATATACAGAAATAAAGGACATAACAAATAAATATTACACATAAGCAAAACAGTCCATAAAATAAAATAGGAGAAACAAAAGAAATCCTTAAATACAATTACCGATATTTTAAGAGTCCTTGGGAATTTCAGATGGTATTTCCTCCTTCAGTTGTTACAAAGAAATTAACTGTTTTATCCAAAAAAACCCATATTAAATACTTTTCACAGTTCCTTCTAAAAGGCCAAACCCCCTGGGGGTTACCTGGGGGGAGGTTTGGCCTGATCATTTACTGCCCACTCAATCAGACCTGTCAGGGATGTCACCGCAGAGTTCAACCTGAAAAATCAGAAGGCTTCCCAAAACATGCAACCCACAGCACACCTCTATAACATTATAATAATCATATTCCTCATAGCTGTGTGAATATCTGGACACCAAACATGCTGGGTCTAACTGGTTGCAAAGTGGCTATTATTGTAACTCATAGCAGGAACACCTCCCCCTGGCATGTTTGGTACCCACCAAAAGGATAAAACCTGGGCATTTTAAATATATAATTTTACTGAACCATTTTACATGATATATACATGTTCTCCCTATTTCAGGTTATTTGGGTGTCCCCTGGATAATACTCCCCCAAGAGTTGATGGTCCAATACCTTTTATGACCCGTACATCCTGCTCTGGTGATGTTATCTACTCAGATAATTTAGCTAACACTGTAAAAGGTACCGTAAAATAAACAAAATAAACAAATTATACATACCATGGTCCTGCAAGGGCCAACTCATGCCTTGGCATGACAGGGACCTTTCCAGTGCATTGTTCCATGTGTTGAACACACCTCTAGCAGTAAAGGGATCAAAGGCAACTATCACCAGGATGGTTCCCAATTGGCATATTTGCTCCTCTGGGAGCAGACCTGCTAGTGAAGTCAGGGCTACATTGTGTGCCCCAAAGGGCCAACGGGAGAGATGAAAGAGTCCCTCCCCTTCTCTCCCATGAGAAAAGAATGAAGTACAAGATTGAAGTCTCTTAGTTCAGTCTCTTGACATGTGCAATGCTGACCCTATAGACTTCTACTTTGGGTTTCAAAGCTCCTAACAATGGGTCTCTTAAGGCAGCACTGACAACTCACATAGTTTATGGTTAAGAGACTCAAACTTCCAGATTGTGTTCCAGCCAAGCAGGTAAGTTTTCTGACAGCCAGTACAGCTGATAGCAGACATGTTGGGGTTGTCCAATGCACCTGAAAGCTTTGTTTTAAATATTTTCTGATAGGAGATGTCATATGAACAAAGTCAGCAAGATGTGGCAATTGTCATTTATTATGAACTAGTTGAAGAGTGCCACAGTGCCACCCAGCAATGGATGATACGGAGCGGGGCTCAGAGAGGACTACGATTTGAATTCAGAGTGCCCCGCTCCATTATCAGCCGCGGCACGGGCAGTCTGTACTGCGCATGATTGCAGCACGTGCAGCCGCCTGTACTGCGCATGACAGCTTCTGACAAACATACATTTAGCAAATTATTATATAGAATGCGTACTAGTTGCAACGATATTCCTATAATTCTCTATGGAGCCCACTTAACAGATGTGTTTATTAGACAACAGTACATAAGCTACATAATATAACATAATCTGAGAATGTTTTCCAACTAAAGATATTTATGCTCACTGCTTGGTAAAAAATGGGCCGGATACTGATATAATACCATCTTTTCACATTACTAAGGGGTGAATGGAATTTAAAAAAATATGCTATATAATAATAATAATTTGTGATTTTTATAGTGCTTTTGTCCCTGTGAGACTCAAAGCACTTCACAAATATATAAACAGACATATAATGTAAGAGTTCCTTATGGTCAGATGAGCTGACTGAATGCCTGATAAAAGAGATGGGCCTTTAGCTTTTTTTAAAAGTCTGTAATGATGGATCGTCTCTGATTGAGGAAGGTAAAGAATTCCAGAATGTGGGGGCAGCGTGGCTGAATGCCCGGGAACCTGAGGTTGTCTTTATTCTGGGCACTGACAGGAGGGATCTGCTAACTGACCGCAGTGAGCGAGGCTGAATATAAAGTGTCAGTATCTCTTTCAGGTACTGTGGGCCTTGATTATTTAATGTTTTGAAGGTCAGCAAGCCAATTTTAAAATATGTTTACCATTTAACTGGAAGCCAATGCAGGGAGTGAAGAACAGGTGTTAAGTGACATGAGCCAGTTTGATTGGTCAGTAGTCTGGCTGCTGCATTTTGTACTGTCTGTAGGCAATGATATCTTAGGCCGTGTCACCTGATGATGTCCCCCAGTGGTAGCAAGTAAATTGCAAATAGCATGGGAGACAAGATGGAGCCTTATGGAACTCCAGAGGCTAATTCTGTTGGTGCCGATGATCAAGATCCTGATTTTACTCTCTGTGATCTACCAGTGAGGAAAGATTTAAACCAGTTAAGAACTGAGAGATCCAGGAGGATTAGGATGAAGTAATCACCTTTGTCTCTGGCCATAAGGAGATCATTTAGCACTCGGACTAGCTCTGTTTCCGTGCTGTGGCAGCATCTGAAACCTGACTGGAAAGGATCAAAGATGTTATAGCTCGATAGATGGGCCTATAGATGCTACAGTAATAGCATTTGAGTCCAGCCAGAATAGTTTTCATGTATTTTAATATGTCTCTTGACAAGGTATGGAATCCCACTGTAGTGTAATTTACTGTGAAAAACAGCTGATATGCACATGAAGGGCCTTATTCTTGCTAGAAATGTGCTTGTCTGGAGCAAACCAACTGATCATGGGGACAAATGAAAATGACCATTTATATAAATGGGGCTTTTGACATACTAAATGCTAGAGAGGTATCTAATGCATTGCTTTGCTATGTGTTGGGGACATTTGAAGTGTTAAGAACATTATTCAAATCAATATAGACCTTTTGTATTTTGTTTCCTATGCCGCAGTTGGTTTGCTCCAAAATAGGTTTATGAATAAAACCTTATTAAATAATAGAATTTGACTTGGACTTGTCAACACATGGAACCATGAAACTGGCTTATTTAGTGAATTATGTAACAAGGGACTGTAGTTCATTGATTATGTGGCTCGTAGGTGATGATGGGAGGTGTAGTTCCCAATAGCTGGAGGGCCAAAGGTTGTGTTCCTGTGAGCTAGGGTGTCATGGCATATTTCTAATCCTTTTTTGTATTCCTAACTTATCAATTAGCTCTTTGCCTTTATTAGATTGAAAGAACAATAACGATAGCGGTAGAGATAAGGCATTTGCTATACATGGATCTCCAAGGGATAAAAAGTATTCCCTTGAGAAAGTATTGTAGTTGAATGACAAATCACTAGATTACCATTGACTGCTCATAATACTTTGTTTTATCGTTATTTTATTTTGTAGGCATTAAAAAACATGAAGAACAATATAAGTCTTTTCTCTCAAACCTTTATGGTTTATGAGATATTCATAAGCAAAGTTTCCCCTCCCGCCCCTTTTACCTAGTATAAGCCATCTCTTCTCAGATGTGGAATGCAGTCCATAGACCAGACAGATAACAGCAGGGGACAATCTTCTTCCTATGAGAACAATGAAAGCCCTGCCCCCCTTGACAAGTTTTTTAGGTTTTTCCCTTATCTTAACTGAAGATTGTCCCTCTCTGCAGTCTACCTGGGCACCTCCCTTCTGCTCTGGCTGAGCAGTGTTACATCAGTAAAAGGGGCGGGAGGGGATACTTTGTCATTGAATTACTCTTGAACTACAGCTCTGACAGAATTGAAATAACACTCTCCAAAGTCCAAATACTATGATGATTAATTGGAGCTGCTTTTATTATGAAACATTACTATCCCTTTAAAGGGATAGTAATACTTCATTTTATCTTTATTTTATTTTGTAGGCATTAAAAAAAACATAAAGAATGATATGTCTTATCTCTCAAACCTTTATGGTTTGGGAGATATTCACAAGCAAAGATTCCCCCCTCCCGCCCCTTTTACCTAATGTAAGCCATCTCTTCTCAGATGCGGAATCCAGTCCATATACCAGACAGATAACAGAAGGGGACAATATTCTTTCTATCAGAACAATGAAAGCCCTTCCCCCCTTGACAAGTTTTTCAGCTTTTTCCCTTATCTTAATTGAAGATTGTCCCTCTCTGCAGTCTACCTGGGCACTTCCCTTCTGCTCTGGCTGAAAAGTGTTACATCAGTAAAAGGGGCGTGAGGGGGACACTTTGTCATTGAATTACTCTTGAACTATAACTCTGACAGTATTGAAATAACACTTTCCAAAGTACAAATACTATGATGATTAATCAGAGCTGCTTTTATTTTTGCTTTTAATATGAAACATTACTATCCCTTTAAGGGAAGGTATTACAACAAACACAGGCTAACCACAAGGTACTCTAGGCTGTCATTTATACTAACATGACCATTTTGCAATTAGCAATTGATTGTCTAAGTATGTGTAAAATTGCAACCATATTAGCTTTGTTGATGATGTATACTGGTCTTCTGGATTTACACAATATTTTATATAGAGTGACTGTTGAAATCTGCCAGTGTGGCTCCATGGCATTCGTTACTAACTCCAGTGGAAGCTCATCAGAGTATGCACTAAAAATAATGCTATTTCCCCTACACATTGTTCAATACATTGTATCAGACACGGTGTATAGGAAAGGAATGCACAAAATATTCATAGACTCCACAAATGTCTTCCCTTTGATGCAAATTGTGTTAAGGGGAGACATTTCAGAGTACGTGTCTTAGTACATTGGCTTTAGGCAAGAGGAGGGACTAAAAATCTATTCCAGTCTCTGGTTTAGCACAGAATTGTTTTAATTTGTTTACCCAAATGTCATTTAGAAGTCCTTCATTTGTAATTGTAGTTATTGACATTTACACAAGCAGGGGCATTCCTAAACCAAAAGTGGAACAAACAAAAATACCCATATTTCTTATTGATTTAAATGGAAATTGCAACCCCTAGATTTTAAGGGACTTCAGTTTATAGCTTCACAATGCATTGGAAACCTCTTTAAAGGGATAGTAATACTTAAGTATTACTAATCCCTATAGGAAAGTACTACTAAAAAAAAACGTATTGCCCCCAGTGTCATCTCTCAAACCTTTATGGTTTGAGAGATGATCGCTTTTAAAGTTGCCCTCTCCCTCCCCCTTCCCCGAAGTCAGCATGCTAACTGACTGAAGGGAAATCCGGTCATAGATCATCAGGCGGCTCTGCAGCAAAGCGGCAATTGCGTTAATTAAAAAATAACTATGCAAATCAAGCACACATAGAAGACCATTTCAGTGAAAGTTTTCTTTTTTAGGAACGCGATCTGTCTGTGCTGGAGAGCCGCCTGAAAGTTGTACGACTTTCTTCCCTTCAGTCAGCTAGAACGCTGACTACGGGGAAGGGGGCGGGAGAGGGCAACTTTAGAAGCGATCATCTCTCAAACCATAAAGGTTTGAGAGATGACACTGGGGGCAATATGTTTTTTTTTAGTAGTACTTTGCTATAGGGATTAGTAATACTTAAGTATTACTATCCCTTTAAGTTTGAAGTGTTTAGAAGTCCATTTATTTCAATAAAAATATTTATTTTCCTGTAATGGTTTGTCTCAGAAATCCACTTTTGCTTTTTGCGTACGGTAGGGACATATCAAACCTTGCACTCTATAATTATTTATTGTATTTCTTTAATATTTATAACAAAACATTGTCAGTGGCAAAATAATGATACATACTGTATATGCACAAAGGCATGATGTGCGGCTTCATCCACCATTATTTTCACTCTATTGGAAAATTAATGGGAAAAGTCGCAAAGCACAACTTCACTGATGCAAAGTTCAATGTCACATGCATGCAAGTAGGTACAATCAAGAAAATACATCTTCTACATAAAATTGTTAGTAGTCACTTCAATGCATCTTGATCATACATGCTTCTTGTAGTGTATTGTCTTATAGATTATCTGTCTATATATGAGAGCTGTCTGCTAAGTACAGATGTGAGAAATAGTTCTTTGACTTTGTTTTATATCCAGAACTGTTTGTTTCACAACACCTAAAACATCTTACAAAACAACTGTTTCAGTTCCACATTTCCTTATCTTTAGCTGTCATTCACAGCGTGTTCTAATTCAGGGTAGTCACCTGAACAAGGTTGTTAACTTCTTTCCCTCCAAGTTTCCTCCAACCAATTAACAGGGTCTCCATCCTTTCCTGAGATCTACTCCCCTTCTGTCTCCTTCACCTGCTGATCTCTCTTGTCCTATACTCATTCCTGTCCACCTACCCCCCTCATCCCCACCCCTGCTGTCCTGCTACTTTTTGTGCACCACATGTTCCTGCCATGCCCTGTAGTAGAGTAAAAATTATACTTTTATTGGCTAGCTGAGTGGTTCTAAGATGTAAACTTTCAAGACAACCAGGTATCTTCTTCAGGCATAACAAGCACATCTATGTAGCATAGATCATGCATTTAGATTGTTTTCCTTTGCCCTGTAATCAGCACTAGCTTGTTTACATTTCACTCTCCATATAATATTCATCTGCCTTGAGGAAGGATCTGTTTTGATGCATCAACAATGACATTTTAAGCATTAAGTTTGGGTTGTGAGCATCTTATTACATGTGCTTAAAAGACAATTGTCCCTACCCATGGTACTAAGTGCTATTTTCTGTTAGTACCATGTGTATTAGAGTAATGAGAATAACAGAAAGGATGACATAAAAGTGTAGCAAAAACTTTATGAAAAAATCTATATGTTTCTGAGATTTTCCATTATTGAGATGCTTCATTCAAAATGTATTACAGTGCACACCTGTATTTTTCTAATTAATATTGAAATATTATCTAAATATATGCAAAAAACTGTGCACTTTGGGGACCTGCTGGACTCCCTGCAGCAATTTTCACAGACGTGGGCATACCCAACATTCAGAGAAGCATATCTTTGGGTCATATTTTTTTTGCTCAGATTCTGGAAAAAGAAGAAGATCAGAAGACAGAAGAGAAGAAGGAAGATGAAGGAAACAAGAAGACAGAAGAGAGAATATTGAAGAAGAAGATGGACAGTAGCTGACTAAGGTGCTGAGGACCCAGATGGACATCAGGAATACAGGTAAGTGTTTCTTTTCAGGGGATGTGTTAACTTTAGGGAGATTAACCCTGTGATTGCCAGTAGGGTATGCAATACTCTGCTATGTGTTGCTTACCCGACTGGCACTCATAGGGTTAATATTATTTTGTTTTTAATAAAATTTTAGTTCCTTGACTTAGGTCCCCATATAAATACATCCATGTGTGACTAATGAAGGGATCATTGGCCACTCATGCGTGTGTGTGTGTGTTGGAAACCACTGTTTTAATACACGTTGGGGGTTTTCAACGCACGTGTAGGAACTCAGTGCCTACTTTTGATGGCGCAATTTTTTCACAAAAAAGTGAGTCCCTTAATGTGTGTTGAAGCCACCGACTGTATTAGAATGCCAAATTCAATTACTTGTTTTATTGTGTCCAATGGGTGCAAATTTTGTTCCCGTTGGGCATTTTTAAGCGTCAGTGTTTTTTGTCATCACAGTTCATAGAATACCAAACTGTGCTTTCAAATCCACCATCGCCAGTTATTTTTTTTACTGTGGGGAATAGTATTGAGCCCTTAGGCGTTGACTCCCTAATGCATGTTAAAAACCATGTGTAATAAAATAGCAAACTAGGCATCCCTACACTAGTGACCTCTGGATGTACTGATATGGGACATTAAGCCCCAAATCATTGCAATTGCAACAAAACAATAAATAATCCTTTTAGTGCCTGAATGGTATGCAGTTCATGGCAAAGTGTTTGCACACCCCTTTGGCACTCACAGGATTAATTTCCCACTCCCCATCGCTGTAGCATTTACCTTGAAGTCAGACATCCAGCAGTGTCTTCTTCACCCTAGTCTTCCTTTGTCTTTTTCTGCAAGTCTAAAAATTAATAGAAAAATAAATCAAACAAAACCCCCCGTTGTCACCACTTCCACTGATACCACTGAAGTTGTAACCACCGCTGCCTCCACCCATAAGAAGTAAAAAAATAAAAAACACATTACAGTTCTTGCTCGGGGCGTTGTCCAAGCCATTGTGAGGGAAATATGAACAGACATTGGCTTTTATATGGCCAATCTCTCTTCAAATTGGTCCCCATGCTCACATTGGCTGGTGTGAGGTGTTACTTAGGACATGGAATGTGACCTGCAGTAACCTCACCTTCCAGCCAATCAGCATCTAGCTGGAGGGGGTCACGAATGTGCATGCACGTTTCATCATCCCTCCAGCTATTCAATGACTGGCTAGCTGGAGGGAAGGCGAAACACACTGCTGTCAAAATTATATATCTGGACCCATTTCCGCATTCTGCGGCACAGGCTAATTGAAAATTGATATTCTCCTGCTTCCCTTCATGATGTGCATCACGTCTATCTTTACAGCTAATTCATTTGCACATTCAACTTTGGCTCATGCATCTCCTAATCGAATGTTTACTTGCGCACACTTAATCTACTTAAGAAATTGTTCCCAAGAATGCAACAAAATTAAATATAGTTCTAAAGATGAAAAGGACAATGGCCACATACATATGATGCATCTGAATTAGTTGAATATTATGCAATTTCATTTAAAGTTCACTGAGCTATAACTTAGAATGTCCATATTTTTATATGCATGAGTGAATATCATAATGCTAGCTTTAACATAATTATTACATACAGTAGCATGACAGCCTAAATGATTAAGGCCGTGATCATCAAGCTAACGAGGATTAACCATGGAGCAACACAGCTGCACCATAGGGGGAAATTAAAATTCCCATTGATTTAATTTGAGATTTTAACCACTTGAGCTAGAGAGGTCTCCAACATATTGCTTTACAGCTTTTCATTTCCTCCCTATCATGACATTACATGTCTTGTCTTATGTGCATAGGGCCTTTAGGGCTGTATGTTCAAAAGAAAAGTGGTGGACTTCTGGGGGAAACCAATTGCACTATAGGGGAGAAGTAAATATTCCAAAACTTCCCATTGATTTAAATGGGGATTTTAACCCCTTGAATGTTAGCATTCAAGGGGTTAAAATCTCCATTTAAACAAATGAGAATTTTTGGCATTTTTCATTTTACCCTATAGTGCAAATGGTATGCAACAGAGCTCCTCCACTTTCCTTTTGCACATTTGGCCCTACCTTTCAGACAATTTTCATAAAATAGATGTCTTAGGAAGTGAACATTTTGGATATGCAGATAAATGTCACAATTACTTTAGTGTACATATGAATCTAGAGGGAGTGATAAGAAATGTATACCCCTTTTCATACACATATAGGAAAATTTCCATGTCTGCATGTACAGTATGGTCACACAATCCTATTCAAAATCAATACAAGTCATGTGTGTAATTACCTGAATACTAAGAATAATACTGACTTTCTTAGAGTATATTCTATACTATTTTAAGAGAAAGGGCTATCTCAGCGTAATGAATGTTTGTTCTTTGGTTTAGTAGTGTGCTTTCTTTGGAAGGACTCATTCTGAAGGTCATAGTTTATTAATGTTTTTCTCTACTCGAGTTCCTTGATTGGTTAACCTGTGTGCTTTGTGGTTGAACATCTGGGGCAGCATTAGCAGTCAGAAGGCAATAAATTTGACTGTTTTTATTAGCCAACCCCACCAGGAACAGATTCTTATCCAAAGTTCTGCCATGCTCTGTTTCGAGGCACATAAATATTTTGGCAGAATGTGGTATCTTATGTCTCCCCTGCCACAATTCTTTAACACAAACTTAAGCAAAAATGTCAGCCATTCCAAGCTTCTATCCTATTATATTATACTGCTCCCCTTGGATTACACTGTAATTTGTTTTTATTGTCTGCACTTCCTTTCTTCATTTCCTTGTCTGTTAACTTCTATCAAGTTATGATCCCACAAAAAAACATAAAATAGCAACCTTTTTAGAAATCATTTGTAACCCGTCTCCTATATTTAATGGTGTCCAGTTTATTTTTCAAAAGAGAGGGGGATGCTGATACTTATGGGATTGACTGTGACCGATAACATAAGATTTTGACTCACTATAACAAGAACTGAGAGATCCAGGTCATCCAGGTAAAGATTCAGGGGGTTTTGCTGTAAGACATGATAAAGAGGTGATAGGGTTTAGAACACCTCTCATAAACTCTCCAAGTTCTATGTTATTTTATGGAGCCAAAGCACTAAAATCTCTGAATTAAAGATATCTTAATGCATTGTTTCCATATAATAACATAAGATTTGGAGAATTTATCATCTCTTTATCCCACCTTAGTGCATCTTTCCCCAGGTCTCAAAGGCACAGTAATTATTGGGGGCGGGGGGTGGTGTACTAAAGAGTGATAAAGAGGTGCTAAAGCAGTGATAACTTCTCCAGTTCTTATTTTATTCTATGGAGCCAATGCACTAAGTTTTCTCCAGCTTTGAAGATCTTATTTCATAGGCTAAATAGAATAACATAGGAACTGGAGAAGTGATATCACTGGAGAAGTCATCTCTACTTTATCACACATACCCCCCTCCAGGTGTGAAGATCATGTTATTCTTATTATTCATGTTAATCTAAGGAGCCAGAGCCAAAGCAATAAGATCTCTTAAGTTGGAGAAATCTTAGTGAATTGGCTCCATAGAATAAAATAACATAGCAACCGGAGAAGTGATATCACTGGAGAAGTCATCTCCACTTTATCACCTCTTTATCACTACTTAGTGCATAACCCCACGGGTGGTTAATGCACTAAGGTGTAATACAGAAATGATAAACTGGAGATGACTGTATGATAAATTCTCCACTTCCTATGTTACTCTATGGAACCAATGCACAGATATATCTCCAACATGAGAGATCTTAGTGCTCTGGCTCCATTGAATAACATAAGACTTGGAGAGGTTAGAACTGTAGAGACGCTAGACATCTGAAATCCATTTAATCGACTTGAGCTTAAACTGTGCAACCAGTGACTTTCCTTTTGGTAACCTCTTGCATACATTTGCAGGTTCATAAGCCCAGATGAGCATCTTTGACCAATACTTTTCCACATATAAATTGATCTTGGGGTTGGTCACCCAAAGAGTAAGGCCAAATATGGACCCATTGCTCACAGATGCCTAGAATATTTCTTCTCTATGTATGACACTTGTGAGCTAAATGAGATTACACTCTGGGTTAAATAAACCAGTCCTAATGAGCTATTAGTGTACCCTTGCAAGTTCATAAGCCCAGATGAGCATCTCTGACCAATACTTTTGCAGAAACCTCTGGATAGTGCAGACATAAATACTGCAGTATAAATAAATGCTTTTGGAGATGTCCCTAACACCCATAAGGTTAAACAACTTATATATAGTTTCCCTGTAATAGCCAGCCTGATTCAACCCTTCAGAACATGAGTTGAGAAGACCAGCAGAGTAATGAAAATCCATATATTCAAAGGTAATATTCTTAAAAGAAATGTACCTGGACACTTTACTCTTGAGTGTTGAAATGTGTTACTTGATAGTTTTGTGTGTGTGTGTGTGTGAGAGAGAGAGAGAGAGAGATAGAGAGAGAGAGAGAGAGATCAAAAGGACAATACACAATTATACATAAGTAAAGTACTATGTGAGACCAGCAGGACAATTGAACATTACATGAGAACAGCAATGCAATGCACAGTACCAAGAGGTCACATGAGTACTCATGATATGAGCAGGGCTTCATATGAGACCAGCAGCACAATATGCCTTTACATGAGACTAGCAAGGCAATATGCCATTACATGAGAACAGCAGCATATAACACCATTGCATGATACCAGCAGATCATTATACCAGTTACATGAGGCCAGCAGATTATTGCATAAGACCAGCTGGATAGTACATCATGAATTATTGTCTCACCTTTATTGTAGGGTAGTGAGGGTCAGGTTTCTAAATTAAAGTAAGCTGATACTTGATTTCTAACTGTAATACACTATATATATCTTTAATTACTTTGCACCTGTCTAGAAAATATAGTGGGCCATAAGCACAATGGTAAAGTATAGTATTTTTTGGTGTAATCCAACTGCATCATATAAAAAAAATCTTACTCATTTAAATAAGGTGTTTAACCCTTTGAGTTATAGAGGGGTGTGCACCTCATTGCTTCGTAATGTGCTGCATACCCCTTCTGGCATACCTCCCAACATTTCAAATGGCCAAAGATGGACTTGTTTTAGGTGATGTTGTTAGGGGCATGGCTGGTGAGCGGAGCATTACTGAGAATATTTAGGTTATTTTATGACCAATTGAAGCTTCTTCAATAATAAAGACCTGCGGGAGCTCAGTGATCACTATGGGAGGCTGAAACTAACTTGCCTCTCTATTCAGAGAACCAGTACAAGTGATTGCTCATGTATGTCAGCTCTCGGAATGAGGCCTATGTGCTCCTTATGGGTAATCCAACCCCTGACCTCCAGATGTTAAGGGGTTAAACAGACATGAATTCTTATGGAGCAATGTGATACACTTATATACACACACCACACAGTCTGATCTCCTAAAAAGAGGGACAGAGTGAGTTGGGTCTCAAAAAAGGACTGTCCCTTCTAACGAGGGACACTTGTGAGATATACTATGGCACTCAAATAGTTAATGCCTGAAATTTTTCCAATGCATTGGAGCATTTAATGAGTTTATAGTCCCAGATAAATCAATGGGAATTTGTATTTGTCCCCTATTGTTCAAGTGATTAGCCTCAGCATTGTTCCATTTTATGTATATGCCCTATTGCAACTGTATTACTACATTTGTATGAAACATACACTAAATATAAAATTGAGTAAAAACAAATTGATGTCTTAGGCAAGAAAATACAAAGAAAATAAGATTTTTTGTGATAAGAGCATGCCTAGCATTACATTTTTCTGTAGCTTTATTCACTGCTACTGATGCTTGTTAGACTCTGTAAATATACACATACCAAGAATTTCTGAAATAGCAAAATCATCAAATCCTGTGAACAATCTGATGAATGCTTTAGCATTTGCAGATAACGTGAGATAGATGTGGCTCATTATGTGGAAAACAACTATATGAGCCATATAAATATTAGTATTGTAATCGCCACCAGATTTATTGAGATATCAATACCAATAAAATGCCCAAAGAGATTGGTATCTACATTTAAACAAACAAATAAATGAAGCAATACATTCGAGACATCTCCAATATCTAAAGAAGAGGTGGACAAAATATGGTCCTGGGCCAGATCCAACCATATGTATACCGTTCCAGTGAAGTATCTGTTTTTTGATATTGCTCATTCAACTCTGCTAAAGAGCTGCCGAGTAGGCCGACACAGGTCCACTGCTGACAGCTTTACAGCTCGTCAGCAGGAGGGGGGGAACTTTCAGCGCTTATATCTCTCAAACCGTAAAGGTTTGAGAGATACAACTTGGCACATTAATATTATCTTTTTAGTATCTTCAATATTAGGGTTAGTTAATGTTAGACGTTTACTAACCCTTTAAAGGGATAATAATGTTTCAAAATAAAAGGCGCTCCAATTAATCTTCATAGTATTTGGGCCATAGAGAGTGTTATTTCAATACTGTCAGAGTTGCAGTTCAAGAGTAGTTGAATTATAAAGTATTCCCCCTCCCGCCCCTTTTACTGATGTAACACTGCTTTTAGCTCACCAATGAGCTCTTCTTAGAATGTTTTTTTTTCCGATGGCACAAATGCATCTCATTACTGAAAAACAAAACTAGTAAATATTGCAAGGGAAGAGGTAAGAGAAAAGCTTGACTTTAACCTCATCTATTGTGCGCAGAGGGTCATCTCACCATCTGATAAATTAGATCCTATAACCATACCTGGGAACTCCTCAAATCTGGAGACTCCAGTTGTTAGAGTTAATTACCAGGTTTCCGAAACAGCAGTGGGGGTGGCTTATTCTTCAGTGGTGGTGAGTTTCCTCTGAAATCTGCCCACTTCTCCTCCTTCTGAGCCTGTTCCACCCACTTACTGCCCACTTCTCCTCCTTCCCACCCTTTTCTGCCCACTTCCTACCAACTTCCTGCCCGCATTACAACACAAGGATGATAAGCCAAACCCACCCAATCAAGCCCCATCCCAATCAAGCTGGTCACAGCATGAGTCATCTCACGGCACTCAAGACGACAACGTTCCCAGGTATGCCTATATCAAAAAACTGTGCCTTTTCTAGCCACAGGAGCAACACTTCTTTTCACCCTTCAAGTACCAAAGGAGTGTGTGTAAAACATTGTAAAGCAACATATTTCACACTTCTCATGTCCTTACAGTTTCAAGAAGGAATTCAACTCAAGATACTATGAATAACACTGGGGATTCTTCTCTTCCACCTTTTTTACTTTAGATTGACTAGCATGGAAGGCCTGAGACTGTTGATGAGTTTTTTGGATTCAACCCACTGCTTCATTCAAAAGTGTTAAAAAATCCCTGCATATAGAAACCTTGTAAAATGCCCTCCTTTTCACTTACCTCAACACATTTCCTGCATGATCTTTGCCTGTTCCCAAGAAGGGGTTGACACAGTGTGTGGTTCTGGCTATACAGTGCAGTGGGACAAGGCTGGATGTTGGTATGTGTGGTTATATGGCTACAGTGCAGTGGGACAAGGCTGGTGGTTATTATATGTGGTTCTATGGCTATAGTGGATCAAAGATGGGGGAGGTTAGCGTGTTTGGGTTTACGGCTACAGTGGGGCAAAGCTGGGGGGGTCAGTATCTGTGGTTCTAAGGATACAATAGGAGATGCTGATGGACTTAGTATGTGTGATACTATAGCTACTAGTCTAGTGGGACAAGGCAGGAAGTCACTATGTGTTTATATGGATACTGTGGGACATGTTTGGGGGACAGTATGTGGGATTCTGTGGCTACAATGGGACAAGGCTGGGGAGGGTTTAGTAGGTGTGGTTCTATGTATACCAGTGCAGTAGGACAGGGCTGGGGGTCAGTAGTTTTGGTTCTATGGCTAGTGTGGGACAGTGGGTTATATGTGTGGTACTATTTCTTGAACACATCAGTGTTCCCGGTTACCAGACAGCAGGGCACATCTGGGTGGTCAGTATGTGTGGCTCTGTGGCTGCCGTGGGGCAAGGTTGCTGAAGGTTAGTATGTGTAGTTCTGTTTCTACCAGTGCAGTGGGGTGCGTCTGGAGGTAAATATGTGTCATTTTGTGGCTATGATGGGACAAGGCTGGATGGGATAATATGTGTGGTTCTATGGCTACCAGTGCAATGAGATAAGATTGGTGATCAGTATGAGTAGCTACCCTGGGACAAGGCTTAGGGAATTAGTATGTGTGTTTCTATGGCTATCATGAGACAAGCCTGGGAGTCACAGCAGTGGATGGCAACATAAGGCCCTTCAGCTTCTGCCAGACTACTACTCCTATCATTCGTGGAGCAATGGATGTTGTAGTCTGGCAGCAGCTGGAATTCCCATCCTGGCTACCAGACAGAGGGACAAGGCTGGGTGGCCAGCATATATGGTCTATAGCTATAATGAAACAAGTACTGAGCGGGATTTGAGTAACTGACATAATCCTAATGGAAGAAATTGAGAGCAAAGACTTTCACCATTGTCATAACAACATAAAACAATTGTGAAACTTTTTTTTAATCTTTATGTGAATAAGAGATGAGGACAAGAGCAACAGAGATCTGGTTTATTTTACCCCATTAGCATACTACTTTACTTATTTCAATTTTGACATTAGAGGTAGTGCCCCTTTAACCCTTTCAGAGCCCAAGGGGTACGCTGGCACTGAAAAGGTTAAATAAATGGACATTTTTATTTATCACCTATGATGGGGTTAGTTTGCAGCAGAATTTTTAAATTTCTTCAAAGTACATTAATTTTATGTTGTAGTACATGAGCGACATTAAGTTGTTAGACCTCTGACTGTTGGGGACTGAAACTCCCATCATTAGTTGGTAGTTGTAGTTCTCAACAGCTCATGGTCCTACAAGTAAATACACATTTAGTACACATTTTTCTTTCAAAATAATGCAGAGACTATATCTCAGGTTAGTAACATTTTTCAGACCCCATTAAAGTTGTTCTCCTTTTTAAGTCCTGGCAGAGGGATACATAAAGACTTGTACTGGAACCATTTTTATTGCATTGTATAAAGAAAAATAGACTGTGTGTTAAAATGTCAGTCATATAGCCACAATACAGTGTATCTAGTTTTAACATTATTTTTGTTAGCAGTAAAAGGCAGTTATTTTTGTTTCTGGATCAGTGAGAATCATTGCTCTCCCACTTTAACTTCGCACCAGAGCATACCCAACCCAAACTCTCCCAATATCTTAGTAGTTTTGGACAATGCAGTTGACTTCCAGCTCATACAGGAATCTGCAATCCAAGAACTCTGCTCTTAAAGGAACATTGCCCTTACCCCAACTTATCTTAATCTAGTCAGAAAATTCTAATGGCAATTATTAATCAGTTCTGTGAGGATTTTATCTCCTAACACATATATGTAAGTAGTACTGGAAATCATGTCAGTGTTGCAGGATTCAAGGTCCCCAGACTCCTCCAACTGAAAGGAGAAGTAACCAAACAATCCCAATGATCTCTGTAAAGCTGAAAAGATGGCTCAGTTGGTTAAGGCACCAGCTGTAAAATCTGCTCCGACTGTGTTATTATGGATTCTAGTCCTGACAAGGTCAGCTCAGCCTTTTACCTCTCTGAGGTATGTCCAGGACATACTTGAAAATTAGATATTATCTCAATGTATTATTCCTGGTAAAATACTTTAAAAAAAAATAAATAAATAAAAAAAATATTTGTTCAAGAAATAACATCTTCAGTCAGTTCTGGTTGTTGTGTCCATGCAGGTGGATGTGACAGTTGCTAGCAGGACTGCATGGTAAACAGTTGGCCCACATCACATGGTAAACTTAACCCTTTAAGGTCCATATGTATGTGCAATGCATTGCGCACCCCACCTATGATCCTTAAAGGGTTATGTAGGCTCATTAACTCTGTCTGTTTCTGTTGAAAAAAAATACCAGTAACTGTCATGTCCACCTCATGGATATGACATCAGAGACCCTTTGCGTGTGAGAGAGGTGCCATTCACATTGTGTTGGATACCTCTCTGGCACTCAAATGGTTAAAATTAATTGTGGGAACCGAATCAATACAGATAAATCTACACAGATAAAGCCTTTAAGGACCAAAGGGGTATGCAATGCAATGTGACGCACACCCTTCTGTTCTTTAATGGGTTATGGTAAGCAAGAGGTGTTACTGTTCCTTTAAATGCTCTATGAGTGGCTGCTGACTGTCACATAACTATGAAAATGTGAATTTGTTGATTCATTTTAAAAGTTCTACGTGACCAAGTCTTATATTACTTCTTTTAATGTAAGGATTATATTTAAAGGATGATTTCTTCATTTAAAGTTTATTTCTGATGTTTAAAAAATGACTTTTAAACTATTTAAAGAATCACCAGTCTCTATTGGCAGTCCTAATATAATACATCTCTCTTAGGGGTAGATTTAAAGCTAGGAGTTAAAATATCCGGTCAGGCCAAAGTGAATACCGGCTGTTAAACTAACATGTTTAACGTGGAATTTAAAGATCTTACCAGCTAGAACTCCAAAGGACGTTAAGCCACGAAAACAGTCTTGCGGCTGAACGTCCGTTTTGTGCATTTAGTTCCCAAAATGCCACTAAAAGCAGCGATATTGGGAACTGAACAGTGAAAAAGAATTGACTTTTGGTGCCTGACATACTGCCAAGCACCGATCGTTAACTGATCCCTGTTACACTTACCTGTCATCCACTGTCCTTCTGTCTTCTCTTCTTTCTTCTATCTTCTGCCTTCTCTTCAGTCTTCCACCTTCTCCCTGTAAAATAAAAGAAATGTATGAACATTAAGCATGAACGAATACATTCCAGAACCCTTTGAGTGGCAGAGGAGTAAGCAACACATTTCAAAGCAATGCGTTGCGTACCTTACTGTCACTCAAAGGGTTCAATTTCAGTGTTCCATAAATATACCCATATATGCCTCCATGTAATGCCCCAAAGAATACATTCCCATGAATAAAAAGCTCCATATATAAATAAATCAATGTGATTCATAAATGCCCAACATGTAACTTAGCTTGTAAGTTGTGTCTCTGCCGCTTGGAGCAGCCGCGAAGGCGGCGGCGGGGACACAAATGTCCCATGATGCTCCTCTTCAGCTGTGTACGGGCTGATGCCTGTCACACACTGAGGGCATTTGAAGTGAGCCTGCCTTTATATATGGGCAAGCTCACTTCAGTTGCCTTTACTGCCATTGGCTGGGATGTGCTTCACATCCCAGCCAACCAGATTCAAGAACAGTCGCCCGAATCTGGTTGGCTGGGATGTGAAGAACATCCCAGCCAATGGCAGTGAGGGCAATTGAAGTAAGCCTGCCCCTCTGGCACTCAAAGGGTTAATGCCTTATATGCTAGAGAGGTCTCAAACATATTGAGAAGCAATTACCTGTTTGTATTCAAGACGTTAAAAGCCCCATTTAAACTGGTGGTGGTGCACCAGTCACAGAAACTGCCCCCCCTTTCATTCTATCACCTTCTTATTTCCCTTTCCTCTCCCTGTTCCATGTATGCAAGAGGCTATAGTTTAAGTTTAGACATGTACAAAACACTTTTGTGAAAATTATGACTCAACTGTACCTCCAGTAACTCTCATTAAAACTAATATTTAAAATCACAGTTGCATTTTATTTGCTCCCTGTGGTATAGCTGGTTTTCTTCAGAGATGATCCAATTCTCAGTACACTAGACTAATTGACTTCAACACCCACTTAAAGGAACATTGACACATTCTAATAATAAAGACCCAATTATCTTATCTGTACAGAAAATCCATCCATCAACTCTGAAGCAATTCTACATGGCCTGGTTTTCACAAATTAATCTTTATTTAGTGCTGGATATCATGTCTATGGAGGTAGACATGATTATTTGTTACAGAACTTGTTATTATGTATACTATCCTTGGATGCTAGGAGGATGCTGGGGTGATAAAGCAGAGATAACTTTTCTAATGTGATAAGCTCTCCAATTCCTATATTATTCTATGGAGCCTATGCACTTACATCTCTCAAACTTTCGGGATTGTAGTGCATTGTCTCCATAGCATAACACAGGAATTGTAACATTTATCACCTTAGAGGTGCTATCTCTACTTCACATCTTAATGCATCTCCCCCTCCATCTCCAATGCATCACAGGGTTTGAGATGGGGCCAGCCTGCTAATTTGTGATTGTATATTTTTCACACTGCATTCCTTTTCCCTATCTTCGGATCTACATACTACTTAGTGGCAGATATACTACATACTGGCATTTTTCCTAGGTTTCATTAATAACTAATGACACGTATCATTATCAAAATTTCAGTATATATCTGCAATTCATAAAATGACCCAGGGTGCAATCCAATAACGTAAGAATGTATAATTCTGCAGGAAACTAACCGCACCCTGGAGGACAAATAGAATTTTCCAATAATTCAGGGGTTCTCCACCAGGGTGTAGTGGCACTTGTTGTCAGAGCGGGATCATCTATTATGGCAACCTAGGCTACTGCCTAAGGCCCATGGTAGTATGAGGTGCCCTGGCTGCAACTGATGGGTCACAGACAGAGGCCCTGATGTTACTCCCTCAAATCTTTTGTCAGATGCCTGTTATGCACATCTATTCATGGTGCCCCTTCTTTTCCATAAAGACTTTGACAACAACATGAATGTTAAGTTTCAAACATATATAATAGAAATTGTTATATATAATTGTTTTTGTTATCTGGTTGTAAAAGACACACACACACACACACACACACACACACACACACACACACACACACACACACATATATATATTTTTTTCTGCATTTATGTTCTGCATAAACAAACAAAGAACCTGCATTTTGGCAATCAACAGGGTATTGTAATAATTTCTTTATTAATTTAAATTATAAACTCAAGAAAACAGACATGTGGGGAAGTGACACAAATAAATAGTGATTCAGGAGGAATATTTATTGTGGCAGATCTGATTCCAAGTAGGGTTTCAGTTGTTCACACTGCTTAATAGTAGATATCTAGTTTAAACATCTTTAAACTGTATATTATTCATGGCAGTATATTTACTTGAGTAAAATATAGTTTAAACCTTAACCCTTCAGGTACCCTTAGCAAAGCATCCAGGTTATAAAGGAAGGTATATTTCAAATGTGACTTTGGAAAATCAGCGAGTGAAAACCAAAACACTTACAACTAATGCTGATAAACTTTTTTAATCAGTAATAATTGAGGAAGCATGTATCTGTACACAAAATAAAGAGATATATGTGTGAACAACTGAAACCCTACATGGAATTAAATCTGCCACAGTGTAATTCTATCCCTAATATAACAATAAAGACACATAAAGAAGCTGAATAAAAATACAGCGTTTTTGATTGACCTCTATTTAATGTGACCCACAAGCCAATTTCTTATTATAAGAACACAATAAATATCCCTCCTGAATCACTATTTGTTTGTGTCACTTTCCCACATGTCTGTTTTCTTGATTTTATAAATTAAATCAATAAATAAATTATTTTAATACCCTGTTGATTTCCATAAATACAGGTTCTTTGTTTTGTCTGAAGCCTCTCTTTCTCAGACTGTATAGTGCTTCATTACTCTTTGACAAATTACATATAAAATGTTACTTGAAAAATGCATACTGTGTGCTAGGTGTGCCTTGAGCATAAAAGATTGAAAAACACTGAATTATATAGTAATTTAACCACGTGAAGGCTACAGAGGTCCACAACTCAATGCAAAACAATACTTTGGAAACCTCTATCATTTCAGGGGTTCTGAAAAAGGATATACTAGAACTAGAGAGGGTACAGCGGAGAGCAACAAAATTAATTAAGGGAATGGAGGACTTGACATATGAGGAACGACTAAACAAACTTGGTTTATTTACTCTAGAGAAAAGACGACTAAGAGGAGACCTTATCACATTGTACAAGTATATGAGAGGTCAATACAAGGATCTCTGCGGTGAGCTATTTATTCCAAGGCCTGCTCAGGTGACCAGGGGACACCTCTTGAGATTAGAGGAAAGGAGGTTTAAACTTCAGCAGAGGAAGGGTTTTTTTACGGTAAGGTCTGTCAAATTGTGGAATTCATTGCCCAGGGAGGTAGTTATGGCAGATACAATGGACACATTTAAGAGAAGATTAGATACATTTCTTTCAAAAGGGAACATACAGAGTTATACTGTTTATCAGTAGGCAGATCAGGAAGGTCTGATAAAGACTAATTTAATTGATAGCAGGAAAGCTATAAAATTCTTAGTTACTGAGGTATGAAGCGAAGGTTGAACTTGATGGACTTGTGTCTTTTTTCAACCTAATTTACTATGTTACTATGTAAAGAGCCAAATTAATAATTTTGGATTTTCATTCCTCCCTCATGGTGGAGTTGGTTTACTTCAGAACTGCCCCACTTTAACTCACTGGACACAGCACAGTTCCTAACTGTTGCGCAATAACATTAATTTTACTACATGACAGGAGGCTTCATATTTTGCTTTACTTCCTTTACCGAAATACCAATAGCAGCACAGTAACACATAGTAACAACCAATCAGAAAAAAGGAGAATCAGGCAATAAAAGGCATGGCCCAGCTAAACCACTCCTCTTTTTTTGCTGCTCCAACAAGCTGCACAGGTCAGAGTACTGCTTCTATTTGCATTCTATCTGTCATTGATTATTTGTACTGTATAAGTAATGTAATCTTTTTCATCATATATTGTTTGAGTTGTTTGGTCTTGTTTGTGTCCATTTTTGCCTTCTTCCAGTATATGTGTAAATTTTATTTATATTTCCTTTAGTCCTGTTCATTATGGTAGTTGAGGTCCTGGCCATCTTGCTCTCCTCGTTTATTTCTGCCTTGTTTCTCTGGTATTCGGGTCCTACTGCTCGGGGCCGTGCCCCTCTTCTGCCGTGTGTGTATAGGGTCCATTGTTTCTGTCCCTTTCTGCATGGGTTTGTGAGGCCTGGGGACCCTAACTACCATTTATTTGTGCTTGAAGTTGCCTTGTGGTCCACGGACCACTCGTAGCTTCGGTGACCATCTTGGATATCGCGTCTCGCAAGATCTCGGCGGCCATTTTGTGTTTCCCATTTGGTGCTTTCGTCCATTCTGGAGTCTCTCCCTTTTGTCAGGGTTGGGCTCCGGAGCATTCCGGGAGTACTGTGCGGTCTTTTCTACCTTCATTACCATTTGTTTTCTCTAGCAGTCACTAATACATGGAACCACAATAAAAGTGTTACCACTCGGGGGGTTTTTGTCACGAGGGGTGACAGTATACAGTTATAGTTCATTTATTATACAGTATAGTTCATTAGATCAGGTCTCTTCTTAACCTGCCATTCTTTTTGGGGTAAGCCCCCTAGGTTATGGGGTGAGCCCCATTCTTTGCTCCTGCATATTGGTATACAGTTATTTTGGGGTGAGCCCCCATCCATGCCCTACACAGTATTTTGGTATACATTTACTTTGGGGTGAGCCCCCATCCATACCCTGCACTGTATCTTGGTATACATTTTCATGCCCTACACTGTATCTTGGTATAGTTTTACTTTGGGGTGAGCCCACATACATGCCCTTTACTGGGTTTGCTGCCCTTAATTTACATTATATATAACTCTCCTCTTTAGAAGGGACAGTCCCTCCTTTTGACCCAAATCCCACTGTCCCTCTTTCCCACCCTGATGTCCCTGTTTTTAAGAAACCAGCTTGTGCTGTGTGTATATAAGTGTATCACATTGCTCCACAGCAATAACACTTACATTATTGTTTGTTTAAACATCAGTATGTGTGTTTATAAATTAGTCTGTGTACATAAAATACTTTGGTCTTAGAAATCATTTATTAGGTTACACAAGGAGGTATCAATAGGTCATGAAATAGCCTAAAAATTCTCGCTAATGCCTCGCCCATCAGCCACACCTCCAACCACTCCCCCTAAAACACAACTGTCCCTCTTTGGCAATTTGAAATGTTGGGAGGTATGATGATTATGCTAACGTAGTATACTAATAATCTTAATTTTAGTAATGACAGGAGGCTAATATTTTCCCTCCCTTCCCTCCCTTGCTTTTAGTTCGATTAGTTTGGGGGTAAGTACTGTGGTTTCTTCTGATGTTCTGTTATCTGTAATGGGTTTAGTGTTACTTTAACTTGATTGTTTCTTCAAGTTGTGTACTACTATGTGAAATGCATAATGTCATTACAGTTGTCTTTCACAAATTTCTTATGCTTCAGTGTGATCTTCATGGGGAACAACAATGGAATGCTGCAGTCTTTATCGTTGTTCATTGAGGACGGATGTCTGGGATCTGGATGTTGACCGTTTGATGTTTGATGTGCTGTACCTGTTTCACTTATTGTTTTATTCAAAGAAAGAGGAGTGGTTCAGCTGGGTCATGCCTTTTATTGCCTGATTCTCCTTTTTTTCTGATTGGTTGTTACTGTGTGTTAATGTGCTGCTATTGGTGTTTCAGTAAAGAAAGTATAGCAAAACATTCGGCTCCTGTCATTACTAAAATTAAGATTTTTAGTACACTAGGTTAGTATAATCTACAATTATTTGCCTCTGTGTACATATGCAGAGCTTGCAGTATCTATTCGCCTCCTGTAGATGGTGCAAATGACACAAAAATGGACTTTCTCAGCATAATTACCTCGTTTGTAAAGACTTATTCAAATATTGTTCTACTTAAAGCAATCTGCTATAATGAATCCTGGTATACGTAACACATTTTTTAACTTTTCAGATATTTTGCCAGTTTTCGTCTTATTCTGTAGTTTCTTTTATATGTTTTCCTTAGTTTACCTTCTAGCCCAGTTGGAAAATGTTGTCTGTGTAGATTATGTGTGCCAAACTAAAAATTTTAGATTTTTTTTCTAAAAAGAACTGTCAAACAGTACTCTGTTTAACCCTTGAATGCCACAGATGTCTCCAAAGCATTATTTTGTAATGAATTTGAGATCTCTATAGAATTCAAGAGGTTTAACCATTTGCCTGCCAGAGAGTAATGCAATGATTTGTTACACCCCGCTGACACTCCAAGGGTTATATGTGTTGAGGTCTGAACAAAGGGTCTACAAGACCAGAAATGTTACCTGATACTTGTGTTTGGAGCAACATAATACATTATACATTTACCTTAAAGGAACACTAGCACCTAAGAATGAACTGGAGTTAGATACACTTAAATACCCCATACTTCATGCTAGCATCTGTAAAAATGATCTGTTTGCTCTCTGATGCCTACAATCTAGTCTGCTTTTAAAAGGGCTCCAGATTTCTGACTAATCCCTGTTTTGTAGCCATTAAAAAAAGAAGAAACATGCCCCCAGTGGCATCTCTCAAACCCTTATGGTTTGAGATATAACTGCTCACAAAGTTCGCCCCTGCCTGATGTCAGTGTTCAAGCTGACAGCAGGGAAATCCTCGCCTGGAATCAGCCGGCGGCTCTGCAGCAGAGCAGAGATCGAGTTAATGAAAAAGAAATACTTCACTTAAAAGGTCTTCTATGTGTGCTTGGTTTGCAAGCACACGTAGAAGACCTTTTAAGTGATGGATTTCTTTTTCATTAACACAATCTCGGCTCGGCTCTGCTGCAGAGCCTCTGACGGTCCCAGGACCGGATTTCCCTGCTGTCAGGTAGAATGCTGACGTCAGGGAAATGGGAGGGAGGGGCGAACTTTGTGAGCAGTTATATCTCAAACCATAAGGGTTTGAGAGATGCCACTGGATGCATTTTTCTTCTTTTTTTAATGGCTACAAAACAGGGATTAGTCATTTTGAAGTATTAAATAATATTAATAATAAATCGATATACTTCTATTCCATTTAATTTCTTATAATGCATAGTATCTTTTTTACCTGCATATTCTTCTTGCAAATCCAGTTAAAAGGATCCCCCTCCCACTCCTTTCCACTACGTAATGAAGAGTACCCTCTGATCCGAAAGCCGGTCGCTTAACCAGATGGATTGCAATGAAGGATAATATTGCGTGGGTCAGTATAAGGACACCCCCTAACCCTCTTAACGAAGGGGAGCGCACACAATATTGTTCCTCCTTGTGATCCATTTGGACTGGCTTTCAAATCTGAGATAACTTTTTCATAACGCAAAGGGGTGGGAGGAAGAATCTTTTTACTGGATTTGCAAGAAGAATATGCAGGTAAATGGTTTTAAAAAAATAGTATGCATTACAAAAAATGTAACTGAACAATTCTGTATTGATTTATTATTTGACATAACTATACCTTTAATGGCTGAAATAGTATAGCTGCTTTTCTGAATACAAGAGCAATGGGTATTAATGACAATCAATGAACAGATCTTAGCTATTATCTCTCAATACATACAGCACAAACATTAACCCTTTGGGTGCCAGAGGGTCGTGCAGCGCATTGCTTTGCAATATGATGCTCACCCCCTGGCACTCAAAGGGTTAAAGAAATGCCCTCTGAACAGGGCAATTTACACATGGGTTAAAAAGCAAGTTTAGGATTCTATTTTACGGATGTAACATATGAATATATTTTACATATGCCACCTAAGTATGCAATATTTAAAATTGTATGAACCTATTTAATTGTTTTTGAAGTATTCCTTTTAAGAAATGAGTGAAGCATTTGAGATTTGTTTTGAAGATCACTTCAGTGGCTATTGAATCCTGTTTGAGCACCCATGTACTAACGCGTGTGCAATTTCACTGGGTAAAACTACAAAATGCTATAAAAATAGACAGTTTCTTATGAACATTGAGTTGCTTTTCTTTGCCAGGAATCCCTTTATAACATGTGTGAAAGTAAACTTGACCTAAGCTTTAGTATCTGTGATTTGAAACTGGATCATTTTTAACCATTTGAGTGTCATACGGGTGGGCAATGCATTGCTTTGCAATACATACATACCCCTCTGGCATTCAAATGGTTAATACAATTGCCTTTTTAAAAATGAGTGGGCTTGAGCTTGCTTTTTTGTGGGACTAAAAATGCTTTTTTTTTCAGGTGAGAATAGTAAGAGGCAACATCAATCATAACAGAGTCAAAGTGCAGCAGAACCCACAACAACGTCAGCCATAGCAGAGCACATCAAAGGGAGACCTGGAGAGCTGGGTGGCACCAATGTGTTCATCCTCCCCGGTCTTACGTCTCTCCTTTCCTCTTCTCCCCTTACTGTGTTTCCTAGTCTCTCTTTTCTTTCTCTTTCTAGTGCAGATATCTGAATCATTTTGTGATACAAAATATTATTAATATTATTTCACCGCACGTAAAGGTCCGTTAAGAGCCTATTAGGGAAAATGTGCGCTGTAGACCTTCACTTTTCCAATTTAATAATCTGCATTATTTCAGACGAAAGGGTTTGATAATTGCTTTGTAATTTAAGGTTGGTTATGTACCCTTGGCTTATTTTCTGACAAATGTTGGCTTGTTAATTCTTATTGTAATATACTTTATTCTAATAAAGCTCTTTTGAAAAATATATATATTTTTTTAATATAGATTGATGTAAAGTTGATTCCTTTTAGTGGCTACCTGAGGCTGAAAGCTTAGCGAGTGCAAACCTTCAAGACATGAATATCTCTTCTTTAGGCATTAGTGAATGAAGACCAGTGTGTTGGAGACTTCTCTAGCGTTCCAGGGGTTAAAAACCCCAACAGAACACTAAAAAAGTGCAAAAGTGCTCCTTTGCATTATGTAATTCTTCTACCTCTGTCACATACACACTGGTGTACAGTTTTCTTACACTCAACATACCGTGTAACTACTTTGTGGCTGTAAATGGTTGATGAAAAACCAATAAAAAGTTATTAAAAATAAATAAAAAAAATTTAAATCAGCTAGAAATTGGGGAATTTCTTTTATGTCTGATACATTAGGTTTGCCTCATAATGACAGCATTTTTTTCTTTTGAAAATCTGTTAGACCTTTAGTATTAACCACCACCATTTCTAGCTCTAGAAAGCAGGGTCCTCTTATTCTTTTGCCTTGAGTGAGGAGTGGAATGCAGAAATCCTCTAGTACAACTCCACTGGCATTGGCCTCCAATTCCAGCAGCTGCACCTAGACATATGCACTAGAGCAGGACTGTCCAAGTTCAGTCCTCAAGGGCCACCAACAGGCCAGGATATAACGATTTCCCTGATTAAGGACAGATGAGTTAATCAGTGGATCATTTACTGTGACTGATTCACCTGTGCTTAATCAGGGAAATCCTTACATCCTGGCCTGTTGGTAGCCCTTGAGGACTGAACTTGGACAGCCCTGCACTAGATCATATGATCACGTTAGTAACTACGGGAACACACTGCACTGTTGATAAGAGGTTAATGCCTTTCCCATAATATGCATATTTAAATGGTGTAAAGTCACAGGAATTTCCACTGCTACTCATTAGTACATAATGTACTACCACATGTACAGCAAGATTTAGAAGAAAGCAATCCCCAAATGTCCTTCTATTTCTCCTCAGCCTTTCCCTTGAGGCAGGCGGCATTAAGAGGAGAATTTTAGGCATAACTGATTTAGTAAATAGGTATTAGACAGGCATAAGACAAGAAAATGTATTCCAGTTCCAAAAGGTTTTCTAAATCAAAAGTGAAAACTCCCCTGTCCCAATTGCTGTCACATTCCCCAGTTTTACCATGTTCTTATGATTTGACACTGTATTATACAGCAATGCAAAATCTGTTGGAATGTCATTAATAAATGATAACAATATACTTAAAACACTGCTTGAAAGTCAGATATTTATCTAAAGCATTGCCTGCACAAGAATGGCTGCACAAGGAGTTAAGTTAGAAGTATATATCTGATACTGTATAACTTATGCAATGTGCTATCTACAAAAAAGGAACTCTTTCTAATGACAATACAAGGGGTTATGCTCTGTATAGATTATTCTTTCCATTATAAATCAAGTGATTTTTATTTTGTTCTGCAATTCTTAAAGAGTCAAGGTCAGTAAGATAAAGACTTAAAGACGACAAAAGGAACCATTCGCTGCAGATATGCCATTGTGCAGTTTAATTACATTGGTCACATTTTCTTTAAACCACAGTGGATTCATGAGGTAGGCAGAGAACACTTGGACTGTATATACAGTGTAGTGAAGAATGTACTGTTCAATCCTTAAAGGGACAGTAATGCAAAAAAACAAACAAACATTATTTCTCTTAAATATAAGATTTAAATAAATGTCTTCCTTCTTTTTTTCTTTCTTTCATGTTTAATGCTTTAAATGCAATCTAATTTTGTGAAAGAGAACCACAATTCACTGATATATGTGTAAATCTTACCATGCCATCATAATATTTAAGATGTTTGGTAAAAAGGAGAAATTCTGGAGAAAACCAACTGAGCCATAAATTGAACTGTTAACCCCTTGTGTCCTATTGAGGTTTCCAATGCATTGCTTGTTTAAAAGCCCCGTTTAAATAATTGTAGATTTTAATTTGTCCCCTATTCTGCAGACAATTGCTGGAGAACACCACATGGAAAAAAATAAATTCAGATTCATTTAAATGGGGCTTTTAAGCTCTTGAATCCATGGGCAGTTTTTTTAAATTGAGGGCCACATTTCTGTTCAAAATGCATTTGGAGGGCCACATGCCCAAATGCCTATTCTGAAGTCTGGCTGTTCCTTGTGCTTCTGATCATACATTAACACCTGTACAGCTGCAGAGAAAATGGATCAATTCTGCCTCTGCACTGTTCAAATTATACATTTCATAGCAAAACACAAGCTTCGTGCAATGTTTCATTCTTCATGCAGATCCAAGGGTCAGCTGAAAGTGGTCATATTTTGCCCATCTCTTCATTAAATGCTAGTGAAGTCTCCAACAACATTTCTAGCATTCAAGGGACTAAAAGCCCATTTAAGTCAATAGCAATTTTTCTCTTCCCCTTGTGGAGCAGTTGGTTTGCCTCAGATTTGCTCTCTTTTCTGTACGTATTCCCGTGATGCTCTATGTTTTTTTCATCAGGATGGAGATAACAATGATCTTTAACACCCTTCCCTTCTGGTGTGGAGGCTGTGCTTTCCTTTATAAGACACAGCAACAAGAGAAGAGATCAAAGGAAAATATATAAAAATCACTTTCATATGTTAAGCTATATATATATATTGGAGTATAGCCTTTTACATACAGTAACAGCACATTGCATTTAAGTAGAAAGCAGTTATTTTAACCATCTGCGTGCCAGAGGCACACACTCAAAGTATTAAAGGACAATAAACAAGAGCAATGTGTGTGTGTGTGTATATATATATATATATATATATATATATATATATATATATATATATATATATATATATCAATGTTTTGCTTCTTCATTCATAGTGAATTAACCTACTACCTACATACATTACAAATGTGGGGGGCATTAACCCTTAAAGTGCCAGTTCCTATGATGAGATGTCCTCATTTGATATGGTTAGTTGCCTTTTCCTTTTTATATGAATAGATTTTTTCTTTAGTTTAGTCATATGCCAAAGGTAATTCATCTGTACATTAATATATGGTTTTATTTGACATTTATAGTTTTGCTATTCTTTATTTTTTCTCTTGTAGCACTGGATAATGTATATAACTATCTTATTTTACATATTTATGCGAAGAGGATTTCCTGTGTAAGACAATCCTGTTGTATCCAATAAGAACAATTGTTCCAGATATTTGGTGGTATTTTATTCATTCACTTTATTTTGTCTAGGTGTGTGGAGCAGTAGATACATTTTATACTATTATCATTTTTGTATATACGTTTGTGGAAGTATATTTCAGTATTTTGTCCCTCTATTAGTTCACTGTGTCGTGCGAACTTCCCAATAATCACAATAAATTCACTGACTCTCTCAGAACAAACAATGAAATAAATTCTTTCTGATCATTTACAAATGTGTAAAAAAGCAAGTTTATATTTCAGGGCTATAACTCATAAATAGTTAAGTTTTACATACGCAGCTCTAAGTACATGATATGTAAAAGCAAATCAACCTATGTTATTTTTATGTGTTAGTATTTCTTTAACAGTCACTGCTTCATTCCCCAAGTACAAGCAGCAAAAGGAGTAATATTTTAAGCTTGAGGCATTTGGAGGTAAAATGAACTGACTTACCATAGTTAAAGGATAATAATAATAATAATAATATTAACCCTCTTTACTATAGCAAGAAAATCTTAACCCTTTGAGGGTCAGAGGGGTACGGAATGCATTGCAATGCATTCCGTACCCCTCTGGCACTCAAAGGGTTAAGGAACCATCTGAATTTTGTTATTGTTCAAGAAACGCCATCTTCAATCCTTCCTGCATGTTAGGATTTTCTGGCCATTAAGGTTAGTGTGGGGTTATTATAGTTCTCCCTTAACCCTTTGAGTGCCAGAGGGTTAAGCAATGCATTGCAAAGCAATGCATTGCATACCCCTCTGGCACTCAAAGGGTTAACGAGCATCCAACACAAGGACTCACTTAACCCTTTGAGTGGCAGAGAGGCATTCAACACATAACAACACATTGCAATAGATACCACTCTGGCTCTCAGGGAGTTAAAACATATTTGTCATTCACAAGTTATTCTCCAATGATTTTTTTAGCTTATTTCTGAGAAAAGGCAAACTATGCCTGGAGGTAATGTATTTCATTTTCCTTCTACAAGCATTTGTACCACATTTTAGAAACATGCTGGCCACACCAGATCTAACAATTTTGCTCTCATGCATATATTCAAAAGCTGCTGTAGTGCATACTATTGCAATGAGATAATAATAGGATACATGACATTGTTTCCTTTAATTATTTCCTGAATCAAATAAGGATAATGCAGTACATACAGTATAAGGTTACAGAATTAAATAGTTATTAAAGGAGTAAATATACATAGGTCCATCAAGTTCACCCCATTATATCTTATTTCCCTGTATATCCTAATTTGCTAAAAAAAAAAAGTCTTTCTTGAAGATTTCTACTTTATCTGACAATACAAATAAATGCAGGAATCCACCAGCATAGCCTAATTGCTGTTACTTATTTGTAACTTTAAAAATTATTCTCAGGGCCTGATTTACACGCCAGGTGACCTTAGTGCTATCCATGGCCACACCTCCGCTGCCGCCGTTCCATCCACTGTTTCCTAACACATAAAATACCCTTACCCTATTACAAATTAAGAATGAAAAAAGCTTTAATCCCTTGCAAACCTTGCTTTACAATGTGTTGGATATTTCTGTAGCACAAAAGTGGTAAATTATTAGCATGTAGAGGGCCATTTCAATTGTTCTGACAACAACCGCACCCCAAAAAGTTGCCTACTCTGGCTATTAACCCTTTGAGTGCCAGAAGAGTACGGAATGCATTGCAAAGCAATGCATTCCGTACCTCTCTGGCACTCAAAGGGGAAATCCACCTCTGATCCTACTTCTTCCCTTTTTAGTATAGCAACATACCTTTCTCCACAAATATTAAGCTTTTAAGTACCAGTGGGCAATGCATTTGTGGTCTGTATTAAGACTTCAAATTGAGCCAGTCCTAATGCCACTGCTGCAATATGCACATGAAAAAGGTCACATTTTATGCTGATATCCTGGTCAACATGGCAGTGTTCACCAAAGAATTAAGGCCTTGATGCACATGTTGGAGTTAAAACCAACAAGAATAAAAAAAAAAAAGCCTTTGTGAGTTAACCATGACCGGGTAACGTGAGATTCAAATCTTCCTTACCTGGAAAGGTTAAGGTGCGAGGGCCTACAAAACACACGAAAACTACAAAACTGGAGTCACCAAAAATCTGACCTTATCACCGTCGCAAAACACATGATAATTAACGTGAGAACTGTCCCAATAAAAAAAAACAAGCGAACGTCCGATGTTACCTAATGCCCCAGCCAATCACAGCAACCCAAAGTATCAAGTTCAGTCAAACAAACTATATATAGGCCCAAAATAACTGACGCTCCTTTGTCTGTGTATCTCGTTCATTCGACCTAGAGCACAGGACCCAGGAGCGAAGGCTAGATAAAGAGTCAGGTAGTAGAGAGGCACATATACACATAGTTAGAGGTGTTGGAGAGGACTGATACACTTTGCGACACATAACAAACTTTTGCACATACCCATTACACGCATCCAAACACAAACACACACACACATAGCCCATATTTTTTTTGTAGTAAAACACATACACTTTTATCTTTTTTTTTGACAGTGTGAGTGCAAGTGAGTGACAGAGAGTGAGTGAGCGAATGTGTGAGGGCCTGAGTGAGTGCCTGGGTGTGAGTGGGTGAGAGGAATGGAGAGGAGAGAGGGCTGGGGAGAGTAGAAGAAGAGTAGGAAGAGGAGCAGGTGGGCATCCATGGTCAGTGTAGGGGAGGGAGAGGGAGATCCCTGGGGAGGAGGGGGAGCCACACTAGAGGAGGCACACAAAATGCAGGGCCTGAGATGGCAGTGGAACATGGGGTAGGTATCACGGTGCCCATGCTCTTTTTGTGACATTCTGTCAGCCTACACTCCTGCTCTACTCCTATTGGCTATACTGTGCTTGTCCTGCCCAGTATGGCCTTTATATACTGGGTTCTGGCACCTCTCTGATGCCCTTTCGTGGTGTTCCTGTACCATCGCTTGTTCCTGATCTCAGTTGTTCTCAGTGTTTCAACCCAGCCTGCCTGACTACTCTGCATCTCATCTCCTGCTTGTGAACCGACCCAGACTGCCTGACCATTCTGCTTCTCCTGCTCCTGCGCACCGACCCGACCTGGCTGACGTTCCTGCTTCATGTACCGACCCAGCTTGGCTGACGTTCCTGCTCCGTGTACCGACCTGGCTTGGCTGACGTTCCTGCTCTGTGTACCGACCCGGCTTGGCTGACGTTCCTGCTCTGGTTACCTCTGTGTCGCCTCGGCGACATTCCCATTGGCTTGTCATTCAGGACACTCCCGGTTGGTTGCCACCTCAGGGCGAGTGCTCAGTTGCTCATTCCGTTACTGTCACGGCAGTGCTCAGTTGTGCAGTCTCCATTACTGCCACGGCAGTCTCCAGTCATTTAGTCTCCGTTACTGCGCCGGCAGAGTGCAAGTGGCCTAGTCTCCGTTTACTGCTAAGGCAGGGTGCAAGTGGCCTAGTCTCCATTACTGCTCCAGCAGAGTGCAAGTGGCCTAGCCTCTGTTTACTTCTACGGCAGAGTACAAGTGGCCTAGTCTCTGTTACTGCTCCGGCAGAGTGCAAGTGGGCTATTTTCTGTTTACTGCTACAACAGAGTGCAAGTGGCTTAGTCTTCGTTTACTGCTAAAGCAGAATACAAGTTGCCTGGTCTCTGTTACTGCTACGGCAGTGCCCACGTCTCTCAGTCTCCGTTACTGCTACGGCAGTGATCACGTGGCCTAGTCTCCGTTACTGCTCCGGCAGTGCTCTATGTTGCTCAGCCTCCGTTACTGCTCAGGCAGTTCACCATTGTCTGCTAACCTATTACTGGGCGTTACTCGTCTTTAGGCTCTCTATCCTAGGTGAGCTTCTTAACAAACCTCTCCTCACGTGGGACTGTTTACACTCGCTGAAGGCCATTAACCCATGCAGTACCAATACACTGAGATTCCTTCAAATTGACCTGTGACAGTATAGCGTGTTATGGACTCTATGTTTATACTGGACCTGTGTAGGCATATGTAAATGTAACCTGTCTTGTGTCTGTATTATACTGAAAATATACTACAGGACCTGTGAGGGTTATTGTATTGCTGATTGCTTAATAAAACTGTGTTTTATCCTAACTTACTGTGTCTGTGTGTCAAACAAACTGTTACAGTAGGACATGGGGTGCACCATGCACAGCCAGGGCCAGCACAGGCAGGGCTGGAGATCCACAGTCAAGGCTCTCATAGAACCTCTGGGGGTGAGGAGGAGGACAAAGTGAGAGACCCCAAATTTACAGAGGAGGAGAACCTCACCCTGGTGGAGGCAGTCATCTCCAGAGATCAGATCCTGTTTCCCAGGGGGAAGGTTGTCGGAATGGGGGGCAAATGAAAGGCTGCATGAAGGGAGGTCCTGGCTGCAGTCAGTGCAGCCGGTCACTGGATGCTGTGAAGAAGAGGTGGGTTGACTGCAAGGCCAAGGTCAAGAAAAAAGATGAGTCAGGAGGCTATGCATGCTGCCGGCACAGGGGGTGGTCCTCCCCTGCGTATGCACTACACAGAGTGGGAGGAGGCAGTGTGGAGGACCCTGTCCACAACAGCAGTGCAAGGAATCCCAGGGTGGAGTGACACCAGGGATGAAAGGAGCCTCCAGTCCACCAGTAAGTGCATCAAGGCCTACATGCATATCACACAAAACGTGACACCTCTAACATACATATACCAATACAGTGACACCTGAACACACGGACAGCATTCCACACCACAAATTCAGCAACACAGCTTGGAGGGGCTTCAAACAAGGACGGAATACTTGACAAACCGAACCTGAATGGTAACGGTCAAGTCCCTGTTGAACCCCCTTCATGCTGTTTACAACAACATCATGCACAGCACATAAACAATGCACACCATCATGTGTCAGTCGAAGATATAACTGTTATGTGTATCACAATGTCATACATTGAGTGATAAAGAGGTCAGCAAATAACCCCTTGAGTGCCACAGGGGTAAGCAATGCATTGTTTGTCAATACATTGGCTAGTCCCCTGGCAATCAAAGGGTTATGGAAGATAGCAAGGTGCAGAAATTACGTGTGTTCTGGAGTATTGTTACTGCATGTCAGGGCTAGGTGTTGTACATGTAGGTAGTTAGTCCAAGTGGAATAGTCAAGGTTCAGCTCTCTGCATCATATATAGCCTGCAGAGTGTGGATGGCCAGGGGGCATTCATCGCCATCACCACTCTGCAGTACATATGTGATTCCCAAGGCTTAACATTGATGGGGGGGCATTCACTAGGGTGTCAGAAAGAGGTGACAATGTGTACATGACAACTGCAGTGTAATCACATCTGCAATCCCTGTTTTATTCTGTGGAGCCAATGCACTGAGATCTAAACAACTTGTGACATATCAGTGCTCAGGCTCCATAGCATAACACAGGAAAAGGGAGAAGTAACCTCCAATAGTACAGTTTAACCATGCACATGTTTGCTGTGTGTTAGGATCTTAGCTGTCCTGGTGTGTTTTCTCATGTCCTCCAGCTGATTGGATTGTTGGGTTACACAGATCATGTTTGTTGTTGTGTTTGGTGTGTCTGTTACTGTTGCTGACATCATTGGTTGGACTTTGTAGTCATTGGTCATCCCTGGTGCATTGCTGTGTTTATAGGTCATAGTGTTTTTGCTGTGGAGGCTTAAGTGAATGTCATGCAATGGGTTTGTGTCACTCAAAGTGTGATGGTTCAGTTTTGGTCAACACATGGATCCTGATGAATGTGGATAGCAAGGAGGCATGCCTTGCCATCCACACTGCTCAGGATACATATGATAACCAAAGCTACATCAATGTAGGTTAGTAGAATCAATTTATGGGATCATGTCAAGCTCAGCAATGTGTGTCAGGATGGTAACCAATGCATTGCAAAGCAATGCAATGGATACCATCCTGCCAATCAACGGTTCACATGTCATGTAATAGTCTTGCAGCACTCCTGTCATAGCTCACATCACTAATTACATCATGTCATTTCCCCACACAGCATACCAGTCAACAGGAGCGGAGGAGTCAGGGGAAACCTCCTCTGAGGAGACCACCACCTCCATGGCACTGCCACCACCACTACCACAGCAGCAGCCACAGCAGCAGTGGCCCCATCAGGGTCAGCAGCCACAGCAGCAGCCACAGCAGCAGTGACCCCACCAGGGTCAGCAGCCACAGCAGCAGTGACCCCACCAGGGTCAGCAGCCACAGCAGCAGTGACCCCACCAGGGTCAGCAGCCACAGCAGCAGTGACCCCACCAGGGTCAGCAGCCACAGCAGCAGTGGCCCCACCAGGGTCAGCATCCACAACAGCAGTGGCCCCACCAGGGTCAACAGCCACAGCAGCAGTGGCCCACCAGGGATAGCAGCCACAGCAGCAGTGGCCCCACCATGGCCCCCAGGGTCTACAGCAGCCACAGTCTGATCCTGCCCTCCAGGTTCCTCCACCACCACAGCCTATGGCGAGGCACAGGATGCCACAGACAGTTCAAATGCCAGGCCAGGTGGAGTACCACACGTGGGCCAGGCCTCAGCCAACCACGTGGATATCAGGTAGCCAGGAGGCATCTGAGGTGTGGCCTCAGGACTACCATCACCTTGGTCTCATTGGGGAGGCACAGTGGCCACAGGGCCGCACTGACTTCACTCCACCGCCACCACCAACGCTATCACCGCCAGCAACACAAGTGTGCCACTCTGAGGCCAGAGAATTCAAGGGGAGTGAGGTGTCCGGGGATCCGATCCTGGTCTCCCCACAAAGCATCCATGCTGGTGAAGGCACTCCTGAGGCACTCCATGGGAGTCCACTACAACACAGCACACAACAGCCCCCGCCAACCTCCATGCCCTCCACAGTTCTGCCTTACAATGGACCATCTGTATAAAAGTGGAACAGTGCAATTCAAGTGTAAACCAACTGTACCACTGGGAACACATAACAGTTCCTCAGACTGCCATTAAATTAATTAGGGCTTTTAACCCCTTGAATTCTCTCTAGCATCCAGGGGGTTAAAAGGACAATTGAAATCAATTGGAATTTTGTCCCCTGTGGTGTTATTTTGTCCTAGAATTGCACTGCACCACTTTTATACATTTGTACCATTCTTTTTTTTGTGCATTGAAAATTTTCATTGTGAAAATGCACAAGGGATATAATTATTGTACTTTGACATTTCAATGTTCTCTGCTGTGATTTATGATTTGCACTTTCTTGTACCTACAACTATGAAAAGCCCTCTCCCCATGATGTCTGGAAGGGTATATATATAAAACAAGAAATAATCTCACTCTGTTTAAAGAAAACTCTATAGGAAGACATTTGATACTGGAAACCATTCATTTTTTTCTGTCCTTTAAACAGCAAGTTTTCCTAACATCAAGAACCTCATGGTGGGATGAAGGCTTAGAGCTAGATGATAATATTTAAACATTATTCTTATACTGGAAATGAGACAAAAAGGTGCTTTAAATTATCACTGTATTCTGTCTATGTGTTTCTCCTCCAGATTCCTGGAAAATTATCTTCTGCAGTTTGACTATTTTAATTCCCATTGATGGACTAATGTATTGTGTATAATTCCTAAACTATTTGCCTTAAATAACAGTTTAGTGGAACTCACTTAGAACATTTAAATCAGTTTTACAATTTAGAATTTTTTCCTATGGTGACTCTGGTTTGCAACTGAATTAATTTCTTTATGCATAAAGGTCTTCATAATGCATTTGAAATCCCTCTAGGATTCAATGGATTTAAAGCCCTGTTTTAATAAAGGGTAATTTGGGGAAATGTTATTTGTATCCATTGCTACAATTGGTTTGCTACAGAATAACACCTTGTCTTTGTTCATAAATCCCTTTGAGGATTATATAATATAATAGTTCTATAAACACACAGTGCAAATGATGTTGCATTTAATTTATTAACCTATAGCTCCAGTATGTGTAAAAAAAAAATATTTACACTATGTGGAGGTAAATACTGAAGATGCATAGTTGTTGCTAGACTTGTGCATGTCTAAAATTTTCGGTAAAATTCGATGTTGGACCAATTTTTTTTTCATTCGTTGACTCCGTAATTCGGATCCGACCTGTTTGACTTGGACGAAAGTCGGCGACAGTCTGAATTATTCGGCGACTTTAATACTCCTTTAAAAATACAATAAAAAATTAAAATTAAATGAATGGAACCATTTCCAGGGTCTAAATGAAGATGGTGGAACAGGGTAAGGTGGACATTTAGCCTTATGGTACTATGGATGAAGTAGATGAAGTAGGGATGTAGCTAAATTTGAAGGAAGGCCTTCCTACACAACTGTGAGACTGGCTGATGTGTCACTCTGAAAATTATTTAAACAAATTACTAATAATTTTAATATTTACACAGGAATAATGATGACTCTCCCTTGTGGTGGCAATAAGGTACTAGGTCTGTCTGCCTGCCTGCCTACACAACTGTGAGACTGGCTGTGTCACTCTGAAAATTATTAAAATTCCCAATATTATTTTTAATATTTAACACAGAAACAAAGGTGACTTTCCCTTGCAGAGGTAATAAGGTACTAGGCCTGCCTATAGAACTGTGAGACTGGCTGAAGTGTAACTCTGAAAATTATTCAAACAAATTCCTACTAGTCTAGCATTTTTAATATTTAACACAGGAACTCAGGTGACTCCCTTGTGGTGGTAATAACGTACTAGGCCTGCCTGCAGAACTGTGAGACTGGCTGAAGTGTAACTCTGAAAATTATTCAAACAAATTCCTATTAGTTTAGTATTTTTAATATTTAACACAGGAACACAGGTGACTCCCTTGCGGTGGTAATAAAGTGCTATGCCTGCCTGCAGAACTGTGAGACTGGCTGAAGTGGCACTCTGAAAATTATTCAAACAAATTCCTACTATTATTTTTAATGTTAAACACAGAAACAAAGGTGACTTTCCCTTGCGGTGGTAATAAGGTACTAGGCCTGCCTGCAGAACTGTGAGACTGGCTGATGTGTCACTCTGAAAATTATTCAAACAAATTCCTAATGCTAACTGTCTGCCTACACAATAACTGGTGCCCCTGATGCCCGCTCTTGTTTTGTAAAAAAATGAATATAACACTTTGTGCACATTTCTATTACTATGCATTAATTTTTTTTTGTAACATATGAAACTTTTCTATAAACCAATAAATACAGGCTCTCCACTAGTGTGTCATGATTGCAAACAACATGTTATGTTAAATAGCAATGGGGACAACTTTTGCTAAAATAACACCTTGCATCCCCCTGGAAGTTCTGCATGCCCCCCCCAGGGGCAAGCTTCCAGTTTAGGGTACCATTGGTTTAGAAGTTGCAGGTAGAACAAAAACTGTCTGTATCTTTAGTTGTATACATTAAGATATTGTAAATATAAGTTTTTTTTGAGTACTAGAGCTATTGGGTAATACATTAAGAGCAAGGAGTATTTTGCACTGCACTTGCATCGCTGTAAGCTCACACAAGCAGGGCCCTCTGATCCTTTTGTTCTCCACATTTGATTGTACTATTTAATACCTCTGTATGTCTATTCCCAATCATACAGCGCTGCGGAATTAGTTGGTGCTATATAAATAAGGAATAATAATAATAATAATAATAATAGCATTATTTTATTAAATAGACCTGGAGTATTTTTCCCTTGAGTCTTCATTTATTGAAGAGATCAGTTTTATTTTTAAGGAGTTTATATATATTGTATGTAAGGAAAATGGTCTTTGTAGTAGAAGTAAAACATCAAAAGAAACGTCTTAGTCTTAAAACCATGTGAATGTTTCTTGTCTTATCTAATATGAATACTCATAGATACAAGAAAATGCATGACTAATTTCATTATTGCCCAAATCACATAGGTGGAAACATTACAGCTTTGAATACATTTTGTCACCCATAGATACAGTAAGTATAGTTAATTTGAAAGATAAATAAAGACTGCCTTGATGTTCCATTGGCCATTTGTTCATAATGTAAATAGTTCTTGAAAAATGTAATCTTTATTTGTTTGTGGCAGAGTGTGGCATGTTATGCTAATTAGTTTAAGTACTGGGTCAGTATTACCACACACTGCTATGAATGCATCTAGACTGAGCCCACACACTGGGGTCATTTCAAATATAAATAAACAGAAAACAGCACTAGAGAAACATATACTCAAAGTGTAGTAGTTAGACGGTCATTAAAGTGGCACTTTTAAGGTCAACATAATAAGTTAATCTAACACATATGAACTAGATATTAGCACTTTGAGTGCCAGAGGGGTACACACTCAAACGAAGCAGTGATATGAAAAAAAAAATTACAAATCATCCTTTGACAACTAAATCTAAGTAACTAAAAAATACCACCTAGCCTGCATTTTTCTTGCAATTTTAAACAGCAAAGCAAGTACATTTGGCCTTTAAAGGATCAAATAAGCATATTACGCAGAGAGAATTAGCATAAAGTTCCAGCCTGTGCCACCGAAACATAAAAGGTTATTTAAAAAAAAGAAAACTCTTGTTTTATTGTTTTTTCCCCAGAAAAATATCTAATACAATATATAGGCAGATTTAAATTCTCTGCAAAACAAACTAAATTTGTCTTAAGCTGGTAGGTCCACTTTAACTTATGTTTATATAACTATAACTTCAGAGTTGTGGTCAATCTTATCTGTTTATTCTGTTTAAACTCAGTAAGAAATATCAGTGCTATGAAAGTAAACCTCCACTAATGTTTATGACATTTCTTTATGTAATCATTAAGGGGATGTTTCGCCTATGTTCAGCAGCAATGAATAAAGCAATGATAAATGATCCACTCAGAGTCAATTGTTTCTGGTTAGCATCACCCTTGCAACCTGCTTGTCTGTGGGAGGAGTGTATTTGATTACAATCTAACCAATATTCTTTAGAAGCAATTAAACATAAATGACTAGTGCTCAATCTAAAGAAAATTCTCTAGTTAAAACTCCTTTATTCCTACGTTATTCTATTGTGTTCTCAGACAGGGAATTGTTCATCCTCTAGATAACTCAGTTCAACATGTCATAGTAATTGTAGCATTTTCTCACTGCTTGATAAAACTATGTCAGTAAGAACATGTTTCAATAAACTACACTTCACTTTTATTGAAAGTAGGATTTTAACTCTGAAACAGTCTTTACTGATTGTAAAAGAAGCAAAAAATGTACACATTACAGGGACAAACCCAAGATTTCCAAAAATAAAAAGTATTTGGTAACAATACTTAGAATTTGTTTTGTCCAGTTCTGCAATCTAGAAACCATTTCAGCTACCATGTACTCCAACAACAGAAGTGTGAAGGCCACCATCAAACTGTGATTTTTTTAAAGATTTATTGAAATAAAGAAAATGCATACATGAAAGACAGAATTGCGACAGCACAATGTGAACATACATAATATTGCGTTGGGAGTCACACATTAAGAACAGTGAAGGCAAATAACAGAAAATTGTTGAGGACAAAGACTCAAATCCTTCATACTTGATTACAGAAAGAGAGAGAGATTTGGGACAGCAAAAGAAATGAAAAAGAAAGGATGACCAAATATATTGTTGGAATAGGAAGAGAGAGAAAGAGATAATGGGAGAGGGAACAAGCATTCATTATGAAAAGAAGAGCAAGGGGTAAATAAGAGGGAGGGGAGGGGGGAAAGGGAGAGAGGAAGTAAGAACCCACACTGGGCGGAGTATAGTAAGATAAGGGATCACAGGATGGTGAAATCCATCCACCCATCAAAAGTATCATTAAAAGTAAGCATATTTCCCCAATCTGTGATTACATTTGTCAACTCTACTCAGGATTTGGAGATCTTGTTGGTATTGGAGAGGCATCTACAACATTTATCTTGAACCACCTTAAGCTTACTTAAATTAAATTAGAAAGATGCATTTTATGTATATGAAGATAATGTATATCACAAATGATTACTTAGTAAAATATTTCAATATGTATTAGCTGTTACAGGACAGATAAAAAAATTCAGAACATTATAAAAAGGTAATTTCAGCTGTAATTGAAATTTAGAAGTACTAATTTTCTCTGGATTTTAGGGGAAAATAGTGGTCACTATTGTGGGTAAATAAACAGGTCCCTCTTTATGCTCATTTTATCTTATTTATGCCTAGTGCTCAATCCAAAATGAGGGGAGGGCTGAAATAAAGTGAGGGGAAGACTACTTGGATCTTACTTGGGGATGAAGAAGACAACGAGTTCTTAACTATTCACTCATTCACTCACACCTTGGCAACAAAACAATTGAATACGACAGATTGAGGCCATAGAAAAGGCAGAGAGTGGGAGGGACCACTACGTTTTCCTTACCCCAACCTTTCTCTCAACATTATTTCTACTGTGCAGCCATGATGAAGCCATTTTTACGTAAGCAAGAAACGGACAGGGTGCAGACATCAATGTGAATATATTAGTGGGTATGGGGGGCAGTATTGCCTTTAACGTGAGCAGCCCAGCTCTGAAAGAGTTTTTTTCAGAGCTGCTTTGGAATGACACGTGTATCAGGTACTAGTCTGGTGCTACTAAAACTTTTGCTCTAGGCAGGTGCTTGCTCTGCCTAATCAGAAAACCTTCCCTGAATGTGGTAATATGTATAGATGCTGGGTATATAGAAGACCTAGAGCAATATGGAACAAGCCAACGGTACTACTGTGTACAGACATAACTCCCCATAGATTCAAGTAGGGCTTTTAATTTGTATTTGTAAATTGTATTTTTCCCCTATCGTGCAGTTGGTTTACTCCAGAATTTGCCCCAAAATTGATTTAGTTCTTTTTAGTACATGCTAAGGGCCTTACAAGCTGAAGCTTAATTTTTATGTGTCTCGTTACACAATTCTTCTCTCATTATGATAATTTAAACATTAAATGACTTTATCTCCTAAAATCTAAACATAAAATATGTTCCTTAAACTCCTCAATGGAGCTACAGGAGACTATTAGGCTTTTATATGGGTATAATATACTGATAAAGATGTTTTAGCCTTCTAGTATCATAGTAACCAAAAGCAATACCCCAAGCTATCAGAGAGCTTTGATCAGTATAGTATGGTAACATGAATTTAAAACTAAAACGCTTGAAATCAAATTAACTTGATAACAGTATTAGTAGTTTGTCTTGTTAAATTGAATAATTGTAACCCTAGTAAGATTGATGTTACCTAGATTTTCAGCTAGGCAGTCTTCTCACTTCCTTCTTCCAGTTCTCTTGGTGTCACATAAGAAGTCATCTTGTTAAGAACCACTTGAGGCTACTCCTTCATCAGGTTTTCAGGATTTAAGACCTCATATCTGTTCATGATCTGACACCTTAGTCTTGGGATTTACTGTTACAAGAGGTAGCTGACAGTTACAGTCAAGTATCTTCCATTTCACATGACAAAGTCAAAATAATTTACTACAGTTCAAGGTCAAAAGAGATAAGCTGTATTTAAGTAGATGGACAAATTATAACATTGGATGTATTATGATGGACATGTCTTTTTTCAACCTCATGAACTATGTTACTATGATGTATTAAAAGGCAAATATTTCTGAAATAAAACTCATGAAAGTTCATAATCTTAATGGTAAAAGTTTTGAGTATGTTAAAGCGGAACTTTCATCAGCTATAAAGTCACCCTGCTATAATTAAGCAGGTAGCGACTAGCTTTAGAATATATATTTTACCTTTCAAAAGTAGGCCGATCTAAATAAACCATCACTGAAGGAGACCAGAACACAGGCTACAGCGCAGGCATCTTGTCTGCACACCTGCGGTGTCAGTCCCAGGTCTCCATTGAGTAGACTGCAGTGCACCATATGGATACTGGAAGGGACTGATGGCGCAGGAGTGCAGACTGTGCTAACCCACCTGTCAGTCTCCTATAATTACTGATTTCTTTAGATCGGGCTACTCTTCAAAGGTAAAATATATATTCTAAAGCTAATCGCTACCCGCTTAATTAAAGCAGGTCGACTTTATAGCAGATGAAAATTCTGTTTTAATTTCCTGACACCCCCTGTGCTTTACTGATTACATCATTAAATAGGCTAAGAATTCACTGGGTGTGGGGTGGTTGGTGCAAAGTTAGCGTCAGATCTATAGCTGTGAATGCCATGCTTTTGATCTTATAAAAACTTTATTGTTGGCTTTATCAACAGTTTTATGACTTTTAATTTCTACCTTTTTTTAGTTAAGTGGCCATTATTTTTCAGAATGACCCCTATTTTTTGATTAACCACAGAAATTATTTACATTTTTTTTTATCTAGTGTTCTTTGCGTGCATTGTTAATATGATAGTTGATTTTTTGGGCTAGATTAAGCTCACGTTTTACACTATTTTCTATATCTTGATTTTTGTTTGTGATTTGTGTACTTGATTGATCAAAATAATTTAAATGATCCCTAAATATATGGATTGTTCCACCCAGCTGATCCGGAGTGCAACCAGGATAGGAGTTCTCTGGGAACCGTGCAAAACCAGGCTGGCTGGACAAGCTGGAAGAAGGCGGGGGGTGAGTCAGGGGCAGAGGCCAGGATCAGAACCAGGTACTGGAGATCAGAGTGGTCAGCAGACAAGCCAGAGGTCAGAGCCAGGGAATGGAGTTCAGAGTGGTCAGCAGACAAGCCAGAGGTCAGAGCCAGGGACTGGAGATCGGAGTGATCAGCAGATAAGCCAGAGGTCAAAGCCAGGAACTGGATATCAGAGTGGTCAGTAGACAAGTCAGAGGTCAAAGCCAGGGACTGGAGATCAGAGTGGTCAGCAGGCAAGCCAGAGGTCAGAGCCATGGACTGGATATCAAAGTGGTCAGTAGACAACCCAGAGGTCAAAGCCAGGGACTGGAGAATGGAGTGGTCAGCAGAATAGCCCAAGGTCAGAGCAAGGGAATAACACAGTAGAACAAACAAAGCAATGCTAGACACGCCCGTGGAATGGGCACCCTAAGCCTGGGGTAGCCTGTTCAAATAGAGGGCAATAGAATTGTAATTTTCATTGTTTATCTACACAGCTTAAATGGCATTTTAAAGTAGTTGGACATTGGTAATTAAAACAAACCTGTGATCCATGTAATAATTTTTGATTGGTTAAAGATAGCTGAAGGAATGAAGTTACCACAGAGAGAACATCTCTTTATATGTGACATTGGATGAGTTAATATACAAGCATAGTTGGAGTTCAAGAAGACTATTTATATGCACAGTCTAACATCCATAGTTAATCTCTGAAAGATTATAATGTATGAATAGGTAAATTCTGCTAGGATTGCTATAATTAGACAGATATGGTATATTGCTTGGAGTAAACAAGGGAATCCTGACAAATCCTTAATGATCTGCGTGAGCCAAAGTCAGCTGTGTGCATGTTCTGAATTATGACTTCTGTGTAAAATGCACTACACATGCACAGAAACATACATTTAAAGTGGATCTGTCACCTTTCTACTTTTCACATAAACTTTACTTTGTTTAGCCCTCTATACTTTGATTTCTTCAAAAACTATTTCCTCCTATTGAACTCATACCTTGTCTCTCTCTCCTTGTTGCACAGCAAGAGATAGAGAGGGGGGGGAGAAAGAGAGACACCATTTTAAATATTTTGTAATGATTTCCAGCTTCTTTCCTCTACTGAGCTTCCAGTGGTCTTGTATGAACCTGCCCCTCCAGCTGATGCTCTGTCTGTGCACTCATGTACTCATGCAAAAAAAGGGTTATTCTAAGTATGAAATTATTTATTTCTTAAATAATCTTTATTAATACCTTAATTTTATATTGGGAAAAGTGCTTAGTGCTCTTTCATATTGGCAGCTCACTTTGCTTTTACTGTGTGTGTGGTGCTGGAAATATGAACATTCCTAACACAGAGAAATCAGTCACTGTATTGAATTGAAGCTCCAACAAATAGAAGATATTCCTGTACTCACATTGTAAGAAAGTGCTGGGAACTTTTCATGAAGAGGAATTTCCTGTATGTGGTATGAATTTGTGAAACAGGCAGGGGATGGTGGAGTAACCATTAATAGTCTCGCAGTAACGTATATTACAATTTGGTGTCACAGGCTATGTCAGTGATTATGTCAGAGAGTGAATTTTTAAAGTTTGTATGTAATGGAAAATGAATTAATAAAGTATATAGGATATTTTAATGCACTAATGATTATTGCAAAGTTGCATAGACGGTGACAAGGAGGAACATATACATCTATTTAAATGATGTAAATAAAATGGAATAGTCCTCCATGTCATCTATATATGAAATGTGTTCTAGCTATTCTGTAGAGTTGGCTGTAGCCCTTGTTTTCATAGTGACATGAACATTTATAATGGGAACATATTATTTATTCAGATCTGTATATTTTTCATACTGAATGGATCTGCACCAAAATTGCAGAATTTGTGGTGACTGGCATTCACTCCTACACATGGTATTGAAGCACTTGTAATCCTAGCTACAATGGAGCAACTATGCATTATATAGCACCTTCTCTTCCAATTACAAAGCATAAGTGTCCTCTGTCAAAGGCTCTGCATAGAAGGCAAAAACAGCTGCTCCCAATGTCATCTCTGAGTTCTCAGCTTCTCAACATATACGTATGTGTTTTTTTATGCAGCAAAAAATAATCCTTTTTCTATACAGTTGTTGGAAAGTTACTTAATTGATCTCTCAATAAAATGGAAAATCAGAAGATTAAGGGTGAGATGTTCAAAAAGTCATCATAATTTTCAGGAGTAAATCCGTCACGTTTGAAAATGTGTCTAAAGAATAAAAAATGACAGTAGCAAGATCTTGATGAAAATTGCCTTTAAAAATTGTAATGTTAAAAATTGTCTTTGATTTTGTCTTTTAAATGAACATTTTCAAAGAATCAAAGACATTTTTTGCTAACAGTACTTTAACTTGTCTTCTCCGAGTTTAGATCATTTTTATTTTGTCTGGAGAAAATTACGTTAACCAGACAAAAAAGTGACGTTGAAATGAATATTTTGTTCTGAAAACACCTTACAATATGACAGTAGATTAAACCCCACCCACTTTTAAGACGGCTTTTTCCCTTTGACAGAGATGGCAGAATTGGATGCAAAAAACGACTGAAATGTGTCTGAGAATTGACGGACCATGTCAAAGAACTATTTTATTCTGATTGCGGACAATTTCTGTTACTACCACTTTCTGAACATCTCACCCTTAGTTAGGCTGATGTACTAAGAACAACTGTGGGAATTCTGAGGCATACCTATTGCATTACTTGGGACAAATAAAACTTGCTACTGTTTCAAGATTCTTCTTCAAGCCCCTGTTAGTCAAAGTGAAGAAACCTTTAACATTCAAGGGATTAAAGCCCATTAATATCAGTGGGAATATGGGGTATTTTATCTGTACCTTGTTGTATAGTTGGTATGCTGCAAAATTGCTTCTGGTATTCGCAGTACATCAGCCTCAGTATCAGGAACTTATACAAGAGATACTTTATATTATTGTATTGAAATATTTACAAGTTAATACCAGTGCTGCCTTCGTTAGCTAGTATGTACCATAAGAAGCAGGCAATTATGTACTAAATAAACATTAAATCTGACATTTGTTTGGAAACCCAGGTGAACAGAAAACATGTTCCATGTGTTAATTTAAGGAAAGATGGCTCAATTGAACAGGTTATTAAGAATTCTTGAATGGCATACCCTCATTCCTTACAATCAGCGGCTGCTAATCTGTCAGCAGCCCTAAATGTCCATTCAAAGTATGCCTGTTTATGCCAGACAATGGACAGACAGACTCTGAATCTGAAATATATAAACAGTAGTCAGCTAATTTTGATAAACATTGTTATGTTTGATTGAGTCGTAGATTAGATTAGCCATGTGCTAGCATTCCTACATCACTGTGAATAAATCTAATTCCCTGCATTCACAGAACCTCTTTGTTTTGCTTAGGAGCTGAATTGGGACTATGAAACTCTGAGGCTTGTAATCTCACATTCCATCAACCTAACAGCAATTGAAAGGGCTTGGTATAAACTAATAGTATAGAACAAAGTTTTAATTGGATGTTATTTCAAGTTGTCAGTCAGAAAATATGAACATTGCATTGCATTATTTTTTTTTTTTCATTATGTCTATTTTATTTGAATTGATGAATAAGAATTATCAAAATGATTGTTTAACTAAATTTTCATACAAAACTGATTGTTTAGCATATAAGTTTTATAAAATAAAAAAATAAAAAAATAAATGAAAATGTTTACGTACCTTCATACATCAGCATGTTCCTGTCCAGTGCTGTCATCTGAGCATGTTAGGGAACTTCTCTCCTCCAGCTTTCCCACATACAACATATCTCCCTAGACCCAAAACACTTCCCTCTCCTTGGCCCAGTTGCAATTACTTCCCTTGATTCTTTGATTGTCTTGGCCCAATCTGTTTTATTTCCCTTTTCTCAGCACTGCCCTCCTTCTCTATCCCTAGCCTGCAACCCATTGCTTCCATTTCTTTGGCCCATCTCCCTCAACTTCAATCTCCTTGGCCAATTCTCCCACCACCTGCCATCTCCTTGACCTGTTTCTCCACTTCCATCTCCTTTTGGTTCTTTTGGCCTGCCCTTGCCCTTTTCTTATATTCACCCCTGCTGTCCCGCTCTCCTTTTCCTGCACTCCTCTATCCCTCCCTCACCCTGTCCCCCTTCACCTCTGTCATTCTGATATTTGGTCCAAACTGATTTGAAACGATACAAAATTTGATTCAGATCCTCAAAATGAATCATGGCCGTTACACTCTTCGCTATTAAAGTGGAACTATCACTTAAAAAAATGTGCCTATTAAAAATGAAAAGGTTAGTTTACATAATTGTTTTATTTTTTGTAAGCTGCACTGTTTACTTTATTTTTTTTTATTTAGAAGATGAACTTATTTGACCATCAGCCTACTCAAGACTTTATTCCTCTGCCTGTAGAATAAAGAGTGCTCCTGATTTCAAAGATTAAGATTGCCTTCTGTGATCTCTGTCCATGGGACTCCCTCACTTCTTTTAACCCCTTGATTGTCAGAGGGGTACCCAATGCATTATGGAGCAATGTGCTGGACACCCACTGGCACACAAACATTTTTTGAGATTTCAGACATAGATCCATATGTATAAAAGTGAAGTGGTACGATTCTGGGCCAATCCAACTGCACCACGGGAAACAAATAAGCATTCCCTAAATTGCAGTTGATTTAAACTGGATTTGAATCCCCTTGAATGTTAGTTATCCAACACTTTGATTTTAACCCTTTAACCCCTTAAGGAGTGGCCGCGCATGCACGCGACGGTAACTTAAGGACCACAGAGCATTTTTTTATTTTTTACCCATCGGATTCCGGACTCCCTGAATGTCGTGCAGCTGCGCGGGGAGCCCAGAATTCCATGAAGGTCCAGGACCGTCATGGGTCCTTAAGGGGTTAAGGACCAGAGGGGTTACGGTAATGGGAATTTTTATTTGTTCTGTATGGTTTCGTTGGTTAGAACTGCCCCTCTTTGTTTTTATACATATAGGTTATAGTGTGTTTGGGTAAATAAAAATGATGCAATAATTATGTAATTTATTTTATTGGAAAAATTAGAATATGGGAGCCTGCCCACCTATGGAAATAGCTGTCCTCCACCCCCACCAATTCTATCACCATAGCTGGCTGCTTGCTTAGTTTGCTTACTGCTTCCATAAGTCCTGAAGAAAACTAAAACAGATGTCTGCATATGGACAATGTAACCTCAACAAGTTGTGTTTTCTATGTGCAAAACTGAAGCCAACTGCCTAACAATGAAGCTGATTGACCAGCTGTGTGAAATTAGTTTTATTTGTACTGCCTTTTAACCCTTAGAGTGCTGAGCCCATATTGGATATGTGCTTTGCCATGATTGGATATGAGTTTGGTCATATTTATTCAGACCTCATTTGGGTGGGGGGGAGGCATCAGGAAATTATACAATTAACCTGTTGAGTGCTAGAGAGGTACCCGACACATTGTGAATCAATGTGTTGGACACCCTACTGGCACTCACAGGATTAATCCTATGAGTGCCAGGATGTGTCCATATACAGAGTTAACCCCTTAAGGACCAGTGACGTGTCAGGACCATTACCACTGTCCTTGCCTAAAGGACCACTGGTGGTCCTGGCACATCACGTATTTTATACTCACAGCGTTCCCACAGGAGCAATGTGAGTAGTATTGGGGTTAGAAATTTACCACTCCAAGACTGAAGCACCCCTCAGCACCCCCCAGAACCCCATTTGGCATGCCAGTACACGTGATCAGTCAGAACCTCCCTGATCCTTAACCCCTTAGCGACAGGCGGTCCTGGGACGTTTCTGTCCCATAAGGACCGTGTTGATGCATGCCGATGTGCCGGTACACATGACCTGTTGCGTGTATCGGCGCGTCACTATGGGGCCTGATAGAGATCGCTCTGATCTTGGAGCGGTCAATTTCAGGCCCTATTTTTACTTACAGCGCTCCCGGTAGAGCGATGTAAGTAAAAAGTACGGGATGTACTTTGACCATCATCGGTCCTTCAGTACTTCAAGGACCGTGACGGTCATAGTACGTCACATGGTGTTAAGGGGTTAAAGGGAAACCAACCCCAGGACCGTCGGTCCTTAAGGCGTTAAATATATTTTTTCTTTTTGTTCTTAGCTTGTGGGACATCAAGACCCCTCCTAATGCCACATCCCTTGTACTGATTGCGTACACGCTTATGTAAACAATTAATAATGATGACCATAAGGCACTCACTGCCTTCCTTCACTCGATTCTCAGCCTGGCATTCTCTGAATATCTGAGATGAGTGGAAGAACTGGAAAGGCCCACTTGCATCTCTTTTGATATCAGTGAAGCTGCAGTGGGTTCCTTGATCCTCCCACTCAAGATGAATCTTTGGGGAATACCGACTTCACTGTAGGAGGGGAAAAAGACAGAGCCTTCTGAATGCTACTATTGATCGCTTACCCAACCATGTAAGAGACTAACATTGATGTCAAGGCTGAAAAAGACATGCATCCATCATGTTCAGTGCTTGCCATATCACACTTGTTGGTTCAGAGAAAAAAACAACTTTGAAGCAATTTTCAATTAAACCCCAAGTGGGTAAATTATTTATTTGGCACTCAAAGGGTTAAATCAATGTGTAAATCTGCATTGTAGATAGGCCTGGATTTACATCCCAGGTGTCCCTAGACAAGGCACTCGAGGCACCCATAGGTTCACCCATGGGTCCACCCAGGAGATATTTAGATTGAGCATGTAATAAATAGTATATTTTTCAGGTATATACCTATATATTTAACGGCATGTGAATCAACAGTTCATAGGAAAAAAAAAAATATATATATATTCTCGCCAAATGACTGAACATCCACTAGTTATCTTCATATAGTCCAGAGTTGTGGACTGGAACAGCTCCAGTTCTCCATGTTGCAGTCATGTGAATCGGTAGTGTATAAACCTGTGCTGTTTGATGTGTAGCGAAGATCTGTAATGGTATTGCTATAGGATATGCAAGGTCTGGAGTCGTAATAATATAAAAACAAATGGTTTATTATCAAAAAGTATAGTCACAATATAAACACCCTTGACCGATTTTAGCATGTAAAGTGCCAATTTTACAATTTTCACAACCCTCACCCCCAGTCTTATCCATTGTTTTCTGGTATATAACAAGCTAGCGAAAAAAGCTTTAACCCCTTAAGGACCAGCTGCGCACGCACGTGGCTGTCACTTAAGGACCACGGACCATTTTTTTATTTTGTTCGCATCCGCTTCCGGACTCCCTGAATGGCGTGCAGCCACTCGGGGAGCCTAGGATTTCATGTTGGTCCTGGCACGTCATGGTTGTTTAATGCAAATCCACCCATGACGTGCCAGGACTGTCAAGGGTCATTAAGGTGTTAACCTTTTTTCGCTAGAGAGATCTCCAAAGCATTGTGGAGATCTCTCTAGCATCCAAGGAGTTAAATAATACCTGTAAAATGGGTTATATATAAACTGGAGCAGGAACATTGTGGTTGCTCAGGCCACACTGACAATTCAGAATGTGGGTGTGGCCAGCACAGCTGAGACACTCCTCAAAAATTGGAGCTCTAGTTCCTGACAAAGCGACATCTACCTATGACATATATATATATATACACCAGTGTTTTTATACATATTATTGTGATCATTTTAAAATTATTAAAGTATATATCCCCTATTCCCCCTGTCCTGTGTATATGATCTATACATCAGGACCCACTCAGTATTTTTTACACTGTATCACTAAAGATTCCCTGTATGTCTCCATAAATTGGAGTATATTGTCCTTATATATTCTGTATATACTGCATTACATACAAATTTTCTTGGGAACAACATTCCTATAGCTGTCGTCGTTTAATGAAGAATTTACTGGGAGGCAGGGGAAGCCTGCTGAGCGCGTGAGTAGGACTACATGGGATAAGGGCATATAAATATACTTATATATTTTTATCACTACTACGCTTAGAAGATTGTGTCTGTGCTGTCTTTCTTCTTTTTCTTCTATTTGGAAATCTGGTCCTGATTGAAGTAAATGCACAAGCTCTGTCTTATGAATGGTAATTTCACCCTGTGTAACTGCAGATCTCGTGACAGGTTTTCAGATTGAAATTTCCAGTTTTTGTTTTGCACATTTTCAACTTTCTAAACATGCAAAAATCCTCCAAAAACCTGCATTTTCTCAATGTAACCTTTTAGCAACCTGTCAGGGAATATGCCAGAGAACATTGAGGCTGATGTAGCAATGCTGGAACAAGCATCATAATAGAGGGAAAAATAAATATTGCCCAAATTCCCTTTGATTTTGAATGGGGCTTTTAACCTCTTGAATGCTAGAAAGGTCTCAACACATTACAACTCATTTAAGAGGTTAAAGACCCATTTAAAAATATTCATTTGTCCCCTGTAGTGCAATTGGTTTGCCCTACAATTGTTCCATTCCTTCCTAGTACATAGCCTCATTGTGATAATGCTCAGACTACTCTCCTTATATAACCCCAGAGATCGCCAGATCCGTTTTGGTTAAAAAAAAAAAAAAAGGAGACCAAAATAACTATATTAACCATATGACTACCAGACTGGTGTGCAATGCATTGCAAAGCAATGTGTTGTGCGTCTCTTTGAAATTAAAGGGTTAATAATACATAATATATTTATATTGGATACATTTTTTGGGCCATGCTTTCTTGCATACAGGTAACCCTTTGAGAGCCAGAGGGGTACGCCAGGCATTGCAGAGCAATGCCTTGCATACCCATCTGGCACTCAAAGGGTTAAGCTGTTGTTTACTAGGCTATTTTAACATATAAAACATATGTATGAACATAATTTGAAGGTTCTCATTTGCAGAATTGATACTTTGATAGCAAAATCACTTACCCCTTTTTGTGTCAAGTATAATCTATATCTCAGCTCTCATTATGCAATTATTTATTATTATTTTCTTTTTTTAATCACCAAGACGCATGAATACAAGTCGCTCATGTGTGTGAATTTCTATGTGTATTTGTTTGCATCAATAAACAAAACTATGACTATGAATGATATTTAGGGGGCACACAAGGGACTACAGGAAAAATGGAGGGGCCCAGTTTAATGAGCAATGTCAACATCCTACACCCAAAATAATGACATTTACACCAGTGGGTTTGTGTGTACATACATTATATCAGTGCAAAACAGTGGTAGACTGGTATAATACTGATTTGTTTTCTTAGAAATTGTTAAAACTCTGGCATGATCTATCTCATCCCAGGTCCATTTGTATCCCTGTCTTAATCAGCTTCCAATACGTCACATTGTACTTACATTTTTAATGGAAGCATATATAATGCTTGATATATTATTTTTAATAAATATATCCTGTATGATAATTCACTAGGATGTTTTTCACGATGCAATCATGTGCAGTAGAGACTGCCCACATTTGGGCAGTCTCTACTGTGCATGATTGCATCACATGAGTGAGGCAATGCAAGATTGCATTGCGTGGAGCAGTGAGCTAACAGCCTATTAACCCTTTGAGTGCCAGAGGGGTACGCAACGCATTACAAAGCAATGTATTGCATGCCCCTCTGGCACTCAAAGGGTTAACATTACCCGGACTTGGCCCGTGTACACGGGCTTTTACACTAGTCAATATATAATTGAACTGACAATGAGCAGGTTAGACCCATAGGCTATAGCTTTATCTTTAATACTAGAAGCTGTGCTTGTGAGAGGTACATACTTTATTTAATGTAAATCTAATGCAGCTCAATAGTATGGACATATCTAATAATTGCATCTAAGTGGTATGAGCAATGCCACTTAGATGCAATTATTAGATATGGTACCACAGGCAAGTGTCTTAAACAAAATAAGTAAGCTGTGTACCTTAGAAAGATTAAAAGCTAAGGGTAAATCATAAAACTCTGAAAAATAGTGTGTACCTTGGAAAAGTGGAAGATCTTTTAAACAATACAATTCATCTTTAGATCATTGTAAATTGCAAATAGCAGTAGATAGCTGATGAGACAGTTCCAAAAAATATGTTTACATATAGGTGATATTTTTGGAGAATATTTCATGTTTTTCTGGTATGATGTAGCTGCATTGCTCCAGAATTGCTAAATAATTCTAAGTACATCAGCCTCACTGTAGAGTTCATATTCTGAGTTGCAAATTTTTCAGTGCAATTCAGTAAGCTAAAGTATTCTCAACTCTAAATTTGGACACAACAGTGAGGCTGATGTATTAAGAATTTCCATTGACTTAATCTGGAGTTTTCACCCCTTGAATGCATTTATTGCAATGCGTTGGAGATCTCTTTAGCATCAAAACACAAAGACAGAACTACACTCCAGCGTAGTGTATAAAACCAATATCAATTTATTTCACAATTTCCAAGACAGACGCTACACATGCTCCATCAGTCTCACGCGTTTCACACCTGCGTGCTTAATCATAGAGTGACGAGGTTGCTAACAGTCCCATTTTTTGAAGCCAAGAAGTCACACCCCTCAGCTAACTCGGCCAATCCCGCAGAGAAAAATGAACAGCCACATTACCAAAAGGGAATAATGACTGGATGAACTCCTCACAGGCATCGCTGGGAACCCGCATGTGTCACAAAAAGGCTTCTCCAAGAAGTAAAGCTGCAGCCCCTTTAATTGTATTCAACATATACAAAGATAAAACTGCATCACATTTAAAACAATTAAAAATTAAACATGCAGAATAGATGCAGATAAGATGTTATCATACATAATTGAAACAGCATATGGCAGATATGTAACCGAGTAATCAACATACAGAATAATGGATCTATAAACTCAGCATCAAAAGCTACAGTACTGAATATTCAAACAACAAACCAGTTATCGCTAGATTCAATTTACACAAAAAGGCTAACATCAAAAGCTCTATTAAGACCAAATGGTTTTCTAGTGACAGAGTGAAGATCCAGAACACCTCTCTCTGGGACAGCAATCGTTCTCTATCTCCACCCCTTAAGGGTAATATTACCCTTTCAATGCCAGCCACAGAGATCAGAACCATGTACCTAGCAAAAATGTTCAGCCACACCTGTCCTGTGGTCACCACACTTCACATCACTTATGTGCTTCCTCATATGTTCTCTAAGGGACCTAGATGTCTTCCCTATGTACTGTCATAACATATTTCGTGGCACAATTGATATATTGCCTAGTCTTATGTTTAGATCCATTTACTGTAGACTCAAACTCCTTAGTGGGAATAATCCACTGGCAACAGCCACATCTGCAGCCGCCACAAGGTAAGTTACCCACCGTTCTTAACCAAGTGTAATTCTGTTATTTTCTATCTCCCACATACATACTTGGAGAAAGATTCTTCAATCTCTTTAGCATTCAAGGGTTAAACAGCCTGTTTTAAAGTAATAGAAATTGGAATAATGTGTATTCGTCCCCTTTCGTTGTGTACTTGTGCACTAAGGAGTCAAAGTGGTTATAATGTGCACATAACGTATCCATTGATATCACTTCTCCAGTTCCTATGTTATTCTATGGAGCTTATGCTCTAAGATTTCCAAAGTTAGAGAAATATTAATGCATAGGCTCTATAGAATAACATAGGACTTGGAGAAGTGATATCACTAGAGAAGTTAACTCCTCTTTATCAAACCTTAGTGCAAACCTCCATTGCTTTGTACTCCCCTCTGACATTCATACCCCCCAGTATTTCAGTAAAATTACATTGTTTTCCCCCATAAAATTATGTTTACCAGGAAAATATAAATGTTGTAAGAAATGTGTTTTTTAACGATGTCCCACTGGGATCAGTAACAAATATAGCACTCTTATTCATGCAGAGAACTGTTTATGTACAAAGCTGTACAATAGAAATGCATGAAAACCAAAGGACATGTGACAAAGTCTGATAAACAGACAGCAAACAGTTTTACATGGGTAAGATGCTTGTCACATACCAAGGGGTTGAATTTTCTTAAAAGTGTTAAAAAGTATTTAAAAAAATTACAAACACATGTATCCATTTCTAAATGGAAAGGATTTAACACAACCTCTGTAGTGAACAAACTTTAACATGACATGTTCCAGCAAAAATTTAAAGGGATAGTAAAATGTAAAAAATAGATGTTGTAGGGTGTATCCCCCTGAGTAAAACAAGAGTACTCTCACTGCTGAGAGATATTTTATTAAAAAATTATAACAGCTTAAACTTGAATTCTTTAGGTGAAATATCACAGTGGCCTGAAAATGTACAGTGGCTCTGTTGCTACACCATCCTATAGACTGCTCTGGTCTGTAGACCATAAATCACCATAGGCTGGTGTAGCAACAGCACCACTGTAAATTGTCAGGCCACTGTGATATTGCACCGAAAAAAATTTAAGTTTGAGCTGTTATAATTTTTAAATAAAATATCTCTCAGCAGTGGGAGTACCCTTGTTTTACTCAGGGGGATAAACCCTACAACATATTTTACATTTTAAGTATTACTATCCCTTTAATGCACAATTACTATTTACTTGTTGAATTAAACAGATTGAAAACCCCCCAGAAAATATGGCATTTGCAAACATATGGCCACCATATCAGTCAGTACTTAGCAACAACCCTGTGGCAAGAAAATACAGCCTCCAAACCTTTCGAGTAGTCAGCTAACAAGTCTCTATTCTTTATTTCAGGACTTTTCTCCTACCCTTCCTTACAGAATACCTCTAATTCAGAAAAAATCTTAGGTCTTCTTGCATGCACTGCCTGTTTGAGATCTACATACAGATTTTCAATTAAATTCAAGTCAGGGGACTGTGTAGGCCATACCAAAACCATAACCTTAAGCTTTTGTTTCTTGAAATAGTTCATGGTTGATTTTGAGGTATAGTTTGTATCATTGCCTTGTTGTAATGTCTAACCTCTTTTCAGTTTTCTTCACTAACTGTGGGACATTAGCTTCAGGATTTGTAGATACTTCATAGAATCCATTCTTCTCTACCCATAGAATATTTCCTATGCCACTGACTGCCCACATCCCCGAAGCATAGTAGGTGTATGTCATAAAAAAGGATCTACAATAAAATAAATAAAACAACAACATAGTTAATGTGGCCTTTAACCACCTGATAACAGAGAGATGTCTCCAACTCATTGCTTTGCATCAAAGTGATTTACCTTGGAAAGTCCATACTCAGGTGGATGTTTGATTGTGATAAATAAGAGCGGATCTAATTTTTGTGAGCTGCACATAATACCTATGTACAGTACTAAACTAGTTACTCCCTTAACTAAGAGACAATTACATCATGAAACACAGAAGGCAGTCTGTTTAGACTTTCCCAATATAATTGATCTGCAAATGGTGCTTCTTTCAAGTGAACAACTGGAGTAAATTCTTAAACCCTATAATGATTTTGGCAGGCCAACACTGTGACTCCTCCTGAAATGGGTTTTTAGTAGGGAGACCAGGTCACAGTTTTCCTAGGGTATAAAGAGCCCTTGGGCCATCTCTCCATAAGCATTGCTGAAGTTGCTTAATTTTTATATAATGTACGAATGTAGAAAATAAAATGCATTAGTAGATTTGAACATTCCCCCTAATGTGTCTTTAAGAATACAAATGAATCTTGTTTTCATCAAAGAATTACCCACAAAGCTGAGCCAAAAAATTGCAACATATTTCTGCAACTTTGCAGTACAATACAATTTTACCGTCCAACTTTGGATTTTAACTTGTTTTCCCATTTTTCTTCAGGAAACTGCCAATAAACAATTCCATTACAGTCCAAAACTGTTTGCAAATATTTTCCGATGGTGATTCCATTAAAATCTTTGTGCTTCATTACCAATGAACTTGTCAGAGTACTCACTATTTTCTTTACGCCTGCTCATGTAAGTGAAAGAAAAATACATTTATATCTGATTCCCCTTACATGACCTTCCCAACATATGGGACTCCTCATAATTGTCTGATGTGCCTCCACAGCCTGTATAAAATATGTGAGAATACCAACCTTTTATATAACTGAGGGATTTTAAATGAAATACATTGAACAGAATTCCAAAAACATACCCCCCCCCCAAAAAAAAAGAAATGTAAAAGAACACAAGTGAAAATGACACATAGAAGTAGGAAAAAGACATAATAAATAACTGGGCTGTTTGACCCACGGGCCATCCCATTTCTAGGCAAAGCAAACCCAGCTCTCTACTATGTTGAGGAAGTCAAACTCAATAAAGTGTGGTGTTCTTAAGACATCATTAGCCCCCACACTACTGAGGTCATCCAACCTCTCTTCTAACCTGCACATCACAGGCTTTGTAGCAAAGAGGTATAACAGTATTATGGAGTCCATAGGTACAATATTAAATACATTAACCCCATGCCCTGTTCTCAATAAGACCTTATGGAGAGGTCTTTTTATATAAAATCTCAAACCTCATAAAACATGTTTAATTTTTCCAGTAGGGTCCATAGACTTCTGTCTACACCACAAGGAAAGAAAAAATAGTAAAGAAGCTTTTGGACCCTTAGACCCCCTACCCTCTGCCAATTTAGGATGGGTTATTGGCCAAGATGGTGGTTCAGTTCAACTCCACTATCCTTACCTAAATGGTGGGGAGGGTCAAGTCTTCTGGATTTCTTTGCTTGGGCACAGGTGAACTAGTTAGAATGAAATATCTACCAGTTACCGTACACACCTGTGTTCTTGCAGGAAATCCTAAAATCCTGCACTGTTAGGGATGCTTGAGGTCCATACTTGAATGGTGGATAGTGATGGGCCATGACAGTTTAAGGGCACACTAACCATTTAAATGCTAAAATCAATCTATAATTTGGAATTTTTTTTATTTACAGTGCCTTTATATTTAAGACAGAGAAGAAGAAGAGACGATGGAAGATAAGAAGAATGACAATGAAAAGAATGAAGACAGAAGATGGAAGATTGACGAAGATGACTTACACTGGATGATCAGTGTGCTTAAGACCCCACTAGATATCAGGATTACAAGTAAGTGTTTATTTTCAGGGAATGTTGTTAAGTTTAGGGGGATTAACCCTGTGAGTGTCAGTGGGATATGCAATGCTCTGAAATGCATGGCATACCCAACTTGTACTCATAGGGTTAGTTTTTCAGTACCTTGGATGTACTTATATGGGGCTAAGCCCCTGTATCAATACTGTTTTTTTTGTTCAGTTTTTTCCACTTCAGTTCCAGCGTAGGTAGTTACAAAAAAATTAGGCAAAGATTTTTGCCGATAAAATGGGGTCCCTTAATTTGAGTTACTGCCCAATGCATGGAATTGAATTGGATATTCAGACTAGTTTTAATTGGTTCCAATGGGCACAAAATGTATCGGGCAACTTGTTTTTTTTCCTGCGGTAGTTTTTCACAGCACTGGTAATTGGATGGCTTACTCTGCTTGAAAAACTACAGTTGGCTGTTTTTTTTTTATGGGGCATATTGAATTGAGGCCATAGTCTGAACCTGTTCACAGAGGAAAAGGATCCTATAAAAGCCTCACATACTCTTACACTCCCTACCCTATGCGGGGCAGAGTGTCCATTTTGAAACAAAGGAGATGCAAAATGAATGTCCATCTATTTTGCTTCTGTAGAAGATTAAAGTGAAACTATTAGTTTGTATAAATATGTGATTTTGAAAGAACTTTCAAAATCACCTACATTTATGTTAGATATTTTTTAAACAATAGTTTCTAAGATATTTAGCTTTATTTATTTATTTATTCTTTTAAGCAAATTAACTAGAACTTGCTGGCAGAAAGCGGTAGCTGATAATGTAGAGCAATGTGGAGTATTAGTATGTGGTGGCTGCATTAACTGACAAATAACTAAAGCAAATATCTTGTTTTAAAAGAGCCTAATTTAATTATATGTGATTTTGAAAGCTCTTTAAAAGTTACCTTTCAAAGAGCTCCACTTAATTACCCTATACTTCACACTATCCTGTGGATAAATGACTTCCACATTCTAAAAATGCACACTGGAAAATATATACATCCATTTCCTGATCGAAATAATCAATTGTCCAAACCTCTACTATCATTTAGAGAGAATCAGACCTCAGGGCTGCACCGGAAAAACTGAAGCCCTGCCGAATGTTTCTTTTATGAGTGTCCTGTTTTAATGAGGAGGCCTAGGGTACTTAATTAATGTTATTTGTCTATGTCATTCTAGCCTGCAACTCTGCACAATGGAGGAACTATTGTTGCTATTTATGTACAGTTGCCATGCAAGGAAAATGAGTGCTGACTAAACAAAATGGCACAGAGGCCCCTTACAGCAAATTGTGAGATAAAATAATGATCCAGACACATTAAAACATGCTCATGTAAATAAAAAGATAGTATCTCAAATCACAGTGTTGCAATTATTTAACCCTTTGAGTGTCAGAGGCATCCAACAATGCAATAAATTGTATACCACTCTGGCACTCAAAGGGTTACAATGAATGTACCACATCATATGTTTAGGGGCTATTACTGATTCAAGTTCTATTTTGTAACAAACTCAAACTAGTGAAAAAGCACAAAATCCAGTAAATGCAGGTTATAGCCTTCTGACTTCATGCTCACATGGGCTTTGCCAATGATACTATATATGACATCACAGGTCACATCCTCCTTTACAGCTACAATACCAGAAAGACTGATACCACAACAGTATCCTTTCATCAGTGGCATCGTAGCAAAACCAATAAACACTATACCAAAGTACTCTTCTACCTGTACAGCAACACCGTACCTCTTCACACAGCACCAAAACAGTGCCCCATAAACACTCAAAGTAATGCTCAACCAGTAGTACGTAAAAACCATACTACAAAACAAATGTTGAATTATAACTATTTTTTACCCACTCTGTCAAGAAGAACATAGGCTTTAACAAAATACTTATCTGGCAAAACACCCAAAAGCAAGGCTACACTAAAATATGATATAAAAGTCTATCAATTTTAATTGACTAAGAGCACTGCACAACATCCATCAATACTGAAACTACAACTTATACAAATTACTTGTAAATGCCATTGATTAGATAATTTGTGATGTAACTGATACCAGTAATGCTATTGATGAGGCCATTAGTGATGTTGTTGGTGATGACATTTGTGATGTCATGTCTGATGTCAAAACACATGTGGGTATGGAGTTAAGTTGAAATAATGTAATCTGCATTTCACTGATTTTGTGCATTTGAGAGAACTTTGGTTATAACAAAAGTTTTTTGCCATTGTATTTCCATATTTTTTTCCAAATGTTCAATTAATGCAGTTGGTTTGTTCCAGAATTTCACTACGTTTCTTAAAGTGGTGTAATTCTGGTCTGCTTACATACCATCCCAAAGATACATGCAGTAGTCCACAGAAGAGAGTCTATCTTGATATCAGGGCTGTCCAAGTTCAGTCCTCAAAGGCCACCACAGGCCAGGATTTAAGGATTTCCCTGATTAAACATTAAATCAGTGGCTCATTCATTCTGACTGACTCACCTGAACTTAGTCAGGGAAATTCTTAAATTCTGGCCTGTTGGTGGCCCTTGAGAACTGAACTTGGACAGTCCTGTTGTTATAATGTGATATCTATTTGATGCTACACTGTAACCTAAAAAAACCCTACAAATAGTAAAATGTTGTATACTGTACATGTCCACAAATTGCTATGGTCATACATTTTCATTTTTTTAAATAAAAACGTTAACATCTCTGGTACTTCTGATCTGATTCATTAGCTTTATTTAAAAAAAAGCATGCAATACTCATCAGGGCTCTTTTTATTGCCAATTTTGATGAGAATCCATAGGCTAGTTTGGGCTGTAGGTCTAACTAAAATATCTACAGTAAATTTGTGTGTGATGTGCACATACTTTATAATTAAATGTTATATACATAAAGAGGCAGATGCACTATCCATTTGATTACTAGAGAGGCCTCCAATGCATTGCTTCACTATGCATTCAAAACATCAATAGCTTTAAAGGGGATGGGCGAAAAGTAAGAAAAAATTTCCCGCATTGCTTTTCACAAAAAACAGACAATTTTTCTCTTTATTTTCGAGAAAGTTTTCTCTTTTTTCCAATGTAAAATGTTCCTCATTTTTCACCTAATCCAGCAAATTTTTCACCTATTCCAACACATTTTTCTCCTATTCCAACACATTTTCCACCTATGCTTCTTGTGGTGCAACATTTCCGAGCACAATATTACTTCTTCTGAGGGCTGTAGGGAAGAAATAAGTAGCTAAAAGTCAAAGTTGTGAGTCCTACAGCAGCATATAACATAAAACTTTTTTTTTTTTTTGCATGAACAGTGCATTTGTCCTTTGCACACAACACTAACTTCCTGCTTAAGTGACACACATTCATGATGATGTCATGGAATAAAAAAAAAGTACAACCTGCAATGTGGTAGACGTGTATGGTGGTGGTGGTGGTGGGGGACTTGCTTTGTCTGATTGGTGAGACCTTGACAAACTGCATCCACCCCAGACGAAGAGGGATCATCATCATTTATTGCACACTCTGCAGCAACCATTGCTGCAGTCAGTTTTTGAACTAACATTTTACTCCCACAACCCTGCACTGTTCCACCTTTCCCTCTGCCCCTGCCCCTTGTGCGTTTGCTGGACATTACTCAGCTACTGTGTGTGTTTTTACTTTCTACAGTACACAACTGATGGAGTGTGATGTCTTTCCTTAGTACTCAACAAAATTTTCAATGTGGTCTGCTGTCTATCAAGTCTGCTTCAGTCACAGAGCTCACATTAGGCTCCTAGTCAGCTGTCTTTCACCTAATATATTTATTTGCTTGATTATTTATGTATTAATTTTTAAAGTTTTATTTATTTTTGCAATTTTATGTTTAAGTTTGTCACCCATCACAGTCAGTGAAAAAAAAGTATAAATAAAAAACAAAAGCAACAACTTCTTTCCCCAGACTTCCCCAGCACAGAGACAATAATAGCAAAATAAGCAAACAAATTGTACCCCAGCTGCCTGTGTCTTATCAGTCAGTCACACTGAATTTTGGGGTATCTGGTGTCAACCTCCTTCCTCCCTTCGTCTCCCCCAGAGTGCCCCCAGACTCCCCTGATACAGAGATCACCTAAAAGACTCCCTAAACTAAGCTTTAATTCCCCTTTATTTACCTGTCTTCTCTAGCTCAAAAACATGATGCTTTCTCCTTTCCCAAACACAGAATGGTATGCTGTGAGAGCCTGACACCCTTTTATATGGCTGTAGAAAAGTAGAGAAAACTTTTATGTGGTGGGGAAAAAAATTTCTTCTTATTGATTTCAATGCAACGAGCTAGGTGAAAAAAGCATGAAAACTGCAATTTTGGTTTGAGGTGAAGGTTTTCTCCCATCCTTAGTTACAATCACCTTTTAAATTATTGGTCATTTTGTGAATTTTTATGTGTACCCCTGTGTGGCAGTTGATTTTCTCTATAATTACTCCAGTACATCAGCTTTGTGAAGGCTATGTATGATACATATTAGTGGTATAAGTACTCATTGAGGGGACATGGTGCAAAAAAAAAAAAAAACATAAAAAAATTAGGCCCCCTAGTACAAAGATATTGGACCCTAGGACCTATGGGCCCTTATGGAATGCCTGGTCACATGACATCTATACACTCTGCAACTCTTGTAGTTACGCACCTGCTGCAAATGTTACTGGTTAACACACCTGTCAAATAGGGCTGTTTCTTGTCAATGATAATCTGCGTCTTTGACAATTTCCTGAAAATGTAGCTATAATTTAATTGCAACAAAACAAAAAACAGTTGCTACAGTGAAACAAAACATTTGTGTTATAAATATACACATGATCAGTAAGGGCACTAATCATAATCTTCCATTAAGGAATCTGATCAAAGTCTTTATCATTGAAGCACAATGATAACTGGTGTTAAGTTAAAGGAACATTGTACAATGTAATGATTAGTGTTGAGCGAGCGTGCTCGGCCGATGCTCGGATCGGCTCGAGCATCGCTCTGCTCGGCACATGGCGGTACTCGTCGAGTACCGCCATGTGCTCGCCCGCCATGTTCGGGTGGCGGGGATCTGTGCCGGAAGAGGCACAGATCCGAAGACGCTCCGCTGGACCACCAGGGACTGGAGGTACGGGGGCATTGCGGAGATGAAGGGGGCATTGCGGAGATGAAGGGGGACATTGTGGAAGAGGGGCATAGACTCTATGCCCCTCTTCCACAATGTCCCCCTTCATCTCCGCTATGCCCGTCTTCCACAATGTCCCCCTTCATCTCCGCTATGCCCCTCTTCCACAATGTGCCCCTTCATCTCCGCTATGCCCCTCTTCCACAATGTCCCCCTTCATCTCCTCTATGCCATAGAGGAGATGAAGGGGGACATTGTGGAAGAGGGGCATAGCGGAGATGAAGGGGCACATTGTGGAAGAGGGGCATAGCGGAGATGAAGGGGGACATTGTTGAAGAGGGGCATAGCGGAGATGAAGGGGGCATAGCGGAGATGAAGGGGGACATTGCGGAGATGAAGGGGGCATTTGGAGATGAAGGGGGCATAGCGGAGATGAAGGGGGGCATTGACCAGGCACCCTCCCCTCATCAGAGCAGGGGGTGCCTGGTATAATGTTCGTGTCGCCCCATTGGATTCAATGGGGCTCGGGTGCTCGGCCGAGCACTCGAGCCTCAGGGGGTGCTCGGTCAGAGTACCCGAGCACCCGAGCATCGGGGTGCTCGCTCAACACTAGTAATGATTAGTGTTGAGCGAGCGTGCTCGGCCGATGCTCGGATCGGCTCGAGCATCGCTCTGCTCGGCACATGGCGGTACTCATCGAGTACCGCCATGTGCTCGCCCGCCATGTTCGGGTGGCGGGGATCTGTGCCGGAAGAGGCACAGATCCGAAGACGCTCCGCTGGACCACCAGGGACTGGAGGTACGGGGGCATTGCGGAGATGAAGGGGGCATTGCGGAGATGAAGGGGGACATTGTGGAAGAGGGGCATAGACTCTATGCCCCTCTTCCACAATGTCCCCCTTCATCTCCGCTATGCCCGTCTTCCACAATGTCCCCCTTCATCTCCGCTATGCCCCTCTTCCACAATGTGCCCCTTCATCTCCGCTACGCCCCTCTTCCACAATGTCCCCCTTCATCTCCTCTATGCCATAGAGGAGATGAAGGGGGACATTGTGGAAGAGGGGCATAGCGGAGATGAAGGGGCACATTGTGGAAGAGGGGCATAGCGGAGATGAAGGGGGACATTGTTGAAGAGGGGCATAGCGGAGATGAAGGGGGCATAGCGGAGATGAAGGGGGACATTGCGGAGATGAAGGGGGCATTTGGAGATGAAGGGGGCATAGCGGAGATGAAGGGGGGCATTGACCAGGCACCCTCCCCTCATCAGAGCAGGGGGTGCCTGGTATAATGTTCGTGTCGCCCCATTGGATTCAATGGGGCTCGGGTGCTCGGCCGAGCACTCAAGCCTCAGGGGGTGCTCGGTCAGAGCACCCGAGCACCCGAGCATCGGGGTGCTCGCTCAACACTAGTAATGATACATTATCCCTTTAAAGGGACAAAATGTCATGCAGATATAGCACAATAACAGATGCTGGATTTAGCTATCGGTCCCTACATTGCCTTATATTGATTTACTGAGCAATATATCACCAACATTATCTTCTTAGCACCATGTTTGCAAGGGGAATACGCTGGTTCAGACTGTGGGCATTATGGAGTGTTACCGTGTATTCCTTTGTATGAAGCATTAAACTGTGACATTTATGTCTGAGCCTTGCTCTTGTCCTGTCTAGCATAATCAGGCCACAAATCACAAGTAAGAGACAGACTGATGACAGAATTGTCTAACCTGTGTGCTAATGATAAGCTGCATAATGACACAGGGGCAACATATACTACTAATGAGGTTGTTCACTAGGTAAAATACATTCTTGACATAACTTAATTGACCTAAGGAGTCAGATGAGAAACAATTAAAATGTCAAATCCTAAAATTAGGACAATGATTTGCCAATAACCAGTTTCTGACTAGCTGTGTGCTCTTTCTTCAAAAATATTGTTTACATAAAGGTCCATTATATTACCTGATGAGGGTAATAACTGTTTCCTAATTTAAAATTCAGGAATGTTATAATCTGTGTATGTATGTGTATGTATGTGTCTCTGATGAACGTTCCAGTGATGACTGAAATGTTGGATGTAAGAATCATCTGACACATTGATATGAAAAGTTAGATCTTTTTATTATGTTTTAAATAAAAATCAAGTTTTATTGATGAAGGCAGAGTGCTCGGCTTCCTTGCTATGGATTCAACAATATAAAGATTGAGCTTGAAGCACCCCATGAATAACCTTTGAGTGTGTGCTACAGGATTGAGTGCATAAGCTATAATGTTCCACAAAACACATTGTATAAAAATGAAATTATAATTCAAACCCATGGTTATCTGGGAGGAACTCCCACTTAATAAAGTATGATTAATTTAAAACAATGTTAGGTTACATATACATTAGTCTAGTTTTTCATACTTTACACTTATCTCTATGGCAAACTGATTATCAAATTGAAGTGAAGTGTAGTGAAGGGGACCTCAGCTTATATTACAGAAGACAGTACAATGAAGTCAAGTCCCTTCAGGACCAGATGGATGTTCAGTGCATTCATCTGAACTGTGTTATGCACCCCTCTGATCTTCAAGGGTTTAGTACTGGGGGTTATTAATTGCTTAGAAAATCTCTAGAATAATAGGATAGTTAGTTTAGTGAGAGGATGAAGGGTTTTGAGCTTACTGAATGACAATTTCATCTCCCAAATTGTAGAAAAGATGCATAACCATTAAAACAGAGCTTTTATCAAACCCTCAAGTAAGGGAAAAATTGAGGATTAGTGACTGTGTTGGTCTCTTTTGAGATGACTTCTTAGAAATATCACCTTACAGGAATAACAAAAACATTTTTTCTTTTAGGAAAGTAAACTTAAACAGACTACATGCATCTTTATACAGTATAGACTTGGTGTCAGGATTTCAACCTGGATCAGCTTTCATGAGAATCATCAATTCTGCTCACTGTAATATTATTGTTTTTATTATTAATATTATATACTTATTCTGCAGCTCTGTACAATAGGGAATAGACATACACAGGTATTAAATAGTGTTAATCAAATATGGAAAACAAAAGGATCAGAGGGTCTGCTCATGAGAGCTCACAGTCTAAAGGTATCTGGATGCTGGGGCAGCTCTTCTAGTCTGTGTAATATTATCCTTATCAGTGCTGGATATCATACAATCTAGGATCTTCCGCCCTAGTCGTAGTCACTTTTTGTTTGCCATATTGTAATACTCACTCTTGTGAGCTTGCGTTGTGCTAATCAAGCTTGAATTACATCTCATGTGCCCCTAGGCATGATATTTCTAAGCACCTTTAGCCATGCACAGTCATGCCTGCCTTTCATATATTTATATTTTTTTACTAAAATGAATTTTCATTACAGCATTTTTATTCTTTGAGATTCAGGGGGTACCCGTGCATTGCAATGTGTTTGATACTCCTCTGACACTCACTGGGCTAAATTAATACTGAGGACATTAGTGCACCTTAGGACATGCTGTGCAGTTTTAGGAAGCACTGGTATCTTTAGACAATGCCCAGCAGTCTCACTCAGTCATGATTTGATCTGTGGGCGATCCTTCTGTGGTCTTGCAGGTTGAGATGCAATACTAACAAGTCTAGCACTCTCAGGATAAAATGAAATAAAGATGTAATTGGGATCCTAGTGAATCCATTTTGCTTGAGAGAGGTGTCTATCTTCTTGTGAGGAGCCTGGCTGGAACAGGAACAATGTTAAAGGGTAGAGTAGGCAACTGAGAAGAGTTTGCTTGAATCATTAAGCTTGTCCCCAATCTCATCCTCACATTGTGGATGTTTCTTAATGCACCAGCTCTACAGTCACCTTTTCACATAAATGGCCTCCTGGGCTGTGTAAGTTGATTTGATGGGAGGCATCACTAGGTGAGAAATCAGATGTCTTCTGTTTATGGAACTGAGCATGATACAGACTACAACTGCTGAGCAATTCCTGTGAGTAAGACAGCTGGAGATCGGTTTTAGAATAATATAGATAATGGACTATATAACAGTACACAATGTCAAGAAACAGTGTACAAAAACGCCAGCAAGATATTAGCATTCATAAAAAGGGCTAAATACTAACTGGAAAGAAATATGTTGCATCCCTACCAGGGTATGCACTCAAAGTTGTGTTTAGGGATTCTGTCATACATGTGCACACATCCGTGTTCTAAGATATACTGGCTAAAAGCAGAAGGGTAGGCCATAGCTTCGGCACTTTACCTTGTGCATGCAGAGTTTTGAGAGACAATCCTAAAAAATCATAGATGTGTTAAATAAACAAGTGCAGGGGATAGAGGAATGGGCTGTACCCCGCTCCTTGAAAGCTGGTTTTATGCCTGTTGATAATAGTTCCAACATAACTGCTACCTTAAAGACAAGTCACAAGATGCATGTATCCTGCTTTGCCCATGACTTAAATTTTGTTGTGATTAGAGTCCTCACAGAATATGAAACCCTCAGAGAGATGCTAAATATTGCCTGCAAAATGTGTGCCCATTTTAAAAATGACACACCCAAAATGCCCATACATGTCCATACTGCTTTCCCCAAATCAGCCTGGTTTTTGGCAACATCTGGGGAGGGAAACCTTCAAGAAAAGTTGTATCCAAAAGTCACAGTCACATCCAATAGCAAGTCTTCAGTCTTTTAACCTCACTCCACTGTGGAGCTTTCAGTAAAGACAAACAAATCTGAAAGGGACCTAAAAAGTGAATAGAATTTAAAAAGTGCTTGTGTTAAGTGCCATGTAATACTGTAACCTTACTTCTGGGTAACAGTATTATTTACTGCTAATCAGACCAGGGTTCTAGAGACAAAATGAAAAGTATCATGATGCTCCAGTCCTTTTTGCTCCTCAGTTCTTTGTACTTTACCTTTATATGATGATGTCTGAGCTCTACACACACAATTTTGTGAGGTAGATTTAAAACCAATAACAGATGTATTGCTAATTACTTTTGCTAAATTCCTCTGCTCTAGTTTATTTAACATATCTATGTTTTTGTGGGTTTGTATCTCAAATCTCTGTATGCACAAAAGTGGTGTGCTGATGGTAAGGGCTACCCTGCTGCTGTCCTTTACTGCTAGAACCGGAGTCAAGAATACAGGATGTGATCTAACGCTGCAAGCTATTGTTCCCCACTGTTGGGAGGGAAACCTAATCAGGACCGACAGTAATATAGTCTTCACACTTGTCCACACATCTGTTGTTCCAGCACTTTGCCCACCACACTGACTACCTGCTTGTACAACTCTGGAACAGCTGTCCTTGGAAAAAAACTTTGACATGGGATATGTCGGCAGGGTGCAACACAACGTCAGTTCAATAAAACATCAGTTTTCTATAAAATAATAAGGCAGCACATCAACTGTCAAAATCTTGGCGACTTTGCAATTCCAAAGGCATGCGTTAGGATTATTTTTCACTCCTTCCCAAGAACTCAGTAAGGGTGGGTTGGCAGCGTATTGCAGAAGAACTGTGTAACTTTATTGCTTTAACAACATGACTTGTGGAGGTGGTGCGGTTGGTGGCAGTATGTTTGGGCACTCTATGATCCTTGTCAGAGACATATTCCTCTGCATCAGGAGCCACAGGTGTTAGTTCAAGTGATTGGAATCTTGGCACACCCTCTGATGCATCAGGAGCACTTCTGTTATCTTGAAAAAGCTCCGAGGTTGGGGCAAAACCCATAGATGGTGCTTATGACCTGAAGGATATGTGCAGCAGCTTGTATAAGGATAAGGGGCAACAATACAAAAGTATACGGTTCAACATGTACTTGAAGAGCTAATTTGGAGGAGTCTGTGCTGTGTATGGGAAAGTGAAACAATATGAAATATTGTGTGAGCAATGTGCATTAACAGACCTATGGATTAATCATTAAAGTGACCGCACAAGTGAGAGAGAGAGAAAAAAAGAGATCCACACTGTTTGGAAGTTGGAGACGTCACTGGGAAGTGGTGAAATCATTTTATGAACTGTGTTATCTTTAATCTGTTAAGTGGGTGATCAGCAGCAACTTCAGTGTATGACATGCTAAACTGTATCATTGTCTTGAGGTGCTGGTCAGAACTGTGTGGTTCTGCTTAAGCATATAAAAAGAGTTACAATGTTTCTAAAATGCCCTATAACAGTTATGGAATAATACCATTGAAGAGATTGGTGTGATCATTGCTAATAGTGCTACACCATAGACTGAATTGCTTTGTCACAGCTGACTTTGCCCTATAGCTTTGGGAGAGCTAACAAATTCCCTTTAATTGATTTAGATCTGTGTTGGACATATTTGTATCTAATGAAGATGTGTATGCCGGCATCTAGCGATTAGGATTTGATTAGGTGTTTTTTTTTTTTAATTTCAAAAGTTTATTGTGTAAAAATTCAATAGCATACAAATGCATTAAAACATCATGAGAAATTCACTATCATGTCACATGTGTTGATTGTTGATTTCAATGTGGTAGAAAAGCAAAAAAATTGTGCTTTTCCAGCAATTTCATGGAAGTTTGAAGGTGCAGTTTTTCATGGATCACTTGTGAAGCAAATATTTTCACCCATCTCTAATGACACTTCCTTTTACATTGCAACATGGTGGGAATACAAGTGTAAACTCTCCACATGGCAGTTGATGGTTCCTTTTTCATTGATTTCAAAGCAATTAAAAAAAGTGGAAAAAAGTGAAGAAACTTCACTTTTTCACTAGGTAGATCCATCACATGTTTAGCTTTTGAGGGGAAATCTTTTGCCATTATACCCTGTTCCAACCTGCCTTGAGCCAAGTTTCACCAATGCTCCGAGTCAGCTTCAAATTAAACACCTTGTTTCATATGCTACTAAAGTTCTCACTTGACCCTTATGTACTTTGTATGTGTTCTTTTACAACTTTAGATTGTCAGCTTTTGAACAAGGTCCCTATTTCCAGTGTTTCACTTTGCAACACTTGCACCCTGTATTGTCTAAACCCTTAAACTGTAAAATGCTGCATATACTTGTGGCAATATATAAACATATTTATTCATTAAGTCATGATCTCCACTTTACAAGTCTGTGAACATAAACAGATGGATAGAAGACATCTCAGGGCACACAAAATCATTATACGGGTTTTGGCACCAACAGGTGCTTAGTTTTGGCCCTATGACCTTATGATCTTGCCGGGCAACTAACATGGCTTTAGAGCAGCAAAATCGTACTAGTATGCTCACAAAATGTGACCTCAAAAAAGACTGACAGACGGCTACAAATCCTCATGGGGGTTCTTAGTATTGGCCCAGACCTAAAAGATGTGGGCAGAAGGCATCCCAGGCAAGCAAAACAGTTATACAAGTTTGGCCCCAAGCCCCCATACTACATCTCCTAAGAAGCATTGCAGCTGTGCATAGACTGGGGGAGATGCACTAAGTTGCAATAAAAAAAGGAGATATCTTCACCAGTGTAATCAACTCTCTAAACCTTATGTTATTCTGTAGAGTCTATGCACCTTTCCAGTTTGTGAGATATTAGTGTATAGGCACCACAGACTAAAAGTCAAATTGGATAATTTATCATACTAGTGATGTTAGTCCTCTTTATCTCAACTTTATCAGTCCTTAGTGCCTAATCCTTTAGAGTGGGTAGACTGGAGCTCTCATCCAGCTGAGAGGGGGGTTGTACTCAGGTATGATAAAGTATAGGCAACTTTTCCAGTGTTAGAAACCCTATAATTCTTATGTTATTGCATGAACTAACTTCCCTTTATATTGAGAGATCTGAGTTGCATAGGCTCTGTAAAATAACAAAGGAAGTTATTTCCTCTTCAAGGAATAGTAACACTTAATATGTAAAAATATATATTGCAGAGTGTATCCTCCTGAGTAAAACAAGAGCACCCCCACTGATGAGGGGTGTTGGATTCAAAAGTTATTGCAGCTCAAACTTGAATTTTTTAGGTGCAGTGCCTCAATGGCCTGAAATTTTGCTGTGGTGCTGTTGCTACACCATTCTATGGACAGTTTTGGTCAGTTGACCATATACCTCCACAGGATGGTGTAGCAGCAGCACCACAGTAAAATTTCAGGCCATGGCATACTGCACCTAAATAAATTCAAGTTTGACTTACAGTAACTTTTGAATAAAACACCTCTCAGCAGTGGAAGTACATTATTTTACCTTACTTTACTCAGATGGATCAACCCTACAATATATGTTTACATATTAAGTGATACTGTTACTTTCATCACCTCTTTATCCAACCTTAGTGCATAAGCACCCTGTTCTCAGTATGCAGATCCCATCTTCCTCAGCTGGCCAGTGGCCACTTGAGGATGATGAATGCTGCTGTCTAAGAACAGATGGATGAAGATAACACTTTGCTCACTGCTGGAATAAAATTGTATCATCACATATTTCTCATTATTTGGAAAGCTAAAGATAAAACGCAAAGGGTCCCTGGTGGGGGGGAAATGCAAGGGGGATTTCTGGGAAACTGGAGACCCCTCAGTTTGCCCTTGGCATACACGTTTGTAACTATATTGTTTCAAATTGATTCTTCCAAGATGAATTAAGGGTGCGGTATTTCTTCCTTTTGTGATACATATTTGACTGCACTGATGTAGCTCTAGATCTCTATTCTGTTTCTTATCAACTAAATATGTTTTTTCTTCTAATGAGTCACTTGTGTAAAACCAGTCTAATGAAATCTCTGTGAAACAATATGATTATTATCAGCAGACATACAATATACAGAGCTCTTGAACATTGCCTGTAACAAACATCCCTTTGTGATTTATTTCATGATGTGTCAGAGAAAAAATATCTAAATATCTCACATGCAGTTTTGAGATCATTCTGCTGTATCCCTTTCTAAAAATGTCTTACGTTTTATAGCTTCACTGTGGTCTAGTCATTTGCTTATTAATGTTTTAAGGGCCAAATGGGTGTGCAACTCATTGCGAAGCAATGTGTTGCTCACCCCCCTGGTCATTAAGAGATTAACATATTAGCATTTTATGATTTTTTTTTATGAGGAAGTGAGCTGTATGCTTAAGAAATGTGTGGAGCCAACTGAGCTTTTTCAGAGGCATTATAATTTGGCAAGTCACAAATAGTGTTATTAGCAATAATTAACTTTTAGTATTAACTCTTTTAGTGTGTGCATGCATTCAGCATCTGCACTGTACACAGGTGGTAGACACTGTGGATATGAGAAATAAGAAGAGACAGCAAGGTGATCTTGGGTTCCTGTTGTCCAATAAGCTTGCACTGCAGACACCATTATGTAAGCCAGTATGCAGCTGTGTCACAAGGTGAGCAAACGTAACCCTCTGAGTGCCAGAGGGGGATGCAACTTTCTGGCACTCAAAAGGTTAACCTGAGAAACATAGAAGTAAGTTGAGTATTACCCTTTGGATACAGTTTGCTACAGTGGTAGACCTGGTAATTGAGGTCTCTGGTGCTAATCAATTTTTGGGCTAACAGTTCACTGTAAGCTACTAAAAATACTAAACATTTCCGAGTGTCAGCATTTGAAATGGGCCCCTAAAGTTGCACCTACTGCACCAGTGGTAATTTATCCCCTGGTTCACTGTATTTGACTGTGTTGCAGTTCGTGGCTTTGGGTGAATTAATTGGTGCAAAGGGTTTCACAATAACAGCTGTGTTAAAAGAACTGCAAACCCATATACTAGGTGCTTAGTTCCAAAATGGAGTGTTTAACCATGTGGCTTGAGATTTCAAAGATGGCGTCAGACCATGTGCTTGCTCCAACATGGAGTCAATGTACATGTGCTGAATCCAAAATGGAGTCTATGATTAAAGACACAGGCTGTGTGGCTTAGCACAAGCAGAGCAGTTTACAGTATTGCTCACACTGACAACTTAGGCAAAAAAGTACTAGCTCAGTTATTGGAACCAAATGAAATTGCATAATACCCCATAAGCCAACTGATTAATATCTATGAGAAAGTCCACACAGTCGCAGCCCAAAATGGAGCTTGCGTGACACGTGGCTGACGCACCTAGGTATACCCAGAGAAGTTTGTTCTAATGACCAATACCACAATTGACACAATAACACCCCAGTACTAGCAATAAGCAATAAAATTTTATAAAAACAATAATATTATAATAAACACTACATTGTATATTAAATATATTCTAGCTAAACACCTAATAATACTAACTACACAATTACTTACTGCACTGCAAATAAAACACAATATGCAACAATTATACAGAAATTATATATGTTGGTTATTAGGGTGTTTTTTCTAGAAATATAGTATAAAAGAGCAGAAAGCGATACAGTTTATACTTAGCTATCCTAGGACAATCTTACAAGGACATTGCAGTAGGAAAGGACGCAAGGAGAACTGCCAAGGAGCCGGTAAGATAGCTCAGTGGTAAATTCCCTGACTATGGAACCTGTTCAAACCTTAAGGTTGCAGGTTAGAGTCCCGGCAGGGTCAACTCAGTCCTTCTGAGGTCAATAAATGAGTTTCATTGATTGGGTAATAATAATGTCTGTTATTCAGCTGCCAATCTGGTTAATTCTGAAAGCAATTTGAGTTCCACTGGGAGAAAGGTGCTTTATAAATACTAGTTATTATTATTTGCATGATACACTTGGCTAGCTCCACTGGAGGAGGTCAGACATCCAAAAATGACTCTGACTTCTTATTTTATTGTTGCAAGCACTACCCCTCACCAGCCCACTTTACCTGCCCTGAACAGCCCCTCCTTCCATCCCCCTAGCAGCAGAAGGAAGAAAGGAAACTAATCTTCTCTTTGTCCTTTTCCCACCAAAACAGACAAAGAAGCCAGGGAAATGGTTTGTTAAAATGATTCTGAAACCTACTGTGTGTGAAGGACATAGGAACATAAAAAAATAGGCACAAATGTAGTTGCAAACATGTTGCAACATTATACCATGTAATGAACTCAGTCTTGTTGCAAAATTGCCACAAATTTACCTGTGTCCACACAGACTGATATCACTAGTGGAAGCCTTGGAAAAAATTAAGCTGAGTAAACACAGACCTGTGAAATGGGTCCTAACAAAGTGTGTGAAGTGTCCACTTGGTTGTATGTGTGTATAAATGTGTGGAGAGATTTCAACTTACAATTTACTAAACTTTAAATCACAATTTCTTTTTATTTCTTCCTATTTTACACCCCTCCACCACCACCCAGGAGAAGTAAAAGGCCAGTGATCCGTTTAAAGAAGCAGTGCACTTTTTAGGTTATATATATATATATATATATATATATATATATATATATATATATATATATGTTACAGGACTTTTACTGCTGAGTAAAACAGGGTCCTGGGAGTGTTGTCATTCAAAATGTACAGCTTTTTTTTTTTTTTTTATTAAACTATGATTTTCTATTCTGGTCACCAACTGGTGCTGTCCTCATTACTTGCTATGGAGAGCTGTAATTTATGATTGAAGAGCTCTCATCAAGGTTATTATAAAAAAAAGTATTTTGCTCACCAGTTGGCACTGCTGTAGTTTGCTTTAACCCTTTGAGTGTCAGAGAGTTATCCAATGCCATGTGATGGATATCTCGCTGGCACACAAAGGGTTAAAAAAGATTACGCTGTAATAACATTTGAAGGAAAAATCTCCCAGTAGGAAAAGACCTAAAATATAACTATTTTCACAAAAATGTGTACTGACCCTTTAAGAAAGAATTTACCTAAGATGAACTTCAACACAAGAGGGGAATAAAAATTCCTGTGGATTTAAATGGGGCTTTTAACCCCATTGAACGCTAGGGAGGTATTTCTCCAACAGACTGCAAAGCAAGTTATGTCAAAGTACTTTATCACAGCAGATGAACTACCCTAGCAGATTCATATATTCCTCTCATGGGGTTGTTATGATGCTTTGCAGATACAGCTGAGTTGCAGACTCTTTTTGCAGACTCCAGGTAAAGAGAGAGTTCACACAGCTTAACCCTTTGAATGCCAGAGGGGTGGGCAAAGCAGTGTATTGCCCACTCCTGAGTCCTTGGGCACTTCAAGAGTTAAAGTTGAGAGCTGAAAAAGATGATTCAGACTAAGTACACATCATGAAAGAAAGCCAGCATATATTAAAAAAATAAGAGGAAAATAAAAAATAAACAGTCACCCCTTTAACCCTTTGAGTACCAGCAAGGCATTCAATGCATTGCGCTGCAATGCACTAGATACCTCTCTGGCACTCAAAGGGTTAAATATGGATTATTAAAAACAATGGATGGGAATGTTCATACATATCATTCAGACTATTGAACCCTATTGTCTTTTGTGAAGAGGTGTGACCTAAATGTAGACTAAAATTGAGGTTAGTTAATACAGGTAACTTGTTATACAAAGAGAAAAAAATGTTAGCTAAACCAGATTGCCATATTAGGAACTATGAAGGAGGAAACCTTTTTATTACACAAATTAAGAGCTTATTATTACAATAGATTTGGAATCCCTTTAACATTTAGATTTGGATTGAATTATGTGTAGTAAGTGATTTTTCACAAATAAAACAAACCCACTCATAAAAGAAACGTGCCTATATTAAAGACATGGGATATATTTGCTAAGATGAAAATGCTCCTGGGATACCATTTTATGGCACTATGCCCACAAAGAGAAGCATATTATTGTCAGACCAGTTTTACATTACTACTGAGCTCTGGGAGGAGAATAAAGTAGTGACAGGCTAGAAAATTGCACCAATGAATTACTTTACAATGCACTGGAGTCCTCTCTAGCATTCAAGAGATTAAAGGAAAAGTAAACTCTAAAACCTACACTACCCTAATGGTAGGCCATATGTCCCCGAATACTGCTTTACTTTTCCAGCAGCTTAGGGGTTAATATTTACAGTGTTCCTCTTCTGATCCCAAACCAAATACTACTTGTCCAAGGAAGCCTTCTTCCTCATCTGGCTTGATAAGTGACTGGTAATATGGGGATTTGCACTGGGAAAAACCTCCTCATAGCTCAACCCCAATATTACTACAACAGTGTGTTGTGAACTGACACTCAATGGTTCCCATCAGGGGTTATCCAAACTATATTAAAACCAAATGAACTAGAGCGAGCACTCACATTAACATGTGTGATTTTTAAGACCTGTGAATGATCTCTCTCTCTCTCTCTCTCACACACACACACACACACACACACACACACACACACACACACACACACACACACACATACACACATACACACACACACTCTCTCTCTCTCCCTCTCTGAAATATGAGCAATTCATATGTAGTAAATCACTTATGGGTGGAAAACATCTGCCGAAAAATAAATTTAATATTTCTGTAAATAATACTTTTTTTACCCCCCTCCCACCCCCAAGAGAGTACAGATGTGAAAAGGTAGGACCACTATCTGAGTTCCATCTGAAATCTTGGGGCCCAATAGAAGAAAGGTCATTCTGACTCACCTGGCAGTATATCCATGACCCCAGATCCCAGAATGATGATTCTTGAGAAGCTTAATTTCTATCCACAAGAACAATGTTAACAAAATGTGATAAGAAACCCAAGTCATCTGGCTAGTAGCTTTCAAACCTTGTGGAGACTCCTTAACTTTTAACTTGAGAAAATTTTGTGGAGTGATTTTAATTGACTGTGACTTTTCTTTTTGCAAACTCAAAGGAGGTGAGGTGCTCGGCAAATGAAATATATGAAACAAAAAATACCACAGGCATAACTTCACCATCAAATAAAAAATCTAACATATATAGAAGAAGTAGCCAGCACTGTACAGACCACTTTAAATATATTTATTATTTACAAGATTTTAGATATTGTGCTAATTATGGAAGCATATTAATAAGGTTGTAGTAGAGTATGACTCTATAACAATACATTTGTATGTATTTAATGAACAATATACTGCTACTGGTACTTGTAACAATCACTCCTTGTCTCACATTTTGAAATAAAATTATACTGATGTTCACCAAAGTTGCCAAAGGGCTGCCTAAAGCCTGAGGCCCTGACCAGATGTTGTTATGTGGGAGTTTTTTCCCAGCCAAATAGGAATTAAACCTGAAAATGAAGTCTGGGTGGCCAGCATATATTTCTTGTTAAAATACTCACTGTCCCAAAAGATTATACTTTAATTCTAAGAGCAAGTTAGCATGGATAAACGAGTAAGTGTTTCAGATTATTCATACTTCTGGGGAAAAAAAAGAAGTGCAACAAAACTGATAAAGGGCTTGGAGAATCTGTATTATAAAGTGATATTAGCCAAACTGGGTTTGTTTACATTAGATAAGAGATGTCTAAGGAGTGATATGATTACTGTTTACAAATATATTCAAGGTCAATATAAAGAACTCTCTGAGAAACTATTTATTCATTAAGATTGGAAGAAAGGTGTGTTCAACTAAAACAAAGTCAGTTACATTTGACAGTAAGGGAAGTAAAGTTATGGAATTATTTGTCTAGGTATTCTTTACTTGCAGACACTGTAGCTGCTTTCACAAACCTATGACAGGTGAATTATGACAGGTGGCTTCCAATCAAATAGGATGTTGATTCAGGGAAATATCCCAATGCCATTTGATATCAGGAAGAACTTTTTATACCCACTTGGGATTTAATTGGAAATGGCTTCAATTGGTGTCTTTTTGCCTTCCCCTGTATCAACAGGTGTTATATGGCATGGGCTGAATCTGATGGGTGCATGTTTTTTTCAGTTTCTCAATAGAAGCTGGGTAGCAATAAATTGAGTACATTGCTTGAGTGTATTGCAGGTTCCATAGTGTTCTTGCTGCGGCCAAACCCAGGAGTAAAGTTTCTGACTGTAAGGATGAACACATCTGCTGCCAGATTTCCTGAGGAATCTGAATATTTGATTGGCAACTCAAATAATACTGTAATAGGACACTCTATACCTAATATGAATAGACTGAAGTCCAAAAAGGGATATCTATGGGGGTGTGCAACCAGCAGACTCTGGAAGAACCTGGCAGGAAAAGGCAGAGGGTTTATACTGCAGAACAAGTCAGTAGGTAAGAGAGGCAGTGATTCAAGCAGGCAAACAGCTGAGCCGACAAGGAAGGAATGCACTGCAGAGAGACCAAATGCTTGAGGAAGGGTGGTGTCGGGGATGCTGATCAGACAAGATAGAGGCGACTAAGGCCAACTAGGGGCAGGACTGGAGTGGCAGCCTGGGATGCTGCACACACTACTAGCATCAGAAGAGCTTCAGCTTGCCCAAACTTAATCTGAAAGGAATAGTCAGTAAACAAGCCAGAGACAGGAATCATTTATAAGCCAAGAGGGTGCAGACAGGAGATCCAGGAGCAGCATCAAAGGAACAAACCAAGGTCAAATCGCAGGAGAAAGCAACACAGACAAAAATCAAGCTAGTATCAGGAAACCTGGTAAGCAGGCAAACAGAGCTGTAACATGGCATAACTAAGGCTCAGAGATTGTGAAGGGGTTTAAGGGATATTTAACAGTCCTCTTTTCCAATCAGAGCACAGAAAAGGCAGAAGGTGAGAGGAAAATGTCAAACAGGTACAGGTGTGACAACTCTAAATGGAGGGAATTAAAAGTGGGATTTTTACTCCTTGCTAGAGGGGTTGTGATGTGTTGGAGACCTCATTGGTTAAAAACCTAATTTAAATCAATGGGATTTTATGGAATTTTCATTTTGCTGCTATGATATAGTTGGCTTGCTCCACAACTGTACCTCTTTAGCTTGACAAATAAGCCCACAAGATTCAGGTTTAGAGCTCTAGTCCTTGACAGGTGTAAAGAATGCTGTGACTAGCTGGAATTTCTTTATTTGAAAATCACAACATAACTGTTTCACTGTGATGTCTACTGTGCTGGAATATTGACCTCTGTGGGAGTGGAGCTTAGTACTTCTACTCAAATTTACCTTAAACAAACAAGTTTGAAATTTTTTTTGGCTGTCTTGCAATGGATTTGGTTAAATAATTAAGACTCAGTGGGGATAAAGTTGACATTTTCAGTAATGTACTATTGTATTGTATTATAAATGCAGAGGAAATGGTCCATAGGCCAGTAAGGCAATTCATTACTTATTAAGTACATTTGGAACCCCTTAACCCTTTATGGTCGATGTCAGAGGCAGTGTACACTCAGCAAACACTCCAAGTATCCCCAATAGACTAGACGGAAGATGCTTTCGACTAAAACACAGGCAGGGATTTTTTACAGTAAGGGCGGTAAAGCTAGAATTCTTTGCCTCGGGATGTTGTGCTTGCAGATACTATAACTGCTTTCAAAAAAGCAATGGATACCTGTCTAACACAGAAAAATATTGAGAATAATGACAGATGGCTTCAATGCAGAGAGGTTGTTGATCCAGGGAACTATCTGACTGACATTTGGTCAGGAAGGATTTTTTTACCCACTTGGGGCTAAATTGGAAATGGCTTCAGGTTTGTTTTTTTTTGTTTGTTTTTTGCCTTCCTCTTGATCGAAAGGGGTATTTTGGCATGGTGTGGACTTAATGGATGCATGTCTTCTTTTAGCCTCGTCTCCTATGTTACTAACTTCCTGCACAATAAGAGAAAATTTATTTAAATGGGGCTTTTAACCTCTTGAGATGTTGGAGACTTTGGACATCACTGCTCCCCTTACAGTGCAGCTGGTTTCCCCCAAATTGTTTCTATTTTAACCCTTTATGGATCAAAGGGGTGTGAAACACATTGTGAAGCAGTGAGTTACACACCTCTCTGGTCCTTATTGAGTTAATATACTGAGTACTGCCCCTAGGCCTATGTTTTACTTTCTTGATTTACAGGGCACTAATTGAACTCCCACAGATGTAAAAGACAAAATTCACTTCAAGGCATAATATTTGAACTGCTCAGTCTATTACTTGTGTAAACTGTTAATTCCAATTTATTTCTAATACAAATTTTCCAAATGAATGTGTTAGGAAGTCACGTAATAGGGTCACCAGTCTCCTCAATGCTTGTTTTAAACTCATTTAATGTTATGGAAATTTTGAAGCACTGTTAAATGTATCCAGTTTTATGTGCAGAATTCCATCATACAGCTTATAATGTCATGGAGACTATGCTTACTTAGCCTGTAAAATCATGCTCACTCCATGTTTACATAAAAGTTGTCACCGACTATAAATTCTAAAACTAACAGTAAAGGTGCTGAAATCATATAATCTGTGTCAATCTGCAGATTATAGTCTGCATACTGTGTGTTTAAAAAATGTCATAAATGCACTTAGGCACAAAGATTTTCGGAATGTAATTTAGGAATCTAGACTCTCAAAGCAGACACTGATGTATTAAATTGAACTTTTTGGGCAAACCAACTGAAGAATAGGGGACCAATAAAAATTTCACTGATTTAAATGTGACTTTTAATGCTTTGCATGTCATGAGGAGAGGGTATGATCCATCAAATAAACACAGACACATCTATTTGGGGATAACAGACCACAGCTTTATTTAACTATTTACTCACATTATTATTATTAGACTTATTCAAAACCATAGCAATTAATCATTAATCAATGCTCATTCATTAACTGACAGTGTTTCCCATCTGTCTTCCTTGAAACCAAGAATGGCCAAATTGTCCGGGCTCATGCTAAAACCCCACATTCTTCAGCACTACAGCTGATCCCAATGTTCATCAGCATTTACAGCTGACTCCCCCACTGTTCAGCACTTACAGCTGAATCCACCATTATTCAGCACTTACAGCTGACTCCCAAGAAATTACCCCATTGGCCATCCACTTGAGCTTCAATGGGTAACGTCACCTCCCGCAACCTAAGTCCAGGGCAAAACTCCCAAAGGGCTTCAGCCCAAGGATAAATCCCCTAACTTAACCACATCAGATATCGATCTCTGAAAACCATGCAAGGACTATGTACCCCAGCCAAACACTCAACCACACCACACAAAGGGAGGGGGGGATGCTTCATTTTGTCTTTTCTTCCTCAAACAGCAGTCCATGTTGGCCATGTTGGCCATCCACTTGAGCTTCAATGGGTAACGTCACCTCCTGCAACCTAAGTCCAGGGCAAAACTCCCAAAGGGCTTCAGCCCAAGGATAAATCCCCTAACTTAACCACATCAGATATCGATCTCTGAAAACCATGCAAGGACTATGTACCCCAGCCAAACACTCAACCACACCACACAAAGGGAGGGGGGGATGCTTCATTTTGTCTTTTCTTCCTCAAACAGCAGTCCATGTCCTGTCACCAACCCCATTTAAGCCTTTTCCCTATAACTCCTCCCTATCACACACACTTCCTGCCTGGATCAACCCTCCCCATGGCATGCTTCCCCTCCTGTACCCTGCTGTCCCTTCTGGGGAATTTCTTGCTTGAGAGGTCTCCAATACATTAAGAAGCAATGTGTTGAAGATATCTCTAGCAATCACAGGGTTAAAAGCCCTTTTTTAAATCAATGGGGATTTGGGGAATTTGTATTTTCCCCTTTGGTGAAGCTAATTTCCCCTAGAATTACTCTAGTTTGAGTCCACCTTTAGATAACTTTAAAGAGCCTAAGGTCCTTATGCACAACAGATATGAGTACACATTCTGGAACAAACCATTTGCACCATAGTCCCTGTTTGCAAGAGCTTTCAATCTAGAGGGAGAAGAGGAGGAACAAATGAAACACAAGATACCTTCATACGGGAATCCCATTACTTGAAGATCAGACCAACTTCAAATTAGGTTCCCAGGTTGGTTCAAGGGGGGCAGGATAATGTAAAGATGTCGCGGTAACTGTTTTGGGACTGAGGTGTTAGAAAAAGACTTCTTTGAAGAGACAAGTTTTGAAGGAGAGTTTGAATGAAGATAGGGACCCGGATGGAGTGTGGTAGTGAATTCCATTGCTGGGTCGAGTGTAAATAATTTTAATTCAGTACTGGAGGATACAGGGAGCCATTATAGCAGGGACAGAGTGGGGAAGATGAGGAAGAGTGACATGTAAGATTAATTATCCCAGTGGCAATATTCAGGATAAACTGGAGAGGTTACAGTCTTATAAGAGAACTAGCAAAAGTTACATCACGTTGCCCATGCTGAATGTGCAAAATGAATAATACACTGGAAGGGCCCCATGTGTTAGAGTTGATGCTGTGAATGGGACATGGTGACCCCTTCCCTTAACCACATCGTTATTCAGTCAGGGTGCGAAGAGGGCGAAGGGGAAAGTTTGCTGGAGGTGAAGGGGAGGGTGCACTGAATGAGAGGATGAACACAGTGCAAGGGGCAAGGGCATTGTGTGTTTGAGGAGATGATGAAATGGGACAGGATGCCTCCTCCCTTTTGGCACATTGCTAGAGTTTGGTGAAGGCAACGGGGAGGGTTGGGTCACTGGACAACAAGACTTTCTCTTACTTGCTGTAACTTAGATATTTGTCATTTGAAGGGGAGGGAGAACTGAGGTGGACTCATAGACCTCAGACTTGAGTAGTTGATTATAGTGGAGTTACTGATTGATGTAGTATTTAGGTATTCAGGATGCAAAATTTTTTGTAAAGTTGATACCTTTATTGGCTAACTAAACAGATTTAAAATGCAAGATTTCAAGACTTCTTAGGTCTCTTCCTCAGGCATGTTCTTGAAAGCTTGCATTTTAAATCTGTTTAGTTAGCCAATAAAGGTATCAACTTTACAAAAAATGTTGCATCCTGTATTTCTACGGCTAACACTGTACCAACTCTCATCTAGTATTTAGGTATTGGTACAGTAGTATGAAGGGGGATATTATGTGCTGATGTTTTATATTTCATTTTAGTCAGCATTGAGACATTCAGGAGGAAATACCAGATAAACAGCTGATAACACAAGAAAGAGTGGAGATGATATGTATGTAGAGGGAAGCAAAGAGGAGAGGGGAAGACAGACACTGAAGACAGTTTATTGGTAACTGGAATAATGATCATAGACAGGCTACACTTTTCAAGTCTTAACACCCTTTGACTGTTTTAGTTACCTAGAGCATATTTGCCTAGCTATGCCTTGAGATGCCTTTTATGGTGTAAATTCCAGACACCACTAATAAAACTGTAAATAAATTTTTAATCTTTACCAGGTAAACTGAGCTGTGTAAATACATTGGGTAAACAGTGATATGAGAAATGTACACTTGGATTGAGTGCATTCCCTCAAAGCCATACCTAAAGATGAATGACAGGTTAACAACTGTCAGTAAACCAAATTAAATGCTCATTGTGTTATCAATATGTTAATTAAGTATACCTTCATCAATTGTGCTTCCCCTGCACAAGTCTGTAACCCCTTAAGAAACAAAGGGGGTGTGCAATGCATTCGTTTACAATACACTGAACGCCCTCTGGCCCTTACGTTGTTAATAATATTGTCTACTTGTTGTGCTTTCTGGGTATGTGACACTGAAAAGATTGCAGATGTCTTCATTTGCCACATGTAGAAATTGGGATTTCTTGAACAACATTGATGATCCATTCAAAATAATTTATTACAGCAATGGATCTCCTGGCTAAGGATGGGTGAAAAGTAAAAAAAAATTATTGTGGGAATTTTTGCAGAAAACCAACAATTTCCCACTTTTACCATGAAAATTTTGCCCATAGAAACATAAAATCCCCACCTTTTTGACACTGCATATCAATTTCTCAAGGGAATGTTGCCATTTTTCACCTTTGTTTCCTATTATTGCAAGCTTTCCCTCTGCAATACTACAGCAACATATGCCTTGAAAAAAATGTTAGCAGGCTAAGTGCCTTTATCCACAATGCTAACCTCCTGCTTGTGCAACACTGGCACAGCTATCCTTGGAAAATAAATCTAGCTTGGGATGTGCCCGCAGGGTGCAACACATGACATCAGTTCTTTAATGCCTGTTTTCAACAAAAGTAAAGGTCAGCATGTCAACTCCCAACATTTTGTTAAGTTTACTACTCCAAAGATGAATTTTTGGATTGTTTTTGTGCAGGTTTTGACTCTTTTTAAGAACTCAGTAAATGTGGGATGGAAGTACATAGTGAAAGAACTGTTTCTTTGGCAACATGACTTGTGTAGTGATGGTGGCGGTGTTGGTATGTGTGGTCACTCTATGACTCTTGTCATTTACAACAACAAACTCAGAGTTATACTCCTCTGCAGCAGGAGCCATAAGTGTTATTTCAAATAAAGAAAATCTTGGCACACTCCCTGACACATCAAAAGCACTTCAATTATGTGCCCCAGAGTCCTGGAAACTTTTAGGAGTTCTTTTGCTCCTGCTAGTTATGGCATCTCTGACATGTTGATGTTGTGTCTCCCAGACAAACCTATGGTTGTGCTTCAGGTGAAATCGCTATAAGAATGTGCCTAGGTTGATCCTGCTTCCCCCTTGCTCTCATGCTTCTTACACAGAAAACAGATATCAACATGTTTAGCTTTTTGAGTGAAGTATCACCATACTGTAGATTTCATATACTGGTGAGATTCTGAAGTGCTGCTACTACTAATACTGGGGCTAGATGTTACTGCAATAGTATTGAAAGCTGTCAAACATGCTACAATTTCAACAGCAGCAAAGGCACCTATCATAGAGAGGGATGTGAAAGTTGATGATTGCTGGTTACTCAAAACTAGTGTGTGTGTGGCTAGGTGGGGGTTGGACTTGATAGGGATGACGATGCTGATGATTACTGACAAGATGATTATGTATTTTTTGGCATTTTTACTTTTCCAGAGTCAGACTGTCCACTTGACTTCTCAAAGCACTTCTTTTCAGTGGTGGAAGACTGATCCTTTTCCTTCCAGATAATTTTCTAGTCATGTCATCATCTCACTCTACTTTATCTGTCTCTGAAGAAGAGGATGCCGCTGAAGGGATTAACCCTTTGAGTGTAAGAGGCGTATCCAAAGCAATGTGCTTTGCAATACATTGGACACCCCTCCTCTCTCTCTGACACTAATTCCAGTTTAATGATGATAGAGGATGAATACACAGTCTGAAGGGTTGCCCTGTTTTTATAAGAATTGACAGGGAAAATGGCATGGGGGAGAGGCTATCTCATCTATACCAGTCCCCAACAGGTAGAAAGACTAACAGCTATTGGCATATAGCGTAATTGCTATATAAATGGTCAGATTCAAGACATCGAGGAGAAAGGGAGCTGCCCACCACTGGCACACACTAGCTCATAGATGGTAAAAAAATTAAAATCACATGTAATAATTCTCATGTGAGGCAGAGCCCATCTGAGTAATCAGAATGAACTCTTAGTGTAGGTTATTTCATCCATTTCCATTCAGAGTTCCTGACCAAACTGGATAGAGAATTCTTGCAATAATAGATAGAATATCTTACCTAAGTGCTGATACATGTTTAATAGGAAAAGCAAAAGTAAAACAATGCTATAATAAAATACAAACTAATTTATGATCAACAAGTTTCATGTGAGAACTAGCTCCTGGTGAAAAAGTGTTCCATTATCAAAGAGGGCTTAAAAGAAAATGACTGTAGAATTTACTGCTGCAAAAGAGGAGGAATCCAAGCACACTGATATCTGCAGCAGCTACAAGCACCAGAGGACATGTGAGAGGCAGAGCTGGAAAAATTCATATGCAGTATAGCAAAGCATGCTACTGCAACTATTGGGAAGTTTCTCACATTCAGTCCTGAGCCTGTGAATGAAAAGAGAGAGAGATGAAAGGTCAACCTCTCTCGCATTTGACCAATCTGAGTCAGATAGACGAAAGTGGGGCAGTTCTGTTGCATGCTCTGTTGTCCTGCACCCTGTTTATAGCAGCAAATAGTCTCAGGCTGCAGCAGCGGCCTGATGGCTGTGGGAGGGCCTCTCCTATGCAATGGGCCTCTTCTCTGTGGCGGGATCACGGTCCTTGACCAAGTGCCCCATGGGTCAGTCTGTCCCTGAGTCATTCAGTCTGTTGGTGAAAGATGCTCAGCCAGCTCAAAAAAGGAACCTAGATCACCTGGATTATAGGGTAAGTCTCCTTTCTCCCTTCACACAGACCACCAAACTCCCCTAACATACAGAACAGCCATCAGGAAGGAACTTGGATCACAGCTGCTTGTCATGCAATCTCCTTTCTCCCTTCATACTCCTTCAGTGTCCCCAAGATTTATATTAGCCCTGTGAGAAAATATGCTATGTGTGTGTGTGTGGGGGGGGCATTCAGTCTTACCACTGATTTCATTTCATTGGGCTAGGTGAAAAAAGCAGAACATCTGCACGTATTGTGAGATATTTCCTGCTCATTGGGAATTGTTGTTTTTCACCAGTTTCACTTGGAGGTGAAAATTTTGACCATCCCTACTGCTGGTTAGTGTATCTCTCATTGGCAAGCGTCAGAGACTCAGGTCTTAGAAGCACACTGGACCAGAGGGAAGAATTCCTTTCTGGTCCATATAGAGAATGGACAAAATAATGAGCAATGTAATTGTGAGTTTTCTTAATATAAGTAACTGCAAGAACTTACTGAATTCTATAGTTATTTGAAATTATATTTGATCAAGGTCTTTTTATAAAGACTAGGTCTGGAATAATTATTTGCCTGTTGGGGATCAAGGTCTTAATTCTTTGTGTGCCAGAGAGGTATTCAACGCATTGCAATACAGTATGTTGGATACCTCTGTGGTACTCAAAGGGATAATAGTGTTTCAATGATGCTAATCTGCAACCCTAACAGACAAAATGGATATCTCTAAATCAGTCTGAAATTCAAAGTAAATACAATCAGCACCTAAAGGACACCCATTCCCAGTAAACTAGCTTCTAGATCCCATTTTATCATCTTGAAACATCCTTTCACCAGGTCACTGGTTCTCAACCAGGGTGCCATGGTCACCAACACAGTGATAAAGACTGATAAAAAATATTGAGTTTTAAATTTAAATTTAAGTAAATTATTCTGCTCATTTTTATAAATGAAACAATAGAATAGGTGGTGCTAATGTGGAGAAGAGCAGATACATCATAAACCCTACAACCTAGAATCAGACCTTCAACTCCACAGATTCAAAAAATAAATCAGATGTATATATATTTAGATCTTGGCCCTTGGGTTAGATAGAATACACACACGTTCAGTCCCAGAAATAAGACTGCTGTTTATTAAGAACCTGTGACTTGCAACAGTATCTAAGTGCAAATTACCATATACTAAATAGGTCATATAATGACCAATATAGGTACAAAATGTAAATGGTTCCAACAAATCTGGTATGATAGAAAAACAACATGAATGGGTAAAAAAAAAAAAAAAACAGAGTCTCAGCATGCTTGTGCTGTGATTGAAAATCAGACTACCCATATACAACAATACAAGCAGGGCTTCAAAGAGACCTGCAAAGTGCTGGAGATCTCTGTAGCATTCAAATTAAAAGCCCCATTTAAATAAGTGACCATTTTACTCCCCCCCACCCCATGGGTAGTCGCTTTCCTCCAGAATGACACCTCTTTCATTTCCTGTCTAATAACAGGAATCAATTTTATAAAATATATATTTAAAATATGCTTTTGCACCAAGTTATAGTGTTTTTTCCAAGGGCTGATTAAAGCAAATATATGCCTAAGTATGTGAGAAATGGAAAAGAGTTACGGTAGGTAAGCGGCATAAGCCAAAAATAAGCCATATTACAGCAGACTATAAATTTGCAGCTAAAATGGTGTTCTTTGTTAAAGGTAATATGATGTAACATGAGCCTTGTCTAGTGTAGTTTATTCAGATGTGTAACGTTTTGATGATAGTCTTAAATGTCTGTTAATGTGGGTTTTATGGATCACTTCTATAATGCTCACTGACTGTGTTTTCTTTTGATTAAGAAAGAAAAGCAAAAAACAGATTATAGAAAAACATTTACATCGGGGTGACATAAAATGATGAATTGACATAATAACATAAAACCAAGACAGAAAACATATTAATGGAAATTCTGCAGCTGTTCTCATAATTAACTGCATAAGAATGAAAGGTTATTGGTTTTATAGAATGCGTGGTGAGGTTTTTTTTTTTATTTTTGCTTTACTTGAAGGTATTATTTTTAATTAGTTATAGGGTAGTAGAAGGTCAGATAAAACTATCGGCATATAGATTCCCACCGACATTACCTTAGAATTTCCCACAGACTCTGAAAGAAGCTATGGGTTTTCCCCCCTACTTCCTGGAAAAGTCTCTAATGATTTTATATTTAACCCTTTGAGTGCCAGAGGGGTTACCAAAGCATTGCTTAGCAATGCGTTGCGTACCCCTCTGGCACTCAAAGGGTTAATAACTAAACGATAATAGGCATCAGGTAAAAAAGTGCTGGATGGAGAGTCCAAACCTATTTAACTCTATGAGTGCCAGAGGTATGTCCAACCAATTGCTTCCAAATGCATTGGACACTCCTCAGGCACTCAAAGGGTTAAGCAGTCTCTCAGCAACTTTGAAATTATCAGCACATTAGAGCCAAAAATGACATTGAGGTGAATGTAGGAATCTGCCAGCCCTGGTCTCCTGGCATTACACTTTGATGCCATTGGCTGCACTTCAAGGTATGTATTACAGAGAATGATTGCTGTAGTGCTTAATGGTGGACATACTTTGCATTTGTTAAGATTTTATATTAGCAAAGTAAGCTTTTTATGAAAACCAGGAGGAGGTGGACAGGTGTAGCTGCGAAATATAGATCGGGCGGGGGGCACATATAACTATGTGGGAAGAGGCTGAAGGGCAGGGTGAAGGAAGTAGAATATGTTAATAGTTCTGCACAGTTTGGTGAATTCACATCTGCTCTTTACTAGTAGAAATTAATTCTGGAGAAAGAATCCATTAGTGGCCATTAGAATTTTCTTCTCAGAATAAGGTAAGTGGGAGGGGGGGGTTCACATTAAGAGGTGCCTTTATAAGCCCATTCCAATTGATGAGAATTTTATGCCCCTAGGTTTAGCTAATTTGTTCAAGAGTTCTACTTCTTTTTAGTACACCGGCCTCCCTGTCTTTCTTAATAACATAGTAACATAGTAGATGAGACTGAAAAAAGACATGCGTCCATCAAGTCCAGCCCATGCCCAAAACACCCCTGTTGATCCAGATGAAAAAAAGCCCACTGGAGTCAATTCCAGTCTGGCCCCAAGTGGGGGGAGGGGGAATGTATTCCTTCCTGACTCCAATTGGTAGTCAAATAGTTCCCCGGATCAATATCCTATATGCACTGAAGCCATCTGTCATAATTTTCAATATTGTTCTGTGCTAGATAGGCATCCATTGCTTTTTTGAATGCAGTTGCATTATCTGCAAGCACAACATCCTGAGGCAAAGAATTCCATAGCCTTACCGCCCTTATTGTAAAACATCCCTGCCTTTGTTTTAGTCGAAAGCGCCTTTCCTCTAGTCTTAATGGATGACCTCTTGTTCTTAGCTCAGCTCTTTGCATAAATAATTCATTGGATAGTTCTTTGTATTGACCTTGAATGTATTTGTAAATAGTAATCATATCACCCCTTAGACGTCTCTTCTCTAATGTAAACAAACCCGGTTTGGCTAGTCTCTATAACTCAGTTCCTCCAATCCCTTTGCCAGTTTTGTTGCACATCTCTGCACCTTTTTCTGTTCAGTAATGTCTTTTTTAAGAACATCCCGAGACAAAGAATTCCATAGCCTTACCGCCCTTACTGTAAAGCATCCCTGCCTTTGTTTTAGTCGAATCACCTTTCCTCTAGTCTTAATGGATGACCTCTTGTTCTTAGTTCAGCTCTTTGCGTAAATAATTCATTGGATAGTTCTTTGTATTGACATTGAATGTATTTGTAAATAGTAATCATATCAACCCTTAGACTTCTCTTCTCTAAGGTAAACAAACCCAGTTTGGCTAGTCTCTCTTTATAACTCAGTTCCTCCAATCCCTTTACCAGTTTTGTTGCATGTCCCTGCACCTTTTCCAGTTCAGTAATGTCTTTTTTAAAAACAGGTGCCCAAAATTGTACTCCATATTCTAGATGAGGCCTAACCATGGATTTATACAGCGGCAGAATAATATTAGCATCCCTTGCTTGTACACCTCTTTTTATGCAGGCTAGTACCCTATTTGCTCTTGCAGCAGTTGAGTGGCTCTGCACACTGCTGTGAAATCTATTGTCTATCAGTACTCCTAAATCATTCTCTAATGAGGATTCCCCAAGTTGTTTCTCATTTAGAGTATATGTTGCAAGTTTGTTTCTACAGCCCAAATGCATAACCTTACAATTATCTACATTAAATCACACCTGACACTTTTCTGCCCATTCACTTAGCTTATCTAAATCCTTCTGCAGAGAAAAAACATCCAGCTCTATATGTATTTCCTTACATAGCTTAGTGTCATCAGCAAAGGTTGAGATGCTACTTTCAATTCCCACTTCTAGATCATTAATAAACAAATTAAAAAGCACTGGTCCCAGGACTGTACCCTGCGGCACCCCACTTATAACCTTAGACCAATTTGAAAAAGTTCCATTGACAACTCTCTGCCATCTATCATTTAACCAGTTCTCAATCCATGTACAGATAACACCACCCAAACCAAAGCCTTTTCATTTATGCAGTAACCTGTTGTGAGGCACTGTGTCAAAGGCTTTTGCAAAATCCAAGTATACTATATCAACAGCAATTCCACTGTCCAAATTATTACTTACTCTTTTATAAAATGCAAGTAAATTAGTCTGACATGATCTATTCTTCATGAAACCATGCTGATTCCTACTAATGACATTGTTCGTCTTCACATAGTTCTGAATAATGTCAGTTAATAACCCTTCTAGTATCTTAACCACTATGGAAGTCAAGCTCACAGTTCTATAATTTCCTGGTTTGGATTTTGCTCCCTTTTTAAACAATGGAACTACATCAGCTTTCCTCCAGTCACAGGGAACTGTGCCTGATGAAAATGAATCAGTAAATATTAAGTATAATGATTTTGCTATTTACAAAACCAAGTTCCTTAAGTACCCTTTGGTGTATACCGTCTGGTCCAGGCGCTTTATTCACTATAACCCTTTCCAGTCTCTTTTGGACCTTGTGCTCAGTAAGCCATGTAGATAATGGAGGAAATTCTGTGGTTCTATCCGTTTGTCCATAGCCTGTCACCTCTGCCTCCTTTGTATATACTGAGCGCTCTACTTTTACATGACTAGCATAGTGTTCACTACACCAAGAAAACAACATGGCTTTCATAAAATACTTATGAATAATACCATGACGTTAAAGTGTTTTTATTGATGACTGAGCCAAACACTAGATAAGAGAGGTGTAGTTGATCATATGTTTTCTTCTCTGCTTTGTAAATGTGTCTCAATTAATTGTTAACATTAACAAATAAGAAAATGACTCACTATGCTATAAACCAGAAGTAGCCAGCCCTGATCCTTAAATATACCAAGGATCAATGTTTTCAGGATATCCCTGACTGAGCATATGTGGCAGTGACAGAGTTGCTATTTAGTTCACATGTGCTCCAGCTGGTATAGCTGTAAACATCCATTTTTGGTAACTCTTGAAGAACAGGAATGGCTACACCCATAATAAACAAACAATTTATAATTATTCAAAATGTTTCTTATCTTAGAAACTATAGTATATAGCTATATATATAGTATATAGTGCTTTGCCATTTGGGACAGAACAGACTAATCAACTGCAAGCTTTATGAATTGTTAAAGATGTATATTGCTTTGAAATCCATGAAAGTCCTTTTCTAATAAGTGCCAAATTTTACTACAGATTTGTGTTCTGTTTCTATTTGTCTCTATACATACGTATTCATATATAATATGGCTGTGTAAAAATAAATCTCCTGTATGCAAACAGAAGTAACGTACATTATATTTTTCTTGTGGTGCCTTTGGATGTGTTTTGAAATGTAGCATCTGTGTGCTCTGAATCGCAGATTGAGCTGCAGAAATACTGAAAGGATTATAGTGTCTTATGTAAGGCAAACTGGAGCAATTCTGGGGAAAGCCAGCTACTCCATGGGGGAAAAATAAATATTCCTCAAACTCCCATTGATTTAAATGGGACTTTAACTCGCTTGGATGCTAGAAAGATCTCCACCATGTTGTGAAGCCTCATTTAATCAACTGGAAGTTGAATTTGTCACCCATGGAGCAGCTCGTTTACTGCAGAATTGCTCCAGTTTGCCTTTATATATAATGTCAAATATGGTTACAACACAGGTTGGTTAATATAAAAGAGCATGTTCACTATTCCTTCAGCTGGTCAGGGAAGCAATTTTCCTGTGCATTCTTCACTTCGCAATCAGCAGGTGCTACCCCGATGTCCAAAACACAACAGGAATTGTTCAGTAGCACTTTATTGCAGACAAGTATGGCAGATCAGTTATATACATGAATACATTTCAAGGTATCATGCAGACCAGTTTTTGACAAATGTATGGGCCTGCTGAGGATTGTATAACAATTGGGCAGTTGCTCTCAATTAATTCAACTCCATTATGCATTCAGCGGATTTACTCTTGTCTCTTTGCTCTAACAAGATATTCATTTCAGCTCACAAGCACTAAATTCTGTCTCCGTTGCTTAGAAGAGTATTTAACTCACTGAGTGCTACAGAGGTCTCCAGTGCACTGCAAAGGGTTAATAAGATCTATAGTTAACCAGCTGGTAATCAAAATAATGCTAATATATTAAATATATTAAATAGAACTGGAACAGTTCTGGTGGAAACCACCTGAACCACAGGGGAAAATCATAAATAGTTTGTGGTTAATCTAAATGAGTATATTAAACCATTGAATGTTAAAGGGGATGTATCACCTTATTAAAAGGTGTTACCATCCACTTTGTTAATAAAAGTTATTATAGGAAAGCTGAGTTTTTTAAAAAATTCAAAATACTTATAAAGATATTCCATGTTGAAGTCCAGAAGCTCTTCTACACATCCTATTTGTCCTCCCACCTCCCTCCCAGCTGCCCCAGGGAGCGCGTTCACTCTTCCCTTTGGTGTGCTGTGAACGGCTACTAGCATTACAGCAAGCTCCTGTAAGCATTATACTGAGGTTGCAACCTCAGTATAATGCTAATTGCAGCTTGCTGTAACACTAGGAGCCATCCATCTATTCCCACTGCAGTTTCAAACCTCCCCTTTATAATCCAATAATGGGTGCTTGGCTCAGGGAAATACATTGGAGCGCACTTTGTAGCAATCAGCGAAAGGCAGTTGGATATTCACATCTACTTCCCTTGGTTAAAAGCTAAACTTATAATCCACTTGGTATTAAAATTATCTATATACTAAAACTATATATCTAAACCCTCACTGATGTAAAAAATGTAAATATATCTATATATACCCAATGCATTCCAATAGTATATAATCAAAATGTTCCAGACAGAATCAATAAAGTGTCTAAATGTAACGCTATGCAGCATCTTTCACGTGACTTATGTGTATACGAATTTCTAAATAGTACACAATCATAACAACACACAATTTGCGTATTAACCCTGCGGGTGCCACATAGACACCCCGCACTTCTTAGCCCGACCCGCTCAGCACCTTTAAGTCAATACAACTTTTTGGGAAGTACACCAATTCTTGTGACCATTTCAGCCTCACTAATGGTAGTATTCAGGAAAGTAACCAACTGTCTCACGTGGATAAATAAACATACCCCAAATTCTCCTTGATTTACACTGGTGCTTTTAACAACTTTAATGTTAGAAAAGTCTCTCTAATACTCAAAGGGTTAACCCCATTTAATCAGTGGGGTTATGTTACCCCCATAGTTCAGTTGACTTGTAACAGAATTGCTCCTCTCTATTTTATAGAATATGTCAAACAGCTACTTCTAAATAGATGTTCTTCTCCTTGTTTACCCCATTTGATCTAGTCTACTATCAATTAGTAGCCTTCACAGTTAGAATTATATATTTGTTGCTACCCCAAGTATTTGGGATATTCCATGGACCTAGTTTATAGAAGACGTTAAAATTGTTTCTGAGTAATACCCAAAGAATTTAGAAATTAACCAGTATAGAAGTGGTTTATGTTTTGTAAATCCATTCCTGGTCACCCCTGGCAGCATTCTCTAAAGTCTCCACTCCTCAGCTGTAGACAGGAAACACAAACTTTTAAATAGACTCTTCCACCTCCTTTTCTTGTCTTTTTTCCCGTTTTTGGCAGTAAAGCAACTTGCCCTTTGGCTAGGATCCTTTTTTTTATTAATTTTAACTTTCCAAGAGCTTTCGGTCCCTGATTCCCTGACCCTTGATGACAATGCAACCAGCTCTACATGTTAGTCAGGGTAGCCTATTAGTAGGGGTGGGCGAAAAGTGTGAAAAATTTCCCGCAAAAAATTTCACGAAAACGTGCTGATTTTTTGCTTTTCCCGCAAAAAAAAATTGCCTTTCCGCCTATGCCAAAATGTCCTCCTTTTCTCCTATTTTAACAAATTTTCTGCCTATTTTAACAATTTTTTTCTCCTATATTACCTATAGGTACAACATTTCCCAATGTAATATTACTTCTTCTGAGGGCTGAAGAAATAAGTGGCTGAAAGTCAAAGTTGTGAGTCCTACAGCAAAATATGGCTTGAAAAATGTGTTAGCATTCAGAATGCATTTGTCCTTTGCCCACAACACTTTCTTGCTTAAGTGACACTGGCACATTTTCATGATGATATCAAGTAATAATAATAAAAAAACTACAACCTACAATACAGCAGATATGTATTGTAGTGGTGGTGGACTGGCATGGTGTGATTTGTGTATGTATTTTTACCATTGTCATACTCTATCCTCCTTCTCAGATTACTGACACACATTACATATCGGTCATAGCAGTGGTCCCAAGTGGGGTAGATGGTGGCAGACCTTCACATCCATCCTCCACCTCTTCATCTGTGCTGCTTTTAGTATATTTGTCCTGACTTTGTCTTTTATGTGTGGTTTCTGCTACTACTACTACTGGAGCTAGATGTTGATGTAATTCTACTATCAATACTACTAGGTGTCAAAGGTGCAGCACTTACAGCAGCAGCATCAGAGGTACTCATCATATCAAAAACTGTGGGTGTTAACCTGTGTTGCTGTTGCTGGGTACTCAAAACAGTTGTGTGTGGCTGAGTGGGGCTTGGACTTTGAAGAGGCGATGATTCTGATGATGACTGATAGGATGACTGTGTGCTTTTTGACATCTGTACTTGTCCAGGGTCAGACTTTCCAATGGCTCTCTCAAACACTTTATAGACAGGCATAGTGCTCCTTAAAAGTGGTGGAAGAAACAGCCTTTGACTTTCTGCTAACCTTATAGCCCTGTCATCATCCTCACTCTCAACTTCATCTGTATCTGAACAAGAGAAGGATGCTTGAGGGATATATTCTAGATCTGCATCATCATCAGTCTTCATTAGGTCATCCTCAGCAGCATCAGTATCACCTGACAGTTCTTGCCCACTACTACTCTTATATTCTTCTAAGCTTTTAGAAGTTTCACAAAATTTATTTTTACTTTTACTGTAACAAAATTCACTACTACTTTGAGGACAGGTGTTTTGGTGCTTGGTTGTCTCACTGTCTGATACAGCAGGTGGTTCAGCTGCTACACCTTCCTCTATTATGCTATTGCCAGTATCTATATTTCTACTGGCACTGGTGGTACTGGAACTAGTTTTGCTGGGACCTTGACAAACTGCATCCTCCCTTGGAGTAGAGGGATCATCACCATTGATTGAACGTGCTGCAGCATCCACTGCTGCAGTCAGTTTTTGAACTACTACTTTACTCTCACGTCCCTATACTGATCCACCCCTCCCCCATCCCCTTGTACGTTTGCTGGACATTACGCAACTACACTGTGTTTTTTTATTGTACGGTACACAACACAACTGATGGAGCTATATGATGCCTTTATTTATTTATTTTAAGTTTTCCATCCTGTTGTCTTATCACAGTCTGTCCAAAAACAATTATAACTGTAAAACTTAATCAACAACATCTTTTCCTAGACTTCCCCACACAGCACAGAGACAATAACAGCAAGATCAGCAAGCAAATAGGTCCCTAGCTGCCTGAGTCTTGCCAGTCAGTTACATGGAATTTTGGAGTATTTGGGGGCAATCTCCTTCCTCGCTTCTTTTCCCCTAGAGTGCCCCCAGACTCCCCTAATAAAGAGAACAAATGTCCTACTTAAATGACTTCCTAAACTAAGCTTCAATTCCCCTTTATTTGCCTATCTCCTGTAGCTCAAAAACATGCTACTCTCTCCTCTCACAAACACAGAATGGCTGCTGTGAGAGCCTGACAGCCTTTTATATGGCTGTAGAAAACTTTCGTGTGGTGTAGAAATAGTTTTCTTCCTATTGTTTTCAATGGGAGGAGAAGGCAGAAAAAAGCAGAAAAAACTGCACTTTTCGCAGGAAATTTCTCGCCAAGCAGGAAGTGCCATTATTCGCTGATTTCAGTTTGAGGTGAAAATTTTTGCACATCCCTACCTATTAGCAGGCCAGTCTGATTTTTCCCTTATATATGGAGAAGAATCAGTATGATGATTGTCTGCCAACTTTTGATGGCCTTTTTCTATTTTTGATGATTCTTTCTAGATTCCAGGAACTTGACAGTGCCTGATGTGGCCAGTTCAGCCTTTGGGCTCTTCTGCACATGTGCACCAGCATGAATTGGCAAATCTTCTATGGCCTGTGTTCCGACTGGTCAAACACAGAGGTGGGATGTCATGGGGAATGATAGGAGAATGGATCAACTTGGGGTAAATTATATTTGAGAAAGTGGTAGGTACTTCTCTCTTTGGTTTTTCTTAACCTATTTATCATATAAGCTTGAAGCTTGCACTTTGTTTTAAGTTACAGGTCATTCACTGGAATTTGATTTGCTTCTTGCTTTGTTTTTTTCTAGAATACTTAAGTGGCAGGTACCATTTCTTTCTCTTGTTTTATTTCACCTGTAGTTGTGGTTCTTGGGTCTGTTCTTATGGACGGTTATGTTCTTCATTCTAGCTGTCCTGTTTCTGTAAATATTTCACTGTCATCTAATGTAACATAACCCAAGGCTAAATGATAAGTCTGTTTTTTGGAAAAGGGTAGCCCTTTACCATTTTAAAGAGTGGTAGTTGATGGGGTTTTCTGCCTTTCCATTTCCTTGGGCATTTTGGATCCCAGAGAGGCAAGACCTATAATTTGTATTGCCTTTGATAATCCACCTTTGGAGGATAGGAAAGTGTGCTCTTGCTGCTGGATGGATATGATTAAGCGTTCTTCGCATCAGTCCATTAAACCCCCCCAAGAGGTGCTGTTGTCCACAGGATTCAGGAAGTATCCTAGCCAAAGAAGAGACCTAGATGACAGAGGGCCCCTCTGCTATTCTCTCTGACTCAGACCCCCTCAGAAGATTGATATTGCATTGAGGATCTGTACTATGCATAGTCTTTGGATGAGAAAACATCTGACAGTTTAGTGGGTTTTAATATGGCCTTAGTTCAACCCCTGGTCAATGCAGTCTTCTTGGACCCGGAGATACTGGAAGCAACTGGCAAAGGTCAAGTGCATCAGCTGTTCTCTCATTGCAGAAAAAACCTCCATTATTCTTGAAGAATGTCACAAATCAGACTACAGCTGGCTAAAGTTTGCAAGGTGTATTTCTTGGAGGAGTATAGTGAATACTCCTCCCAAATGAAAAAAGACCTGAAGGGGCTCTTTGTAACTCCAGAATCAACCTGCAGAGCAACAGTACCCCTGACCTCTATCTCAAGTACAATAAAAGTCTGGATAGAAAATGTGGAACAGGCCATATATCAAAAGGGTGAACTGCCTAGGATAATTGAGGCTGTAACAGAAATGTTGGCAATAGACATGCCGTCTAATTCATCTATTGATCTGATTCATCTCAATGCAAAGGCAATGGCTCTATCAACATCTGCCAAAAGTGCTTTATGTTTGTCACCTTGTGCTGCAGACAATGTCTCAAAAATCAATTTATGCTCCATTCTCTTTGTGGACAAGATGCTTTATGGAAACATACCCAAAGCATCTGAAGGGAAAAGTTTGTTTCTGCAGCAGTAAAAGCGAGAGGCTAAGCCTATGATGTCTTCCTCTTGAAAGTTCTTTTTTATACAGTGTCATTTAAGGATGCTTGTGGATATAGGCCAGGCAGTGAGTCGGTCAGGTCTTTGTCATGGAGGGGAGGACAGTCAGCTCTTTTTCATGCTTCAAGAGGAAAATTTTCAACCACATTTAGGGCCCCTTCTAAATTCTGATGGTGGGCTGGTCCATACCTCTTTGCTAGGGTAGACTGAGAGGATTTTGAAAGGTCTGGGCCAAATCTGTGTCAGCCGATTGGGTTCTTCACATTCTCTATGCCGGTTATCCACTGGAGTTCCATCATTCCCCTACAATGAATTTCTTTGAATCTCATTGGCCATATCCAGGTCCCTGCAGATGGCACTTTGTAGTATCTATGCCAGCTTCTTTATCAGGTGCTATTGTTCAGGTACCCCATAACAAAGGCTTTCCATAACAAAGGCTTCAGGGAATCTTCTTGATTTGTTTCTTCATGACAAAGATCTCTGTGTCCTTTCACCCAGTTACAGATCTAAACTAGATGCATTCTTTCCTCATAATGCAGAAGTTCAGGATGGAATCATTTACATATAAAGGATGGAATCATTTACATTTATGCAGCAGTGCTCTCCAATGATTGGTTGGTATCTACAGATTTGCAGGACACCTACGTGCATATCCTGGTCTGCCCTCAACATCAGAAGTTTCTAAGATTTGTGATAAATGGAGACCACTTTGGTCTGCCTACATCTCCACAATTTTTCTCAATTATCCTTCTTCCTCTTATTGCAAAGTTGAGAAAGGAAGGGTTTCAAGGCTTTAATTATCTAGACAATATTCTTATCACCTCTCCAAATTCTCAGCATCTCCTCTGTCATTAGGACTGAATAATATCCTTCTTTAAGCAGCATGAATGGATCCTCATTTGGAACAATAGTCACTCACATCCTTCATAAAAGATGGTCTATATGGGAGCACTGTTTGACACATGCAAATAAAGAGTGGGTCCTCCCCAGAGAACAGAAGAAATAACAGCAAACTGGTAGCGAGCTTCAGCCGCAAATCATCATTGACAGAAAGGCATTTTTTGTCAGCATATTGGGAGTCATGCAAATCATGATCCTTTTGGTTAGGTGCCCAAGGTGGAACATACGTCCGCTGCAGAACCTGTTTCTGTCACAGTGGGACATGATGATGGACTCAGACCAAGGGGTCCACATTAGTGATGAGCGAGCACCCCAATGCTCGGGTGTTCGGGTGCTCTGACCGAGCACCCCCTGAGGCTCGAGTGCTCGGCCGAGCACCCGAGCCCCATTGAAGTCAATGGGAGGACTCGAGCATTACACCAGGCACCCCCTGCTCTGATGAGGGGAGGGTGCCTGGTCCATAGGAAAATGGCAGAAAAGGATGGAAACACCACAGAAATGGTTCAGGGACAGCATAGGGAGGATGTCTGGATGCATCTTGGACTCCAACATCGCTGCTGGGAACGATCTTTCGCCCGTAGTACGCCATTTTTACAGACTGACCGTAAAACACACAAAAAGGAAGATAAAAACGACTTTAGGCGAAAAATTGTTACCAAACAGTATTTGCTGTATATTTACTTGTATATCATCTGCAAATTCTGCAAAAAATGTCATCGATTTTTCGGAACTGGGGCCATGATTAAGAGGGAAAACGTGCGCAGAGGCAAATTCTCCCAAAAATTTCCTTGATTTTTCTGAACTGAGGCCATGATTAAGAGGGAAACGTGCGCAGAGGCAAATTCTCCCAAAAATTTCCTTGATTTTTCTGAACTGAGGCCATGATTAAGAGGGAAACGTGCGCAGAGGCAAATTCTCCCAAAAATTTCCTTGATTTTTCTGAACTGAGGACATGATTAAGAGGGAAACGTGCGCAGAGGCAAATTCTCCCAAAAATTTCCTCGATTTTTCTGAACTGAGGCCATGATTAAGAGGGAAACGTGCGCAAAGGCAAATTCTCCCAAAAATTTCCTCGATTTTTCTGAACTTGGGCCATGATTAAGAGGGAAACGTGCGCTGAGCCGACCATCTAAAACATTATGGGTGAGGGTCTGCTGCGGAGCTGACCATCCTAAACATTATATGCGAAGGCCCGCTAGTGAGCTGACGCTATAAAACATTATATGAGAGGGCCCGCTAGAGAGCTGACCCAATAAAACATTATATGAGAAGGCCCGCTGGTGAGCTGACCTATACAAAAATTATATCACAGGGCCCGCTGGTGAGCTGGCCCTATATAAAAATTATATCCCAGGGTATATGGAAGAGAGTCAACCATATACCCGTTTTTTGGGTGGAAGGGGTGAATGGGAATACAGAGTATTCCCATCATTGTAAATAACATATATAAAGTCACTTTATGTTCCTCCGGGGCTTTCCTCCAGTGGAGTGGAGAAGTCAGGGGAAATCCAGGCCTTGTTCATTTTTATAAGTGTCAACCTATCAGCATTTTCGGTGGAAAGGCGGATACGCTTATCTGTTATGATGCCACCAGCAGCACTAAATACCCGCTCAGACAGAACGCTGGCGGCAGGCCAGGCCAGCACCTCCAAGGCGTAGAGTGCCAGTTCATACCACGTGTCCAGCTTGGACACCCAGTAGTTGTAAGGCACAGAGGGATCATTGAGGACGCTGACACGGTCTGCTACGTACTCCTTCACCATCTTCCAAAACTTTTCCCTCCTTGTGACACTAGGCTGCGCATCAGGGTGAGGGTGCTGGCGGGGTGTCATGAAGGTGTCCCACGCCTTGGAGAGTGTTGCCCTGCCTTTCTCGGAACTGCTGTGTGCTCCCCTTTTCTCCCCTTCTCGGTTGGCCAAGGTAGCATGTACTCTGCCGCCAGCGTTGTCAGATGGAAAATTTTGGAGCAATTTTTCGACAAGAACCTTCTGGTATTGCAACATTTTGCTTGTCCTCTCCACCGGAGGAATGAGAGATGAGAAATTCTCTTTGTAGCGGGGGTCCAGAAGGGTGAACACCCAGTAATCAGTGTTGTCTAAAATGCGTATAACGCGTGGGTCACGGGAAAGGCAGCCTAACATAAAGTCAGCCATGTGTGCCAGAGTACCAACAGGCAAGATTTCGCAGTCCTCACCAGGAGGATGACTCTCAATCTCCTCATCCTCTTCCTCCTCTTCTGCCCACCCACGCTGAAGAGATGGAACTAAAGTTCCATGGCTACCCTCTGTAGCGGAGGCAACCGTGTCTTCCTCCTCCTCCTCCTCCTCCTCCGCCTCCTCCAATTGTCACTGAGAAGACGAAGTGAGGGTGCTCTGGCTATCACCTTGTGTAAGCTCTTCCTCCCGCATTTCCACCTCTTCCACATGCAAAGCGTCAGTTTTAATTGTGAGCAGCGAGCGTTTCAGTAGACACAGAAGTGGGATGGTTACACTGATAATAGCGTTATCGCCGCTCACCATCTGTGTCGATTCCTCAAAATTGCGTAAAACCTCACAGAGGTCTGACATCCATTCCCACTCCTCACTTCTCATTAGAGGAAGTTGAACGGAGAGGCGACGACCGTGTAACAGCTGGTACTCCACTACTGCCCTCTGCTGCTCACAAAGCCGGGCCAACATGTGGAAGGTGGAGTTCCAGCGCGTGCTCACGTCACACAGCAGCCGGTGAGCTGGCAATTGTAAGCGCTGCTGCAGCTTCAACAGGCCGGCTGAAGATGTAGATGACTTACGGAAATGTGCACACACGCGGCGCACCTTCGTCAAGAGATCATGCAAATTGGGGTAGGTTTTTAGAAATCGCTGAACCACTAAATTAAATACATGCGCTAGGCTTGGTACGTGTGTGAGCTTGCCGAGCTCCAAAGCCGCCACCAAGTTACGCCCATTATCACACACAACCATGCCTGGTTGCAGGTTGAGTGGCGAGAGCCATTGCTCGGTCTGGTGACTAATCCCCTGCAACAGCTCTGAGGCCATGTGCTGTTTGTCCCCAAGGCAGATCAGCTTCAGCACGGCCTGTTGACGCTTCCCCACTGCAGTGCTACACTGCTTCCAGCTACCGGCTGATGGGTGAGTGGCGCTGCGCGCAGAGAATTCAGAGGTGGAAACGGAGGAGGAGGATCCAATAACGTAGGTGCTGGCGGAAACCCTGATGGAGGTAGGGCCCGCAATCCTCGGCGTGGGTAGCACCTGTGCCATCCCAGGGTCCGAGTCACTCCCAGCCTCCACGACATTCACCCAGTGTGCCGTCAGGGAAATGTAGCGTCCCTGGCCACAAGCACTTGTCCATGTGTCAGTCGTTAAGTGGACCTTCCCAGTAACTGCGTTGGTCAGGGCACGGGTGATGTTACGGGACACATGGTGGTGTAAGGCGGGGACGGCACACCGGGAAAAGTAGTGGCGGCTGGGGACTGCGTACCGAGGGACAGCTGCTGCCATCAGGCTGCGGAAGGACTCAGTCTCCACAAGCCTAAATGGCAGCATTTCGATGGCCAGTAATTTGGAAAGGTGTGAGGTTAGTGCTATGGCCTGTGGGTGGGTGGCTGGGTATTTTCGCTTGCGCTCAAATGCCTGGGGTAACGACATTTGGACGCTGTGCTGGGACAGGGAAGTGGATGTGGTCGCTGATGGTGCTTCAGATGGTACAGGTGCAGGGCGGGAGGTATGCGGGCCTGCGCCTTCGACAGGCGATTGGCCGGCACCGAAAACAGGGGAAGAGGAGGCAGTGGTGTGGCCTGCAGACACAGATTGGCGATCCGGGCGTTCCTCCCACTTATTACGGTGCTTGGATGCCATGTGTCGGATCATGCTGGTGGTGGTGAGGTTTCTAGTGTTCATGCCTCGGCTCATTCTGGTGTTGCACAGGTTGCAAACTACAATTCTTTTGTCGTCCGCACTTTCCTTAAAAAAACGCCATACCGTGGAACACCTAGCCCTTGGCAAGGGAGATTTACGCAAGGGGGTGCTCCGTGGAACATTTGCGGGCCGGTTTGGTGCGGTCCGCCTTCTTTCTGTAGCCACACCACTGCCTCTTCCAGCCTGTTGCGGTGCTGCAGATGGCTCACCCTCAGGACTGCTGTCATCGCTCGGCTCTACACCTTCCCAGGTGGGGTCAGTCACCTCATCGTCCACCAAGTCCTCCTCCACTTCCTCACTCTGATCATCCTCCTCATGTCTTGATCCCACCACATACTCAGTCATTGACAACTGTATATCATCCTCCTCATCAAAGTCTTGAGACAGTAATAGTGGTTGATTTAATGGCAACTGTGTCTCATCATCATCATCATCCACTTCCTTTGACCTTAAATGCCGTTCACCTCTGTCATCTTCTTGTGATTGGGTACCCTCTAGAGGTTGTGAATCAGGGCACAAGATGTCATGTTTCTCTGCAAGCGTGCTTGGAGAGAGGTTCAAATTAAGGATTGGTGATGAGACGAGCTCCTCACTATATCCCAGTGTGGGATCACTTCTTTGACCAGATCCTCTATGGTGGGAGGAAGGATGATCAGGGTGAGGATTATGTTGACCAGACTCTTGGCTACTGAGAGTGGACTTGGTGGAAGACAGGGTGGTGCTTAACCGACTGGAAGCAGTATCAGCTGACATCCAACCGACCACCTGTTCGCAGTGGTCGGACCTCAAGAGTGATGTCCTGCGACGCCCTGTAAACTGAGACATGAAGCTAGGTATGGTGGATGTCTTTCTGTCTTGTGCTCTGGCACCAGGCACAGTTTCTACGCGTCCTGACCCGCGCCCTGAACTATCAGGATCACGTCCACTTCCCCGTCCCTTTTTACCCGCCTTCTTCATATTACACGGAATATGTGCTGCAAATCTGCAACTTTGCACAGTAAACAGAATGTGCTTCTTAACTACGGCTACGCACAGTGAATGGAATATGTGACTTTGATATTTTACAGTTTGAACACTTAACAGAATGTTCTCCTAATCTGAAACTTTGCACAGTACACAGAATGTGCTTCTTAACTGCGGCTACGTACAGTGAATGGAATATGTGACTTTGATATTTTACAGTTTGAACACTTAACAGAATGTTCTCCTAATCTGAAACTTTGCACAGTAAACAGAATGTGCTTCTTAACTGCGGCTACGCACAGTGAATGGAATATGTGACTTTGATATTTTACAGTTTGAACACTTAACAGAATGTTCTCCTAATCTGAAACTTTGCACAGTAAACAGAATGTGCTTCTTAACTGCGGCTACGCACAGTGAATGGAATATGTGACTTTGATATTTTACAGTTTGAACACTTAACAGAATGTTCTCCTAATCTGAAACTTTTCACAGTAAACAGAATGTGCTTCTTAACTGCGGCTACGCACAGTGAATGGAATATGTGACTTTGATATTTTACAGTTTGAACACTTAACAGAATGTTCTCCTAATCTGAAACTTTGCACAGTAAACAGAATGTGCTTCTTAACTGCGGCTACGCACAGTGAATGGAATATGTGACTTTGATATTTTACAGTTTGAACACTTAACAGAATGTTCTCCTAATCTGAAACTTTGCACAGTAAACAGAATGTGCTTCTTAACTGCGGCTACGCACAGTGAATGGAATATGTGACTTTGATATTTTACAGTTTGAACACTTAACAGAATGTTCTCCTAATCTGAAACTTTGCACAGTAAACAGAATGTGCTTCTTAACTGCGGCTACGCACAGTGAATGGAATATGTGACTTTGATATTTTACAGTTTGAACACTTAACAGAATGTTCTCCTAATCTGCAACTTTGCACAGTAAACAGAATGTTCTTCTTAACTGTGGCTACGCACAGTGAATGGAATATGTGACTTTGATATTTTACAGTTTGAACACTTAACAGAATGTTCTCCTAATCTGAAACTTTGCACACTAAAAAGAATGTGCTGCTAATCTGCAACTTTGCACACTGAACAGAATGTGCTCTAATCTGCAACTTTGCACACTAAAAAGAATGTGCTGCTAATCTGCAACTTTGCACACTGAACAGAATGTGCTCTAATCTGCAACTTTGCACACTAAACAGAATGTGCTGCTAATCTGCGGCTAGGCACAGTGAACAGAATATATGAAGATTTTTTTTTTATATCTCTGCCCCCCCAAACAAAATAAACTGCTGCCCCCACACACAGTAGTCCTAAAAAGGACTTTTGGGTCTTTTTTTTTTTTATATAGCTTTTCTTCTCCCTACACTGACTTTCCCTTCCTATCCTCATCTCTCCCTGGCTAAGACTGAGCCGAACTCGCTGGTCAGGTGCTATACAGCACCCGATCACGGGTTCTGGCCAGCCAATCAGTGTAATGCCAGCAGCCAACATGGCTGCTGGCATTACACTGATGTCAGAGCCTCCCTGCACGTTTATTGGCTGCGCAGCAGCCGCGAAACGTGCGGGGAGGAGACCCGAACATGGCGGGCGAGCACATGCGGTACTCGTACGAGTACCGCCATGTGCCGAGCAGAGCGATGCTCGAGCCGAACCGAGCTTCGGCCGAGCATGCTCGCTCAACACTAGTCCACATTCTAGAGACTGTCCTATAGTCTTTGATATGGTTGCAGAACAAGAATAACTTGGCACAGAGCCTACCTCTGGAAGACTTGAATTGGTTGATGGTAACAACGAATGCCAGCTCAAGGTCAGTAGTCAGAAGATTGGTCAAGTTTTCCTACCAATATCTTAGACTTAAGAGCTATATACCAATCATTGGTAGCCCTAGAAGAGGACCTAAGAGGTCAGCCAATAAAATTCTGTCACTGCTTGCCTGGTGTCTCTGCTTCTACCTGGCCGCATCTCTCTCACAGTGGTGGTTCTATTGGGCTTCAGCTGTGGTCGGGCCGTACATGTGCAGAATGCTGCTGCCTTCAACTTAGCGGCTGCGCATGTGCACGGTCTGGCGCTCTATTGGGCTGTCTTCCCCTATCCTGCATGGCTTGTGCCTTTCATCCGGATTCCAGCTTGTCCAGTCGGCCTTGTTCTTAACGGTACCCAGGGCACTACCATCCTGGTTACACCCCGGCTCAGCTGGGATGGAACAATCTGGTTTCATGACCAGCCCCTTTACTCAGCTTTGGCTGCAGCAAAGGAGTACCTGAACCAGGTATTGACCCAGTGCCGGCACCACACAAGTCCCTACTCCCCGTGTGGTGACAAATTCAGAATAGAAAACATTATGGCCACCTTTCATGTTCAAAGTATTTCCAATCCTTCAGTGGACCATATCCAAACAGTCAGTGTATCTTCCAGGGAGGTAGAACGTAAGAGCAGACTACTTAACCAGACTCTGCCTGGGACCCAGTGAATGGTACCTGAATCAAGATATTTTCCTAGAGCTCTGCAGACACTGGCAGCACTAACAAAATATGTAATGGACTTTGAGGAGAATAACAAGCTTCTACGCTTTTTTCCCAAGGGATGATCTCTGATAGTAGTAGCAATAGATGCCCTAACTCATGTCGGGTCTGAAGAATTAATCTATGTGTTCCCTCCAATTCCACTAATTCACAAGTTCTTGACAAATATTTGCAGGAAGTAATAGAAGTTTTAGCAGTCATTTCCTTCTTTCCCCGGAAAGTGTTGTTTCCTTTCCTGCTTTAATTTTTAGTAACACACCCTTGGCAGCTACCCTTATGCCCAGAATTTCTGATCAAATCTTCCTTCTGAGCAGCAGAATCTCTTCAGCCTTAGCCTATCTCAGATGCTGATTGGGATTCTTCTCAAGGCAAAGAAGCCGTCCATGTCTAAGACATAGGGTCTGAAAAAACGTTTTAACTTGGTCAAGATGCAAGGAGATTAACCCTTTCAGCCTCTCCCTGCCTCAACTACTGGATCTCCTGGTGGAGGGTGCCCAAGAGGGACTCAGTCACAGTACTTACGAGCCCAGTTATCTGCCATTTCTGCCCTGAAAATCAGAGGTCTTCTTTCTTCAGTGTCCATGATTCCACCTTCTATTCATACAACTATTCCTGCCTGGAAATGACATCTTGTTTTGGAACCTCTCATGTCTCCACACTTTGAGCCTCATCCTATCTTTAAACTTCACCTTTCTTCTAGCAGCTGTTTCAACATGTAGAGATTCAGAACTAAAGGCTTTGTCGAGTGAACAACCATTTTTTCAAATCTTTATGAAAGTAGTTCCCAGTCCAGTACAGGAATTCTTGCCTAAAGTGGTCTCATCTTTTCTAGTGTTGAGCGAGCACCCCGATGCTCGGGTGCTCGGGTGCTCTGACCGAGCACCCCCTGAGGCTCGAGTGCTCGGCCGAGCACCCGAGCCCCATTGAAATGAATGGGGCAACACCAGGCACCCCCTGCTCTGATGAGGGGAGGGTGCCTGGTCAATGCCCCCTTCATCTCCGCTATGCCCCCTTCATCTCCGAATGCCCCCTTCAGCTCCGCAATGTCCCCCTTCAGCTCCGCTATGCCCGTCTTCCACAATGTGCCCCTTCATCTCCGCTATGCCCCTCTTCCACAATGTGCCCCTTCATCTCCGCTATGCCCCTCTTCCACAATGTCCCCCTTCATCTCCTCTATGCCATAGAGGAGATGAAGGGGGACATTGTGGAAGAGGGGCATAGCGGAGATGAAGGGGCACATTGTGGAAGAGGGGCATAGCGGAGATGAAGGGGCACATTGTGGAAGAGGGGCATAGCGGAGATGAAGGGGCACATTGTGGAAGACGGGCATAGCGGAGATGAAGGGGGACATTGTGGAAGAGGGGCATAGAGTCTATGCCCCTCTTCCACAATGTCCCCCTTCATCTCCGCAATGCCCCCTTCATCTCCGCAATGCCCCCGTACCTCCAGTCCCTGGTGGTCCAGCGGAGCTTCTTCGGATCTGTGCCTCTTCCGGCACAGATCCCCGCCACCCGAACATGGCGGGAGAGCACATGGCGGTACTCGACGAGTACCGCCATGTGCCGAGCAGAGCGATGCTCGAGCCGATCCGAGCATCGGCCGAGCACGCTCGCTCATCACTAATCTTTTCATCTTCATTAAGTTATTGTGCTTCCAAGATGGTGTTACCAGGACAACAATTCCCTGGATCTGGTTAAATTCTTTTGGCTATATTTTGAAAGGACATTACCAGTCTGCTCCGTCTCCAAGCTTTTTATTATCCCATCTTGTTATTTTTGGGGGACTAGTGACATGCTATAAAAGTAGTGTCTATCTTCGGGCAGCTTCAGCGGAAGTCTCTCCCAAGGCAATCTGTAAGTCGGCTATGTCAACCCCCTATCAAGACATTACCCAAGCACTATTGGCAAGATGTTATCTCTGTGGCATTGATGGAGTTCAGAAGAGGAGTTCTTCAGTCTGTTTCTTATACTGATAAATAAATTACTTGTTTGATGCTCATTTGAATCTCTGTCTAATGGTTCTTCCCTTCATGTTTAAGTTGGATGAATACTGCTTGGGTACTAACTACCCTTTGGTGAATGCTGTAAGGGATGGCCAGGAATGTGGAAAATGATTTCATACTTACTGTAATTTTCCATTCCTAATTATTTCAATGATATCATTCACCAGTGTTCCCACCCTTATTGTTAGCTGCTTGGAACTAAGACAACATTTGTGTTGATTGTTTCCTGTCTACAACTGAGGAGTGGAGACTTAACTCTTTGGTGAATGCTGCCATGGAAATGACCGGGAATGGAAAATTATAGTAAATATGAAATACTCTTCTGCATTACTATAAAAAATGTGTTGTGTTTCAAAGAAACATTTATCTTAATTATTTAACAAGACTATATACAACTAAATACCAACGCAGGGCAATACATATTTCCAATAATAGATGGTATAGTGACCTGCTGTACTCATTCCCTAACTTCCTTTGTTGGTCTCGTGATACCTCATGAAATTATATTTTACCCTGCTGGTCTCCACGCCGTCTTTTGTCTACTTCTCACACATGCATGGGATAGGCATAAAGCTGTCCTGAACATAAAACAAGATCAAGGACCAATTAAGGTCCTTCAAATTCAATGTTTCTATGTTTATATGGTCTGTTTAGACAGTCTGGTTTTACACAGTTTGAGTCCTGAATAGCATCATTCAATAAGCGAGATATAGCTGGCTGGAATAGAAATCTGACATATCTCTGCCCGCTTGATGAACATCGGTAAACACAAACAGCGGATCTACAGCCCGGAACTCTGCCGCAGTCTTTTCCTCCCCCCCCCCCACTACTGGATATCGTCACAACCTTGCTCAAGCTGTTTAACAAGCAGGAGGGGAACCTCCTATCATCTAAATAAACAGATTGTCTCTATTATGGTGACAACACACAAGTTACTGTAGAGGTGTTTAAGGACAGGAAGACAGGAGAATTAAGGTATTTCCCTGTTCAGCTAAATACAGTTGGGAGAGGTAAAAATCATATCCTCACACCAGCGGGACATTGACTGTTCATTTCTTGCTTTTTACTTGTGGATTCCACTGTACTGCTTACTTATTTGACATGATGCATAATTATGATTAGTATTTAATACTTAAATTATTTTACTTATTCAGGATTTTTATTGTGTATTGGGAGGGTTTTATGTTCTAGTTTGTATACTAGAGTAAAATATTTTTTAACCAGTAATTTGCACCTTCTTTACTTTAACCTCTTAAAGGGGACATTGGGTTGGATTTATAGTAGCACTCTCCCATATTTACTTCTTGTTTGTTCTAGTAACACTTAGCACACTTGTCTTGGGGTGTTAGCAGCCTTGTGCTTGGGTGTCAATATATCCTGGTATATGTTTTAATTGAATTTTGTGCCTCTGCAGAACGAAAAATGTGTTTTGTTTTTAGTACTGGTGTATTGCTGGTTTATAACTTGCTCATCCAACTTCTTTCTCCACACCTTCTTTTGTTTATTTCTCCAGCATGCATGGGATAGGCATAAGGCTGTCCTGAACATAAGACAAGACCAAGGACCAAATAAGTTTTGATGTTACAGCAGGAAAATGGGCAGATTAGAATGTTTCTTATCTGTCATCAAATTCTATATTTCTATGGTCTGTTTGTAACATGAACACAAACGCATACAAAAACATATACTTACAAACAAAAATACACATACACAAACACACACATATATACAAACAACCATGCATGCGTGCACATAGATAGACAACCACACACATGCCCACACACACAAATATATCCACATACATACATAGGCACATGCATACACAAAGTGGGGATTAATATACCCTGGGCTATATGCATGAAACAAACGTGGTGTACTTCTGGGAAAAAAAAGATGAACCAGAGGGAACAAGTAAAAATTCAAAGTCTGTGAGTAAGCGCAACCAAGCGCGAAACGCGTCAGACTAACAGGGACCTCCTGTTGTTGTCTTTCCCCTCACCTTGACCTATGTCTCTGCCTTGTTACATGATTTTACATGGTTTTCAATAAAGAATATTTTTATGAAGCTGGTTGGCCTCTCGCTACTGTCTAACGGATGCTTGAAGTGTGGCTGCAACCATTTTGTTTCAAAAATTCAAATTGCTCATTACTTTTTTTTATTCCATTTTATGCTAGAGAGGTCCTCTAAAGAATGATTCACAATGCAATTGAGACCTCTCTAGTGTTCAAGGTATTAAAAGTCTCATTTAAATCATTGGGAATTTAGGGGATTTTTATGTGTGGCCTATGATACAGATAGTTTGTCAATTATTCCCTTTTTTTTTCTTTGCACAAATGGTCCATTTTTGCTAAGTATGATGCAATCTGAAACCTTTCTTTTTATAAATCTCTCATGTGCTGGCTGGTTAATATTAGAAATACAAAGGAAATGGTAAAGGGGGACCATCATATCTCTCTCTCTCTTTCTTTCTCTCTCTCTCATTCTCTCTGTGCCATGTAGCATAATGCTTCAGTATCTTCCTTGTACTTTTACATGGAAATGGATTTGGACTATATCCGTAAGCCTTGTGTTCCAGTGATATTTGATTTCTTTTCTATTTTGGTTTACACCTGCTTTGGATACATGCCAACACTGAAAGTGAAATGCAAAGTCACAGCAGTGAGGGAAATGTATGAATGAATATCCATGCTAATATAAATACTTTTACAGCAAAAAAGGCTGCCTTGCACTGCTTGTGCCAAGGGGCAAGTATCATTTGAATGTCTGGATACGTTGGGAAATGCAATTCCTCTGAACCTCTACTAACAAGGTACAGGGGAAATCAGTGCTAACGTCCTCCATTTTCTTGTCCATAATAAATGGGTGGAGGTAAGGCTTCACTGCATTAAAATCTTACACTGCAGGAGATTTCTGTGCTGATATTTTATAAAGGCAACTGTATATAAGTACAGAGAAAGGTGCTTAATTTTTAAGCTTATACATACATATATAGGGACTGGTGAATTTGAATTAGTTTATAATGGTTTGAAACTTTTAAGCTAGCCCAAACCAGTGAGATAGTTCACTTGGTTAATGCAAAAAGTGTAGAATCTGTTTAAACCTCATGGTCACATGTTCTAGTCCCAGTAACTATACCCAGGCTTTCATCCTTCTGAGGTAGATAAAATGAGTACCCAGGACATACATGACAATTATCCTTCCTGGTAAAATGCTTTCATAAAAAGGTAGGGCACACATATTAGTAGTACCTATTTATATATAGCTGCTTTTCTTTTGCATAAAAGTCAGGAATGCCATGTGCTTTGCTGATGACATCTTACATGACATCACAAACAACATCACTGCTTGCATTACATTATTTAATTCCATCACAGATCTCATGACATCACAAATCACTCATTTAATATAGTAACATCATTTATAACCTCAATCAACTACAACCAAATAAATGTTAAACTTTGTATGTTTTGAAGCCTCTATAGCATTCAGTTAAAAGCATCATTTCAGTCAATGAGAATATGGAAACTTTTTAATTTGTTCACTGTGGTACAGTTAGTTTGTCCCACAGTTGCTCCTCTTTTGTCTTCAAACAAATGTTCATTATTTGTAGAAGCAATTTTCCTGCAGTTCACCTTACAAAAGTGGGCAACAGAGGAGTGAGCAGTGGATTAAACTCAAATAGTTTCAGTGTTAATGCAATAAGGGATGCACCTTCTGACATTGAAAGGGTGAAAGTAAACTGTTCGTTACTCACAGTCTAAACAGAAATCAATATTATGATATATGTTGGAAGGCACTTTCAGTCAGATGTAAAATGCAAAAAATCTAATTGGCTTACTAATTTTATTGTAAGCTCCTTGGGGCAAGGTCCACTTTCCCAATGTATGATTCCCTTTGCTGAACTTTTCCCCCACTAATAATACAATCATCACACTTTAGCCTGATGCTCTTAACCCTGTCCTGTATTTTTGTTTTGTAATAATACTATTTCTGTTAAGTGGTATGTACATTTATGGCACTTTATAAATAAAGATACATACATAAATAGATTCAATGTTATAAGTAACAACTGGCTAAATTATAGCAAAGGACAGTGCAGAATTACATGACTTTCAATGAAATATGTCCCCTACATCCAGTAAATACTAATTCTTTAGTCTGTAAAATGTCAAACACAGACAGTAGGTAAAATTCCCAAAAGAAGAGTATTTTTGCATGTTATTTCAAGATCTGATGGTATATGTTATGGTAACACTGAAATATCTGGTGATATGTCATGTGATCAGTAAAGTCATTAATAATGTCATGCATAATTTAATCAGTGATGTGAAAAACATGGATGGGCATGTGGCATTTCCTAAAAAAATAAATCCATTAAAATGTATACCCTTTTCACTACCACCAAATAAATTCCCACAAGAACCTGGTCATTTCCACCTATGCTTTCTATGACCATGAAAGTTCCTACTGCAATACTATAAAAATCTGGAACTTCCTGTAATACACTCAAGGTTTTAGTATCCAGTAAGCTGTTTGTGCACATGCACTATGTGCTTATAGTATTTACTCTGGACACTTGTCCACCTATCAGTGGTGAAGTAAATTTCTTTCCGTATAATGTTTCCAGTCCTTTGCCCTTTGAATATGACATTTACAATCTGCTTGTACATTTATGGCACAGCCATTATTGAAACCTATAAGTGGCTTGGGATGTGACAGCAGAGTGCAAAATAAGACATGAGTTCTATTTTCTACAAAAGAATAGGACAGGCAGCCAATTGCCAGGCTGTTATTTTTGACATTTTTTTACTTCTTTCTAAGAACTCAGTAAGTGTGGGTTGGCAGTAATGTGTAACTTAATTGCTTTAACATGACTAGTGGTAGTTGAGATGGTGGCAGCAGTTTTTGCACTTGTGGATATAGCATGTCTCTTGCCACCTCCAACTGACTGATTTTCCTCCTACATGCTTTTCACAGCATCAGTAGGAGACATGGGAATTATTCTTCCTAAATAAAATATTGACATCTACAACACTACTATTATGCGTCCCTCAGTCCCATGCACTTTAGGAGTTCTGCTACTCTGCTGTTTCTAGTCATTGCACCTTTGACATGCTGAAGGTTTGTCTCTCAGTCACATGTGCCTAGATGTAATCCTGATTTCCTCCTGCTCACCTATTTTTTAAAGAGAAAACAGATGACATGTTTATCTCCTGGATCATGAGTGAAGTATGTTAATACTGTAGATTTCATAGACTGAATTCCTGAGGAACTACAGCTTATTACCTCATCACTACTACATGGGCTAGATGTTGCATTAGTAGGAGCTGGTGGCAATGACACTGAAATCTAAACATCTACAGAACACTCAGCTAAGGTCCTTGATGTTGACATGTATTGCTGTTAAGTCACTCCCTTCCTCAATCTCAATGTCTCCTTTTAGCCCACATCCCCTTTACCTCACATCCAGGAGCAGCCTTAAAGATGTACATGGTGGTTGACATATTTGCCACCTGCTTGATTCTATGGCCCTTCAGATCCTTCTAGGACATGTATTTCAATGTTCAGACGCATAACATTCTGCCCAGTTGTGAGTCTGTGCATTCAAAAACAGGTTCTGGAAGGACCAGAGAGGCCATAAAAATGTAAGGATGGAAGCTGGTGGCAAATTCAAGCATGTCACCCTCTGTACGCATTTTCAATGAGGTTCCTGTATGTGAGGTAATGGGAGGTAGAAGGTTAAATAGATAAATCACTGGACTGCCTACTGGATTGGATCTTTTAGCAATCTGGCTGGAGACCCAATTAAAAGATGACCCCTGAATATAAGGTGAGGTAAGTTTTTCATACTTAAATGCCTGAAAAAAAACCTTGTCTCATATTTGGGCATATCTGATATTTACACGTGCAGACTTTCCAGTTAATGTCTCAAATAGTTTATAAACAGACAAATTGCACCTTTCAGGTACATCCATTTTTTCTGTATCACATCACTATCTACTTGATCTTTATCAGAGGGAGGGACATATTCTAAATCAATATCATGAATAATTATGTCAACCACATAATATCTTACAGTGACAATTTCTCTTCCTTTCAACTACTTTCATATTTGGTAGGTTTTTTTAAGTCTGAAAAAGCTTATTTTTGCTTTTACCCTTAGGAGGATTTATAGCAAATAGACATTGACATTTGTGGTGGGGTATCATTGTATAGAGTTGGTCTCACTGATAAATCATCCTGTGCTATAGCATCAACACCAGAATGTGACTCATTGTCCTACTATTCTGGTGAAACTTTTAATTCATTTTTATCAACAGACTCCTCAGGACCAGGATGATCATCAGCATTTATTTTACAAGCTGTAGCAACTACTGCCACAGTCATTGTTTTTGTATCACTTTACCACCAACACATCCATGCTCTCCTCCTAATCCTTTCACCCTACCCCTGTACCAATACATATTAATTTCTTTTTCTTGTCTGCGTGAAGTGATGTTTTGTCTGTTGTGGTCTGTCAAAAAATAAACAATGTAGAAAAAATAATAAAAATGCACTCTCTGTACTTCAAAAATGGTCAAAAGAAAGCAAAAGCTGTGTTCTTAGTTTCCACTGTTTCGGAGATCACTGTCACTGTCCTGATAAAGGTGACATTGATCACATAAATGTTGACCAAAATAAACACAGACTTTGCTCTTTTTTTTCAAACTATGTGAGAGGACATTTGTGATTAGTAATGCCATATGATCAGTAATATAATTGATGATGTCATGTGATGTTTTTTCTGATAATGTCAATTGTGATGCATGATGCCATCTGAAAATTAAGGAGTGGGTGCAATTAAGGGAAACCTAATTTCCTGGCTTTTGTGTGCTTCAGCGAAAACCATAGAGTTGGCTTTAACAAAAGCTTTTTGCCTTTGACTTTCTAGTGTTCAAAAGCTATTTATTTCTCATATGAATTATTTATAATTGAGAACATTAGAATTACATTTAAAGAGAAATCTTTTATTTTAATTTAAATACATATGATTAAACTTTTTTATTTTTAATATGTTTATTGTTACTAAAATTATTATTACCAATTTTTTTTAAATATACATTTAAATGTTTTTCACAATATTGTTTTATTATATTGGTATAAAACACCCACAGGTTTTTCACAACAATTTACTGTAGATTCAATTAACAAATACTTAAAAAGCAAGTTAGTATTATTTTGACATTATGTTATATGTTATTTGATCTGCCTGTTATCGGTTGCAGTATAACCAAAAGCCCTCCCTAACACTATTATAAATTTGGCAATTATGACAGTAAATTAGTAAATGAAAGTAAAAGAAAATGAATCTTTATACCAGAAAATCCATGATATTTTATTAAATCTGTATATCAGAAGTACTCAAAAACACTTTCCAACACCAACATAAACATCTGTTCATAAAGTCTATCTTTATTCAATCTGACATCCATGTCAGCAACCAAAAGGTCTTTCCAACAAAACTATGATATGCTATTCAGATCTGCATGTTATACAAATCTGCAATAACTTCTTGTGTGTAAATCGTATTTTACACACAACCAAACAACTATGAATCAAGAAGTCAATAAAAGTACATTGCCCATCACTGTGTCAAATTTAAAATAAATTTGTTCAATAGATTTTGCTATAGCCATGCCCAATTTGTCTTGACTGCAAATATCATATAACTAGCAACGTGGGACGGCGTTGCCCGTCAGGATATATAGGGAATTAATGCACACACACGGATGCAAGACAAACACACACAGCGACACACACGCAAATGCACACGCATTCACTGAGATGCATAAAGATCGACACAGTCATACATATATACATGCAACGCACAACATGCAGACACAGAGTGTGATACAGACATGCAACACACACAGTGAGGAACACACAGACACACACAGAAGCGAGTCATAAGGGGGTGACTTATGTGTCATTGTAATGAGTTTATGTTTGTACTTATGCTTCAACTGTGGCATTCATTCATATAGTTGAAATGCATGTGGTAATTGCACATACTATGGTAGAAGGTGAACCGTGCTGGCTCCCGGGGTGTGAGTGAGTGTGAGTGAGACTATGGTGGAAGGTGGATTGTGCTGGCTCCCGGGGTGTGAGTGTGAGTGCGAGAATGAGTGATTGCATGTGAGTGATTGTGTGAGTGTGTTAGTGAGTGTGTTAGTGTGTGCGAGTGTGAGTGTGAATGAGTGTGTGAGTGCGTGTGATTGAGTGCGTGTGATTGAGTGCGTGTGATTGAATGTGTGTGTGTTTTTTGTCTGATGTGTTTGTGTCTGTAGTGTAGGAGCGAGTGGCAGCCATTTTGTTTTTTCAGTTACTTGGATAGTGGTGGGTGAGCTGGAAAGTGGGGGCAGGCCAACTCCCTGCATAATTTAAATCACTCCCCCATTTTATCACCCAATGGGAGCAGTAACTCCTCCTTACTTAACCCTTTGAGTGCCAGAGGGGTACGCAACGCATTGCTTTGCAATGCGTTGTGTACCCCTCTGGCACTCAAAGGGTTAAGTTGAGATAACACAGCAATATAACACACGGTGGCTCTTCAGTTGAGGCAACGTAGCAATATGCTGAGGGAACAAATAGAAAGTGGTGTTTGAGGCTTGCACTCTGTAACATACAGCAAAGCATCTCTCTCCCTTTAAGGAGAAAGGCCGGGAATCAGGAAGCAGGAAGTGGAGGAGTGACAGTTGAAAACAGACAGTGAGGTGACTGAAGAGATGAAAAGCGTTAAATAGAAGAGTTGCTATTAAGTTTATCCCTAAGTTTGTATTTTATGGAAACATTACACACTCGTACTGAAACAGAGTGTATGGAGGGGTCATGATCCTGAGTGAAAGTGTGTGTGGACCAGGAGAAGTTATTGATATCCCCTACTTCAGGAGCGAGTGGCAGTTATATTTTTTTTTGTCAGTTGGATAGTGGTGGGTCGACCAACTCCCTGTATGATAAACACGCCCCCATTGAATCACCCAATGAGAGCAGTAAAGTCCCCATTGAATCACCCAATGGGAGTTGTGTCTCCTAATGAGACTTAAATCATGTAATGAGGCATTCTGTTCAATGTGTGTTTGTTTTCTGAGGAGATATAAATTATGTTCTTTGTGTGAGGTACCATAAATTATGCAATGAGGCTTATTCTTTTATATATATAGATGGACAAAATCATACTTTTCCCAGCCCCAAGCCTCGTACTTTTTTACCTAACAGATTTGAACCTTGGGACTTACTTCTAAAATTCCAATTTCACATTAATTTCCTAATCTGTTCATAAGCATAAGAAAATTGGCCTTTAACATCAAAGTGTTGTTCAAACCTTAAATGGCAGGGCGACTTCACTGCCATAATAAATAGTTCTATCTCATCAATGCAAAGGGAAAACTAATGTGTATGGTATGTGGGAAGAACCAGATAGTTAACCATGTAAAAAAAAGGAAAGTTCACTCAAGTGTGCCAGTCTTCAAGGAAAATCAGCTCTCTTCTTGGAAAAAAAAAGAAAGTCAAAACCTTTTTGTTATAAAGAAAGTGATATCGCCTATAAAGAGCAAGTAGTGGAAATTTAACACATCCTACAAGTTTAGTCATAAATCATCTATATGTCATCTCTTTTTCAGGTGACTAGCTCAAGTTTGTTTTGGTCATAAGTGGAACTTTGTTAATGAACTGTGAACAGCTAGTTGAGCAGCTAATGGCCACATGGCCAAAGTATTAGATGTTGGTCACCCTTTTAATTTTCATTATCTTGTTTTGGTGAAATAAGATGTCTGTCAGTATACCATGAGGGGTAAACCTAGCATTTCTAAAGTAGGGTTTCTGAAAATAATACTTTTTCAGTACTACCTAGAATTTACATTGCTGCCTACATTAATTACCATTGTATAAAAAAAATGTAAATATTGGGGCAAAAGACTGCAAAAATGTTCCTGGGCAACAGGAAACCTCCCCTCTGCCACTGAAACTGGATGTGGTGAGTTTAGTTTTGATTGGTACAAGTAATAATAATAATAATAATAATAATATATTTAAATTTGCTCAACATAATCTTAACAAGGTACAATGGAGAAAAATGCATATTTTTCTCTCTCTCTCATTCTTCCATGTGTGTATATGTAAATATATATATATATATATATATATATATATATATATATATATACATACACATGCACTATGGTTCAGTATCAAATAATGTGGATTTGTAAGTGCATAAAACAACCATCCCAAAATCCTATCAAAAATAACCCAAACCAAAATCACACCACAAACCCTAACAACTATACCCTTAACTACCCTAACCCAATCCAATTATCACCCTTCACACCCTAACTGTACCCATATCTCTTTTATAAACTACATGTTATCTGTATTAAGTGAAACAGACACATTTTAAACTTGCCATTGTGATGCTCAGCATTTACTACCTGCCAATGCAATAGGATACCCTGTACAATAAGGAAGAAGTCAAAGTTCAAGTTCTTGTAGATTGAGCTTTTAACTCCTTGAATGACAGAAACTTATCTAGCATTCAAGGTATTAGAAATGCCATTTTATTCAAAGGGAATTTGGGACATTTTTATTTATTCCTCATGCTGCAGTTGATTTGCACCATATTTGTACCTTTTTAGTTCAGCCTATAGTTTCAGTTCTATCGTTCCTGACTACCAGACATTGACCTGGCTTGTTACCTTGAAATGCTCTCGATTTCTACTTTTTCCAGTCTATCAGTTTTTAATTACTCTGACCCCGAGCTACCTGCCTCTTACCTTGGACTGTCTGACAATGGTACTTCTGCACCATCCTTGGACTAGGTTCTCTGACCTTTGGATGCAGAACTTCTGGTGCTCAACCCCTGTGTGTGAGCTTTTGACCCTGCATCATAGTCATCTGGCACTAGGTTCCAACCACCAGAAACATTACAGATGGTCCCAGATCAATGACATGGATATAGAAAACCAGCGCTACCTCAGGTCCCTATGCAGAAATGAGAATAGTTGATATTGTAGTATTTTATAAGCAAGTACTGGTATGAACTATGCCAGAATAGAAATAGTTGGTATTATAGTATACTATAGGCAAGTTCTGGTATGGGCTAAAAATACTAACATTTCAAAAGTACATAAATAAGTGAAAATAGTTCCAAATTGAAAAAATCTCAAAGTAGTCCAAAAATATATATAAATACCTATATATAATCCAATTGGGAATCCTAAATATTCCACCATAGGCACATCCGATGCTGCTAGTCCCGTCTTTTCTCTGGACCTCCGAGACATATTTTCATTTAAAACATAAAAGAAAAAGCAGGATAGGGAGGAACAGCACAATAAGATGGTTCTAAATGTAGTACTTGATTCAACAATGTATATAAAAGTATAAAATTCGGGTTGAGATAAAACAAAGTTAGATAATCGATCACTTAGTACCTATACAAAATATTAATCCACAGAAGTATTGAAACAAATGAGTAAAATCAACGTTCTTAAAATTGACAGGTCACAACATTGGAAAAATTTGTAACCGACTTTTTTGGTATGGAGTCACAGCACACACAGCCGCATCCAGTTCACCATCTGTAGCCTCAATAGAATACTTGATAAATACTTGACAACAATATAATATAAATATATCTAGTGTATATCTCAAAGATTTAAGCATATTCAATATAATGTACAAAATATTTAATTCACAAAAGTGTAGAAACAAATAAGTAAAATCAATATTCTTAGGAATTCTTAAAATTGACAGGTGTCATGGACTCTCATTAATAAACACACAAAACAGTACAAGTGAATTTAAACCAGTTTATTGAGTGAAAGATAATAAGAGTAATAGCAATAACCTTTCCTCAAGTCAAGAGGAGAGATAACGTCAGGACAGTGTCTAGTCCACTACCCAGGAGCTGAAACTGAGCCACCATGGGTCTATGGTACTGAGTCTTAGAACCAGACTTCTCTCTGCCACAACAGGAAGGAGCATCAAGACTAGTACAGGAGCGTACCCAAACAGGCCTGAGAGGGAAGGCAATACGAGGACTTGAGTAGCAAAATGTGAGAGATGCCCAGTGGAGGCACAGAGCATAGAATAGACCACCATTACCAATATAGTAACTGGTTGCACCACTCGAGGCAGCAGAGTAGGTGCTAGATAGATGCAGCCAGATAGGAGTGCACCACTGAGACAAGGAGACAGACTAAGCTTGCACTCTATCTTATCGAGGGCAACAGGAGGCAAAGAGCATAGGTAGCACCACGCGTGCTAAAGCCAGGCAACAGGTAAGCGTACGAGGCGGGTGCTAAGGAATAAGACTAAGTTGCACTAGCTACCTGGAGTCAATAGGAATGCACCAAACGGAGGCAACCTGCAAGCGATCAGCCAGTAGCTGAGCTACAAGGTAAAGGAGCGTACCCTGGATCGGCCTAATCATAGTCAGACAGGAGCAAGGCACAAGCAGAGCTTCAGTAAGACAGGCCACAGTCAGGAACCGGAGCGGGTAGTCAGCCATAGCAAAGGTAAGTACGGAGTGGGTAGTCAGACAAGCCAGAGTCATACACGGATCAGGAAGTCAGCCATAGCCAAGGTCACAACCGGAGCAAGTAGTCAGACAAGCCAAGGACTGAACACCAGGAGACAACATAAACCAAGCAAGGGTCAGAGAGACAAATGAGATGCGTACAGGAACTCCACGAAAGGGCAACTAAGCCCTGTTCACCTTCAGTATATAAGGCCGAGCTAGAAGGTAGAGCTAGCCATAGCTAAGTGACAGGCAGCTACAAAATAGGGAGCACAACATCAGAGGCACATGCTCGGAAGCGGATCAGGCAGACAGCATGTCGCCTGCTCAGACAACAGGCCGGCCATCAGCAAGCAATCACTGTACCATGATAACAGGTCATAACACGGAAAAAAGTTGTGCCCACCTTTTTTAGTCTGGAATCACAGTACACACAGCCGCATTCAGTTCAGCATCTGTAGTCTCAATAGCATACTTGATAACAATCTAATATAAATATGTCCAGTGTATATCTCAAAGATTCAATAATGTCCAAAAGGAGACAGTATATATAATCTAAACCATTGATGAAGATCGTTGATAAAGACAAAAATTACTAAACATGTCCATATGTAAAATAAATCTAATCCATCAGTAGGTCAACCAAAATATATATTTTAGGAACACATGTATCCTTTGATGTACAGAATTCGGGGAAACATGTCTCCAATTGTGAATGCTCTTACTTGATTTAGGTTGACAGCAAGCACGTACAGTACTATTTGTACACACCTCCATGATCGTTCCCAGCTCCCTGCACTCTCACTCATAAGAGAGATCTTGCCGGAACGCGTTGATATCAAGTGCCAAACACAAACGCAAGGATCCTGCTAGTATCCCTTCTTGAATGGAGATAGTACCAGAGGAGATCTGAAATAGAGACGCCGCTCCAGAACCCAGATGGACACCTTCCAGAGGACTACAAAAGGGAGTGTGGAGACCCAAGCCAGAGCCTGGCTGAGAGTGTAGAGAGCTGGGAACAATCGTGGAGGCATGTACAGATAGTATTCTACGTGCTTGCTATCTATCTAAATCAAGTAAGAGCATTCACATTTGGGGACACATTTCCCCAAATTCTGTACAACAAAGGATACCTGTGTTTCTAAAATATATAGTTTGGTTGACCTACTGATGGATTAGATTTATTTATACATGTGGACATGTTTACTAATGTTTGCCTTTATCAACGATCTTCATCAGTGGTATAGATTATAGATACTGTCTCCTTTTGGACATTATCAAATCTTTGATATATACACTGGACATATTTATATTAGATTGCTGTGTGTGTGCTGTAATTCCAGACTAAAAAGGCAGGCACAACTTTTTTCCTTGTTATGACCTGTCAATTTTAAGAATACCTAAGAATATTGATTTTACTTATTGGTTTCTACACTTTTGTGAATTAAATATTTTGTACATTATTTCTGACATTAATAAATCTTTGAATTATTCACTAGATATATTTATATTATATTGTTGTCAAGTATCTATCAAGTATTCTTTTGAGACTACAGATGGTGAACTGGATGCGGCTGTGTGGGCTGTGATTCTAGACAAAAAAGTTGGGCACAACTTTTTCCCATGTTGTGACCTGTCAATTTTAAGAATATTGATTTCACTAATTTATTTCAATACTTCTGTGGATTAATATTTTGTATAGGTACTAAGCGATCTAACTTTGTCTTATCTCAACCTGAATTTTATACTTTTATATACATTGTTGAATAAAATACTACACTTAGAACCATCTTATTGCACTGTCCCTCCCTATCCTGCCAGATCAATGACAGCCTGCTAAGGTTGGCAAATGGTAAACAAGCAGATAGGTCTTGACAGGCGGCAATCAAGCGGAGTCCACTGTAACATGCAGGATCAATATTGGATAGTCAGGAACAGCAAACACCATGCAGCAAAGAAGGAGACAAGACAACAAATCCCTTCTTCCTTGTGGCTGGGGCTTTTTATAGCTGGAGACTGGTGCCAAATGGATCATCATCTGCATGCAGTGCATCCTCCTATTGCTTTTTGCACTTATGTAATTTTGAATTTTTAACTGCTGTATTTCTGCACTGAGCAGAAATTGTAGCAACATTTAAATTGTGCACAATGTTATGGCATTGTGTTGAACTCACAGATATATGCAGTGTATGATGGACATAAGACAGCTGGATGCCGTCACAGCAACTTCCATTGGATCAGACACCAACATAACAAGCTCTGTTTGGGACTTTTGTGAATATGGGAGAAATGGTATTTGAAGTACAGGGGTTATGTCCTTTATTGGAGTGGGATCATTATCTATAGTCACCTGTAGTCACACTTTACTTACTCAGAACTTTTAATCTTAATGCTTGATATATGTGTATGTGTGTGGGTTGGGTGGCTGGGGTCAAACTAACTGGGGTAATGGTTCCTTTACCAGAGCAAAGTTCAAAAGTGAAAAGAAGCAACCTTGACTCATGACATTAATTAAGGAAAACCATGTTAGATTGTAAACCAGGTGACAGGGCCTTATGGTTTAGTGTAAAAAGAAAGAACTGCCTTGGTGATGTTATCCTGGAAACTCAATTTCCCTAATTTTTTCTAAATATGTTTAATTAACCTTACCATAACTCTTCTCTTCAGCCAGAACAAAAAAGCTAACTTTGATTTTATTTTTTGATATGCTCAAATAAATTAATTTTTTTCCTGGTATTTTCTGAGCCTGAGGAGGATTTACATCCCAGACACCACTAGGAAAGGCAGTCTAGGCTGCCTTAGCTCCACCCATGGCCACACCCCCATACCTTCTACCCACCACATCCCCAGTGACAGAGACACCAGAGCAAAGCAGCAGTTAGTGCAGCTACCACACCCCCTATGACTGTTAGATTCTGGAGCCAGCGGAAGCAGATAGTGTTGCTTCCACCCCCACCATATCCCCTGTTACTGATAGACTCCAGAGCTCACCAGCAGCAGATAGCACTCAGCATATTGATGGCATCACCTAGATCATCGTCACATAATAATATCCACTACCCCCCACCATCACTCCCAAGGTGTTCCTCAGCAGTAGAACTGCCATGGACAAATTTGCCATCAGTACCATCAACAGGTAGTGACCCTTTGGGAGTGTCAGTCACACATTGCCTTATCACCGCCATCAGTAACTTCTGGGTTTGGTGGGATGGATAAGGGACACAGTAATTTACACCAAATTATTTCTTGGGAAATAGTTTAACATTGTCAGCATGCAGATATACCAAGGTGTGTCATTCCCAGTCTTCACAAAGTGTTCACACACTACAAATATTACAGTTGTTGATAATAATTGCACAGTTCCTCCCTGGCCCCATGAAAAAGATTCAAACACTTTTGGATTGATTGGATAGCTTCTGCTCCGGGGTGAACCTGAAGAGGTGGTGACTTGTTGTGCCGTTGCATCACCTGACGTAGATCACCACTTGTGCGGGATGGTATTAGATGCTGTTTCATTTTTTAAAAATGTAAGTATAGTAACAATGTTGCTAGTATAATTATATTAATGGCATAACAAGTGGTACTGAAAGTCCATGCTGGACTGGCTGGAGTGGACACTTGCTGGTGGACCACTAAGGGTTTCCACTGCAATATTTACCAGTAATGACTATACACAATGACTATATTTTGTTTGCCAGTACTCAAATGAGTCACTGTTTATGGCTAGAATATAGTTATCCTGTAGGTATGCTGTAACCATCTCAAATACAATGGGACCAGAACTTGGAGCTAGATGGTGTACACGTGTATCAGGTAACCATTCTTATCCTGGTAGCAAGATTGGATTGTCGGACTAAGCCAGAGATCATACACGGAGCGGGTAGTCAGACAGAGCCACAGGTCAGACCCAGAAGGGATGGGCAGACAAGCCAAGGATCAAGCACTAAGCGGGTAGTCAGCCAGAGCCACAGGTCAGCACCAGATTGGATTGTCAGACTAAGCCAAGGGTCATACAGGGAGTGGATAGTCAGACAGACCCACAGGTTGGCACCAGGATGGATGGTCAGACAAGCCAAGGGTCAAGCATGGAGTCAACAGAGAAAAGGATACTACTGCACTGGACACCAACGTAAGGACAAATGATCCAGGTGTCCAGGCAGCCTTATATACTGACAATAGGGAGAGGAGATGGGGCACACAATAGGGACCATGACCCTTTAAGAGCAGTGCGCACGTCACTGGCAGATTCCTTCGATGATGTGCGCTCGCACAGACTGCCGGCCGGGAGGAGGAATCAAGACGCGGCATGACCAGCCGCGAGAAGGCATCAAAAAGACCTGCTCCCAGCTGCCGGCCTCAAGTTAACTACTGACTGTGATAGTCCAGTCCTTTGCTTTTAATGCTCAATGCATTCTAACGTTATTTACCACCTGCATCATGTCTGCGTTGTTGTTATTGTAAGAATCAGGGGCCTTGCTCTTCATTTTTCATATTATGGGAAGTATCTCAGTGATTCAGGCACCTGCACTACTAACCAGCAAGTTGACTTTCTCAAAAGGTTTCAGTAGCTCTTATAAGTCACAAATTAGCTGCCATAGACGACGTGACTAAGAAGCCCTCTCCAAAACTTTCCAGTTAAGCAATATATACTAACTAATGGCCTTGTTCTAATCACAGAAATATTCCAGTATGTACAATGTGGAATTCTAGCTGGTAGGGAGCTTCATTTTAAGCTGGAGATGGGGCAGGTAGTATATAATACATTGTGTATGCTGTCATGTGGCGTCTAAAGTTAATATCTTTATACATCTTTAGTTTTTATATTTATGTTTTTTTTATTATGTGCATAAACACATTTTCATGGTTTGTCAACTTTAACCAATATTTATTAAGAGACCAAACACAGCAGTCCACAACTCTTGAGTACAATCCCTTCTTCCTACACCACCCAACACTAACCTTATTTTCCAAGCCATGGCACACTTAGGTTATCCCAGCCAAATGGGGGTTGAGGATAAGTAGGAAATTGGGGGGGGGGGGGCTGGAACACACAGGAGGGATGGAGGCTGGGTCAAAAGCAATAAGGAGAAGAACAAGAAGAAGTCTGAAATCCTAATTTCTGACCCTGCCCTCCTTCCGGTGTATTGGCTAAAGGCATATGACATCACAATACCTGCCCATACCTGCCCCTCACCTATCATGTGCAAAGTCATCACATGTAAGACCTGGCAATATATGCACCGATGTTATTGGAGATACTCAAGATTTTTTTGAGAGTGTCAGATTCTGAGTAACAATTAAATTTAAGACAAAAGGGGCAAAGCAGGGCACATGCACCATATCTGCTATTCTCAAAGAAAGATGTTGCAATAGTGCTAGGTCTAGGGTCTCACTGGAACTGAATGTCAAAAAGCATTAGAAGCACTCACAAGTGTTAGGATATTGGCATCTATTGCTGTTTAGTAGTCAATAATAGTGAGTGTGACTGGATGGCAGTTTACCTTAGAAGCAGTAATGCTGATGGTGACGATTGATGATTGTGTATTGTAGGCAAATTTACATCTCCAGCCTTTCCTGGTGATCTCACAAAGAGTTTATAAACAGGCATATTGCTCTTTTCCAGTGATGGAAGTTTGAGCCTTTTCTTTTCAGCTACTTTTTGTTGGCCAAATCATCATCACTTTTACTCTCCACTTTATCTGTATCTGAAGAAGGAAGGAAACGGGAGGTACATAATTCATATGAACATCATCGTCATTTTTAATTAAATAATCATCATCAGCATCTTCAGCTTCCTCCTAATCCCAACTAATTTCATATTCTTGTATGTTTTTATAAGTCGAAAATGCTTTTTTTCACTTTTCCACTTACGGGAAGCTTGTCTACTAGTTTGTGCTGGAGTGTTACTGTCACTATCTGATGCAGCACTTGGGCTCACTGCTAAATTATCCTCTGCTATGGCAACACTAGAACATGACTGCTTATCATCTTCAGGTTTAGTATGACTACTTATAGTCGTGGTGACTTCTTCAGCTCAACAAGAGATGGCAAGAGGGACAATAGGGGGCCCTCTGTCACATTTTCATAATCTCCTCCAACCAGTGAGATGTCTGTAATAGAGCAGTAAGGAGGAACTGATGGTGGTGATGATGATGATGGTGGATCAGCTACACTACCACCATTAATGGCCTTTTTTGCCCAAACTGAGAAGGAATGGGAGACAGGGATGGGGATGGGCATCACTACCACCAGCAGTGAGATTTTGGAATTTGCGGAGTTTGTGCTGCTCTAATTCCTGCTGTTACAAGGACAACAGGATGCGGAGGAGTGGGCTAGGCTGACGCAGACCACTGTGGACACAGTGAGAATGGGATCAACAAGTGATGCGGGACTAGGATGGTTTCACTTGCCAGCAGCAGCAATACTCCTGGTCCTAGTAGCAGTGCTGATTCTGAGGCAGTAGCAGCAACAGCAGCAACATCATTCTCTGCCACAACCAGTGCCCTGATAACAAACATGAAACACAGGCACCATGACGTTTATGTCAAACACCCACAAAAGAAATGTTTCCTTAGGGTTGGACCTCTAATAAGCATAAGTCCTACAAAATCAATGCTTCCTCAGGGCTTGGACCTCTAACAACAAATCCTACAAATCATCCTATACAAAATACTCTATCCCATCATGTACCAATCACAACTTATGTCGGTGGTCCCGGTCTCTGTCATGTTACATACCAATTTCTTATTTTATTTATTTTTTATTCACTATCCCCCAAATACCATTCAACAATCCCCCAGCCAAAAAAATTCCCTGTTCAACTGATTCTTTCCCAAGACTCCACCATCCAATACAGGCACCCATCTCAGACCACTTTTATACCATGTCTTATTTTTTTATTTTTTATTGTTTTATTAACTGCCCCCCCAATTCCAGTCAACAAATCCCCCCAAAAAATTATCTGTTCAACTGATTGTTTACACAGACTTCACCAACACAGGCACCCTCATACCCCTTTTATACTATGCCTTTGGGAAATAAAATAACATTTGCTATGTGTTGTGTGTAAATTCAGTGTTCCCGTTAATTTCGATGCAATAAGCTAGGCAAAAAAAGACAGCAATTTTCATGGGAAATTATTTGCCAAATGGGAAGAGCCATTATTCACCAATTTTGATTTGAGGCTTTTTTGCCCATCCCTAGTAACAACCATGACTGCAATGAGTTTCTGTAATGTGATTTTACTACCACCAACATATCCGTTCACTTCTCCTATTGCTTTTCCCTTACCTTGCCTCTAGCATGTTTGGTAGGCATAATGATAATAATTAGTGTTGAGCGAGCACCGCGATGCTCGGGTGCTCGGGTGCTCTGACCGAGCACCCCCTGCTGCTCGAGTGCTCGGCCGAGCACCCGAGCCCCATTCAAATGAATGGGAGCACTCGAGCATCAAACCAGGCACCCCCTGCTCTGATGAGCGGAGGGTGCCTGGTCAATGTCCCCCTTCATCTCCGCTATGCCCCTCTTCCACAATGTCCCCCTTCATCTCCTCTATGCCATAGAGGAGATGAAGGGGGACATTGTGGAAGAGGGGCATAGCGGAGATGAAGGGGGACATTGTGGAAGAGGGGCATAGACTCTATGCCCCTCTTCCACAATGTCCCCCTTCATCTCCGCTATGCCCCTCTTCCACAATGTCCCCCTTCATCTCCTCTATGGCATAGAGGAGATGAAGGGGGACATTGTGGAAGAGGGGCATAGCGGAGATGAAGGGGCACATTGTGACAGACGGGCATAGCGGAGATGAAGGGGGACATTGTGGAAGAGGGGCATAGAGTCTATGCCCCTCTTCCACAATGTCCCCCTTCATCTCCGCTATGCCCCCTTCATCTCCGCAATGCCCCTGTACCTCCATTCCCTGGTGGTCCAGCGGAGCGTCTTCGGATCTGTGCCTCTTCCGGCACAGATCCCCGCAACCCGAACATGTCGGGCGAGCACATGGCGGTACTCGTACGAGTACCGCCATGTGCCGAGCAGAGCGATGCTCGAGCCGATCCGAGCATCGGCCGAGCACGCTCGCTCAACATTAATAATAATTTAGATTTTCACTGTAAAGTATACCCCACCGCTGTTATCATTTTGAGTGATGCCTTGTATGTCTAAAAATAATGGCTTACATATACATCTGTCTGCCATTGTTAACTCAGGTGAAGAATCTCCTGCTTGCATCTGTCTGTGTCACCAATCAGTCAAATGTTTTTGTTTCCTTTTTTAACCTTTCCTTGTCTGTCCAGGTTACTGTCGATGTCTGCAAATCACTCCTTAAAACTACAAGAAACTCCTGGGGGGTTTATAAACTAAGGTGTAATAAAGAATTGATAAAGAATTGATAAAGAGGAGATAACATCCCCAGTCAAATCCCTTCTCCAGTTACTATATTATTTTATGGAGCCAATGCACTAAGATCTCTCTGACTTGAGATATCTTACTGTATAGAGCCCATAGAATAACATAGGACTTGGAGAAGTGATATCACTGGAAAGGTTATCTCCTCTTCATTGCCGCTTTATTACACCTAGGGGTATATCTTCCCAGTTCTCATTCTTTGTCTGTCTGCCTCTAAACTACTAACTAGCTAATGTCAAAGTTCTCTTTCTTTCCAAAAGACTGCAGTGTTAGTTTTTACAGTACAGGATGGATCAGTGCTAGCTTCAGAATCAAAACCAGCTTGCAATAAAAGAATAAAGAATACAGCAGATGGTACAACACCCACCCACCACACCTCAGTATTTGAGTTTTCCACTTGTTCTTCATGAGGGGTAGAGTGATTGTGTGTAATTTAAACAGATGCCAAGCTGTACCTCTTGTCTATGTGTATTTTCTTCAATATATGATGTACTGTTGGTCTTCATAGTATCAGTTAATGTCAGTAGAGTCTCAGCCAGGCTCATCCAGCTCAGGCAGGAAGAATCACCTGCATGCTATCTGTCATTTATCTATCAAAAATGTTTGCTTGTTTTCAAAACTCTCTCTTCACACCCAGAGAACAATTGGCAGTGACTACTAACACACCTATTAAGGAACTCCATCTCACTCTCTTTGCCTGTTTTCATGCTCTAGTTAGCATCCAACATTCTATTGCTTTCTTTCTCTCCCAAGTACAGACTGGTTATATGCCTGACACTAACATCCCATTCTTACAAGCACTGTGAGAATACATAGGAGAAACTCTCTACAGGGGAGGTATTATAATTGATTTGAATACAATAAAAATGGTAGAGAAAAGCAGGACATTTTCTGTAGTTTTCTCACATTGCAGGAAGCACTGTTTTTTGCATATTTCTCTTTTGTGGGAAAACATTTCACCCTTCCCTAGTTAAAATTTGTTGTGTTCCATGTTTTTTTCAGTTTTGAGACAATTCTGATGAGATATAATTTCAAGACTACCTTGCGAGTGTACCAAAGAGTTGAAGAACAGATGTAGCCTTCCTTAAATGCCATCTTTCTTAGTTAAGCTTTCTTGATCTAATAAGCAGCTTCTATTGACTTGCATGGTTATCTTTGATAACATAACATGTAAAGATACAGATCAGAGGGGAAATTCATCTGTAATAGCATAACGTCAGCTATATAATTTGGTGAAAAATATTGGTCAGTCTCCGTTTTGAAGCCTTTTGCAACTAGACTTAAGAAAGCTAATGTTAATCCTCCAAAAACTCTTTCCAGACATGGCCAGAGTATCTGAAAGACTGATTGCTGTAGGAGTATGGTTAGATCAAGCTATGACCCATATAATAATAAACTAGTATTTATATAGTGTCTTTCTCTGCATGCTCTTGGAATTAACTGAATTGGCAACTGAAATAATGGGTGTTATTATTACCCAACCAATGGTACTCATTTATTGACCTCAGGGGGATGAAGGTCTGAGTTGACCCTGCTGGGATTTGAACCTGCAGCCTTGTGGTTTGAATTGGCTCCATAGTCAGGGACTTCACCACTGAGCTATCTCACCAGCATCCTACCCATCTGTAGGAGTTGTATACCCACTGGAAAGATTCTGGACCCAAAATAAATCAATCCAAGAGTATGAACGTATAAAAGTATGAGGTTTAGAAGAACACATATATTCTGTGTCTTCCGAGTAGCTGAAACTAGTATAGCAGCTTGTTAAATTAAGGTGCCATATGCAAAGAATTCACCTTAAGAGTAGAAGAAGGGGCTCAAGATTTATCATGACAATGAGCTAAACAGATATTAAAGTAAATTTTTATCAGGGCTGTCTTGATGAATCGAATTTGGGAAGGTATGAGTTAGCTATGGTGTAAGTCTGATTATTGATAGAGGCAATCAAGATTAATATTCTGTCCATATTATATGATTAATCCTGTATTTTAGAGAATGTCAATGATCTACACAGCAGTATTACTACTCCATTTCTTTTTTATATTGGCATGAGATGATAGAAGTACATCATGATGTATTATTCAACAAAATGGATCTCTAGCAAACAAATTATATCTGCTTTTGATAGAGAAGATACATCAATTTTATGCTTAATCTTTTTGTTCCATCTCTCTGGCACTCAAAGGGTTAATTGGTGAGTATTCATCTTCCACTATTTGAGATACAACACAAATTTAACTAACCATTATGATTTATTAACAGAGTGGCAGATTTAAAATTAAGCTCCTCTACCAGTGTTTAAATCTCACAACACTGAAGCAAACAGCATAAGCCATTGTGTGGAGGATTGGCCAAATGAATCATTAATCATCATATATAGTTCCCAAAATACATACTTAAATATGCATCATGAGTGTAACAGCATCTTAAATATTTACCAAGAATATGCATGGTTGGTGTATTGATAGGAGTAAGGAAAAGGGGATAGGAGGGAAATGGGAGAACAACAGAGAGCATCCTTTATCTATCTGTTGATGATGGCAATGTTCAGAAACAAATCTTCATGTTATATGTTGTTGTCTAACAGAACAAAACCAGTGTATAGGAACACACTTATTATTACAAATAAACTATGAAAGCGGGGTTAATAGAGCCAGCAAATAATCTATGAACAAAATGTCCTTCTCACTGACAAATTTAAGCTACGAAAAGAGTCTCTTGATAGCATGCCTTTGATAGATTCGGTTGAAAGAATTGGCATAGATCCTTAAGCAGGACTTTCACTGTTGAAATTTCCTGTCAAGCTGGTTTCCACCAGTTTATCCTTAGGTGGTGAACACAATGATGACTCACCCTCAGTATCAGGAGTGGAAGCACAATCTGGGCTCAATTTCAACTTAGGTGGATTTGGAGAAAAAAATTTCCTATTCTCAGAAATGTTGCGTTTCTGTACTCTGGTAGTCTTCATAAGAGTATTATGATCAGATAAAAACAAGTATTAAAAAAAGTCTAAGTAGACTTAATCAGTATACATGCTGTTAGTTTTTTTCACCCTGAGAGAGAGATCTCTCCTTATGCAAACGTACTGACTGAGATTGAGATCTAGACATGCCCCTAATATGTTTTTTCTTATTTTTTTTTTTCTTTTTAAATAGACATGCACACACAGACACACATGTATAAAGACTGGAAAGGGTTTCAGTGAACCCCTTCCTTGATTTTTTTAAAAATGAATATGGTAGCTCATCAGGACCCCATATTAACTTATATTTTCCTGTTCTCTCACTAAAGAAGGTTAGAGGAAGGAGTCCTTGGGTATTTTATTAGTTACATATGGGGTCTAATTTTTTTTTTATTCCTCTCCCAGAGGAAACGTAGAGAACATTGTTCTAGTATCCTTTCCTTAAACAAAGAAACATAGAATTTGACAGCAGATAAGAACCGTTCAGCCCATCTAGTCTGCTCATTTTCCTACTGTAAAAGCCTCAAACCTTATTTTGGTTCTTGATCTTTTGTTATGTTCAGGACAGCCTTATACCTATCCCATGCATTCTTAAATTCTGTCACTGTATTAACTTCTATCACTTCTGCTGGTAGGCTATTCCACTGATCTACGACCCTCTCAGTGTAGTAAAACTTTCTTACATTACATCTAAACCTCTGTTCCCCTAGTTTTAGACTACGGCCTCTTGTCCTAACACTTTACTCCATTGAAATGTACTTCCCATCTGCACTTTGTTGAATCCCTTCATGTATTTGAATGTTTTAATCATATCCCCTCTCTCTCTTCTCTCCTCCAAGCTATACATGTTCAGATCCTTTAGTCTATCCTGATATTTATTTTCCTGTAAACCAGTCACCATTTTAGTAGCCCTTCTCTGAATTTTCTCTACAGTATCTATATCCTTCTGGAGATGGGGTCTCCAGTACTGCACACAATACTCTAGGTGAGGTCTAACTAGAGATCTGTAGAGTGGCATGACCACTTCCATTTTTCTGCTACTAATGCTATACAACCCAGCACCCTGATTGCATCCCTCTCCATTTTGTTACATTGCCTGAGTATGTTTAAGTCATCAGAAATAGTTACTTCCAAATCCCTCTCCTCTGCTGACTCTGGTAGCAGAGTACCTTCTGCCTTTGGATTTGTATGTCCCAAGTGCATTATTTTACATTTATCAACATTAAACTGGAGCTGCCACACTCTTGTCCATTCTTCTACTTTACCTAAATCATTTGTCATTTTGTTTATTACCCTAGGATTGTCTACCCTGTTGCAGATTTTTGTATCATCTGCAAAAATGCATGCCTTACCTTGAAGACCTTTTGCAATACCATTATTAAAAATATTAAAAAGAATGGGCCCCAGTACAGATCCCTGAGGTGCCCCACTAGTAACATAACCTTCATCTGAATATTCTCCATTGACTACCACCCTCTGTCTCCTGTCACTCAGCCATTGACTTATCCATTCAACTTTTTTTTACATCCAGACACAAACACTGTAATATATTAATGAGTCTTCTATGAGGGGCAGTGTCAAATGCTTTACTGAAATCTAGATAAGCTACATCTATTGCTACCCCCCATGTCTATTATTTTAGTTACCAATTCAAAAAATATATGAGGTTAGTTAGACAAGATCTCCCTACTGAAAAAACATGCTGTTTAGGATCTTGCATGACAATTAAACTCAGATATTTAAAAATTATTTCCTTTAACATGGTTTCCTTTAATTTTCCCACTACTGATGTAATACTTACTGGTCTGTAGTTGCCAGACTCTTCCCTGCTACCTTTTTTTGGGAAGTATTACTATATTTGCTACCTTCTAATCTTTTGAAACTACTCCTGTCCATAGTGACTGATCAAATAATTATGTTAAAGGTTTTGCCAGAACACTCTTAAGTTATTTAAATAACTTTACGTGTACCTGATCTGGTCCCACTGATTTATCTTTTTTTTTACCATAGAAAGTTGAAGTAGAACTTCTTCCTCTGTAAACATGCATGCTTTCCCTGTCTTGTTGTTTTGTTTTTCTTACAGACTTCCCTTCACTTTCCTCTGTAAAAACTGAACTGAAATATTAATTTAGACAGTCAGCCCTTTATTCTCATTTATGTAACTTCAATTTTTTGTTTTCAGTCCAGCTAGTCCTTGTTTCATTTTCATCCTATCACTTATTTATCTAAAATATGGTTTATTGTCTGGGCAATTTTTTCCTCTGTGTGTGCTTTTGGCACATCTAATAATGCATTTAGCCTCTTTTAGTCTAGTCTTGTACTGATACTTATCTCCCTCCTTCTGCGTCTGCTTATATTTTCTAAATGCTTCTTTTTTCACTTTTACTATATTTGCCACTTCTGCACGGTACCACGGCAGTTTTCTTTTTCTTTTACCCTTCCTGACATGTCCAAAGCAATACTCTGACATGTCCTTTGCAATGTGTCTTGCTCCTCCTTTCCTTGGGCATTTTTTAAATCAATATGGAGCCTTTGGACCCATATTGATTTATTTATTGTTTTTATTTTTTAGGGGTTAATATGGGATGTATGTACCCTATATTAACTTATTTTGTTGAAAAGTTAAAGAAATATGGGAGTGTCGGTACACCTTATTTTTTTCTGTTTTTGTATTGAACTTGTTATGCGAGGGAATGAAAATCCCTCCTTTTAACCAAATAACATAAACAGGATGCAGAGATGGAGGGATCATGTTATCCCCAAAAATTGTCTCTAAGACCATTTTGGCCTTAAATAAATAATAAAAACAAACAGCAAAATAAACATAACTTTTGAACAGATTTAACCCCTCCATTATTAGGTTGCTGGAATGTATTTATTGCAATGCATTCCTAGACGATAATGACTTTGATGGGTCCGGCTACATTAGTGGTCAATGATATTTAATCATCATTGACAGCATTGTTGTAATACATTGCTCAGCAAGCTGTCTGGCATCAGAGAGGATAGAGGGGACTTAAATGAGTGTAGGGAAGGTGACTGGGTACACTTGATGGTTATGGCCTTTTATAGCTGAGTAGACCTTTTTTGACAAACTCAGCAGACCTGAGATGACAAGCCTGGGGAGGTTTCTCAGGCAGCAAAAAAGATCATTGAAATGGCCACTCTGCCACAATATGTTTGAAAATGGCCATTTACTTATTCTGGCTACTTTGCTATGTGTTTCAAACTGTCAAATTCAGAATATTTAGTGGTCGAAATCTGATGGCAAAGTTGTAAAACGGGTACAATTACCCTGTGCCATAGGGAAAAATAACATTTGTTTTTGTTTAAATGGGAATTTTAACCCCTTTAATACATTGGAGACCTCTTTAGTATTCCAAGGGTTAAAGACTCATTTGAATAATTGGGAATTCTGCCACTGTTTATTTGTCCCCTTTGATGCAGTTATTTTGTTCCAGAATAACTCCAGTTGTTATTGAATCTGTCTCATAGACTATGATTTAACACATCAGGTTATGTGAATGTTCCCCAAAGGCTATGTATAAATTCATATACACAGCTCTCATTGAGAATATATGTTTACGGCTCCCATGGTGGTGAAAGTCATGATATTCTGTAAAGATTTATGAGAGGTGAAGTTTTCATGTGAGACTTCCCGCAAGTATCCCTCTTAACAATGATCACATTTCATGGCTAATTTAGAACATTTTTCAACATTAGCATCTAATCGGACAGCTAGCAAAAGCATGAGTTGTGAAATGTGTATGCAACTTTCATTCCATGTACTCCATAACATTTGAAGTCCAGCTGCAACAACAGTTTATTAACCAAATAACAACTCCTACTTTTTCAAACACTGTTGAAATAATAAATCAGAGCAAACATCTCTAGTCCATTGATGCTCAACAATGTACAGTATTTGCCATTAAAAAAAAACACATTTCAGAGGATGCCATTAGTGTATCAAGCTGTTTAATTCTGTGTCTTTTGCAGCATGAAATGCTATAAACACTTTAAACACATTAATCGGAAGGACACACAAAATATCATACAATGTATCAAGTTCTGCTGACTTTTCTGTAACTATTATTAGCCGTTTGCATTAAAAAGGTGAACATTCATTGATCTTATGGATGAATAACAATTCCAAAGCCAGAAAAGATGGCAGAAGGTTATGAATTAAATTGATACCTTAGTCTTTAGAATGCATTATATTATGGAGAACTAGATTAAAGGAGCAGTAAATCTTTTTATGAAAATGTATATGTTAAAGAGCTTTCCTGCTGAGTAAAATAAGGGAACTCCCACTACTGTCAGTTGTTTTATTCAAAATGTATAAATGTTCAAATAATCAGCATGTGAATTTACTGCGTGATTACTTCATGATAGTTCTAACTGACAGGAAGTGGCTTAACAGTTTCTATTACACTGACTTTCCTCTCCATTAGAATGTAACAGAATAGCTAAATGGAATATGACCACTAGAGGGCACTGCTAATATTAAAAAAATGGAATTAAACTGTAATTACTCTGGAAATCTGCTTATCTTAGAAATAGGAGTACCCTTATTTTACTCAACAGGAAATGCCCTACAATATATATTTTATCTGGGGTGGATTGCACTTAAGTACTGGAGCAATTCTGACCTTTTTGACTATGTCTTTTTTCAACAGTGATTTCCCTCTAAGGCTTTTCTTTCAGCCACACAGATTATATACCATGTTTTACCTGCAATTAGGGCATTCTTTCGATATCACATTTATATGGATAACCCACCATTTTTTTTTTTTTTAATTAAAGAAAACTGTAAAAAAATGAAAAAAAAAAACACCATTTTTATTTTTTCTCTTGGGATCATTTGGGCTCAATGGGTCAAATTTGTATGGAGACTGCTTGAAAGGTACGACCGGTCATTCATACCTACAAAATTGGCTGTTTTAAGTGGGCACTGTCCCCCCAGGGTGAAAATCCCCATGTCCCTCTTTCCCTCCCTATTTTCCCACTTTTTTAGTGATCAGATTTGGTGGTGTGTTTAAGTGTATTACATGGCTCCTCAACAATAACATTAACATTATGTTTGTTTAAACAGCATTAGAAGTGTTTTTGAAATAGCTTACCCATTAAAATCTTTGACTGGTATATGCCCTTTCCTATTTCACTCTCTGTAAGTTATACCAAGAATCTAAGCTGAGTTTTCTTGATGGTTCGTAAATGGCAGATGGATTTAAATACTTCTGCTGATGAATAGCATTAAATAAATAATAAGCTTCATTAATGTTAGAAATATGTTTCAAATCTAAAAATATGAAATTTTAAAGTTTGTGGGTCAGTATTTGTGTGCTTGCATGTATGTGGTGGTCAAACTCTGTTTTTGTATAGGTGTGGATCAGTGTGAGTGTTTATACATGTGTGCATTAGTCTGTATGTGTGAATATCAGTCTGAAGATTAGTTTCTAGAAATATGCATGTGGGAATCACAAGTCAATCTGATGTACATTTCAAGATACCCCTGCCTTTCTACAGAGTAGTAGTAAATTGCACAAGCAGTTATCCTTGTTTAGTTGAGAAACAGAGATGGGAGAAAATGTTTGCCACAAAAGTGAAACATGGAAGAAATGGAGCTTCCTTCCTTCCAAATGAATTCCTGTAAAAAGGTGTGTTATTTTTTCTCTCTTTGTTACATTGAAATCAATGACAATAATGTAATTTCCCCCATGTGAAGATTTTCTGCTGTGCTAACTTGCCAATATAAAAGGGGGTGTATGTTTACCCCAGGTTATCAGTCTGTTCTTGGGAGAGAGAGTGAAAGCTGCTGAAATGTTGATACTAGACAGTACACAGGCGCACAGGTAAATAGGGAGCTGGAGTCCTGCTTTTTTCCTTTTGAACTTTTGTGGAAAATGCACACTTTGCTACTTTTTCTGAAAATTCGAGCATATAAAACCCCATAAAATTTCAGACTTTCACTAACTCCAAAAAATTTAAAGCAAGAACTTTGCTGGTTTCTGCCTAAGGGCCATATGTTCAAAGAAGTAGCAAAATAGCTTTTGTCATTTGTAACTACTTTTCAAAGTACAGCGTCGTTGGGATAATTAATATTTCCAGAGAGTGTTGGTTGTGATTAGAAATATGTTGTTTGTCCTGATTGAAATTGTCATATGTAAAGATAAAAAGTCATATAAAATGTCTTAACCAATGACAAAAATATCTTAACTAACAGCAAAAATGTCTTAACTAAAGGCAACAATTCTCACATTCAGAACTTTACATTTTCCTCCACTTTTTTCTTAAAATACAAATTTTGTCTTTTGTAAGACATTTTTTTGTCGTTAGTTACAACAAATTTTCTTTTCCTCTATACGACAATGGAGAATAGTTTAGCCATGCCCTTTCCCCGCCCCTTTGCCCGGCAATTCTGGAGTTCTGTTGTACATTACTGACTTTACTAGTTTTTTGTTGTATACCCTATAGAAAATATGTCGTTCATGCATACAATTACTTATTTTTGTCTTTCATACAACAATTTTTTGTTGTTATCCCTTTGAACATATGGCCCTATGTCTGGGACATCCTACTAAGGTTTGGACTCTGTACCAGTGCAGTGCAACAATAAGGCCAGGACTCAAGGGATAGTATTTGTGGTTATTTGGATACCAGGGTAATGGGAACAGGCTGGAAGATCAGTATTTGTGTGATTCTTTGGCAATGAAGGGACAATGCTGGAGGACATTATGTGTGATTCTATGTCCACCGGTGCAATGGGACAAGGCTGTGTGATCATTATCTGTGGTTCTATGTCAGTGGTGTGCAACATGAGACCCTCCATCTCTTGTCAGACTACAATTCCCATAACTCCCTTGCAGCTATTGGTCAATGACAACCAATCCTTGAGACAAGGCTTGGGATTAGTATGTATGGTTCTATGACTACCATGGGACACGTTTGGAGACAATATGTGTAGCTCTATGGCTATCAGTGACGAGCTACAAGGCTGAGGGACATCAGTATGTGTGCATTAGAAAAAAAATGGAAAAACAACACTTTTCACATTCTTTGCACTCTTCTATTGTGAGAAGAAAGCTTTCACCTGTCTCTAGATTTTAGTAGTATAGGTGATATTCAGTTGTTCTCTGGATAGATGGGGTGCTGGAAGTGTGGGTATAAATGGAAAAGGAGAATTAAAAAAATGTAAAAAAAAATTTGAGTGATCCAATTGTACAGCGCTACGGAATTAGTTGGTGCTATATAAATAAAGACTTATAATAATAATAATAATAGGTGATAATGACAGTCAGACCATGATCCTACCTGAGTTGAGACTCAACTGAGACTGAGATTAACAGATACTACACAGACAAACATAATTGATATACTGTATTACAAAAATACACTAACTCCAACCTCCACAAGAGGTGCAAGCATTTAATATGGTGTGGGGAACTCTGGTGCTGCACCTGATGTTCTACTGTATCTAGAAGAGAATCTTGAGTTGATTTAAGGAGTATTGGTATAAACTAGTTCTATGAATGGTTGCAGAGTATGCCAGTGACAGGGACAGTTTAAAAAATACTTTTGACTGATAGGTCACATGCAGACAGGAGGCCCTACCTGAGCTGAGACTGACAATAACAAAATTAGAAACAGAGACATACATCATAATTTCTTTCAGAAAGACATCAACAAATAATGCATCACTACACACTGACAAGAAAGATTTATCCTGTCCAACCATTTACAAATGTTTTGAATTAACAGATCAGTCACATACTTTCATTATGTCCATCAAACATATTAGGGATAAAGGAAAGGACTTGGAGGAGTACATGCACGTCTTGATGGAAGTAAAAACTTACAAGAATATGAAAGTAATGAGGAGGAAGATAATTTTGTATTATCACATGTTACTGCTGATAGTGCTGGCCTAGGTAATGGTGATATTGATTTATAATGTAGCCGTCTACAAGCCTCTATTTCTTCTGAAACAGATCAAGTAAAGAGTGGCAAAAATAGCTGCATCTGAAAGGAAAAGGCTTAGTCTTCCATCTTAAAATAGGAATATGCCTGTTTATAAAGCACAATGTCAGGTCAGAATGAGAGACAAACCAGCAGCACATCAGACATACAACAATGAGCAGCAGAAGAAGCACTATTAAAAATGCATGGGGCCATAATAATGTTGTAGTTGTCTTGGAAAGTGAGACAACATTTGAATAAGTATTGTTAACACTAGTCATGAGCGAGCACCCCAATGCTCGGGTGTTCGGGTGCTCTGACCGAGCACCCCCTGAGGCTCGAGTGCTCGGCCGAGCACCCGAGCCCCATTGAAGTCAATGGGAGGACTCGAGCATTACACCAGGCACCCCCTGCTCTGATGAGGGGAGGGTGCCTGGTCCACAGGAAAATGGCAGAAAAGGATGGAAACACCACAGAAATGGTTCAGGGACAGCATAGGGAGGATGTCTGGATGCATCTTGGACTCCAACATCGCTGCTGGGAACGATCTTTCGCCCGTAGTACGCCATTTTTACAGACTGACCGTAAAACACACAAAAAGGAAAATAAAAACGACTTTAGGCGAAAAATTGTTACCAAACAGTATTTGCTGTATATTTACTTGTATATCATCTGCAAATTCTCCCAAAAATTTCCTTGATTTTCTGAAGTGAGGCCATGATTAAGAGGGAAACGTGCGCAGAGGCAAATTCTCCCAAAAATTTCCTTGATTTTCAGAACTGAGGCCATGATTAAGAGGGAAACGTGCACAGAGGCAAATTCTCCCAAAAATTTCCTTGATTTTCAGAATTGAGGCCATGATTAAGAGGGAAACGTGCGCAGAGGCAAATTCTCCCAAAAATTTCCTTGATTTTCAGAACTGAGGCCATGATTAAGAGGGAAACGTGCGCAGAGGCAAATTCTCCCAAAAATTTCCTTGATTTTCAGAACTGAGGCCATGATTAAGAGGGAAACGTGCGCAGAGGCAAATTCTCCCAAAAATGTCCTTGATTTTATTGAACTGAGGCCATGATTAAGAGGGAAACGTGCGCTGAGCTGACCATCTAAAACATTATGGGTGAGGGTCTGCTGCAGAGCTGACCATCCTAAACATTATATGCGAAGGCCCGCTAGTGAGCTGACGCTATAAAACATTATATGAGAGGGCCCGCTAGAGAGCTGACCCAATAAAACATTAAATGAGAAGGCCCGCTGGTGAGCTGACCTATATAAAAATTGTCAAACAGGGCCCGCTGGTGAGCTGGCCCTATATAAAAATTATATCACAGGGCCCGCTGGTGAGCTGGCCCTATATAAAAATTATATCACAGGGCCCGCTGGTGAGCTGGCCCTATATAAAAATTATATCCCAGGGCATATGGAAGAGGAGGAGGAGGATGAGAAGATTAAGAGTCAACCATATACCCGTTTTTTGGGTGGAAGGGGTGAATGGGAATACAGAGTATTCACATCATTGTAAATAACATATATAAAGTGAGTTTATGTTCCCCCGGGGCTTTCCTCCAGTGGAGTGGAGAAGTCAGGGGAAATCCAGGCCTTGTTCATTTTTATAAGTGTCAACCTATCAGCATTGTCGGTGGAAAGGCGGATACGCTTATCTGTTATGATGCCACCAGCAGCACTAAATACCCGCTCAGACAGAACGCTGGCGGCAGGGCAGGCCAGCACCTCCAAGGCGTAGAGTGCCAGTTCATACCACGTGTCCAGCTTGGACACCCAGTAGTTGTAAGGCACAGAGGGATCATTGAGGACGCTGACACGGTCTGCTACGTACTCCTTCACCATCTTCCAAAACTTTTCCCTCCTTGTGACACTAGGCTGCGCATCAGGGTGAGGGTGCTGGCGGGGTGTCATGAAGGTGTCCCACGCCTTGGAGAGTGTTGCCCTGCCTTTCTCGGAACTGCTGTGTGCTCCCCTTTTCTCCCCTTCTCTGTTGGCCAAGGTAGCACGTACTCTGCCGCCAGCGTTGTCAGATGGAAAATTTTGGAGCAATTTTTCAACAAGAACCATTTTGCTTGTCCTCTCCACCGGAGGAATGAGAGATGAGAAATTCTCTTTGTAGCGGGGGTCCAGAAGGGTGAACACCCAGTAATCCGTGTTGTTTAAAATGCGTATAACGCGTGGGTCACGGGAAAGGCAGCCTAACATAAAGTCAGCCATGTGTGCCAGAGTACCAACAGTCAAGATTTCGCTGTCCTCACCAGGAGGATGACTCTCAATATCCTCATCCTCTTCCTCCTCTTCTGCCCACCCACGTTGAAGAGATGGAACTAAAGTTCCATGGCTACCCTCTGTAGCGGAGGCAACCGTGTCTTCCTCCTCCTCCTCCTCCTCCTCCTCCTCCTCCGCCTCCTCCAATTGTCGCTGAGAAGACGAAGTGAGGGTGCTCTGGCTATCACCTTGTGTAAGCTCTTCCTCCCCCATTTCCACCTCTTCCACATGCAAAGCGTCGGTTTTAATTGTGAGCAGCGAGCGTTTCAGTAGACACAGAAGTGGGATGGTTACACTGATAATAGCGTTATCGCCGCTCACCATCTGTGTCGATTCCTCAAAATTGCGTAAAACCTCGCAGAGGTCTGACATCCATTCCCACTCCTCACTTCTGATTACAGGAAGTTGAACGGAGAGGCGACGACCGTGTAACAGCTGGTACTCCACTACTGCCCTCTGCTGCTCACAAAGCCGGGCCAACATGTGGAAGGTGGAGTTCCAGCGCGTGCTCACGTCACACAGCAGCCGGTGAGCTGGCCATTGTAAGCGCTGCTGCAGCTTCAACAGGCCGGCCGAAGCTGTAGATGACTTACGGAAATGTGCACACACGCGGCGCACCTTGGTCAAGAGATCATGCACATTGGGGTAGGTTTTTAGAAATCGCTGCACCACTAAATTAAATACATGCGCTAGGCATGGTACGTGTGTGAGCTTGCCGAGCTCCAAAGCCGCCACCAAGTTACGCCCATTATCACACACAACCATGCCTGGTTGCAGGTTGAGTGGCGAGAGCCACTGCTCGGTCTGGTGACTAATCCCCTGCAACAGCTCTGAGGCCGTGTGCTGTTTGTCCCCAAGGCAGATCAGCTTCAGCACGGCCTGTTGACGCTTCCCCACTGCAGTGCTACACTGCTTCCAGCTACTGGCTGATGGGGGAGTGGCGCTGCGTGTAGAGAATTCGGAGGTGGAAACGGAGGAGGAGGAGCCAATAACGTAGGTGCTGGCGGAAACCCTGATGGAGGTAGGGCCCGCAATCCTCGGCGTGGGTAGCACCCGTGCCATCCCAGGGTCCGAGTCGCTCCCAGCCTCCACGACATTCACCCAGTGTGCCGTCAGGGAAATGTAGCGTCCCTGGCCACAAGCACTTGTCCATGTGTCAGTCGTTAAGTGGACCTTCCCAGTAACTGCGTTGGTCAGGGCACGGGTGATGTTACGGGACACATGGTGGTGTAATGCGGGGATGGCACACCGGGAAAAGTAGTGGCGGCTGGGGACCGCGTACCGAGGGACAGCTGCTGCCATCAGGCTGCGGAAGGACTCAGTGTCCACAAGCCTAAATGGCAGCATTTCGATGGCCAGTAATTTGGAAAGGTGTGAGGTTAGTGCTATGGCCTGTGGGTGGGTGGCTGGGTACTTTCTCTTGCGCTCAAATGCCTGGGGTAACGACATTTGGACGCTGCGCTGGGACAGGGAAGTGGATGTGGTCGCTGATGGTGCTTCAGATGCTACAGGTGCAGGGCGGGAGGTATGCGGGCCTGCGCCTTCGACAGGCGATTGGCCGGCACCGAAAACAGGGGAAGAGGAGGCAGTGGTGTGGCCTGCAGACACAGATGGGCGATCCAGGCGTTCCTCCCACTTATTACGGTGCTTGGATGCCATGTGTCGGATCATGCTGGTGGTGGTGAGGTTTCTAGTGTTCATGCCTCGGCTCATTCTGGTGTGGCACAGGTTGCAAACTACAATTCTTTTGTCGTCCGCACTTTCCTTAAAAAAACGCCATACCGCGGAACACCTACCCTTTGGCAAGGTAGATTTACGCAAGGGGGTGCTCCGTGGAACATTTGCGGGCCGGTTTGGTGCGGTCCGCCTTCTTTCTGTAGCCACACCACTGCCTCTTCCAGCCTGTTGCGGTGCTGCAGATGGCTCACCCTCAGGACTGCTGTCATCGCTCGGCTCTACACCTTCCCAGGTGGGGTCAGTCACCTCATCGTCCACCAAGTCCTCCTCCACTTCCTCACTCTGATCATCCTCCTCAAGTCTTGATCCCACCACATACTCAGTCATTGACAACTGTATAACATTCTCCTCAACAAGGTCTTGAGACGGAAATAGTGGTTGATTTAATGGCAACTGTGTCTCATCATCATCATCATCATCCACTACTTCCTTTGACCTTAAATGCCGTTCACATCTGTCATCTTCTTGTGATTGGGTAGCCTCTAGAGGTTGTGAATCAGGGCACAAGATGTCATGTTCCTCTGCAAGCGTGCTTGGAGAGAGGGTCAAATGAAGGATTGGTGATGAGACGAGCTCCTCACTATATCCCAGTGTGGGATCACTTCTTTGACCAGACCGTGTATGGTGGGAGGAAGGATGATCAGAGTGAGGATTATGTTGACCAGACTCTTGGCTACTGAGAGTGGACTTGGTGGACGACAGGGTGGTGCTTAACCGACTGGAAGCAGTATCAGCTGTCATCCAACCGACCACCTGTTCGCAGTGGTCGGACCTCGAGAGTGATGTCCTGCGACGCCCTGTAAAATTAGACATGAAGCTAGGTATGGTGGATGTCTTTCTTTCTTGTGCTCTGGCACCAGGCACAGTTTCTCCGCGTCCTGACCCGCGCCCTGAACTATCAGGATCACGTCCACTTCCCCGTCCCTTTTTACCCGCCTTCTTCATCTTACACGGAATATGTGACTTTAATATTTGAGTTTGAAAACTTAACAGTATTTCTTCCTATTCTGCAACTCTGCACAGTACACAGAATAGGCTGCTAAACGGCGGTGACACACACTGAATGGAATATGTGACTTTAATATTTGAGTTTGAAAACTTAACAGTATTTCTTCCTAGTCTGCAACTCTGCACAGTACACAAAATGTGCTGCTAAACTGCGGCGAAGCACACTGAATGGAATATGTGACTTTGATATTTTAGTTTGAAGACTTAACAGTATTTCTTCCTAGTCTGCAACTGTGCAGAGTACACAGAATAGGCTGCTAAACGGTGGTGACACACACTGAATGGAATATGTGACTTTAATATTTGAGTTTGAAAACTTAACAGTATTTCTTCCTAGTCTGCAACTGTGCAGAGTACACAGAATAGGCTGCTAAACGGCGGTGACACACACTGAATGGAATATGTGACTTTAATATTTGAGTTTGAAAACTTAACAGTATTTCTTCCTAGTCTGCAACTGTGCAGAGTACACAGAATAGGCTGCTAAACGGCGGTGACACACACTGAATGGAATATGTGACTTTAATATTTGAGTTTGAAAACTTAACAGTATTTCTTCCTAGTCTGCAACTGTGCAGAGTACACAGAATAGGCTGCTAAACGGCGGTGACACACACTGAATGGAATATGTGACTTTAATATTTGAGTTTGAAAACTTAACAGTATTTCTTCCTAGTCTGCAACTGTGCAGAGTACACAGAATAGGCTGCTAAACGGCGGTGACACACACTGAATGGAATATGTGACTTTAATATTTGAGTTTGAAAACTTAACAGTATTTCTTCCTAGTCTGCAACGGTGCAGAGTACACAGAATAGGCTGCTAAACGGCGGTGACACACACTGAATGGAATATGTGACTTTAATATTTGAGTTTGAAAACTTAACAGTATTTCTTCCTATTCTGCAACTCTGCACAGTACACAGAATAGGCTGCTAAACGGCGGTGACACACACTGAATGGAATATGTGACTTTAATATTTGAGTTTGAAAACTTAACAGTATTTCTTCCTAGTCTGCAACTGTGCAGAGTACACAGAATAGGCTGCTAAACGGCGGTGACACACACTGAATGGAATATGTGACTTTAATATTTGAGTTTGAAAACTTAACAGTATTTCTTCCTAGTCTGCAACTGTGCAGAGTACACAGAATAGGCTGCTAAACGGCGGTGACACACACTGAATGGAATATGTGACTTTAATATTTGAGTTTGAAAACTTAACAGTATTTCTTCCTAGTCTGCAACTCTGCACAGTACACAAAATGTGCTGCTAAACTGCGGCGAAGCACACTGAATGGAATATGTGACTTTGATATTTTAGTTTGAAGACTTAACAGTATTTCTTCCTATTCTGCAACTCTGCACAGTACACATAATGTGCTGCTAAACTGCGGCGAAGCACACTGAATGGAATATGTGACTTTGATATTTTAGTTTGAAGACTTAACAGTATTTCTTCCTATTCTGCAACTCTGCACAGTTCACAGAATGTGCTGCTAAACTGCGGCGAAGCACACTGAATGGAATATGTGACTTTGATATTTTAGTTTGAAGACTTAACAGTATTTCTTCCTATTCTGCAACTCTGCACAGTACACAGAATGTGCTGCTAAACTGCGGCGACGCACACTGAATGGAATATGTGACTTTGATATTTTAGTTTGAAGACTTAACAGAATGTGCTCTAATCTGCAACTTTGCACACTAAACAGAATGTGCTCTAATCTGCAACTTTGCACACTAAACAGAATGTGCTCTAATCTGCAACTTTGCACACTAAACAGAATGTGCTCTAATCTGCAACTGTGCACACTAAACAGAATGTGCTCTAATCTGCAACTTTGCACACTAAACAGAATATATATTTTTTTTTTTCGTTTGTTTTTTTCCCCCCACACAAAATAACCTGCTGCCCCCACACACAGTAGTCCTAAAAAGGACTTTTGGTTCTTTTTTTTCACAATTTTGTTTTTTTTCCTCCCTACACTGCCTTTCCCTTCCTATCCTCAGCTCTCCCTGGCTAAGACTGAGCCGAACTCGATGGTCAGGTGCTATACAGCACCCGACCACGGGTTCTGGCCAGCCAATCAGTGTAATGCCAGCAGCCAACATGGCTGCTGGCATTATACCGATGTCAGAGCCTCCCTGCACGTTTATTGGCTGCGCAGCAGCCGCAAAACGTGCGGGGAGGAGACCCGAACATGGCGGGCGAGCACATGCGGTACTCGTACGAGTACCGCCATGTGCCGAGCAGAGCGATGCTCGAGCCGATCCGAGCATCGGCCGAGCATGCTCGCTCAACACTAGTTAACACCCATGTCTCTTACTGCTGTTGTGCAAATGCAAAGCATAGAGAAGGATGACTCTGGGTTATGTGGATGTGGATATGATAAAAGCTATAGGGCTCGATTTAAAGGCAACCGTTAAACCAGCCGCAAAGTGAAAAAGGCACATCGCTCGCAAATAATACAGGAGTTACGGCAGATTCAATAGCTACTCTACAAGAATAGCTATCGAGCGTAGGCACACAAAAAACACGTAACACAAAACCCGTTGTCGCTCATGTTAATGCACAACGGGCGGCCAAATCACACGATAACTGAGCTCAAAACAACATCTAACATAACGGCTGCCGTTGTCAAGCAACCATGATTGATGCCAAAACAAATTCAAACACACAGCCAATCACAAAGCCCCAATGTATCAAATAACTTCAAATACACCTATATATACCCAAAAATAACCGGCACACACTGTCTGTTATCGAGTTCTTCAGAGCCAGATATCAGGACCCAGGAGCGGAGGATAGTCATTAGAGAGAGGGAGAGAGGCGCGTTCATTAGAGGTAGAGGAGTTTTGCAGTTTGGAGAGAGGTGCACTATATATACACATATCACACTTTTGCATATATTACATACACACATACAAACACAAACACATACACATAGTCCTTTTATTTTATAACACCTTACACATTTTACTTTTTATTTTGACAGTGTGAATCTGGGAGTGAAAGTGTGTGACAGAGAGTGACTGGATCGAGTGGGTCTGTGAGGGCCTGTGGGAGTGCCTGGGTGTGACTGGGTGAGTGATGGAAAGGAGAGGAGGACAGGAGAGAGGGATGGGGAGAGTAGTGGAGGAGGAGGAAGGTCAGGAGGGGATCCCTCAGCAGAGCAGGGGTGGGAGAGGGAGATCCGCAGGGCGGAGGGGGACCAGGCCCACAAGAGCAGGAACATGCAGGACAGGGACAGAACCTGCAGTGGGACGAGGGGTAGTTCCTGGGGAGCACCCCACACAGGCAGGGTCAGACCAGGCAGGGCACTCCGGCTCTGAATCCTCCCATGCCGGAGCTGATGAGGGCAGGATCAGGGATCCCAGATATAGTGAGGAGGAGAACACGGCTCTTGTGGAAGCTGTCCTGGAGAGGCAGAGTGTTCTCCACCCGACGGCAAAGGTCCCTGGCCTGGCAGCGCGGAGGAAGGCAGCCTGGAATCAGATCTGCAGCCGGGTGAACGCGGTGGCAACATGCAGGCGGGACGTGGAGTCTGTGAAGAAGAGATGGGGCGACTGCCGGAGGGTGGTCAAGAACAAGATGTCTGACATGGCCAAGCAAGCCCGAGGCACCGGAGGTGGCCCATCTGTGCCCATCACATTCTGCGGCTGGGAGGAGATGGTGCGGCAGAACATGTCCCCGACCATGATCGAGGGGGTCGTGGGAGGAACTGACACTGGGGATGAGAGGAGCCTCCACACTACCGGTAAGTGCAACACTACAGAACAACACACTACAGCAACCAACACCAGCTGCACACACACTCACACCTCAACACATGCCCATCATTCATGCACACAACTGCACCAACACAGCACCCTGAGGGTTAAAAACAGGACACAACACCTGGACAAATGGCAACGTCCAACTTGGGACAAACCTGTCAAAGTCCTACTTCAACCCTCCTGTCGATGTGCTCATTACACACAATACACAAACCTTCATTTTCAAATTGTCGACTGTCATAGATCATCACTGTTCACACACAATGTCACCCATGTCCCCGTCCCCACCCTAACCCCTTGAGTGCTAGAGGGATCATCAATGCATCGATCAACAATGCATTGGCAACCCCTCTGGGACTCAAGGGGTTAACCTGACAACAAACAAGTCAATAGGACAACGATCACATGCTACACAGGGGACATTCACTAAGCGGTGACAAACAGATGGTGGACACAAGGTAACCCTCACACACCCTCACTTCACCAGTACCAGTGTTAGTCCATGGAGAATATGCCAAAACAAGAATCAAGTTCATAGGGTCCCATTGTACAGACTCCATGGAAAACACTGGAAATGGGGAAAGGAGATCACTGGAGAAGTCACCATCATGTTCATTTCATCAGTTCAACATCACCGCTTACTGAATCACAAAAGGGGGCATCAGATCACACATCACAGTGTCACACAGAATAAATGCTTGTAGGTGCAACACACATGCCGAAAACTATTTTACAGAATTCAAGCTGGAAAAAGTAGGCATTGGTGTTGTGGCTGCAATCATTTACTCTGACTTGAAATGACATATCCCATATCTGATTCCCACATGGATCCACAGGGGTGCTGATGCCATGGATCGATGGTACACCAGCATCTCTATGCAGGATACATATGGGAAACAAATAGCAAACATTGTACCTTGGTCACCAACAGGCCATGACTGATGGATATCTAGGACTGAGTACGGTTGCCTCACACAGAAGGATGGATGGGCTCATACACAGAGAAAAAAACAGGCCTCAATCAAAGATATCCCTCACTACTGGCTGGATTGTTGCCCTTAGGATTCAAATGTTACTAAATATGTTCCAACATGATGTGAACACAGAGATCACTTCACTGGATGTGATTGCCTTACTGGCCAGATATGTGCACCCATCACATATCAACCTACATTGCTACCATCCAAATACACATACATAGTATATCACACTCTACGTAGATGGGATATACGAGGTATGTTCATATCCATCATATCAATACAATGTCTTGTTGGATGGGTGCACATATATAGCCAGTAAGGCAATCACACCTAATGAAATGCTCTCTGGCATCACATCTTGGAAGGATATTACTCCATCCATATGAAGGGTACATATCCACATACATATATGACCATTTCTACTTGTGTGTCACTGTAATGGGATAGCAATGGGTAATGTCATCATGATGTCATATCATTGCCATCGTTAACAGATGTGTCTTGATCTAAGTCCCATCCCTCCAACACTCATGGTTATACAGATATTGCTCCATGTGACAGGTGAAGATATCCATCATTTGACCACATGGAGGCTCTTCAGCAGAGCCAAAGTCACAACATATCGAGAGAAATACCTCTTTGGAATGGTCCACAGAGTGTGCTTGTAAATCATGCACACCCTGTACACCATTCCAATTAAGTATTGTTCTCTAAATGGGTTGATTTTGTCTCTGCTGAAAATCCCTCGTGTGGACAAATGACTGAAATCTACATCCGTCACATAGAGCAATATCTGAACAACCATGAGGGTAGGAGGGATAGGACTAAAAGAGAACAACGTCTGTTCCCACAATGTCTACAATCTGACATCAAGGTGGACTTAACCTTTGCCACCCCCCTGGAGGGATAGCCATCCCTACAAGTTGTGAAGACAAATATATGTTGTTGGATCCCCCCCCCGAGTTAAACAATGGTATTCCTACTGCTGAAAGGTGTGTTGATGCAAAAGGTATCACAGCTCAGACATGGATATGTCAGGGGCAATATCCCAGTGGCCTGGTATTGTACAGTGGTGCTGTTACTACACAATCATATGGACAGCTCTGGTACAGGGACCAGATATCTACATGGGAGGGTGTAGCAACAGCCCCACTGTACTATTTCTGGACACTGTGATATTGCACCTCAAAATGAAACCTTCACCCGTAATAACTCAAACAACACCTTTCAGCAGTGGGAGTACCCTTGTTTACCCAGGGGGATTAACACAAACACATATATTTTTCCTCACCACATATCAAAGTAGAATTGTCTCCACAAACATATGGCTAAGGTCACTAATCACAACATCTTCTTCCTCCACACAGCTTACGGCCGTCAAGCCCAGCGGGAGACAGTGGAGGAGGCTATGTCACCCCCCAGTGAGGAGGACACAGAGGAGGGGACCAGCCGGTGGTCACCTTACCCACCATCACCATCCCCTCCAACACAGGCTGCATCACCACCTACTGCACCACCACAGGCTGCACCACCCCTTCCAGCTGCACCACCACAGGCTGCACCACCCTTTCCAGCTGCACCACCACAGGCTGCACCACCCTTTCCAGCTGCACCACCACAGGCTGCACCACCCCTTCCAGCTGCACCACCACAGGCTGCACCACCCTTTCCAGCTGCACCACCACAGGCTGTACCACCCCTTCCAGCTGCACCACCACAGGCTGCACCACCCCTTCCAGCTGCACCTCCCCAGTACAGTGGCTGGATGCCACAGGAGGAGAGGTGGACACATCCATCCACCTCCACCAGCTACTACCCTCCATCAGCAGCACCACCACCGCCAGGGAGGCAATGGCTGCCAGGGACAGTGGCCAACACCCAATATGGGCCATATGCCTCCCAGATCAACCCACCCTCCTGGATGGCTCCACAGCATGCCCCAAGGTATGATCCGAGGTGGGGTCCCACCACCTGTCAGTGGCCACCATATGACCCTTGGCCACTGGACTACACACACCTGGGCCTGATTGGTGAGCCCCAGCGCCCCCTACCCAGGGACATATTCACACCTCCACCAGCACACACATCTCTGGGCAGCTCTGCATCACTTGATGTGGTGGGCATATGCCCATCATCTGCACCAGCCACTCCAACAGCAGCCACAGCACCCTCAACAGCAGCAGAGAAGGAAAGAGCACCCTCAACAGCAGCAGAGGAGGAAAGAGCACCCTCAGCAGCAGCAGAGGAGGAAAGAGCACCCTCAACAGCGGAGGAGGAGGAAAGAGCACCCTCAACAGCGGAGGAGGAGGAAAGAGCACCCTCAACAGCGGAGGAGGAGGAAAGAGCACCCTCAACAGCAGAGGAGGAGGAAAGAGCACCCTCAACAGCAGCAGAGGAAACAGCAGCACCAGGGACACCTGGCACATCCACCTCCAGCACCGCACGCCTCACAGGCATGGAGGCGGAGTGTATGGCCCTTCAAAGAAGACTACTCCGGTCCAGCAGAAGTACAGACAGCAACATCACCAGGAGCAGGAGGCAATCCAGGAGGAACATTGCCCAATTGGAGACCAGAATCCAAACTCTGGAGTCAGAGGTGGCCAGGGGGAACACACTACTCCACCAGCTCAGGACTGGTCTCATGGACATGATGACACAGGTCCTTGTGGAGTTAAGGGAGATCAACCGCAGAGAGAACCTGAGGATGGAGAGGGCAAACTTGCGTTCCACCGAGGGGTCTACTGCTACCACCACCCCCTCCAGTGTTACCCCTGAAGCAACACCTAGGGGGCAGAGGGTTACCAGGAGATCCACAAGGGCATCCACCTCTGGCACCCAGGCTAAGGCCCCCCACCCAAAGAAGAAAAAATGAAAGGCCCAACCTGTTAATGTTCCCCTCAATAAAGAAAACATTTTTTTTTTAATTCCAGTCTGATCTGTTGTGTCTTCAGTTATGGATTGGGTGGCAGGGTTGTCTCCAATGCATTGCCATACAATGCAGTGAACACAACCTCTGCCTATGTGAAATGTTAGTGGGATGCTACAACATGGGTTCACACACACACCGTTGTACAAATTCAACTTGTAATACATCCCTGGAGCCATATTACACCACTGTGTTATATGGCGGTGTTGTGTGTTGAATTTGAACAACAAAACATACCCCTTAGCACTAGTGATGAGCGAGCACCCCAATGCTCGGGTGTTCGGGTGCTCTGACCGAGCGCCCCCGGAGGCTCGAGTGCTCGGCCGAGCACCCGAGCCCCATTGAAGTCAATGGGAGGACTCGAGCATTACACCAGGCACCCCCTGCTCTGATGAGGGGAGGGTGCCTGGTCCATAGGAAAAGGGCAGAAAATGATGGAAACACCACAGAAATGGTTCAGGGACAGCATAGGGAGGATGTCTGGATGCATCTTGGACTCCAACGTCGCTGCTGGGAACGATGTTTCGCCCGTAGTACGCCATTTTTACAGACTGACCGTAAAACACACAAAAAGGAAGATAAAAACGACTTTAGGCGAAAAATTGTTACCAAACAGTATTTGCTGTATATTTACTTGTATATCATCTGCAAATTCTGCAAAAAATTTCATAGATTTTTCGGAACTGAGGCCATGATTAAGAGGGAAACGTGCGCAGAGACAAATTCTCCCAAAAATGTCCTTGATTTTTCTGAACTGAGGCCATGATTAAGAGGGAAACGTGCGCAGAGGCAAATTCTCCCAAAAATGTCCTTGATTTTTCTGAACTGGGGCCATGATTAAGAGGGAAACGTGCGCTGAGCCGACCATCCAAAACATTATGGGTGAGGGTCTGCTGCGGAGCTGACCATCCTAAACATTATATGCGAAGGCCCGCTAGTGAGCTGACGCTATAAAACATTATATGAGAGGGCCCGCTAGAGAGCTGACCCAATAAAACATTATATGAGAAGGCCCGCTGGTGAGCTGACCTATACAAAAATTGTCAAACTGCGCCCGCTGGTGAGCTGGCCCTATATAAAAATTATATCACTGGGCCCGCTGGTGAGCTGGCCCTATATAAAAATTATATCACTGGGCCCGCTGGTGAGCTGGCCCTATATAAAAATTATATCACTGGGCATATGGAAGAGAGTCAACCATATACCCGTTTTTTGGGTGGAAGGGGTGAATGGGAATACAGAGTATTCCCATCATTGTAAATAACATATATAAAGTGAGTTTATGTTCCCCCGGGGCTTTCTTCCAGTGGAGTGGAGAAGTCAGGGGAAATCCAGGCCTTGTTCATTTTTATAAGTGTCAACCTATCAGCATTTTAGGTGGAAAGGCGGATACGCTTATCTGTTATGATGCCACCAGCAGCACTAAATACCCGCTCAGACAGAACGCTGGCGGCAGGGCAGGCCAGCACCTCCAAGGCGTAGAGTGCCAGTTCATACCACGTGTCCAGCTTGGACACCCAGTAGTTGTAAGGCACAGAGGGATCATTGAGGACGCTGACACGGTCTGCTACGTACTCCTTCACCATCTTCCAAAACTTTTCCCTCCTTGTGACACTAGGCTGCGCATCAGGTTGAGGGTGCTGGCGGGGTGTCATGAAGGTGTCCCACGCCTTGGAGAGTGTTGCCCTGCCTTTGTCGGAACTGCTGTGTGCTCCCCTTTTCTCCCCTTCTCGGTTGGCCAAGGTAGCACGTACTCTGCCGCCAGCGTTGTCAGATGGAAAATTTTGGAGCAATTTTTCGACAAGAACCTTCTGGTATTGCACCATTTTGCTTGTCCTCTCCACCGGAGGAATGAGAGATGAGAAATTCTCTTTGTAGCGGGGGTCCAGAAGGGTGAACACCCAGTAATCCGTGTTGTCTAAAATGCGTATAACGCGTGGGTCACGGGAAAGGCAGCCTAACATAAAGTCAGCCATGTGTGCCAGAGTACCAACAGGCAAGATTTCGCTGTCCTCACCAGGAGGATGACTCTCAATCTCCTCATCCTCTTCCTCCTCTTCTGCCCACCCACGCTGAAGAGATGGAACTAAAGTTCCATGGCTACCCTCTGTAGCGGAGGCAACCGTGTCTTCCTCCTCCTCCTCCTCCGCCTCCTCCAATTGTCGCTGAGAAGACGAAGTGAGGGTGCTCTGGCTATCACCTTGTGTAAGCTCTTCCTCCCGCATTTCCACCTCTTCCACATGCAAAGCGTCAGTTTTAATTGTGAGCAGCGAGCGTTTCAGTAGACACAGAAGTGGGATGGTTACACTGATAATAGCGTTATCGCCGCTCACCATCTGTGTCGATTCCTCAAAATTGCGTAAAACCTCACAGAGGTCTGACATCCATTCCCACTCCTCACTTCTGATTACAGGAAGTTGAACGGAGAGGCGACGACTGTGTAACAGCTGGTACTCCACTACTGCCCTCTGCTGCTCACAAAGCCGGGCCAACATGTGGAAGGTGGAGTTCCAGCGCGTGCTCACGTCACACAGCAGCCGGTGAGCTGGCAATTGTAAGCGCTGCTGCAGCTTCAACAGGCCGGCTGAAGCTGTAGATGACTTACGGAAATGTGCACACACGCAGCGCACCTTGGTCAAGAGATCATGCAAATTGGGATAGGTTTTTAGAAATCGCTGAACCACTAAATTAAATACATGCGCTAGGCATGGTACGTGTGTGAGCTTGCCGAGCTCCAAAGCCGCCACCAAGTTACGCCCATTATCACACACAACCATGCCTGGTTGCAGGTTGAGTGGCGAGAGCCACTGCTCGGTCTGGTGACTAATCCCCTGCAACAGCTCTGAGGCCGTGTGCTGTTTGTCCCCAAGGCAGATCAGCTTCAGCACGGCCTGTTGACGCTTCCCCACTGCAGTGCTACACTGCTTCCAGCTACCGGCTGATGGGTGAGTGGCGCTGCGCGCAGAGAATTCGGAGGTGGGAACGGAGGAGGAGGAGCCAATAATGTAGGTGCTGGCGGAAACCCTGATGGAGGTAGGGCCCGCAATCCTCGGCGTGGGTAGCACCTGTGCCATCCCAGGGTCCCAGTCGCTCCCAGCCTCCACGACATTCACCCAGTGTGCCGTCAGGGAAATGTAGCGTCCCTGGCCACAAGCACTTGTCCATGTGTCAGTCGTTAAGTGGACCTTCCCAGTAACTGCGTTGGTCAGGGCACGGGTGATGTTACGGGACACATGGTGGTGTAAGGCGGGGACGGCACACCGGGAAAAGTAGTGGCGGCTGGGGACTGCGTACCGAGGGACAGCTGCTGCCATCAGGCTGCGGAAGGACTCAGTCTCCACAAACCTAAATGGCAGCATTTCGATGGCCAGTAATTTGGAAAGGTGTGAGGTTAGTGCTATGGACTGTGGGTGGGTGGCTGGGTATTTTCGCTTGCGCTCAAATGCCTGGGGTAACGACATTTGGACGCTGCGCTGGGACAGGGAAGTGGATGTGGTCGCTGATGGTGCTTCAGATGGTACAGGTGCAGGGCGGGAGGTATGCGGGCCTGCGCCTTCGACAGGCGATTGGCCGGCACCGAAAACAGGGGAAGAGGAGGCAGTGGTGTGGCCTGCAGACACAGATTGGCGATCCGGGCGTTCCTCCCACTTATTACGGTGCTTGGATGCCATGTGTCGGATCATGCTGGTGGTGGTGAGGTTTCTAGTGTTCATGCCTCGGCTCATTCTGGTGTTGCACAGGTTGCAAACTACAATTCTTTTGTCGTCCGCACTTTCCTTAAAAAAACGCCATACCGCGGAACACCTACCCCTTGGCAAGGGAGATTTACGCAAGGGGGTTCTCCGTGGAACATTTGCGGGCCGGTTTGGTGTGGTCCGCCTTCTTTCTGTAGCCACACCACTGCCTCTTCCAGCCTGTTGCGGTGCTGCAGATGGCTCACCCTCAGGACTGCTGTCATCGCTCGGCTCTACACCTTCCCAGGTGGGGTCAGTCACCTCATCGTCCACCAAGTCCTCCTCCACTTCCTCACTCTGATCATCCTCCTCATGTCTTGATCCCACCACATACTCAGTCATTGACAACTGTATATCATCCTCCTCATCAAGGTCTTGAGACAGTAATAGTGGTTGATTTAATGGCAACTGTGTCTCATCATCATCATCATCCACTTCCTTTGACCTTAAATGCCGTTCACCTCTGTCATCTTCTTGTGATTGGGTACCCTCTAGAGGTTGTGAATCAGGGCACAAGATGTCATGTTCCTCTGCAAGCGTGCTTGGAGAGAGGTTCAAATTAAGGATTGGTGATGAGACGAGCTCCTCACTATATCCCAGTGTGGGATCACTTCTCTGACCAGATCCTCTATGGTGGGAGGAAGGATGATCAGAGTGAGGATAATGTTGACCAGACTCTTGGCTACTGAGAGTGGACTTGGTGGAAGACAGGGTGGTGCTTAACCGACTGGAAGCAGTATCAGCTGACATCCAACCGACCACCTGATCGCAGTGGTCGGACCTCGAGAGTGATGTCCTGCGACGCCCTGTAAACTGAGACATGAAGCTAGGTATGGTGGATGTCTTTCTGTCTTGTGCTCTGGCACCAGGCGCAGTTTCTACGCGTCCTTACCCGCGCCCTGAACTATCAGGATCACGTCCACTTCCCCGTCCCTTTTTACCCGCCTTCTTCATATTACACGGAATATGTGCTGCAAATCTGCAACTTTGCACAGTAAACAGAATGTGCTTCTTAACTGCGGCTACACACAGTGAATGTAATATGTGACTTTGATATTTTACAGTTTGAACACTTAACAGAATGTTCTCCTATTCTGAAACTTTGCACAGTAAACAGAATTTGCTTCTTAACTGCGGCTACGCACAGTGAATGGAATATGTGACTTTGATATTTTACAGTTTGAACACTTAACAGAATGTTCTCCTATTCTGAAACTTTGCACAGTAAACAGAATTTGCTTCTTAACTGCGGCTACGCACAGTGAATGGAATATGTGACTTTGATATTTTACAGTTTGAACACTTAACAGAATGTTTTCCTATTCTGAAACTTTGCACAGTAAACAGAATTTGCTTCTTAACTGCGGCTACGCACAGTGAATGGAATATGTGACTTTGATATTTTACAGTTTGAACACTTAACAGAATGTTTTCCTATTCTGAAACTTTGCACAGTAAACAGAATGTGCTTCTTAACTGCGGCTACGCACAGTGAATGGAATATGTGACTTTGATATTTTACAGTTTGAACACTTAACAGAATGTTCTCCTATTCTGAAACTTTGCACAGTAAACAGAATTTTCTTCTTAACTGCGGCTACGCACAGTGAATGGAATATGTGACTTTGATATTTTACAGTTTGAACACTTAACAGAATGTTTTCCTATTCTGAAACTTTGCACAGTAAACAGAATGTGCTTCTTAACTGCGGCTACGCACAGTGAATGGAATATGTGACTTTGATATTTTACAGTTTGAACACTTAACAGAATGTTCTCCTATTCTGAAACTTTGCACAGTAAACAGAATTTGCTTCTTAACTGCGGCTACGCACAGTGAATGGAATATGTGACTTTGATATTTTACAGTTTGAACACTTAACAGAATGTTCTCCTATTCTGAAACTTTGCACAGTAAACAGAATTTGCTTCTTAACTGCGGCTACGCACAGTGAATGGAATATGTGACTTTGATATTTTACAGTTTGAACACTTAACAGAATGTTTTCCTATTCTGAAACTTTGCACAGTAAACAGAATGTGCTTCTTAACTGCGGCTACGCACAGTGAATGGAATATGTGACTTTGATATTTTACAGTTTGAACACTTAACAGAATGTTTTCCTATTCTGAAACTTTGCACAGTAAACAGAATTTGCTTCTTAACTGCGGCTACGCACAGTGAATGGAATATGTGACTTTGATATTTTACAGTTTGAACACTTAACAGAATGTTTTCCTATTCTGAAACTTTGCACAGTAAACAGAATGTGCTTCTTAACTGCGGCTACGCACAGTGAATGGAATATGTGACTTTAATATTTTACAGTTTGAACACTTAACAGAATGTTCTCCTATTCTGAAACTTTGCACAGTAAACAGAATTTGCTTCTTAACTGCGGCTACGCACAGTGAATGGAATATGTGACTTTGATATTTTACAGTTTGAACACTTAACAGAATGTTCTCCTATTCTGAAACTTTGCACAGTAAACAGAATTTTCTTCTTAACTGCGGCTACGCACAGTGAATGGAATATGTGACTTTGATATTTTACAGTTTGAACACTTAACAGAATGTTTTCCTATTCTGAAACTTTGCACAGTAAACAGAATGTGCTTCTTAACTGCGGCTACGCACAGTGAATGGAATATGTGACTTTGATATTTTACAGTTTGAACACTTAACAGAATGTTTTCCTATTCTGAAACTTTGCACAGTAAACAGAATTTGCTTCTTAACTGCGGCTACGCACAGTGAATGGAATATGTGACTTTGATATTTTACAGTTTGAACACTTAACAGAATGTTTTCCTATTCTGAAACTTTGCACAGTAAACAGAATGTGCTTCTTAACTGCGGCTACGCACAGTGAATGGAATATGTGACTTTGATATTTTACAGTTTGAACACTTAACAGAATGTTCTCCTATTCTGAAACTTTGCACAGTAAACAGAATTTGCTTCTTAACTGCGGCTACGCACAGTGAATGGAATATGTGACTTTGATATTTTACAGTTTGAACACTTAACAGAATGTTCTCCTATTCTGAAACTTTGCACAGTAAACAGAATTTGCTTCTTAACTGCGGCTACGCACAGTGAATGGAATATGTGACTTTGATATTTTACAGTTTGAACACTTAACAGAATGTTTTCCTATTCTGAAACTTTGCACAGTAAACAGAATGTGCTTCTTAACTGCGGCTACGCACAGTGAATGGAATATGTGACTTTGATATTTTACAGTTTGAACACTTAACAGAATGTTTTCCTATTCTGAAACTTTGCACAGTAAACAGAATTTGCTTCTTAACTGCGGCTACGCACAGTGAATGGAATATGTGACTTTGATATTTTACAGTTTGAACACTTAACAGAATGTTTTCCTATTCTGAAACTTTGCACAGTAAACAGAATGTGCTTCTTAACTGCGGCTACGCACAGTGAATGGAATATGTGACTTTGATATTTTACAGTTTGAACACTTAACAGAATGTTCTCCTATTCTGAAACTTTGCACAGTAAACAGAATTTGCTTCTTAACTGCGGCTACGCACAGTGAATGGAATATGTGACTTTGATATTTTACAGTTTGAACACTTAACAGAATGTTCTCCTATTCTGAAACTTTGCACAGTAAACAGAATTTGCTTCTTAACTGCGGCTACGCACAGTGAATGGAATATGTGACTTTGATATTTTACAGTTTGAACACTTAACAGAATGTTCTCCTATTCTGAAACTTTGCACAGTAAACAGAATTTGCTTCTTAACTGCGGCTACGCACAGTGAATGGAATATGTGACTTTGATATTTTACAGTTTGAACACTTAACAGAATGTTCTCCTATTCTGAAACTTTGCACAGTAAACAGAATTTGCTTCTTAACTGCAGCTACGCACAGTGAATGGAATATGTGACTTTGATATTTTACAGTTTGAACACTTAACAGAATGTTCTCCTATTCTGAAACTTTGCACAGTAAACAGAATGTGCTTCTTAACTGCGGCTACGCACAGTGAATGGAATATGTGACTTTGATATTTTACAGTTTGAACACTTAACAGAATGTTCTCCTATTCTGAAACTTTGCACAGTAAACAGAATGTGCTGCTAATCTGCAACTTTGCACACTAAGCAGAATGTGCTCTAATCTGCGGCTAGGCACAGTGAACAGAATATATGAAGATTTTTTTTTTTATATATCTGCCCCCCCACACAAAATAAACTGCTGCCCCCACACACAGTAGTCCTAAAAAGGACTTTTGGGTCTTTTTTTTTAACAAACTCGCTTTTCTTCTCCCTACACTGACTTTCCCTTCCTATCCTCATCTCTCCCTGGCTAAGACTGAGCCGAACTCGCTGGTCAGGTGCTATACAGCACCCGATCACGGGTTCTGGCCAGCCAATCAGTGTAATGCCAGCAGCCAACATGCTGGCATTACACTGATGTCAGAGCCTCCCTGCACGTTTATTGGCTGCGCAGCAGCCGCAAAACGTGCGGGGAGGAGACCCGAACATGGTGGGCGAGCACATGCGGTACTCGTACGAGTACCGCCATGTGCCGAGCAGAGCGATGCTCGAGCCGAACCGAGCTTCGGCCGAGCATGCTCGCTCAACACTACTTAGCACAACAAATTGTACAACACTGAACATTTGTCTACATTATATGTTGTGTTTAACCCTTTGAGTGCCAGAGTGGTAGACAACGCATTGTAAAGAAATGCGTTAGGGACCACTCTTGCACTCAGTGGGTTAATGGGATAACCAGACAAACAGCTCTGTGACTTAGCAGGGACATTATAAGCAGGAAAGATAAATGGGACATGTATCCATGTTGTCTTGGATTCACACACTCATTGTGCAACTGACTTACTGGGTAAGCCAATGTTTGTAACCTAGGATTTCAATGTGTAGCACACACATTGATATCCTGGGCTGAGCATTGGGGTCTCCTGTAAGTTGAGTTGCTGTTTCCCTAAGGGTGTAACAGACTTCACCAGTGATAACACATGTCCACTTAGTCTGGTTGTTCGTTAGCCCATGTACTGAGATATGTCACAGTGGAGCAAAATCTCAGAACATGGATTATACTGAGCAATACAGATACTGTGGACAGGTATTCACTGTGGAAGTATGTCCCCTGTATCACCTCTTCATCACTCCCACAACACATTGGTGCATCACTGCCACCATCATCTGTTTGCATGGATACATCACAGAGTCCAGTCACTGGCAAACAAGTGGTGGACTCCTGTGATGTGGGTGATGCCTTTCCATGTATGGGGCATACTCTACCCTGGGTGTGGTAACACATTGACATATGTGTTCTCAAATATATCCTCCTACAGACACAGATAGAATGGTGATGGTTCATCTTTATTGTGTCTCAAAGTACATTAGAATGTACATGTGTTTTGTGTGTGTATTGTCTATATGCATTGAACACCTGTATGAGAACACTAAATGTACTTTGAGACTAAATCTTAATACTTCTGTAACACTGCTGCCCTGCTCATGTGTTGTCCATGAGGTTTGACAACTCTGTAGCTGAGCATCCTAACTGTACAGGTTATAACACTCAAGAATTAGTGATTTCTGTGTCTATATGAGAATGTTCCAGTAGAGGTTTGTGTGAACCTCAGATCAAACTTTGCATCACCAACAACATCACCATAAACAGCAAGGGGTGATCTTCATGAAGGTGTTGTCAAGACATCAATCCAGTCACATGGAAGATCTTCAGTTCAAGGATGGATCATGTTACGGATGCCTGCGGGACAAGACGACAGGATTTGGAGCAGTAGACCTGAACTGATCATCAAGCAACAACAATTTAGTCTTTTTCATCCCCTCAGTTTTCACAGTTACAGGTGAGTGCACAAACCATTGCTTGACAATGTGTTGTGTACTCATCTGTAACCAATTCTGTGGGTAACTAAGGACATGTGCATCAGTCCTAGGGATATGTGCCCCTGACATGTATACACACATTAACAAGTGTTCTGAGAGCTCCATGGAAGTAATGACATTGTGCTGCCACTGTGAAAGTGACAGTGGCAGCCCAATGTCATTTGTTCCATGGAACTGTTAGGACACATTTGTTGATGTGTGTATTCATGTCAGGGGCACATATGTCTGCACACTCACAGGTCTGCATGGAGTCCGTGGTAATCTGATCTACGTCTCATGACCTCTACATTGTGTGCCCATACCACTGTACATCCACCCCTGTGCTGCTCTTCTCAGCTGTAGCACAGTACAGGTCCCATATTGAGTCTGATGTCCCTTCTAATGCATATCATTAGATAATACTCTTTCGCTACTGGGCTAGCATGGTTGTTCAGGCTATAATCATGGCATATCCAGTTAGTTGCTGTCAATCAAGCCGTGTAAGGTGATGAACATGGGTAATATGTTGTACCTTGTTTCTCCTGGGGGTGTGCGTGATATCCTTGGGGTCTGTATGTCAACGTGGAGAGTGGAATGGAGGATGGTTGTTGAGTCCACACACACAATTTTCCACGTCCACTGCCAGTGCAGTGCTGTGTCACTGTTCCTGTGGGGTGAGACAGAACAAAATGTGCAGTGTGGTTAGTGTCACAGGACTGATGGGGGACTTGCATGGATTGTTTGCATGCATGTGTTATACTCACAGGTGAAGTATTCCGTGATGAGCCTGTCTCTGATCTGTGCCCCTCTCATGGTCTCCTCCACATGCCCGATGTCCATGGGCACTTCCTGTATGGGGGGGTCCGGGATGTGCTCCAGCAGCCTGGTGTCCACTGCGATGTTGTGCAGTATTTCGCACGCCACAATGATGTCACACACCTTAGCCGGTGCATACTGCAGTGCTCCCCCAGAGTGGTCCAGACATCGGAATCTTGACTTGAGGAGTCCAAATGTCCGCTCAATAGCATTCCTCGTTCTGGCATGAGCCTGGTTGTAGCTTTCCTGGGCATGTGTTTGGGGATTGGCCAGAGGGGTCAGTAGCCAGGACTTGCATCCATAGCCAGCATCACCTGTGTAATGTGAGTGACATGGTGAAACAGGGAGCACATGTTGTATGAATGATGTTTTGTGTGGTGGACGTAGTAGCTGTGGGTCAGGTGCATGCTGAGCTGAGTGGTGTGTACGACTGTGTATGTGGTGTGATTTTGTTTTGTGAACTCACCCACTAGCCATCCCCCTGTAAAGGTTCCATTCTCAAAATCTCTGTGGACTGAGGAGTTTTGTAGAATGTATGCATCATGTGTGCTGCCAGGATATTTTGCACAGACATTCATGATCCTCATGTTGCTGTCACACACCATCTGCACGTTGATGGAGTGGAAGTTCTTCCTGTTGATGAATATCTGTGCGTCACGTGCTGGGGCCTTAATCCGGACATGGGTGCAATCTATAGCACCCATGACCCTGGGCATGCCTCCCTTTGCGTAAAAGGCCTGCTTGACGTGTATCCAGTCCATGTCGGTGGTGGGAAAATGTATATAGGTACTGGCCTTGCTTTTGAGGGCTGGCAGGACCTGGGCCAGCACTCTGGAGAATGTGGCCTGTGACATGCCAGATGCGTAACCCTCAGTGGACTGGAAGGCCCCGTTTGCCATGAAGTGTATGGCACAGAGTAGTTTCTGCAGGCCAGTTAGGGCATGGTTGTGGATGTAGATGGGATCCACCTGCTCCTTGATGACCTCATACAAGGCAATGATGCTGTCAGGCCTCAACCTGTAGCGATCAATGACCTCGTCATCAGCCATTCCAAAGAGTGTGACCCTTGGGCGGTATACCCTGGGCCTTGGTGGTCGTCTATACATCCTGTGCCCTCCAGGTGGGGATGGACTCCTGTGTGGCTGCTGAGCCAGAGCCTCCTCACTTGCAACAGGTGAAGGCTGTTGATGAGACGTGCTTGGAGTTTGCTGATGTTCCCTAGCTCTCTCCCTTGCACGCCTTCTCCGCAGTCTTCGCAACAATATGTAACCCAACATACTGTTTGCTCTCTCTATCTGTCTCTATCTATCTGTATCTATCTATCTATCTGTCTCTCTCTCTCTCTCTCTCTCTCTGTCTCTCTCTCTCTCTCCCTCCCTGAGTGGAAAACAAGCCACAAGTGGGTGTGTTGAGTTGTCCCTTTAAGTACTTGCTAGGGCGTTGTGTAGGTGTGGTGAGATGAGGTGAGTGCTGACCAATGGTGAGTTGTTTGTGTCCAGGTAAGTGTTAGCAGGTGTGTGTGTGTTATAAGATGTGGTGTGTTGTGCTTGTTCTGTGTGTGCCATTTGCGGGCGTGCAGTTGTGGGGTGCAGGTCGCGTGTTGATGTTGCCCAGGTGAGCTTGTATTTGCAGGGTCCGCTTTGAGTGATGACCCCCATTGTTCCGTGCCATGTTGTGTTATTGTTTTTTGTGTGTCATTGTTCCTGTGGTGTTGGTTGTTGTTGTGTGTGTAGTGATTTGTGTTGTGTGTGCATGTTTTTGTGTTGTTTTGGCATTGCACGGGTTAATTTTCCCATTTACATGGTTGTGCGGTAAGCCTTTTGTGTCTTTTCCTCTGTAACGGGTGTTTAGTTTTGGCCGTTAAGTGTCTAACGTGTGTGAGAAGTGGGTCTTAACTTTTAGCCATTAGGTGTGTCTTTTTTTCAGCCGTTATCAGTACCGCAAGCCTTTGAATAGCTCTGGGGTATGTTGTTCCATGCGTCTGAATGCACGTAAGTGTATCGGCCGTAAGGATTCTGCAACTGCCGTTAGCTGTTGTTTAGACGGATCTTTGAATTGCAACATGACACTTAACGCACCCGTTAGTGATTTTTTTGGTTAACGGCTGCCTTTAAATCGAGCCCATAGAGTCTTCACACCTACTGCTATCAGCACCTCTACTACCAGCACTAGTCATGTTGTTAAAACAATTGAGTTACACAGTTCTTCTATGTGCTGTCAACCCACACTTCCTGAGTTATTGGAAGTCAAAAACTGCAGAAAAATAATTTTAAAGTATCCCTGCTGAATGGCAAACTTAACAAAATGTTGGCAGTTGACATGCTGCCTTATTCTTATGTAGGGAAAAAAGGTTTTAAATAACTTATATCAGGTCTTGCACCCCACTGACATATCTTAAGCTACATTTATTTTTTAATGATCTCTGTTCCAGAGTTGTACAAATAGCCAGTTGTTGTTGTGTGTCAAAGGGTGGAAATAATAAATAAATAAGGCAAGAATGTTCACCTGACTACAAAAAAGTGGATAAGTGACATGAGTAGATTATTTAACCCTCAATGCTCTCTGTGTATCTATTCCATTATTAGGCAGCAGCATGTAGCAGCAGCAGCATGTCTAATACTAATAGTATTGGCCAGGCATGCCAATTTATACGCATAGAGTTTTGAGAGACAAATGGTGTAGCAGGTTATAGACAAGCAGCTAGTACTATACTCTTTGAAGGTTGAATTTGTGTCTGCTGATGATGGTTTTAATATAATAGCTTCCTTGAGAATAGCAGATATGGTGCATGTACCCTGCCTCAGCCATGTCTAATTGTCATTCAGGTTCTCTCACAATATGAAACCCTCAAATAAATGCAAAACATTGCCTACAAAATCCAAGCACATTTTATCCTGTCCTGTGATGAGTCCAATTCATTACATGCCTTGCAGGAGTTTAAAGGGATACTAATGTTTCAAAATAAAAGCAGCTCCAATTAATCTTCATAGTATTGGGGTCATGGAGAGTGTTATTTCAATACTGTCAGAGTTGCAGTTCAAGAGTAAATGAATGATAAAGTATCCCCCTCCCACCCCTTTTACCTAGTGTAAGCCACTTACCCTCAGATGTGGAATCTGGTCACTTGACCAGACAGCTCACAGTAAGGGGCAATTTTCTTACTGTGAGCATAAGGAAAACCATGCCCCTCTTGACAGGTTTTTCTGTTTTTTCCTTATGCTCACTGAAAATTGTCCCTCTCTGTGATCTATCCGGACAGTCTGGCTGCTCAGAGGTGAGCAGTGTTACATCAGTATGTGGGGCGGGAGGGAGATACGTTATCATTACTCTTGAACTACAACTCTGACAGTATTGAAACAATACTCTCTATGGCCCAAATACTATGAGGATTAATTGGAGCTGATTTTAGTTTAAACATCACTATCCCTTTAACCACCTGCATCTGTTTAAAATGAAGGTCCCTGCCAGTTGGAATTTCACATTGTAAATGCTGGAGCAAGTGTATGAGAATAATAAGGATGTTACAAAACATGCAGTTCTTAACTAGAAGACTTTGGAGGGGGCTTCTTTGTCACCTGGTCAGTAACAACTAATGGTGAATTATGTGAACTGCTGAAGCCTACGATAGGGCCACCTTGCCAGTTAGACATGCTGATGCAGGAATCAGTTCCATTAACATATTTACTGAGGAAAAAAATTAAGAGAAAGGCTGATGATTCTTCTAATAACGACTAGGTGTGGGGGAAAGTGAGAAAAATTTCCCGCATGACTTATTGCGAAAAACTGACAATTTTTCTATTTTTCGTGAAAGTTTCCTCTTTTTCGTCAGTGCAAAATTTTCCTTGTTTTAGCCTATTCCAAAATATTTTCTCCTATTATAACACATTTTTCTCCTATTCAACACATGTTTCTTCTTTTCAAAACTTTTGCACCTATTTTTCCTATGGTGCAACATTTCCCAGCATAATATTACTTCTTCCGAGGACTGTAGTGGAGAAATAAGTTGATGAAAGTCAAAGTTGTGCATTCTACAGCAACATATACCTTGAAAAATTTGTTAGCATGCAGAGTGCATTTGTCCTTTTCCCACAACACTAACTTCCTGCTTAAGTGACATTGGCATATATTCATAATGATTAGTGTTGAGCGAGCATGCTCGGCCGATGCTCGGATCGGCTCGAGCATTGCTCTGCTCGGCACATGGCGGTACTCGTACGAGTACCGCCATGTGCTCGCCCGCCATGTTCGGGTGGCAGGGATCTGTGCCGAAGGAGGCACAGATCTTACAGACGCTCCGCTGGACCACCAGGGACTGGAGGTAGGGGGCATTGCGGAGATGAAGGGGGCATTGCGGAGATGAAGGGGGACATTGTGGAGATGAAGGGGGACATTGTGGAAGGGGGACATTGTGGAAGGGGGGCATTGCGGAGATGAAGGGGGCATTGCGGAGATGAAGGGGGACATTGCGGAGATGAAGGGGGACATTGTGGAAGGGGGGCATTGCGGAGATGAAGGGGGCATTGTGGAGATGAAGGGGGACATTGTGGAGATGAAGGGGGACATTGTGGAAGGGGGACATTGTGGAAGGGGGACATTGTGGAAGAGGGGCATTGTGGAGATGAAGGGGGGCATTGACCAGGCACCCTCCCCTCATCAGAGCAGGGGGTGCCTGGTGTAATGCTCGAGTCCTCCCATTTAATTCAATGGGGTTCGGGTGCTTGGCCGAGCAATCGAGCCTCCGGGGGTGCTCGGTCAGAGCACCCGAACACCCGAGCATCGGGGTGCTCGCTCAACACTAATAATGATGTCAACTGACAAAAAAAAAAAAAAGTACAACCAACAATATGGCAGATGTGTATGGTAGTGGTGGTGGGGGGCTGGTGTGCTGTGATTGGTGGGACCTTGACAAAATGCATCCACCCTGAGAGGAGAGGGATCATCATAATTTATTGCACACGCTGCAGCAACCATTTCTGCAGTCAGTTTATAAACGAACACTTTATTCCCACGTCCCTGCACTGCTCCACCTTTCCCCCTCGTGCAACTGGTAGACATTACTGAACTACTGCGTGTGTTTTTACTACAGTACACAACTGATGGACTGTGATGTCTTGCCTTACTCCTAAATAAAATTCTCAATATCAATGTCTGCTGTCTATCAAGTCTGCCTCAACCATACAGCTCACGTCAGGCTTTCAGCTGTGTGTCACCTAATATATTTATTCATTTATATATATTATAAGTAGTCCACCCTATCTTATCAGTCTGTCCAAAAAAAACCCACTTATAACTTAAAAACAAAATCAACAACTTTTTTCCCCAGACTTCCCCAGCACAGAGACAATAACAGCAAGATCAGCAAGCAAATTGGACCTCAGCTGCTTGTGTCTTGCTAGTCAGTCACACTGAATTTTGGGGTATTTAAGATCAACTTCCTTCATCCCTTCTTCTCCTCCAAAGTGTCCCCAGACTCCCTAATACAAAAAACAAATTTCCTACCTAAAAGACCCCCTAAACTAAGCTTCAGTTCCCCTTATTTCGCTGAAAAACATGCTGCTTTCTCTTCTCACACACACAGAATGGCATGCTGTGTGAGCCTGACACCCTTTTATATGGCTGTAGAAAAGTAGAGAAAACTTTCATGTGGTGGGGAAAACATTTTTTCCCATTAATTTCAATGCAATGAGCTAGGTGAAAAAAGTGGGAAAATGGCACTTTTCGCAGGAAATTATTCACTAAGTGGGTGAATGCTATTTTTCGCCAGTTTCCGTTGAATGTGAAAGTTTTCGCCCATACCTAATAATGACAACACAGACATGAACCGGCTGGTAAATTACATGGTAGCATGCTTTGAGCAGGATCCTCACGTAGTCTTTATTAAAAGCAACAAGGAATACATTCTTTACACATTGCTGGATCCCCACGTTAAACATAGCATATCTGAATTTGTGCGAAACCTTTAGCAATAGCACTCTGAGGTGTATTCTTGGAAATCAGGTAAAGACATCCTTATATATCAAGTGGAATACTGCTTGATAACACCACTATATTCTGAGGTGATGATGATGTTTGTTATAATGTTGCATGTTGTCCACAGAAATTTTTCGGGGGGGGGGGGCATAATTTTAATGACATCCATGCTCTGTTTCTTTCTGACAATGTCATGAAGTTGGGGGCATAGTCATTATCACATAAGTTGCCCCACCCCTTCCTGCCCAGACCACACCTCTTCCTGTTTAAGATCCACCCCTTTCTGTTAGGACTTTCAGGGGTTAAACATCTGAGTGCCAGAAAGGTATCAAACAAATTGTAATGCAATGTGTTGCATACCACTCTGACACTCAAAGGGTTAAACTGCATATAAAATCATATATTGGGGTGGGTAACATGTGCCTCTTCAGCTGTTAGACTTCCATCATTCTTACATGATAATTGTCTATCTGTCTGAGATCCCCTCACACACATAACTACCTCATGCAATCAAGAGCTTCACACTATCAAAATGCTGGTTTTTCATCCTGGGACAGCATTCTGATATTGAACCCCCTAATTGTATGAGATAATTATGTCTGAGAAACCACTTGGATTGCATAATTTGCATTGTATGGTGGGTGGTGCTGGGACAACATTTTGATATTGAATCCCCTAATTGCACGAGGTACTTATATGTGAGAAACCACTTGGATTGCATAATTTGCATTGTATGGTGCTGGGACATCATTTTGATAGTGAACCCCCTGATTGCATGAGGTAGTTATGTGTCAAAAAGTCTCAGAACTCTGAGCCTTTCTCACACATAGCTAGCACATGCAATCAGGGGGTTCACACTATCAAAATGCTGTCTCAACCAGCACCAAACATTGCAAATTATGCAAGCCAAGTGGTTTCTCACGCACAACTATCTCATGCAATTAGGGGGTTTAATATCAAAATGCTGTCCCAGCCTGGGACAGCATTTTGATATTGAACCCCCTAATTATATGAGGTCGTTATGCTATGTATCAGGTAGCACTCTGTGAGAAACCACTTGGATTGCATAATTTCCATTGTATGGTGCCTGGACAGCATTTTGATACATGAGGTAGTTATGTGTCAGAAGCCACTGGATTGAATAATTTGCATTGTATGGTAGTTCTGGGACACATTTTGATATTGAACCCCCCTAACTGCATGAGGTACTTATGTGTGAGAAACCACTTGGATTGCATAAATAGAAGGCTGGGCTTGCATTTGTGGGAGGGGCTGCAGGCCTTAAATACTGCCTGCAATATCTCCCACAGGGTGCTCCGTCTGTGTGCCTCTACATTGACTACAAAGTAGGGTATCCATTTTGTAAGTATCAAATCTTCCAGTAGTACGTCACATCCGGTTTAGTCGTTTTCGTCGCTTTCGGTTTTATGATCAATGTGAGGTAAGAGCTCCCTCTTCACTTGCACCGTCTCAGCCCAGCAATTGATTATAGTTCCCACAATTATTTCAAGCACTATGCAGGCAGCAACATAATGGAGATTTTGGGCCCTAGAATGCTGGAGAAATCCCTGTTACCCTCGGGTATTCAAGAATTTTAAATCCCATAGGACATGGCTATTTACAATATGCTAAGTCCTTTTACAGCATGTCTCAGCCCGTGGTTCAACCATAGGCACATATCTAGGTACAGTAAGTCATTTTCTTCATAAATCGTTATTAACCCTACTAGTGCCTGTATATCACTCTCTAGGGGGTAGATTTAAAGCCAGCCGTTAACATAGCTGGCAATGCATTGCGTACCTCACTGTCACTCAAAGGGTTAAATATTAGTGCTCCATAAATATACCCATATATGCCTCCATGTAATGGCCCGAAGGATACATGCCAATAAATTAAAAAGCTCCAAATATACATAAATCAATGCGATTCATTAATGCCCAAAAGTTAACTTAACTTTAACTGTCTCCACCGCTTGGAGCGGCCGCAAGGGTGGCGGTGGCAGAGACACAAATGTCCCACGACGCTCCTCTTCTGCTGTTTACGGGCCGATGCCCATAACACACTGAGGGCATTTGAAGTGAGCCTGCCTTTATATATGGGCAGGCTCACTTCAGTTGCCCTCGTTGCCATTGGCTGGGATGTTCTTCACATCCCAGCCAATCAGATTCGAGCAGCTGTTCTTGAAAATGATTAGCTTGGATGTGAAGAACATCCCAGCCAATGGCAGTGAGGGCAATGAAGTGAGCCTGCCCATATGTAAAGGCAGGCTCACTTCAAATGTCTTCAATGTATTACGGTCATCAGCCCAGACATAGCTGAAGAGGAGCATCGTGGGACATTTGTGTCTCCACTGCCACCACTCTCGCGGCCGCTCCAAGCTACGGAGACAGTTAAAGCTAAGTTAACTTTTGGGCATTAACGAATCGCATTAATTTATGTACATGTGGAATTTTTTAATTCATTGGCATTTATCCTTCAGGCCATTACATGGAGGCATTTATGGGTATACTTATGGAGCACTAATATTTAACCCTTTAAGTGGCAGTGAGGTACGCAATGCATTGCAAAGCGTACCCCTCTGCCACTCAAAGGGTTCTGGAATGTATTCGTTCATGCTTGATTTTTATACTTTTATTTTATTTTACAGGGAGAAGGCGGAAAATAGTAGAAAGAAGACAGAACAGAAGGACCAGCAAGCTGAGGACTCCACTGGGCATCAGGATTAATGGTAAGTGTTAAAGCAATGTTGCTTTACTTAGTCAGGTTAACCCTATGAATGCCGGTGGGATATTTATACCCCACCAGCACTCATAGGGTTAATCCTACTAACTTTGTACAGGTTTTAGGCACTTTGGATGTATTGATGTGGGGCTGAGGGCCCCATATCAATACATCCACTGAAGACTGTTTTTTTTTTGCCAGTTAATAGCTGCGTTAGCTGGCAAAAGATCCGATAAGGGACATTACGGCTAAACAAACTGGGTCTTTAGTTTTGTGTGGTAATTGAGTCCCTTATCGGATCTTTTTCAGCTAACGCAATCCTTTAAATGGCAAAATGGAGCTTTTTTTTTTTTTTATGGGCCAAAGCACACGTTAGTGTTGCGGCCGGTATACTGGATGAACTGCCGTTAGCAGTTCATTTCATGGCCCTTTGTATGGCTTCCTACACGTGAAAACACCCGTTGGTGTTTTTTTTTTACTTAACAGCTGGCTTTAAATCTACCCTTAGATGACTCCTCTAGTATTTCCTTTAGTCTAATTACCTTTCCTACTACTGTGGCTAGATGGAGATAGCAATATCATTTCCTCACAGTAGGACTCTTCCTTAAGAATGCTATGATTCATAGTTCTGGTTTTCCTAGATAATTATAAGTTGACGCAAGTTCAGTCCATCTAGCCTACACATTTCATTTTACTATGCTGCAATTTGACTCTAGCTGTGTGTCTAATTTAGGAACCGTTATTCCTGTATACATGATTTTTGCTTATTACAACATGTACAGTTCTTGAAACATGCACATTATATGCTACATATCTCCAGTTTATTCCTCTATTCTAGGAATTACAGGACATACACTGATGGTCCCACCTATTTCTACATTTAATATACCCCACCAAAGTAAGCATACCTCATTGTAATCATATTTTCACTCTGTTGTTAATATTAAGCTTGTTCGTTGTGTTAGATGTCCTAGATTGAACATCCTATAACATCTCTTATCTCATATTCCCCTCCTTCTCACTCTACCCTATTCACCACAGCAGGCTTAGCAAATACTATCAGCCTACAGATCTTCAGGACTCCCGCATCCTAATTTCAGATTCTACTTCAGCATTCCTACTAGTGATGAGCGAGCACCCCAATGCTCGGGTGTTTGGGTGCTCTGACCGAGCACCCCCTGAGGCTCGAGTGCTCGGCCGAGCACCCGAGCCCCATTGAAGTCAATGGGAGGACTCGAGCATTACACCAGGCACCCCCTGCTCTGATGAGGGGAGGGTGCCTGGTCCATAGGAAAAGGACAGAAAAGGATGGAAACACCACAGAAATGGTTCAGGGACAGCATAGGGAGGATGTCTGGATGCATCTTGGACTCCAACATCGCTGCTGGGAACGATCTTTCGCCCGTAGTATGCCATTTTTACAGACTGACCGTAAAACACACAAAAAGGAAAATAAAAACGACTTTAGGCGAAAAATTGTTACCAAACAATATTTGCTGTATATTTACTTGTATATCATCTGCAAATTCTCCCAAAAATTTCCTTGATTTTCTGAAGTGAGGCCATGATTAAGAGGGAAACGTGCGCAGAGGCAAATTATCCCAAAAATTTCCTTGATTTTCTGAAGTGAGGCCATGATTAAGAGGGAAACGTGCGCAGAGGCAAATTCTCCCAAAAATGTCCTTGATTTTCTGAACTGAGGCCATGATTAAGAGGGAAACGTGCGCAGAGGCAAATTCTCCCAAAAATTTCCTTGATTTTCTGAACTGAGGCCATGATTAAGAGGGAAACGTGCGCAGAGGCAAATTCTCCCAAAAATGTCCTTGATTTTCTGAACTGAGGCCATGATTAAGAGGGAAACGTGCGCAGAGGCAAATTCTCCCAAAAATTTCCTTGATTTTATTGAACTGAGGCCATGATTAAGAGGGAAACGTGCGCTGAGCTGACCATCTAAAACATTATGGGTGAGGGTCTGCTGCAGAGCTGACCATCCTAAATATTATATGCGAAGGCCCGCTAGTGAGCTGACGCTATAAAACATTATATGCGAAGGCCCGCTAGTGAGCTGACGCTATAAAACATTATATGCGAAGGCCCGCTAGTGAGCTGACGCTATAAAACATTATATGAGAAGGCCCGCTGGTGAGCTGACCTATATAAAAATTGTCAAACAGGGCCCGCTGGTGAGCTGGCCCTATATAAAAATTATATCACAGGGCCCGCTGGTGAGCTGGCCCTATATAAAAATTATAGCACAGGGCATATGGAAGAGGAGGATGAGGATGAGAAGATTAAGAGTCAACCATATACCCGTTTTTTGGGTGGAAGGGGTGAATGGGAATACAGAGTATTCACATCATTGTAAATAACATATATAAAGTGAGTTTATGTTCCCCCGGGGCTTTCCTCCAGTGGAGTGGAGAAGTCAGGGGAAATCCAGGCCTTGTTCATTTTTATAAGTGTCAACCTATCAGCATTGTCGGTGGAAAGGCGGATACGCTTATCTGTTATGATGCCACCAGCAGCACTAAATACCCGCTCAGACAGAACGCTGGCGGCAGGGCAGGCCAGCACCTCCAAGGCGTAGAGTGCCAGTTCATACCACGTGTCCAGCTTGGACACCCAGTAGTTGTAAGGCACAGAGGGATCATTGAGGACGCTGACACGGTCTGCTACGTACTCCTTCACCATCTTCCAAAACTTTTCCCTCCTTGTGACACTAGGCTGCGCATCAGGGTGAGGGTGCTGGCGGGGTGTCATGAAGGTGTCCCACGCCTTGGAGAGTGTTGCCCTGCCTTTGTCGGAACTGCTGTGTGCTCCCCTTTTCTCCCCTTCTCGGTTGGCCAAGGTAGCACGTACTCTGCCGCCAGCGTTGTCAGATGGAAAATTTTGGAGCAATTTTTCAACAAGAACCTTCTGGTATTGCACCATTTTGCTTGTCCTCTCCACCGGAGGAATGAGAGATGAGAAATTCTCTTTGTAGCGGGGGTCCAGAAGGGTGAACACCCAGTAATCCGTGTTGTCTAAAATGCGTACAACGCGTGGGTCACGGGAAAGGCAGCCTAACATAAAGTCAGCCATGTGTGCCAGAGTACCAACAGTCAAAATTTCGCTGTCCTCACCAGGAGGATGACTCTCAATCTCCTCATCCTCTTCCTCCTCTTCTGCCCACCCACGCTGAAGAGATGGAACAAAAGTTCCATGGCTACCCTCTGTAGCGGAGGCAACCGTGTCTTCCTCCTCCTCCTCCTCCTCCTCTGCCTCCTCCAATTGTCGCTGAGAAGACGAAGTGAGGGTGCTCTGGCTATCACCTTGTGTAAGCTCTTCCTCCCGCATTTCCACCTCTTCCACATGCAAAGCGTCGATTTTAATTGTGAGCAGCGAGCGTTTCAGTAGACACAGAAGTGGGATGGTTACACTGATAATAGCGTTATCGCCGCTCACCATCTGTGTCGATTCCTCAAAATTGCGTAAAACCTCGCAGAGGTCTGACATCCATTCCCACTCCTCACTTCTGATTACAGGAAGTTGAACGGAGAGGCGACGACCGTGTAACAGCTGGTACTCCACTACTGCCCTCTGCTGCTCACAAAGCCGGGCCAACATGTGGAAGGTGGAGTTCCAGCGCGTGCTAACGTCACACAGCAGCCGGTGAGCTGGTAATTGTAAGCACTGCTGCAGCTTCAACAGGCCGGCCGAAGCTGTAGATGACTTATGGAAATGTGCACACACGCGGCGCACCTTGGTCAAGAGATCATGCACATTGGGGTAGGTTTTTAGAAATCGCTGAACCACTAAATTAAATACATGCGCTAGGCATGGTACGTGTGTGAGCTTGCCGAGCTCCAAAGCCGCCACCAAGTTACGCCCATTATCACACACAACCATGCCTGGTTGCAGGTTGAGTGGCGAGAGCCACTGCTCGGTCTGGTGACTAATCCCCTGCAACAGCTCTGAGGCCGTGTGCTGTTTGTCCCCAAGGCAGATCAGCTTCAGCACGGCCTGTTGACGCTTCCCCACTGCAGTGCTACACTGCTTCCAGCTACTGGCTGATGGGGGAGTGGCGCTGTGTGTAGAGAATTCGGAGGTGGAAACGGAGGAGGAGGAGCCAATAACGTAGGTGCTGGCGGAAACCCTGATGGAGGTAGGGCCCGCAATCCTCGGCGTGGGTAGCACCCGTGCCATCCCAGGGTCCGAGTCGCTCCCAGCCTCCACGACATTCACCCAGTGTGCCGTCAGGGAAATGTAGCGTCCCTGGCCACAAGCACTTGTCCATGTGTCAGTCGTTAAGTGGACCTTCCCAGTAACTGCGTTGGTCAGGGCACGGGTGATGTTACGGGACACATGGTGGTGTAATGCGGGGATGGCACACCGGGAAAAGTAGTGGCGGCTGGGGACCGCGTACCGAGGGACAGCTGCTGCCATCAGGCTGCGGAAGGACTCAGTGTCCACAAGCCTAAATGGCAGCATTTCGATGGCCAGTAATTTGGAAAGGTGTGAGGTTAGTGCTATGGCCTGTGGGTGGGTGGCTGGGTATTTTCTCTTGCGCTCAAATGCCTGGGGTAACGACATTTGGACGCTGTGCTGGGACAGGGAAGTGGATGTGGTCGCTGATGGTGCTTCAGATGCTACAGGTGCAGGGCGGGAGGTATGCGGGCCTGCGCCTTCGACAGGCGATTGGCCGGCACCGAAAACAGGGGAAGAGGAGGCAGTGGTGTGGCCTGTAGACACAGATGGGCGATCCAGGCGTTCCTCCCACTTATTACGGTGCTTGGATGCCATGTGTCGGATCATGCTGGTGGTGGTGAGGTTTCTAGTGTTCATGCCTCGGCTCATTCTGGTGTGGCACAGGTTGCAAACTACAATTCTTTTGTCGTCCGCACTTTCCTTAAAAAAACGCCATACCGCGGAACACCTACCCTTTGGCAAGGTAGATTTACGCAAGGGGGTGCTCCGTGGAACATTTGCGGGCCGGTTTGGTGCGGTCCGCCTTCTTTCTGTAGCCACACCACTGCCTCTTCCAGCCTGTTGCGGTGCTGCAGATGGCTCACCCTCAGGACTGCTGTCATCGCTCGGCTCTACACCTTCCCAGGTGGGGTCAGTCACCTCATCGTCCACCAAGTCCTCCTCCACTTCCTCACTCTGATCATCCGCCTCATGTCTTGATCCCACCACATACTCAGTCACTGACAACTGTATAACATTCTCCTCAACAAGGTCTTGAGACGGAAATAGTGGTTGATTTAATGGCAACTGTGTCTCATCATCATCATCATCATCCACTACATCCACATCTGTCATCTTCTTGTGATTGGGTACCCTCTAGAGGTTGTGAATCAGGGCACAAGATGTCATGTTCCTCTGCAAGCGTGCTTGGAGAGAGGGTCAAATGAAGGATTGGTGATGAGACGAGCTCCTCACTATATCCCAGTGTGGGATCACTTCTTTGACCAGACCGTGTATGGTGGGAGGAAGGATGATCAGAGTGAGGATTATGTTGACCAGACTCTTGGCTACTGAGAGTGGACTTGGTGGAAGACAGGGTGGTGCTTAACCGACTGGAAGCAGTATCAGCTGACATCCAACCGACCACCTGTTCGCAGTGGTCGGACCTCGAGAGTGATGTCCTGCGATGCCCTGTGAAATGAGACATGAAGCTAGGTATGGTGGATGTCTTTCTTTCTTGTGCTCTGGCACCAGGCACAGTTTCTCCGCGTCCTGACCCGCGCCCTGAACTATCAGGATCACGTCCACTTCCCCGTCCCTTTTTACCCGCCTTCTTCATCTTACACGGAATATGTGACTTTAATATTTGAGTTTGAAAACTTAACAGTATTTCTTCCTATTCTGCAACTGTGCAGAGTACACAGAATAGGCTGCTAAACTGCGGTGACACACACTGAATGGAATATGTGACTTTAATATTTGAGTTTGAAAACTTAACAGTATTTCTTCCTATTCTGCAACTGTGCAGAGTACACAGAATAGGCTGCTAAACGGCGGTGACACACACTGAATGGAATATGTGACTTTAATATTTGAGTTTGAAAACTTAACAGTATTTCTTCCTATTCTGCAACTGTGCAGAGTACACAGAATAGGCTGCTAAACGGCGGTGACACACACTGAATGGAATATGTGACTTTAATATTTGAGTTTGAAAACTTAACAGTATTTCTTCCTATTCTGCAACTGTGCAGAGTACACAGAATAGGCTGCTAAACTGCGGTGACGAACACAGAATGGAATATGTGACTTTAATATTTGAGTTTGAAAACTTAACAGTATTTCTTCCTATTCTGCAACTGTGCAGAGTACACAGAATAGGCTGCTAAACGGCGGTGACACACACTGAATGGAATATGTGACTTTAATATTTGAGTTTGAAAACTTAACAGTATTTCTTCCTATTCTGCAACTGTGCAGAGTACACAGAATAGGCTGCTAAACGGCGGTGACACACACTGAATGGAATATGTGACTTTAATATTTGAGTTTGAAAACTTAACAGTATTTCTTCCTATTCTGCAACTGTGCAGAGTACACAGAATAGGCTGCTAAACGGCGGTGACACACACTGAATGGAATATGTGACTTTAATATTTGAGTTTGAAAACTTAACAGTATTCTTCCTATTCTGCAACTGTGCAGAGTACACAGAATAGGCTGCTAAACTGCGGTGACGAACACAGAATGGAATATGTGACTTTAATATTTGAGTTTGAAAACTTAACAGTATTTCTTCCTATTCTGCAACTGTGCAGAGTACACAGAATAGGCTGCTAAACGGCGGTGACACACATTGAATGGAATATGTGACTTTAATATTTGAGTTTGAAAACTTAACAGTATTTCTTCCTATTCTGCAACTGTGCAGAGTACACAGAATAGGCTGCTAAACGGCGGTGACACACACTGAATGGAATATGTGACTTTAATATTTGAGTTTGAAAACTTAACAGTATTTCTTCCTATTCTGCAACTGTGCAGAGTACACAGAATAGGCTGCTAAACGGCGGTGACACACACTGAATGGAATATGTGACTTTAATATTTGAGTTTGAAAACTTAACAGTATTTCTTCCTATTCTGCAACTGTGCAGAGTACACAGAATAGGCTGCTAAACGGCGGTGACACACACTGAATGGAATATGTGACTTTAATATTTGAGTTTGAAAACTTAACAGTATTTCTTCCTATTCTGCAACTGTGCAGAGTACACAGAATAGGCTGCTAAACGGCGGTGACACACACTGAATGGAATATGTGACTTTAATATTTGAGTTTGAAAACTTAACAGTATTTCTTCCTATTCTGCAACTGTGCAGAGTACACAGAATAGGCTGCTAAACGGCGGTGACACACACTGAATGGAATATGTGACTTTAATATTTGAGTTTGAAAACTTAACAGTATTTCTTCCTATTCTGCAACTGTGCAGAGTACACAGAATAGGCTGCTAAACTGCGGTGACGAACACAGAATGGAATATGTGACTTTAATATTTGAGTTTGAAAACTTAACAGTATTTCTTCCTATTCTGCAACTGTGCAGAGTACACAGAATAGGCTGCTAAACGGCGGTGACACACACTGAATGGAATATGTGACTTTAATATTTGAGTTTGAAAACTTAACAGTATTTCTTCCTATTCTGCAACTGTGCAGAGTACACAGAATAGGCTGCTAAACGGCGGTGACACACACTGAATGGAATATGTGACTTTAATATTTGAGTTTGAAAACTTAACAGTATTTCTTCCTATTCTGCAACTCTGCACAGTACACAGAATGTGCTGCTAAACTGCGGCGAAGCACACTGAATGGAATATGTGACTTTGATATTTTAGTTTGAAGACTTAACAGTATTTCTTCCTATTCTGCAACTCTGCACAGTACACAGAATGTGCTGCTAAACTGCGGCGAAGCACACTGAATGGAATATGTGACTTTGATATTTTAGTTTGAAGACTTAACAGTATTTCTTCCTATTCTGCAACTCTGCACAGTACACAGAATGTGCTGCTAAACTGCGGCGACGCACACTGAATGGAATATGTGACTTTGATATTTTAGTTTGAAGACTTAACAGAATGTGCTCTAATCTGCAACTTTGCACACTAAACAGAATGTGCTCTAATCTGCAACTTTGCACACTAAACAGAATGTGCTCTAATCTGCAACTTTGCACACTAAACAGAATGTGCTCTAATCTGCAACTGTGCACACTAAACAGAATGTGCTCTAATCTGCAACTTTGCACACTAAACAGAATATATATTTTTTTTTTTTTTTTTTTTCCCCCCCACACAAAATAACCTGCTGCCCCCACACACAGTAGTCCTAAAAAGGACTTTTGGTTCTTTTTTTTCACAATTTTGGTTTTTTTCCTCCCTACACTGACTTTTCCTTCCTATCCTCAGCTCTCCCTGGCTAAGACTGAGCCGAACTCGCTGGTCAGGTGCTATACAGCACCCGACCACGGGTTCTGGCCAGCCAATCAGTGTAATGCCAGCAGCCAACATGGCTGCTGGCATTACACCGATGTCAGAGCCTCCCTGCACGTTTATTGGCTGCGCAGCAGCCGCAAAACGTGCGGGGAGGAGACCCGAACATGGCGGGCGAGCACATGCGGTACTCGTACGAGTACCGCCATGTGCCGAGCAGAGCGATGCTCGAGCCGATCCGAGCATCGGCCGAGCATGCTCGCTCAACACTAATTCCTACGCAATCCTGTCAAAAACCGTCCGCACGATTTATTCCTATCCTCCAGGTACCTTTTTTCTTCCTTTTACTTATTTTTCTGCTACTTATCCTCCCTCTATCAGTTTCTAAAAACATCTCTATGTCCTCATTCTAAGTCTGTCAGCAACTACCGATATAAGCTATCAAGCATTTATATTTTTGCACCATGAGCACTTTCAAGAAATCACCTATTCTCCTTACATTCACGCCACCTCAGGATGAGCATTACATTAGGCTCTCTCCAACCAGTAAGCCGGGGGGGGTTCCCCTCATGCTGGATCCTGCTCTGGTCACTCCACTCCCACCTACCTTGGTCCTATACCAATAGGGAGACCTGCCAGTATCAGCAAGTTTCCACTCATGTTAGTAAAAAAAACAAAAAAAACAAAAAAAAACAAAAAACACTGTACCTCACTAGCACATCCCTGTAAGGCACTGTTGGCCTCCAGTCTCTTACCTCGCCAGACACAGCACGAATACCCCACTTCACGCAAATCACAACACCATACCTCTTCTCTGAGGCTGAAGGTATCATATCTTGCCTCTTCGTAGAGGCTGTAGGTACCCTAGGTTCATACCTTACCTCTTCGTAGAGGCCGAATGTACCCCTGTATTCTACCTTACCTCTTCGTAGAGGCCGAAAGCCCCTTAGTATCATCCCCTTCCTCCTAGCAGAGGCGGTAGGTCCCCTAGTATCATACCTTACCTCTTAGTAGAGGTTGAAGGTACCCCAGCATCATACCTTACTTCTTCATAGAGACTGAAGGTACCTTAGGTTCATACATTACCTCTTCGTAGAGGCCGAAGGTACCACATACTATGCCTTACCTCTTCATAGAGGCCGACGGCCCCTAGTAGTATACCTTACCTCTTAAATAGAGGCTGAAGGTCCCCTAGTGTCATACCTTACCTCTTAGTAAAGGCAGGAGGTTCAATAACATTACCTTTCCTCTTAGTAGGTTAACACCCCCTAGTATTATACCTTACCTCTTCGTTGAGGCAAAGATCCCCTAGTATCATACCTTACCTCTACATAGAGGCCTAAGGTGACTTAGTACCATACCTTACCTCTTCATCAGAGGCCGAAGGTTCCTTTATATCATACCTTATCTCTTTGTAGAGGCCGAAGGTCCCCTAATATCATACCTTACCTCTTCATTGAAGCTGAAGGTACCCTAGTAGTATGCCTTACCTCTTCATAAGAGACCGAAGGCACTTTAAATATCATACCTTAACTCTTCATAGAGGTTGAAGGGAATCTAAGTATCACTATACTTTGTCTCTTATTTTTAGATCAATATGGAAAACGCTGATCAACTAGCACAGTCTGATACCGAGACACCTCAAGCCATGACTTCAGCTCCTACTCCCAGAAGCCCTTCCCTAAGAAGCTGGACCATGAGGAAACTCATGGCCGAGCTGACCCACCTATATGTCCCCTTTCCCACATCAGCCAGGAAAGCCGAGCTGTTCAATCTCCTGTTCCCCTCCCCCTCTCCAGCTCAAATAACCCCTCGATCCCTATCCCTCTCTCCCCCTCTTCCAGCCAGCTCGGTCTCAGATCAGTTTACCCAAATTACGCATCTGCTGGCACATATTCAAGCCAGAGTATCATCCTTGGAGAACTCTCCTCGCTCACTTCCACCTGCCATTATGATGACTTATCCTTCTCATCCAGGTAATTTAATTGCAGGAGCCCCCAGAGTATCAACGGCTCACTTGATCCCCGCTAATATTCGCAGAGATATAGTGGAAGGGAAGTCACTCTGCTTATAGCCTCTCAGGATCTGGCAGAAAGTAAGGTTATAAACTGCGGCGAAGTGTCGGTCACTCTCCGGTCCAAGGATCCTCGGCTCAATAAAAAATCGTCAGTCACAGAATTTGTCCTAGCTTAGAACTGGCCCAGCATCTGCTGCCTCTAAGAACAATGTCCCTGTGCACATCATCCAGAGTTTAGGCAGATGGCAGTCTTCCTGTTACTCCCGCTTCATACCCAATCCTTCTGAAGAAATCCGTAAAGTCCTTACAAAACTAGCTAAGTAATGTCTAAATCTGTGCAAATATAATAAACTTTTTGTAGCAAACTGTCTTTTTGCCTCAGGATTATGGCATACCTTATGGCTCAGGATTATGGCATACCTTATAGATTACTATATGCTGGAAGCCCTGACCACAAATAGAAGGCTGGACCTGCATTTGTGGGAGGGGCTGCAGGCCTTAAATACCACCTGCAGTCTCTCCCACGGGGCACTTCCTCTGTGTGCCCCCCCTCCATCACCCCTTTATTTAATATTTATCATAGATGGCCCTTTATTCAGGCCTACCACGTCGATCGACACCCAAGCTTCTTGTAAGCTCAGGGTTATGGCATATCTGATACATTATTATACGCTGGAAGCCCTTACCACAATTTGCATTGTATGGTGCTGGGAGGGAGTCCCAGCACCATACAGTGCAAATTATACAATACAAGTGGTTTCTCACACATAACCAACTACTTCCTGCTTGTGTTATACATTGCAAGCAATCCACATAATATTCAGAATCCAGAGCCAAAGAGGTTCAAAAAGCTTCTGTCCTGGGCCTGCTGCGGTCCTTACCTTGTGTGCGCTGCAGTCTCTGCACAGAATCACTGGCTCTGGCACACGACCGACTAAGAAAGGAAGTGGGTCGGAGCTCTTCTAGCTTTTAGCTCCTCTGCTCCACCACTGCGTGAACAACTTGCCTGATGCCCACCCCTCCCATATGTGCTCATGCGCCAGGCTCTATGAATACAAAGAGTCCTGAAACATGCGCACTTCACAACAAGCAGTGCTGCTCTACGCTATCTTCTATGGGACAAAATAGTTAGAAGTTGCCAAGCATTGGTGGGCATTTTCATAAGGAGAAAGACAAATTCAGCAGCAAGGGGTAGCTTTTCATGTCGCCCCCTGTAAAGTGCCGCCCTAGGCCTAAGTCTAGTCAGCCCAGGCCAAGATACAGCACTGATAGTGAGCTGTGTTTTTAAAGAGCAAGATGCCCATTTAATGTTGTTGATAACGATCATAGTCTCAACTACCACCACTACTTTTATCCATGGGTATGTTGGACACATCAGCCTGATCCAGTCTTATGCTCAGACAACTTAATGGGAACTGAATTAGCAAACACCATAATGTCAGTGGGGGTGACACCCATTACTAGCTGAGTATTGCTCTTGCATTCTCCATTAGTTTGAGCTAAGCTCTCATTTCACTGTCATCATTACTGCCCTACCATCATTAGCACCATCACTAAACTCTTCTTTCTCTCTTGGTAGGGAGATAGGTGGTACACCTAATATCTGCCTTATAGACACAGCAGGCATAGGCAGTTGCAGCACTGTACTGCTACTGTACCCAGCCACCTGGAGATAATCAAAAGTTCACTTTATTAGAATCCTTGTTGAGTGTTGTTAAATGTAATATTCTCTTGACTTTAAGTATCACATTTTCTATAAATAAATTCATTTTTTTATTTTTCTTAGATGAAAACGGTATAGATAATGTGGGAAAATATGCACCCAGTTTTTTGGGGTGTAGAGTCCCTTAATACATCTTTAAACACTATCAATTGAAAGTGCAAAAAATTAAAAAAAAAAAGTTCCCGGTGGATGTATTGATACGGGGCCCTAAGCCGCATACCAATATATCCAAATCACACCCCAAATTTGTCCAGTGTTATTAGAATTAACTCTGTTAGTGCCAGTGGGGTATTCTTACACCACTAGCACTCACAGGGTTAATCTAACTAAGTTACAAAACAACAGCTCCTGAAAAGAAACACCAGTAATCCTGATGTCCAGCTGGGTCTTCAGCACCTTGATCAGCTATCCATCTTCTTTTCTCATCTTTCTCTCCATCTTCTTTCTTCTTTTTTTTCATCTTCTTTCTTCCATCTTCCATTCACAGACCTGTAAAAGAAAGAAAGAAAGAGAGATATCAAATTTGTGCCATAAAAATAACTTGGAAACAAAGAAAAAGAAGTAGGCAATGGTTACAAAAATAATAAATATATGGTCTAGACCACTCAATGCGTGGGGTGCTCTCTAAGACTAAACAACAGTACAAAACAAATACCCAAAAAGAAACCAGTGCTGCCAACAATGGTGTATAGATGGGAACAGAAAATCCCTACATTGAGGCTCTCAAGATCATAACAATATCTCATATAAAAATTGTAATGTTTATTAAAAAATGGTACAATAATATATGCATAGACAGGTATCAAAAGGAGACATTAAAAACACTAAAAACAACATGGGCTGTAAAAGTATTCCTAGGACTATACTGCTGAAAGGTGCAACAACAAAGTAACTGAGGTGAGTCAACAATAAAGGAGTCAAGTCACTCACACCTCATATCCTATATATTGAACCTAACCAGCAGTAAAATATAATCAGAGAAGCATACAAGTATAAACAGCCATGGAGAAATTGTAAATAAATAAGTGCACTACCCTAACAAATTCTAAGTGCTAATACCCAACCCTAATTAAATAAGGGCAGGGCAGTATATATACTGATGAGAGTAAAAACATATAAGTGCTATGAAAAAGAAGAAAGTGTAAATGCAAAAATCTACCATGGCAGTAAGAGTAATACTTATCAGTCATATAACATCAGCGTCCAGGAATAGTGTATTGTACACTGGCGCTGTTGCTACACCATCCTATTGAGACTTATGGTCCTAGGACCAGGGCTGTCCATAGGATGGTGTAGCAACAGCGCCACTGTACAATTTCAGGCCACTGTGATACTGCACCGAAAACTTCAAATTTGAGCTGGTAGAACTTTTGAATGAAACACCTTTCAGCAGTGGGAGTTCCCTTGTTTTACTCAGGAGGATAAACCCTACAACGTATTTTATTTTACATTTTTAAGTATTACTATCCCACTATCCCTTTAATCTATTTTTACTCAAGGCCTCATTAACACGCAGTCTAGAATTTTTGGGGCAACCATAACATTATAGATCAATTGTCAAAGACTATTGAAGGGTGTAAATATATAGTTATTTTAAGTCTCTCAATCAGAATAAAAAAATACTTATACATTGTGCACAACAATTTCTATAAATATATAGTTAAAGTTCCACATTCACATTTTATCAAAGTATTTCTAGAAGAGAATGTACACCTTAAGTGGATGTCCATGGTACACTGAAGTGTCACAACACCCAGGCTGAAAAACACTGACCTAGAGGGAGAAAAGGAACAAGTGAAACATAAGGTGTATTAGGCTAACGCATGCTAAAAAATATGTTTTGTATGATTCATTTGGTAAAATGTTGCCTTTCCTATTCGGATGAAATTAATTTTGTTTACCATAACATTGAGCTAGTCAGAATTTTGATGAACAATTTTGTTGCTGCATGCCCGTCACCACATGTATAACAAGTATCACACTTATCTTGATTTTGGGGGTCCAGTGGTTTCTTTGACACCCTGGTCCTCCAGCATCTTCAGTACAACTGAAAGCAAAATGAAAAAAACCTTTATACCACACATCCACCATCACTGCCGCTGCCTCTGATAAAAAAAACAAATAATATAAAAGCTCAAGGCATTTCAGTATGACACTGCTCCTTCCTCTGGAAGGTGCAGTGTCACGTTGAAATGGGCAGAGCTTTTCCACGTGAGACAGAAAATGCCAACTTTAATCGGAAGGTGGTGAGAAGAGGGCGGACTACATCACACAGCTGGGGACTAAGGAAAGTGGATCCAGAACCAAGGAGAGAGGACTTGGGGACACATTGGGCAGCAATGCCGAGATCTTGAGGGGCAATGATCAAAGAAGATTTCTAGTAAGAAGACATCCTTACTTGTTCCGATAACCCATCCTTTGACTCTGATCAGACTGCATATATATGTGTCTACATATCACATGACTCTCCTGAAATGGCCACGTTAATAAGACCTATACCCCATTGAATCTGTGCATCCCTCCTAGTACCCACATAAGAGGAACTCTCTGGGCTCAACACACTGTATATATTATATACACATTTTACCTTATGTACAGTATATCTGTAAAGGATTGAGAATACTTCTATATATCACACAACATCGTTTTAATAGGAATTCACCTCTTGTTTTTTTGTGTCTAATATTATTTATATGTTTTCCTTTTGAACATCTGATAAATATTATTTTATATTAATTGTCTGTTCTTTATACTTTGGATTAAAAGCATATTATTTGGCCATCTTTTATTATTATTTTGTTACACATATATTCCTACCATAACTTACTACACTTAGAGGCTATCTCTTGCGCTGTCAAAACCTTCCCCTTTTAACAATGAACAATGCCTACAGAGAAAATAAACCTGTCTCTGCTCGAGTTTAGGAGGGTGACTGTATGTTATATGATAGTCATTGCCAGATCAGAAGAAATAGTTGTGGATGCATCTCTAGAGAAACCAGAAATGTTGTAATGTTGTTAATGTTGTTAAGTACTTTGTATGTTAGAATCAGGATTTTAAATTCAGTTTATGATTAAACAGGCAAGCAGTGCAGGGACTGGCAGAGGTTTTAAAATGGATTAAAGAGGTCACAGGTTGGAAAGAAGAAGTCTGGATACCCCTTAACGACCAGAGAGCATTTTTTTATTTTTGTTGCTTATCGGATTCAGGGGTCCCCGAGCAGTGTGCAGCCATGCGTGGACCCCTGAATTCCATGGCCTGCAAGGTCCATCACTGGTTCTTAAGTGGTTAAGACAGTATTGTAAAAATTAATATGATGAGGTAATGATTTAAAATGATGGTTGTATCTCGGGTGAGAAAGTGATGAATGCATGAGATGTTTCTGAGGGGAAGTTGGAAGATTTGGTTAAGGCTTAGATGTGCGGTATGAAAGAGAGGGCAGAGTTAAAGATGAGTCCAAGGCAGTAATTTTGGGAGTTATAGAGGAGTTGTTCAAAGTGATGATACATTCAGGGAAGTTTGATGGATAGGGAAAAGAGGAGAAATTATGTTTTGTATATACTACGTTTTGGATGAAATGAGGGCACCAGGCTAAGACTTCAGAGAGACAGTTAGTAGCCCTATCTATAAGAGAAGGAAATATGTCAGTGGAAGATAAGTAAAATTGGATATTGTCTTTATAAAGGGGGTATTGTAACACAAATGAAGAGATTATATTAGATTGAAAATATAAGCCAGCCAAGGACAGAGCCTTGAGAAACGTCAACTGAAAGAGGTAGTGCAGAGAAAGTATTGTCTGAAAAGGAAACACTTACGGAGTGGTCTGAGAGATAGGATATGAACCAGTAGATAGCAGTGTCCAGTGGAGTAGACGGTGTCAAGAGACGTGGGTGGTTGTGTCAATAAGTAAAATTGGATATTGTCTTTATAAAGGGGGTATTGTAACACAAATGAAGAGATTATATTAGATTGAAAATATAAGCCAGCCAAGGACAGAGCCTTGAGAAACGTCAACTGAAAGAGGTAGTGCAGAGAAAGTATTGTCTGAAAAGGAAACACTTACGGAGTGGTCTGAGAGATAGGATATGAACCAGTAGATAGCAGTGTCCAGTGGAGTAGACGGTGTCAAGAGACGTGGGTGGTTGTGTCAAAAGCTTCAGAGAGGTCCAGAAGTATTAATAATGACTGAGGCAAAGGTTGAACTTGATGAACTTGTGTATTATTTCAACCTAATTTACTATGTTACTATGAGTAGTGGTCCTTTACTTTGACAAAGAACAAATCATTGCTGAATTTAGTGATTATAGTCTCTGCTGAGTGATGGGATTGGAATCCAGATGGCAATGTGCAGCAAAAGGGAAAGTATCAGTAAGGGAGCTCCAGATTTGAGCATCTGCTAAGAGTTTAAGAGTTAAACATTTAAACATTATAAAGCTGAGGGATCAGCAGAGGCATTTGCAGAATACAAAAATGCCAACAAAACCTGTAAAAAGGCTATTAAATTAGCTAGACTGGAGAATGAAAAAATATTGCTAAGGAGAGCAAGAGCAACCCAAAAAAATTATTTAAATACATTAATGGCAAAAAATTTAACTCTGATAATGTTGGGTCCTTGTTATCTGAAACGAGTGAGATGGTCAAGGGGGACAGAGAGAAGGCAGATATTTTAAATAATTTTTTTCTTCTGTTTTTACCAAGGAAGACCCAATGGACAAGAATCTGCAAACTACTTTTACAGAACAGCCACAGCAAGCATGGGAATGGCTAACACAAGAAAAAGTATTAAAACAACTGAATGGTGTTAAGGTAGACAAAGCCCCGGGGCCAGATGGTATACACCCACAGATACTTAAAGAGCTAAGCCAGGCCCTGGCCAGACCATTATATTTGATTTTCAGGGATTCTTTTATTTCAGGTATGGTGCCCAGGGATTGGCGTAAAGCAGATGTGGTGCTCATATTTAAAAAGGGATCAAAGTCATCGCCAGGAAACTACAGACCTGTAAACTTGACATCTGTGGTAGGGAAGCTGTTTGAAGGGTTGCTAAGGGAATATATTCAAGAATTCAGCTTGAACAGGAATATCATTAGCAGGAGCCAACATGGCTTTGTGAAAGACAGGTCTTGTCAAACTAACTTGATCGCATTTTATGAAAAAGTGAATAAAAATATAGATGAGGGAGCGGTGGTTGATGTGATCTATTTAGACTTTGCCAAGGCATTTGATACGGTTCCACACAAAAGGTTACTGTAGAAATTGAATGAAACAGTCCTAGGGGAAAAGGTTTGTGGGTGGATTAGAAATTGGCTGAAAGATAAAATTCAAAGAGTGGTAGTAAATGGCAAGTTCTCCAATTGGATAAATGTGATAAGTGGAGTACCTCAGGGATCTGTCCTGGGTCCTCTTCTTTTTAATTTGTTTATTAATGACCTCCCAGAGGTCATAGGGAGTCATGTATCAGTGTTTGCCGATGACACAAAATTAAGTAAGTGTAACGGTTTGTTCGACTCACAGACACAGTGGCTTAGGATAAAAACACAGTTTTATAGAATTCACAATACAGTAAGAACCTTCACAGATCCTGTAATATACAGACAGTATAATACAGACACACGACAGGTTAATTATACAATGCCCACACAGGTCCAGTATAAAAATAAGGTACAGACAGTATATACTGACACAGGTCAGGCAAGAGAAGTAAGTTTCCCTCCTGGTACTGCAGGAGTTAAAGTTCATCAATGATTGCAAACAGTCCCAAGGTGCTGAGATAGCACTTATACTGAGCTTCAGGTTGCCCAAGTGCTAGCAGAATAACGTGAACTGCCAGAGCGCAACAGATGTAATAATGAGCACTGCTGGAGCAATAACGGAGGCAGACACTTGCAACCGGTATAGCAGTAGCGGAGGACAAGCCAATGGCACACTACCGGAGGAATAACGGAGGCACACACTTGCAAACGGTATAGCAGTAACAGAGGACTAGATCAAAGGCACACTGCCGGAGCAGTAATGGAGGCACACACTGGCAACCTGCAGGAGCAGTAGAGGAGGACAAGCCAATGGCGACTACCGTAGCAATCACGGAGGCACACACTTGCAATCGGTATAGCAGTAATGGAGGACTAGGCCAAAGGCACATTGCTGGAGCAGTAACGGAAGCACACACTAGCAACCTGCAGGAGCAGTAACGGAACAGGCTCAGGCAACCGGATTGTCTGCTAAATAAGAATGTCGCCGAGGTGACAATAGCTGAAGAAGCAGGAACGTTGATCAAGCCGGGTCGGTATACAGGAACGTCAGCCAGGCCGGGTCAGAACACAGGAGCAGGAACATCAGATGGTCCGGGTCGGTACACTGTAGCAGGAACGTCAGCCAGGCCGGGTCGATACACAGGAGCAGATACTGAAGAGAAGTCAGGCAATCCGGGTCGGTACACAGGAGATGGAAACTGAAGAGTAGTCATTCACGCCAAGTTGGTACACTGGGAAACACTGAGCAGTAAGCTATCACTGGTACAGGAACACCACAAAAGGGCACAGAGTGGGTGCAGGAGCCCAGTGTATAAAGGCCATAATGGGCGGGATCAACACAGGACAGCCAATGAGAGCAATTACACAGGATAACTGACAGGAAAACAAAAACACGGGAGCACGGGCACCGTGATAGTAAGGTAATAAAGTCTGAACTGGATGTGTCTTCATTACAAGAGGATTTGGACAAATTGAGTAACTGGGCAGGCAAATGGCAAATGAGATTCAATATAGACAAGTGTAAAGTTATGCATTTTGGGTATAATAATAAAAATGCAACATATAGTTTAAATGGTGTTTCTCTGGGGAAATCTCCTGATGAAAAGGATTTGGGAGTAATGGTAGACAATAGACTTAGCAGTAGCATGCAGTGCCAGCTGGCAGCTGCAAATGCCAATAAAATATTGACATGTATTAAAAGGGGTATTGACTCAAGTGAGGAAGATATTATTATGCCTCTTTACAGGTCCATGGTAAGACCCCACCTAGAATATGCTGTTCAATTCTGGGCGCCCTTTCTGAAAAAGGACATTATGTAACTAGAGAGAGTGCAGAGGAGGGCTACAAAACTAGTAAGGGGAATGGAAAGTTTTAGTTATGAAGAAAGGCTAGAAAAGTTAAACTTGTACACACTAGAGACACAGCATATTAGAGGGGATATAATAACATTATATAAATATGTTCAGGGCCCATACAAAGGGCTCTCCAAAGACCTGTTCATTAACAGAACAGTACAAAGGACAGTAAAGGCATGGAATTCACTGCCTGAGGAGGTAGTGCTATTGAATACATTAGATGTCTTTAAAAAGGGCCTGGATACTTATTCAAAAGAGCATAACATAGAGGGCTATGTACGTTAGTATTGGGATTAATATTTAGTTAGGGCTTGTTGATCCAAGGAGAAATCTGATTGCCATTTGGAATCAAGAAGTTGCCTTCTTTTGGATCAACGATGGTAAACAGGAATAGGAAAAGGGTTGAACTAGATGGACGCAAGTCTTTTTTCAACCTAAATTACTATGTAAGACATACAGAGATCATGGGTTTTAGTTTATTACACAAACATACAAAGAGGACACAGAATGTAGATAAGGATACTGTTGTTACTAAGTGACATAGAGAGAAAGAGAGAATGAAGGGAGATCCAGGATTAGGAGAGATATCTCTAGCTGCTAAAAGCAGAAACATAGGAAGATAGAGAAGATGGGGGCTGCACTTAAAGGTGTGTGAATGATGGAGAGGAATAGAATTAGGTGAAAGAGATTGTAGAAAGGACATAAGTTCAGGAGATTATACTTGATGAGAAGAGAGGAGAGATGCAGTGGAGATACAATTGGGGGGACAGGTAGATTGAAGGAGGGGGCAACTGTAAGAAGAAGGTCCAGAAAGCCCTGCTTTGCTATTATTTGCACCTCTTCTTGTTTACCTGGGCGCACCCGCTACAATTGCTGCAGCACTCCTGTTTCTTGTGATCCTGTCTGCTTTCTGGGATATACCACGGAGGCTTGCATCAAACAGCCTCACAAGCACTTCATTGCATTTGTATAGTGATTTTCTGACCAGTGTTCCAGAGCCTTATTTCCAATATTCTGGCTAATGAATTCTGACATGCTTGTTTACTGCCTGCCCTGACCTTAGCTACAGCTACAGCCCTCACAAGATTTGCTACACCTATTTGGGTCCAGTGACATCGGTCCATCTGTGAGCTTCTTATTCGGTTTCTGTCACGTGTCTGAATCTTTCTGCTGCTGTTTCCATCAACAAGCATGTATGTCCTTCCTGGTCCTGGTCAGGTTCAACTGTTCCTGGCTATTCAACCTCACATTTGACAGCAAAGTTGCACTTGCAGTCAACACCACTCACTAGATACACACTCCAGCTTCAGTCTGAAATAGTTATTCAGTATTTATTTGCCAACATGTGGCTCACCAGAATCCTGTTCAACTCTGGAAAGTGTGCAAGTAGTTTTCAGATACTGCTTTTACTCACTCCTGTTTCTATTCTTGGCTGGTGTTTTTGTGTATCTTCTGCCTTGTAGTCCTCCTCTGCCCTGTGGGTTTGCCTCTTGTCCTTTTGGTCAGTATGACAGAAACCCTGATAGTAGGGAGGTGACAGAGCAAAACACATAGCTAAGCTGCAAATGATTGGAGGGAGGAGGAGTACAATATGCAGACAGAATACATTTTAAATTAACTGGGTGGGGAGATCAGCTAAATATTGAGAGATGTGTGGGAGCTGCTAGGAGGATTGTGAGTCCAACATTTAGTGAATTAAAGTATAATTTAAAGCATTTTAGTTAGGGCTGCAAATGATTATGAGTTAAGAGAGATGTGCTCATTTGGTGAACATATGAGAGTGTTTGCTGGAATTTGGAAGTTAGACAATTTAAATAAATGGAATAATCTTACCAGAGGAAACAACACTTTGATTTTCTTGTTTTCTTCTTGTTGAACTCCATGTATAACTCTGAATTAATCCTTAAGAAATATTCCTTTAGAAATATTCCACTACAAACAGGCACATTGCCACCTAAGGCACACTGCCTACTCCTAAACTGATTCTAAATAAATACACAAGTTCATTGCATGTACAAATAAATCTTAGGGGGTTGTTAACACTTCACAGAGGGAAAGTTAATTAGTGGGAATGTATAAGAAAAGAAACAGACCCTGTTCAGATACTATCAGTAGAACCAAGTTACCAATCTGAGGCCAATAGTTCAATTGAGTTGATGATTATTACTAGACAACCAGCAGACATCAATGTAACAGCGACAGAGTGGGGGAGTAATTTTGTACAGATTCTGAGGAATATTAAAAGAGATAGCAAAGGTAGTGGGAGAAGTTGTATGGAGTGGAATTGTGGATTTGTTTGTGAAATATTACCAGGGATATCAGAGACAATGGTGCAGATTAGAATTGCAGATATTTTCTGAGGGATAACACAAAAGGACAATGGAAAAATTGGAATGAAGTAGGCTAAGATCCAAGGGATTAAAAGCCCCTTTTAAATTAATGGAAAATTTGAGAACTTGCATTTTTTCCTTATAGAGTGGTTGATTTGCCCCAGCATTGCTCCACCTTTGACTCTATACATGTATACCTTTAAATTAAAAGGGAGTTCAAATCAAGAAGTATCTGAAGAATTACTTTTTTAATGACATTTACATTTTATGAGACCGTGCCTTTTATAGAATAAATGAGTGTTTGTACAGTTATGTTTACAGTATCTTCTTAATACAGATGTGCTGTACAACACATATAATATAATATGTGGCACTTTCTGCAAGACACCTCGACCTAGTCACCTAGACTGAAAAGGACAAAAGGTTGAATGGCAGACATGAAGAACAATATACTAGTATTTTCTTGGTAACTTTCACACTTTCAGTAGATTTCTCAATGACGGACAATTTCAATGTATCTTTGATAAAATACTTTGATATTATTATTTTTATTATTATTATTATTATTATTTGCAATAGAATACACTGCTGTACTGCAGGGAGATCTTGTCAGACTTATATCACAGACTTTTTTGGACTGGGTAACAAGAAGAGCAGCAGATACAGCTTGTGTAGATTTCACAAAGACATTTGACACTGTAATAAATTGCAGTGTTTGGGTCAGGATGTAAAAATAGCTGAATGGATAAGGTAATGACTGAGTGACAGGAGACAGGGGGTTGTAGTAAATGGAGAATATTCAGCAGAAACAGTAAGGATGTACTTAGGTTTTCACACATGGCGTCTCCATTTTGGCTTTATTTTTGTTAAATAAATCATGACACGGTGTAATATGTCATGTGTTGTTGTTCATCTGAGGTTGTATTTACCTAATGTTTAGACCTGCTAAGGGAAAGAAGATTGTTATTATGTTCTGATATGTAAAACCATAGAATTCAAAGAGGGTGTACTTTCTTTTTCACACGACTGTACAGTTAGGGAAAAAATTATTTGATCCCTTGTTGATTTTGTATGTTTGCCCACTGACAAAGAAATGATCAGTCTATAATTTTAGTGGTAGGTTTATTTGAACAGTTAGAGACAGAATAACAACAAAAAAATCTTGAAAAATGCATTACAAAAAAGTTATACATTGATTTGCATTTTACTGAGTGAAATAATAATTTGACACCTTTGCAAAACATTACTTAGTACTTGGTGGCAAACCCCTTGTTGACAAACACAGAAGTCAGATGTTTCTTGTAGTTGGCCATCAGGTTTTGTCCCACTCCTCTTTGCAGATCCTCTCCAAGTCACTAAGGTTTTGAGGCTGAAGTTTGGCAACTTGAAACCTTCAGTTCCCTCCACAGATTTTCTATTGGATTAAGGTCTGGAGACTGGCTAGGCCACTCTAGGATCTTGATGTGCTTCTTCTTGAGTCACTCCTTTGTTGCCTTGGCCTTGTGTTTTGGGTCATTGTCATGGTGTAATACGCATCCATGACCCATTTTCAATGTCCTGGCTGAGGGAAAGAGGTTCTGTCACAGTTTTTTGATGAACACTCAAGACAGATCAGTAAGGTTAAAATGACTTTATTGAGCAAAGTGCATACAAGGAATAAGGCCACAGGCCCACAATAAAAAACAAAAATATATATTAGTCAATGAGGCAATGACTGTACACAGAATGACTGAGATGGGATGCAGGAACAGGAGGTTTCTAAAGCAGGCAATCCTCCTCTAGAGAACCTGGAGAGATCAGGCTACTGGATCCCGGACTGACAGCAGGACAGAGGATGGTAGGAAGTCCTGGAGATGGTAATTGGCATGAGATCCAGATGCCTGGGTGGCACAGAACCCAAATAGGCAGCGAGGCAACACTGTCCACAGGACAGGGGTCCCAGGGTGACCGTGGCCACCACTTACAGATGGTAAACCCTAGAGCGCTAGGGGTGGATCGTAGGCGAACAACTGGAATTCCACAAGTGTCCCCTCACACGACAGTGGACTAAAGCGTAAATGATTGTTCTAGGCCCAATGGCCATTAGACAGGGAATAAGCTCAGGGTCTCCTCACACCACCGAGTGCGTAATATGAAAGTGCTGGCCCTAGCCCAGGAACTGCAACAACGAAGGAGCACAAGGATTGCCTAGACAGTCTAGTCACTGAACGAGTTAACAGGAGACGCCCAAAGATATACAGGAACTCCCACAGGGAGTGAGCCCAGCAATAGCACAGAGGGAGACACAGAGAGATCTGAGTAACTCAGTCAGCACTTGATAGCACTGTACCAGTACTTCACATGTACACACCGCTACGGCGGTTGGAGTAAGTGGCTATAGCACAAATGCTATGCATACGGTCGACAAAGTAAGAATAGCGCCACGCGGCGCACCCCAACAAGGCAACTGGAATCCGTGAATTGTAATGCTGGCTAGACTAGGACAACGGAGGAGACACAGCCATGCACTGATGACAACAGGACAATGGCTCAGTCAGGAGAGGTTTACAAATGAACAGAAGCACAGACTGGTCAAGAGCAATGGAATGGCTCAATAGCCAGACAGGCTAGCAACAGAGAAGGTTCTTAGCCAGATCCGTTCAGCAATGGAGCGGGTTCTCAGCCAGGTCAGCCGGTAACGGAGCGGGTTCTCAGCCAGAGCAGTTCAGCAACGGAGCGGGTTCTAAGCCAGATCAGTCGGTAACGGAGCGGGTTCTCAGTCAGATAAGTACAGCAATGGAGAGGGTTCTCAGCCAGAGCAGTTCAGCAACGGAGCGGGATCTCAGCCAGATCAGTCAGTAACGGAGCGGGTTCTCAATCAGAGCAGTCGGTAACGGAGCGATACGCAGGAAACACAGGAACGTTGTCAGGCAGGCCGGGTCATACACGATAACAGCAACACAGTACACCGCAAAAGGGCGCCTTAGAATAGACATGACAGGATATATAAAGGTAAGTCCTGGGTGGAGCAAGGATGTCAGGCCAATAAGAGGACAGCATTGAAATTAGGCAAAGTAACAATGTCGCCGTCAGAGCAGGAGCACGGGCGCCGTGATAGTACCCCCCTCTCAACGACCCCCTCCCCGTGGAGGAGGACCAGGCTTAGAGGGAAACTTGACATGGAAATGACGCAACAAAACTGGTGCATAAATATCAGTAAGCTTGACCCATGAACGTTTCTCTGGGCCGTAGCCCTTCCAATGTACCATGTACTGGAGTTGCCCATGCACCCTACGTGTGTCTACAATGCTTTGGACTTCATACTCATCATGATTTTGAATGCGTACCGGTCCCGGCACTACCGGAGCAGAGGTATAGCGGTTACAGACAAGAGGTTTGAGTAGAGATACATGGAACACATTGTGAATCCGCATGTTTGCGGGAAGTTCCAAGGCATAGGAAACAGGATTGACCCGCCAAAGGACTTTGAATGGACCAATAAACCATGGGGCAAATTTGTGACAAGGAGTTTTCAAATTCAAGTTTCTGGAGGAAAGCCATACACGGTCCCCAACCTGAAACACAGGAGCCGGCAACCTCCTGTTGTTGGCATGACGCCTGTAATGTTGGAAGGACTCACGTAGCGAGGTCTGCACTTGTGCCCATGTGGAGCGAAGCTGTCTGGCATCTGTTGCGCCTGAAATGCATCCGGAAGCAAGGAAGGTTTGTACCCATAATTGACAAGAAATGGAATGCATCCGGACAAATTATTAATCGCACTGTTTCTTGCAAACTCTGTCCACGGTAACAACTCAGCCCAGTCATCATGATGGTTGGATACAAAGCAACGGATAAATTGTTCGAGCCCCTAATTAGAGCGTTCAGCGGCTCCATTAGTCTGTGGGTGGTATGCAAATGAATAAGACAGTTGGATGCCCATTTGACCGCAGAATGCCCTCCAAAATCTGGAAATAAACTGACTGCCCCGGTCTGATACCAACACCTGAGGTACTCCATGGAGTCTGAATACCTCACGGGTGAATACTACCGCCGACTGTTTCGCAGAAGGCAGACCAGGCAGGGGCACAAAATGGGCCATTTTAGAAAATCTGTCTACAACCATCAAGATACAAGTGTAGTCCTTCAATGCGGGTAATTCGCCCAGAAAATCAAGTGTCACATGTGACCATGGACGATCGCCATTAGGTACGGGCTGCAAAAGGCCCACTGGCAGATGCCTGGGTGATTTAGAACGAGCACATACAGCACAAGCGGCAGTAAGGTCAGCGCAATCAGCCTTCATTGTAGGCCACCAGAAAATACGAGATAATGACCAAATTAATTGATCTCTGCCCACATGACCTGCTGCTCGTGAAGCATGGTATGTCTCAAGGAGTCTAGCCCAAAAAGGTTCTGCCACAAAACATTTGCCCATGGGCTTTTCCGGGGGAGATTCAGCTTGCATTGCCAAGATCTCCTACCCAGAGGAGACGTGATGCTAGTCTGCAATGTAGCCAGGATGCGATCTTAGGGAATGATAGGTATTGGCTGCTCCTCGGACTCCAATTCAGGACCATGCTGCCTGGACAGCGCATCTGCTTACATTTTTTGAACCGGGCAAATAGAAAACAACAAAGTTAAAGTGAGAGAGGAAAGGTATAATAGATTCTTGTGATCGGTTAAAATGAGAATCGGTACCCTGGTGCCCTCCAACAAGTGACGCCACTCACGTAATGCCAGGATAATTGCCAACAGTTCCTGGTCACCGATCTCATATACCGATTGCACCTTACTTAATTTTTTGGAAAATAATCTACATGGCTTGAGTGGTTGACCAGGACCAGATCTCTGAGAAAGTACAGCCCCCACACCAGTGTCAGACGCATCTACCTCTAGTATATACGGTAGAGTAGCTTTGGGATGCGACAGGACTGGTGCAGAAGCAAACACAGCTTTGAGTGCCTCGAAAGCCTCCTCAGCTTCCTTGGACCACTCCGACGCCTTGGCTCCCTTATGTGTCAGATCTGTGAGGGGTTTGACAATTCTGGAAAAATCACGGATAAATTTACGATAATAATTGGAAAAGCCAAGAAATCTTTGAATGGCTTTGAGGCCCTTGGGACCATGTGGCCAATGTAGCACAGCCAACAATATTCCTTTGTCCATGGAATTGCCCTGTTGCGAAATGACATATCCAAGGAATGGTACCATGGATCTATGAAACATTTGTCGAGTTTACAAAACAATTTATTCTCCCTTAGTCTCTGAAGTACTGTAGCTATGTGAATGCGTTGTGCCTCCAAATCGGGAGAATAAATTAAGATATCGTCTAAATAGACAACTACACAGGACTGCAACAAATCATGGAGAACATCATTAATTAGTTCTTGAAATACTGGTGGGGCATTGCGCAATCCAAATGGCTTTACCAAGTATTCGTTGTGCCCATTGCGAGTATTGAAAGCGGTTTTCCACTCATCACCTTCTTTGATGCGAATGAGGTTACATGCGGCTCTCAAATCCAATTTAGTGAAGATGGTCGTGCCCTTAAGATGGTCAAACAGCTTGGTGATGAGTGGAATTGGGTAGGCACTTTTGACCATTAACTTATTAAGGCCCCTATAATCAATACATAACCTTAGTTCACCAGATGTCTTTTTTACAAAAAAAAATCCAGCCCCCGCGGGCGAGGATGATCTGCAAATGATGCCCCGTTTCAAGGCATCAGAGATATACTCCTCCATAGCCAGATTCTCTTCACAAGAGAGCGGATACGTTCTGCCCGTAGGAGGAACAGTACCAGGTGCAATATCAATGGCACAGTCATACGTACTATGTGGTGGCAACGTGCTAGCCTCTCCCTTACTGAAAACATCGCTGAAAGAATGGTATTCAGGCGGTAGGGAGGGAGAGGTACACAGAATTCTATTAGGTTGGCGTAGACAATGATTCATACAGTGTTCAGACCAGGCCTCAATCTCGCAGGAATCCCAATTAATTCTGGGGTTATGCATCCGTAACCATGGGAAACCCAGAATGACCGCATAATGTGGTGACTGGATAATTTGAAAAGACAGGGTTTCTAAATGTAATGCTGCATGGAGAACGGTGACCTGGGAGGTACCAAAGGTCACCCATCAATGGCCTCAATTTGCATAGGATTGCCCAACAACACCAGCAGAATGTTATGTAATGCAGCAAACTCTTGGTCCATAAAATATCCCGCTGCTCCAGAATCTAGCCGCGCAGATACCGTAATGGATAAGTTAGAAGAGGAAATGATCACATCAACCACCGGTTTGGAAGGAACAACCTCTGGGGACTGCTGAATACCACCTAGGACCTGTCCCCTAAGGAAACCTAGGTGCGTGCGTTTCCCGGGCGAGTCGGACAATTGCGCAACAAATGACCTCCTTTCCCACAGTACAGACACAGGCCATTCTTATGGCGAAATGACCGTTCTTCTTTTGTAAGTCTTGTAAAGCCCACCTTCATAGATTCAGCAACTTCAACATGACCAGGAGGCGTGGGAGGAGAGGGAGGCAAGGGTGGGAGAATATTTTTGTGCCACTGTCTTGTAGGAGACCTCGGTTTGCGGCCCCTATTCTGAGTTTGTTCCCTGATCCGAGTGTCAATCAAATTAACAAATTCAATGAATTTGTCCAGAGATTTGGGTAATTCCCGGGCTGCAATCTCATCTTTAATACGGTCATTTAGGTCTTGAGCAAATGCCGCATCATTCCATCCCAACTCGGCTGCCAAGGTGCAAAATTTAATGGAGTAATCTGTAACAGTACGGTTGCCCTGTCGGATATTTATAATTTGTTTGGCAGCCGAGATATTGCGCCCAGGGATCTCAAAGACACTTCGAAAGGCCCTCACAAAATCATCAAAATTGGTAGTAACAGGCTTAGCCGTCTCCCAAATCGGATTCACCCAGGCTAAAGCCCTGCCAGTCAACAGCAAGATCATAAAGCCAATCTTGCTTCTCTCCGTAGGGAAAGCTTGAGGAGCCAGTTCAAGAAAAATTTCCAGCTGATTGAGTAAACCACTACAGAGAGTAGGTTCCCCATCATACCTTAACGGTAATGGTGCCGTAGCAGATAGCCATTTATACTGCATATTGACATTTAAGTTTTAAACTGTCGGTGCCTGAACTGGGGTGGCCACCGAGGATGGAACAGGTCTGTCCAAGTGTGTGGTCCGCTCCAGCATAGTCTGCACCGCCACTGACAGTTGATCAAGACGTTGCTCATACATATCCATTCTCCAACGGATATTGACCGAACTACCTTCGCTGAACTTGTCTGAGGTCATTGGCCCTTTCGTACTGTCACGTTTTTTTTGATGAACACTCAGACAGATCAGTAAGGTTAAAATTACTTTATTGAGTAAAGTGCATACAAGGAATAAGGCCACAGGCCCACAATACGAAACAACAATATATATATTAGTCAATGAGGCAATGACTCTACATAGAATGACTGAGATGGGATGCAGGAACAGAAGGTTTCTAAGGCAGGCAATCCTCCTCTAGAGAACCTGGAGAGATCAGGCTACTGGACCACGGACTGACAGCAGGACAGAAGATGGTAGGAAGTCCTGGAGATGGTAATTGGCCTGGGTGGCACAGAACCCAAATAGGCAGCGAGGCAACACTGACCATGGGACAGGGGTCCCAGGGTGACTGAGGCCCCCACTTACAGATGGTAAACCCTAGAGCGCTAAGAGTGTATCGTAGGCGAACAACTGGAAGGCCACAAGTGTCCCCTCACATGACAGTGGACTAAAGCGCAAATGTTGGCTCTAGGCCTGATCACTACTAGACAGGGACTAGAGCTCAGGGCCTCCTCACACCACCGAGTGCGTAATATGAAAGTGCTGGCCCTAGCCCATGCACTTCAACAACAAAGGAACACAAGGCTTGCCTAGACTGTCTAGGCACTGAACGAGTTAACAGGAGATGCCCAATGATATACAGGAACTCCCACAGGGAGTGAGCCCAGCAATAGCGCATACGGAGACATAGAGAGATCTGAGTAACTCAGTCAGCACTTGATAGCACTGTACTGGTACTTCGCATGTACACACCGCTACGGCGATTGGAGTAAGTTGCTATAACACGAATGCTATGCCTACGGTCGACAAAGTAAGAATAGTGCCATGTGGCACACCCCAACAAGGCAACTGGAATCCATCGATTGTAATGCTGGCCAGACTAGGACAACAGAGGAGACACAGCCATGCACTGATGGCAACGGAACAACGGCTCAGCCAGGAGAGGTTTACAAACGAACGGAAGCACAGACTGGTTAAGAGCAATGGAACAGCTCAATAGCCAGAGAGGGTTCTTAGCCAGATCCGTTCAGCAATGGAGCGTGTTCTCAGCCAGATCAGTTCAGCAATGGAGTGGGTTCTCAGCCAGATCAGTACAGCAACGGAGCGAGTTCTCAGCCAGATCAGTCAGTAACGGAGCAGGTTCTCAGTCAGAGCAGTCTGTAACAGAGTGGGTTCACAACCAGATAAGTTCAGCAACGGAGCGTGTTCTCAGCCAGATCAGTCGGTAACGGAGCGATATGCAGAAAACACAGGAATGACGTCAGGCAGGCCGGGTCATACACGATAACAGCAACACAGTAACAAACATCAGGATCAGATACACCATGAAAGGGTGTCTTAGAATAGACATGACAGGATATATAAAGGCAAGCCCTGGGTGGAGCAAGGATGTCAGGCCAATAGGAGGGCAGCATTGAAATTAGGCAAAGTAACAATGTCAATGTCAGAGCAGGAGCACGGGCACAGTGATAGGTTCTCACTGAAGATTTGATGGTACACGGTGCCGTCCCCTTAGCAGAAAAACACCCCAAAGCATAATGTTTCCACCTCCATGTTTGACGGTGGGGATGGTCTTCTTGGGGTCATAGGCAGCATTCTTCCGCATCCAAACACGGCGAGTTGAGTTGATGCCAAAGAGCTCGATTTTGGTCTCATTTGACCACAACACTTTCATCCAGTTCTCCTCTGAATCATTCAGATGTTCATTGGCAAACTTCAGACGGGCCTGTACATGTCCTTTCTTGAGTAGGGGGACCTTGCGGACGCTGCAGGATTTCAGTCCTTCACGGCGTAGTGTGTTACCAATTGTTTTCTTGGTGACTATGGTCCCAGCTGCCTTGAGATCATTGACAAGATCCTCCCGTGTAGTTCTGGGCTGATTCCTCATCATTCTCATGATCATTGAAACTCCACCAGGTGAGATCCTACATGGAGCCCCAGACCGAGGGAGATTGACAGTTAATTTGTGTTTCTTCCATTTGCGAATAATCTCACCAACTGTTGTCACCATCTCACCAAGATGCTTGGTGATGGTCTTGTAGCCCATTCCAGGTCTACAGTCTAGTCCCTGCTTGGACAGCTCTTTGGTCTTGACCATGGAGGAGAGTTTGGAATCTGATTGATTGATTGATTGCTTCTGTGGACAGGTGTCTTTTATACAGGTAACAAGCTGAGATTAGAAGCACTCCCTTTAAAAGAGTGCTCCTAATCTCAGCTTCTTACCTCTATAAAAAACACCTGGGAGCTAGAAATCTTGCTGATTGATAGGGGGTCAAATACTTATTTAACTCAGTAAAATGCAAATCAATTTATAACTTTTTTAAACGCGTTTTTCTGGATTTTTTGTTGTTATTCTCTCTCTAACTGTTCAGATAAACCTACCATAGACTGATCATTTCTTTGTCAGTGGGTAAATGTACTGTCACCCTTGTTCCCGTTCCGGTTGTTGTGTTGATCTGCGGGGCTTACCGATGTTCTGGTTCTCTTCGGGTTCTTCTGACGCCGCATCACGTGCGTCGTGACGTCATCCAGCGGCGCCTATTTCTTGAAGATCCGGACAGGCACTGGTGCACTCTGATAGTGTTCCTGTTGTCTCTGTTGTTGCCTGCCGTTCCAGAGCCAGTATCCCGTCCGTGTATGACCTAGCCTGCCTTTGACTACTCTCTCAGTCAGCTGTTTTGGGAACCTGTAGCCTCATCCGTGTATGACCTAGCCTGCCTTTGACTACTCTTTCAGCCAGCCATTCTTGTGCCTGTTTATCCAGTTTGTGTATGACCCGGCTTGCCTCTGACTACTCTCTGCCAGGAGATTTGCATACATTCTTGCCAGCCTGCCTCAGCCCTGATTCTGGTACTGTCCGGTTCTGTGCCTACGCATCTATCTCTGGAGTACTCATTGATCTCACACCATATCTGACACCTGGTCCAGCTGTTCCAGTTCCAGGACAGTTGCTGCCGTTCTCTCTGGACAGGTCAGTTACTCTTAGTCCACTACTTTTTGCCTCTTACTCCTAGGAGAGTTTCAGCCCTCAGGCCCCCATCTCTCTATCTCTGCTCCCCACTCCTCGCTCTCAAGCATTCACCCTCCCCCACAGGAGAGTAGGTGCTGTCTGTAGGGTACCATCCAGGGCTCACTTCCATCTCCTCTGGGGTTTGTCATCCAGCACCTTTACCCAGCCTTGGCCGCAGCACGGTACTGGTACAGACAGCCAACGCACACCGAGCATCACACCCCACTCTGCGCTCCCTAGCACTTCCTCTCCTGCAGGTTCCGTCCTGCCTGGTGTTACTGTTCTGACACGTACAAATTCAACAGGGGATCAAATAATTTTTTCCCCTTACTGTACTATAGGGAAAAAAGTATATATAAATCATCCTGGAGTCCTACAATCAGAAAGAGAATAAAGAGAATATTGTGCATACAAATCTCAATAAATATACATTTGAAACTCAGTATTCACATTTTTGTCTGAGACTTCATGAAATAAATGAGGCATCCTAAATGGGTGCCTATGACAAGCCTATTACAAGCCAAAGGACAGTATACACATGCATTAAACATGTAAACATATGATTAGATTTTAGGGATCTAACAGAATTTTTGTTTATAGATACTAGCCGGAAAAACATATTTATAATTGTATATACCCAAAATGTTTGTGGAATACACACACACACACTTAATATTGTGCAATCCATGCCTACATTTGTAAAACATTTGATGCCTAAAATCTTATCGTACATATGCTCTGTGGAGGCAGGCATTCCTGCCTTTTTCAGGGCTCCCTAACTCCCTTTACCATAGAGGGTGTCTCTTTCAATACAAGAATGGTGGGTTCTAATCATAATACATTAACCACTCTTGTTTCTCATCTCATTATCTAAATGTGTATATATAAAGGGAAGTCTACAAATACATTAAAAGTGCAAGTTTCTGATTCAATGTTGAACTCTTACAAAATATGTTTTTTTAAAGATGCTAGCAGGAAATGCATTAAATTTATAACTATGTAACCAATTTCATTTTTGTATGAAATTGTTCCACTAACATCACTCCTATAGCAAGTGCAAAGAAAAGGAAGAATGTTATGCTTTCCTCTGCTTTAAGTTAGTACATAAAGTAGGACAGGTTACAGAGGAACGGCACATCCTGAAGCACGGATAAATTTGCAACCTGTGCAAGACACTTATTTTTCTTTTATAAAGGAAACTTCATACAGAAGTGTTAGAGCATCACAAAACCAATTCTTTGCCATTACTTTACTTTTTTGATACATTCAATGTGTAAATTCAACTCCAGGTGTATGCTTAAGAAAATGGATAATTAGGATTTTTTAATTTCTTAATATATATCTAGATTATCCTTTCATATGCTAGACAGAAACTACTCTCGATCATTCCTAAATACTTGCAGTCTATTTAAGAATGATTGCACCTAAGAACAGTATACAGGTCCATTTTAATGCATGGACATACCCAGATCATTTGCCTGGGGCCTTCTGTTTCAGGGTCATCTTGTGGATTCCTATGCAGCAGTTCCAATTTTACAGTTTAAATTTTGTGTACGAGTAGGTACCATAATTTGATATCTTTTTTGGCTAACTGAGTAGGTTTAGGATGCAAGCTTTCAAAACCTCTTAGATCTCTTAATCAGGCATGTTATACAGATAAAAATGAAAACATCTCTCTTATATACAAGTACACATTTCATTGTTTAGAATGGAAATCATATAAGAAAGCTCAGTCCAGACCTGGGTTCTTTGATCAGTCGGTGGTTGAGGAGTGTGATGTAAATTGTAGTCTTCCTCTGAGGAGTGAAAGGTATTTACGATCCCAGTGGGACTGTTGTAAAGGTTAATTCACAATGTGATAATGTGGCAGGAATTATCTATCTCTGTTCAGACCATTATTTAAAGCATTAAACTATAACATTAATTTAACCTCCCATATTTTTCTGTCCCTCTGAGTGTAAAACAGTCCCAAAGGTTATTGACACTCAGCCAATAAAGGTATCAACTTGACTATATTTGCCAACAAATATATATGACTGCTTTTGTCACAAATAAGAAGAAAATAAAATGAAGGCTAGAACTTAAATTAAAGGGGATTTAACACCTCTTAATAACAATCCCCTGTCACAAGAGAAGGATATAGGCCCTGCTGAGACAGTGTGGAGAGTGTGGGAGTGATAGGGTTAACAATACCAGATCCCTGATTCCCTGTTACTAGTGTTGAGTGAGCACCCCGATGCTCGGGTGCTCGGGTGCTCTGACCGAGCACCGCCGGAGGCTCGAGTGCTCGGCCGAGCACCCGAGCCCCATTGACTTCAATGGGGCGACACGAGCATTACACCAGGCACCCCCTGCTCTGATGAGGGGAGGGTGCCTGGTCAATGCCCCCTTCATCTCCACAATGTCCCCCTTCATCTCCGCAATGTCCCCCTTCATCTCCGCTATGCCCCCTTCATCTCTGCAATGCCCCCTTCATCTCTGCAATGTCCCCCTTCATCTCCGCTATGCCCCCTTCATCTCTGCAATGCCCCCTTCATCTCTGCAATGTCCCCCTTCATCTCCACAATGTCCCCCTTCATCTCCACACTGTCCCCCTTCATCTCCGCAATGCCCCCTTCATCTCCGCAATGCCCCCGTACCTCCAGTCCCTGGTGGTCCAGCGGAGCATCTTCAGATCTGTGCCTCCTCCGGCACAGATCCCCGCCACCCGAACATGGCGGGCGAGCACATGGCGGTACTCGACGAGTACCGCCATGTGCCGAGCAGAGCGATGCTCGAGCCGATCCGAGCATCGGCCGAGCATGCTCGCTCAACACTACCTGTTACAATTCCTAGCAACCACCAAATTAACCCCTGAAATCCCTCCTGCACTATCTCCCCAGGACTACAATTTGCTGCCACCATTACCTCAAAACACAACAGAATTAGAGTATAAAATCACCTTAATAATCAGACATATAGAATTAAACCTTTAGTAACGTGTGCTACTTGAGCTTTCTTCAGAGTAGCAAGTTCATATTAGAGAATAAATACAAGAGCTGATTAATTGAACATTTAATCTGAAAAAAGGCTTCACAGTGCTGGGTACAAAAATACAGAAATAAAGGGCATACAGAAAAAAAGATTACACATTGGCAAAACAGTCCATAACATAAAATGGGAGAAACACAAGAGATCCTTACATACATTTACCAGTATATATATAAGAGCCCCGTGAGAGCTTCAGATGGTAAAAGTTCTCCGTTCCAGTGGTTACAAAGAAATTCACTGTTTTTATTCAAAACCCATATTAAATACATTCTACAGATGCCACCTGATGACCTGGTATCGATTCTCCTACACCACACTGGCATGTGTGGTCAGTGCACCACACAGTGTGCAATGGGTAGAGATGAACTGCCATATCCTAACATTAATAGAGTGGCTATCATTTGGGGGGGGAGGAACGATGAATGAGGTGGATTGGCAGGAGATGTACTTGTTACCCTAGAGTAAGGAGGTGATGTTGATGGCGAGCTAGTTGTTTCGCTCTTCATGGAACTTCCAGTGTCTGTCTAGGTTTCTTTATTTTTCCTCCTCTTTGCTCTCCACCTTTCTGGAGATTACACACTGGCAAAACAGTCCATAAAATAAAATGGGAGAAACACAAGAGATCCCTACATACATTTACCAGTATATATATATTAGTGCTCTTGTGGGAACTTCAGATGGTAAAAGTTCTCCATTCCAGTTGTTACAAATAAATTCACTGTTTTTATTCAAAATCCATATTAAATACATTATACAGTTGTTTCTAAGTAAGGGTGGGCGAAACGTGTTGAAAACTACGTTGTTATCCGCTTTTTCGCAGGAAAATCCGTTTTAAAACTAGTGGTTAAAATTTTCACATCTTTCGCCCATTGGCCAAAATTTTTTGCCATTTTTTCAAAGGCTAGAAAGTTTCCGCCCATTGATTTACGTTGTTTTCGCACTTCCGCTATAAAAGGGTGACATTTTCACTGAAGGGAGAGACAATAGAAGCAGCTACAGAGCGAGATAGACGTGCTGTGCTGTTCTCTTGTAACAGGAGAGGCTCATAGTGACTGCTATCACTATGAGCAAGGTGAAAAATAATCAGTGGAGGAGCTGGAAGGACCCTTATGTGTCCACTGAGTCTGAGGAGGAAGAGGAGGAGGAAGTGATTGCAGTACTGAACCAATGCTGTCCAGTCCCCCTAAATCACCCCACGGGAGCTTGGGGAATTTAATGGGAAGGGAGGGAGAAAAGGGAATGGGAAGGAAGGGAGAAAAGGTAATGGGAAGGGAGGGAGAAAAGGGTAGTACTAGTGAGAGCAGGACAGGTCAACTACCTGTGCCTGCTGCAAGATGTGCTGCCCCTGCTGCCAGTGCCACCATTGCTGTACCAGCAGCCACTGTTGTACCTGCTGCCAGATGTGCTGCCACTAGTGTTGAACCTTCTGCCAGTGTTAAACCTGCTGCCAGCATTGAACCTGCTGCCAGCGCTAAACCTGCTGCCACCAATACTTTGCCTGCTGCTAGTGTTTCTTGTAGTACTCTGGGGGAAAAGGAGAAAATGATGCCAAGTGTGACAGCAGGGGACCCTCTGTCACATTGCTCGTCACCTCCTCCAAGGATCTGTGAGATGCCTGTAATAGAGCAGCAGCACATAGGGACTAGTGGTGGTGTTGATGTTGGAGAAGCTGGGGTGGAAGAGACATTGATGGCCTTTTTATCAGAAAGTGAGAAGGAATGTGAGACAGGGTGAGGATGGGCATCACCACCACCACTAGCAGTCAGCTTTTGGAATTTGCAGAAATTGCAACTGCTTTAATTTCTGCTGCTGCTGAGATGCAAGGGCAGCAGGATGCTAAGGAGCAAGCTAGTGTGCCACCGACCACCGTGGACACAGTGGGAATGGGGTCAACAAGTGATGCGGGACTAGGACAGGTTCCAGTTGCCAGCGCCAGCAATACTCCTGGTCCTAGTTGCAGTGCTAAATCTGAGGAAGTAGCAGCAACCTTATCCGCTGCTACAAAAAGTAAAGGGGAATGTGGAGAAGAAGAAGAAAGAGGCCATTATTCTCCACCTATTCCCTTTCCCTCCCCCAAGAAGTCATGGGTGTGGACTATTATTCTCTTCCAGCAGGCACAGTGCAGTCATCATCAACAACGGTACAGTGAAACATTTGTGACAAGTTAGTGAGAAGGGGAAAGGAGGGAACACACCTTGGCACAACATCCCTGATAACACACATGAAATTTTGACACCATGACATTTATGTCAAACATGTTAAAGCCAAACACCCATTACAGAAATCTAGCACCGCTGTTACTGTACCCCGTGACTCTCCAGGAAGATGGAGGTCAAAGAGGAGGAAGAATAAAGAAACCCAGAAAGACACTGAAAGTTCCACAATGAGCGAAACAACTAGCTCGCCATCAACATCACCTTCTTCTTCTAGGGTAATAAGTACATCTCCTGCCAATCCACCTCTTTCATCGTTACCTCCCCGCCAAATGAGAGACACTCTTTTGATGTTAGGATATGGCAGTTTGTCTCTACCCATTGCACACTGTGTGTTGCACCAGGGCTCAAAATTTCCACTCGCCACTAGCCAATGGTGAGTGAAAATTTAGCCCTGGCGAGTAGAAATTCAGCCCTGGTTGGTTATGTTTTGGCTTGCAGTGGCGAGTAACTTTTCAGTTCTGGTTAGTAGCAAAGGACTTAAAATTATAAGCCCTGTGGTGCACTGACCACACATGCCAGTGTGGTGCAAGAGAATCGATATCAGGCCATGAAGCGGCATCTGAGGAGATTCCATCCCACAGAATATGCTAAGGTGGAGGCAGGGAGGGGTTCATCATTACTATTAAACTGTCATCAAGTTGTCATGTGTCCTTAGCGGGGTCTGGATAAGGGGTACAGTGATAGCGGCAGTACTTGGTTTCTGGTGTCATGGTGTTTGGATACAGTTGTGCCCCCAGATGTTATTTACCACACACACACACTGTGCATATTGCAGATGCTGATGACACCCGCTGTTCCTGCTCTCAAGGGAAAAAATATATTCTAATAACAACACACCCATGATGATTTTTGAGGAGGGGCAGGTGGAGAAGATTTAATGGCCAACTTCTTCTTTTCTCCACATATACTGCGGGCTACTTATTCTGCTGCTACTGCCTCAGGCACATCACTGGAGCCAGTCGTGACAAGTGGAACCTTCATCATCCATCTTCTATGTTATTGCTATTGTTGATCCCATTCCCTTTCAGCTGTCTAATTATTCTGCTGCTTAAAGGGATAGTAATGTTTCATAAAAGCAGCTCTAATTAATCATCATAGTATTTGGACTTTGGAGAGTGTTATTTCAATTCTGTCAAAGTTGTAGTTCAAAAGTAATTCAATGACAAAGTATCCCCCTCCAGCCCCTTTTACTGATGTAACACTGCTCAGCCAAAGCAGAAGGGAGATACCCAGGTAGATTGCAGAGAGGGACACTCTTCAATTAAGATAAGGGAAAAAACTGAAAAGCTTGTCAAGGGGGGCAGGGATTTCATTGTTTTCATAGGAATAAGAGTGTCCCCTTCTGTTATCTGTCTGGTCTATGGACTGCATTCCACATCTGAGAAGAGATGGCTTACACTAGGGAAAAGGGGCAGGAGGGGAACTTTGCTTGCGAATATTTCTTAAACCATAAAGGTTTGAGAGATAAGACTTATATCATTCTCATGTTTTTTTAATGCCTACAAAATAAAATAAAGTTAAAACGAAGTATTACTATCCCTTTAAACAACTCTGCAGCAGCAGTACGAACAGCAGTTGCAACTCAGGACTCAGGAGTACAGTTGACAGGGGCCACTGGCAAACATGACCTGCTGGCATTAGGCCAGTAGGGCATTTTTATTTTTTTTCTCAGGGCTTGTGTTTAAAATAAGTAAATAAATAAATAAATAAAAACTAGTCCTACAAAAAATAAACAATTTTTGGGGGGTTTGTTTCTAACAAGCTTAAGTCCTACAAATCAATGTTTCTTCATGGCTTGGGCCTCTAATAAGTCTACAAAGGCCTCTAACAACAAATCAAACAAATCATCCTCTAGAAAATACTCTTTCAAGTCAAGGATCAGTCCACCCCAGTGGCAGCTTATGTCAGGGGGTTCCTGTCTCTGTCACTTTAAATACAAATGTCTTATTTTATTGACTTATTTTTTTATTAACTGCCCCCCCAATAGCAGTCAAGAAAGCCCCTCAAAACAAATTCTCTGTTCAAATGATTCATTCATTCACCGACACAGGCACCCTCCTCAGACGCTTTTATACCATGTCTTATGGTTTTTATTTTCTTTTCTTTTATTTAGGATTTCTTTTTTGTTAAGTGCCCCCTAATCCCAGTAAACAACCCCCAAAAAACATTCCCTGTTCAACTGATTCTTTCCCCACACCCCACCAACACAGGCACCCACATGTCCCTTTTATACAATGCCTTTGGGAAATAAAATATCATTTGTAATGTGTTGTGTGTAACTTCTGTGTTCCCATTGATTTCAATGGGTGAAAAAAAGCGGAAAAAAGTGGAAGATCGGCACTTTTCGTGGGAAATTTTTTGCCAAGCATAAAGTGCCAATTTTTTGTCGATTTCAGTTTGAGGCATAAAGTTTCACCAATCTCTACTTCTAAGAGGACAGACCCCCTGGGTGTTACCTGGGAGGGCCAGGGTTTGGCCTGACAGTTTAAGGCCCACTCAGTCAGACCTGTCAGGAATGTTACTGCAGAGTTCTACCTGAAAAGTCATAAGGCATCCCAAAACATACAACCCACAGCATACCTCTATAATGTTATAATAATCGTATTCCTCATATCTGTGTGAATATCTGGACACCAAACATGCTGGGTCTAACTGGTTGCAAACTGGCTTTTCTTGCAACTCATAGCAGGAACACCTCCTCCTGGCATGTTTGGTACCCACCAAAAGGGTAAAACCTGGCCATTCTGAATATATATTTGTATTGAACCTTTTTACACTATATATACATGTTCTCCCTATTTCATAATATGTGACTGTCCCCTGGATGCACCCCATCAAAGCAGAGGGCCCAAGACCTTTTATGGCACTCTATATATCCTGCTCTGGTGATTGCTATCTGCTCATTTTGTTTTATGGACTAGGACTGGTGCACTTTGAATAAAATACAAATACAAAATAAACATACAAAGTATACAAACCAGAGGCCCTGCAAAGGCCAACTCATGCCTTGGCATGACATCCCCCCACTAACCTTACAATGACCACAAGGTCCTAATGTCCCTTCTGAATTTTACATATATTTTTATTAACCCCTTAATGACCCATGACATGCCAGGACCATCACACTGGTCCTGGCACTTAATGACTGGTGACGGTCCTGGCATGTCATGGAATTCTGGGATGTCAGCACAGCTGCACGCCACTCTACCATCCAAGAATACTATGGCAATAAAAAAAGCTGTATGGTCCTTAACTGTCGCCCACATGCCGTAACAGGTGGTCATGAAGGGGTTAAAGATATAACATCATCAATCAGTTCTGGATATCAATGAAGGCAGACATGACAGCTGCTAACAGGACCAGGGCACAATCTCTGCCCACTGCACATTGCTTCACAATTATTCCTTAAAGGGTTAAATAAGCTAATGCAACTGTCATGTCCACCTCAATCACATCCAGGACTGACTGAAGGTATTAGGCTCAGAACAAAAGTGAAAGAGCAAAATACCTAGGCGCCATTCGAATTTTCCCTTCATAGTAAGGAAAGTGGGGGTGTTATTATTGCTTCTCCTTTTACCTGTATTTGTGGCCTCCATTCACAATTTTGGCACGCGTATATGAGACATAGAGGAAATTGTGTCACTTAACTGAATTTTTTTTGTGCACATGCTATGGGGCAGGCCTAAGGGGTCTATCGTATGCATGCAGATAAGCACTACAGAGAAGATACACTCTAATGCATGTGCTGAAGTGCAGCAACTGGCATTGGATGCTAATATTAGTTATGCTGCACTGGTGGATTGACACATTCACCCAAATATGAAATATAATAAATATAAAACAAAAATGAATACTTCCATCCCGTGTTTCAAAGTAATTTTAGTGCAGATTTTACTTTTTTTGTAGCTCTTAATCTAGAAATGAATATCATCTGCATCGGCACTATTATAAGTTAAAAATATATTTATACCATGGTTGTTATGAACTAAGACGTGACAAAGAGGTGATGAAGCAAAGATGACTTATCCAGTTATATTCTCCTCTAATTCCTGTTATTTCTCCAACTTCAAAAAACTGGAACTGAAGACGTGATATCAATGCAGAAATCATCTCTACTCATAACCTCTTTATCACACCTTAGTGCATCTCCTCCCCATGTATTCTGATTTAACCCTATGAGTGCCAGTGGGGCATGCAAAGCATGTACTCTCCCAAATAATAATATCATCCGTGAAGTAATAATTGAGAACCAGGTTCACCCAAAATGGCTTACAGTGAAGAGCGAAACGGATGGAGTTTATTTCACTGATCGATCAAAAGGATCTGGAAAAATATATCCTTCCAAACCAATTTGGAAATAATTATGGAGAGACAGAGACAGAGAAGGGGATAAGAGTGTGAGAGGTACATGGGAGCACAGGAGAAGGAACATAGGACAGCAAGGAGTGAGAGGATGCTGAAAGCAATGAGTAAAAAGAAGGGATGGGCCAAAGGGAGCAGGACTTGAAGCACACCAAAGAAATCATGGATGGAAGGGAGGGGTGGTGGCCATGGACATAAAAGGAAGGGCAACAGTCCAAAGTCATGGGCAATAGAAATGGAAGGGAGCAGGCCAAGGAGATGATGGGAGGTAAGACATAAAGGGCTAGAGAAGATGGAAGGTAGGGGAATAGGCCAGAGAAGATGGAATTGAGGGGAGTGTGTCAAGAAGAAGTAATAGAATCAAGCCCTGGGTGATGAGGGAAACATTGTTAATTGTGCAGGAGAACACTGGATGGGGGAGTAGTTTCCTACCTTACTTAGACAGCTGCTCTGGATGGGAATAGGTTGTGAATTACATCCAAAAGTTAGTGAATCTAATCTATATTTTATGAAATGTAGAACCGAAAAAGCTGTTTTGCATAACAGGCAAAAAAAAACTAATTTAAGGAATTGTTTTGTTCATCTCTAATGACTTGTTAATTAAAATCATACTTTACTCCCAACAACTCATTAAAGTGTCAACACAATTAGTCCCGAACCTATTTCCCATCATAATTATCTTTTTTTTTTCCTCTCGTTTCACTTCCTGATTGTTTGTGAATTTCTTGTGTCCTCCAAGGATGTTTTCGGTCGAATAAAATGTTAATATCACATTGTATTCACTGTTTTGATTCAATGTGTATTTCACTGGGATTTGTGAAACCTATTTCTATTCCTTTTTATTCCAGCTGTAGCTGTATAGTCTACTATATATTCTATTATTTCATTATATAGTAAACATTAGAGTTAGGAAAATTACAGAAGATCAATGACACATAATGGTAGACCACAGCTTCTACTATTAACAAGTTGTTCTTCAAACCATTAAATTATCATTATAGCTAGGGATGTTGTAGATTATCAGACACTAAAATGTATTGTTAAAAAACTGGATCTCTGGGTTCTGTAAGTCCCTCTCAATTAAGTACACTCCTAACCTACTACATCACTGTCCATCTAGTGCATGTTTTCTGGATATCCCTGCAGAAACACAGGTGAGTCAGTCACTTTAATTGATCAACATATGTTCAAGTAGGAACATCCTAAAACATATACTATTCATAGTTTTTGAGCACAATGGTTGGCTACCCCTTAACCACTTAGCGCTGAGGAAGATGCACTAGGCTGCACAACCTTATGCTGTGATACTGAAATCTACCTGGTCTACTGTGTCCTATTGTGCTATTCTCAATCAAGCATATACAATTCTGTGTATTACATTATTTAGCCTAGTTTGATTTATTGTGTAGACACACGATGAATCAAATAAACCTTTTAATGGCTGTTATGTTGGAACTGTTTTATTGTGGTCTAAGCAATGCCATGGCTATGTATAGATGTAGGAAAAAGCATGGTTTACATTGGCACAGGTGAAATGCATACTACCACGGAGTCTGGCTTGTGTGGAAAATATTGTATATATTGTAAGATAGTTTATATAATTTAATCTTTGAAGTTGTGCTTACATAACAAAAGCTGCTTAAGTTTTTTTAATATAGGAAAATAACAGTTCTAAACAAACCCAGCTGTAAAGGATACGGCTGTTCTGCCCTTCCTTTCATTTGCTGATGTTGGTTATAGAAATCGGAAGACTGCAACTGTTCACATCAAAAACCATGGTGGTAGGGGAGATTATGTATCTATTAAAGGAAATTAAGGTTAATGTATTGTTAGAGTATACTTTCTCTTTAAGAATAAAATATAACAGAAAAATGAGGTGATACTTATAAACAAAGACAGGGATACAGAACATGTTTCAAGAATAGCAGTAGTGCAGGGTTTAACTCTTTAATGCAACACATTGAAGAGCAATGTATTGCTTACCCTCTTGCACTTTGAGGGTTAAAGAAACATTAATCCTAAATATACCACTTCCTGTTATATGAAACATTCACATATCCATATTTATATTTTGTCAGAGCAGACTTTGCAATGTATTGCTCACTTCTCTGTCACTCAAAATGCAGTTGGGTTAAAACCTACTTTTAAAGGGAAAATAATACTTCATTTTTTCAGGCAATAATATTGTATTTATTAAATAAATAAACAAATCCACATATGTATTTTTCACATAACTTTCATAATTTAGGAGCAATTGCATTTTTAAGTTTACCCCTCCTGCCCCTTTTATTCACATCACCACTCAAGCTGTCAGACATGGATTCTGTTCTGCGGCCTGGACGGACAGTCTGGAGAGTCGAAATAGGATTGGATACCAAGGAAATCTTCACGATGACAGTTTATGGCCTCAAGCCGTGCCCACTTTGTAGACCATCGTCATGAAGATTTCCTTGGTATCCACTCCTATTTTGGCTCTGCACATGCTCTGTCCGGTCCTCAGACCAGAATCCATGTCTGACAGCTTGATCAGTAATGAGTATAAAAGGGGCAGGAGGGGTACATTTAAAATGCATTTGCTCCTAAACTATGAAAGTTATGTGAAAAATACAAAGATTTTTTTTTGTTTATTTAATACACACAAGATTATTGCCTGAAAAAAATGAAGTATTACTATCCCTTTAAATCAGTTTGTATTTTTCCCATAGGGTGCACTTCATTTTGCCAACATTGCTACAGTTCTTAGTACAACGGAAGTGTCACTGTTCACCCAGGTAGATGTGCAGCTTGCTGTACAGAGGACTGCACATTCAAAAGAAAAGTGAAGGCATTCTGGGGCAAACCATTTGCATGCTTTGAATGCTAGAGGTAGTTTTCAATGCATTGCTTTGCAATGCATTGGATACCCTTCTAGCATTCAGGGGATTAAAATGCCCATTTAAATCAATGTGAATTTTTATTTCTCCTTTTTAGTGCAAATGGTTTGCCCCAGAACGCTCCACTTTTCTTTTGCGCATACGGCCCATATATGTGCATCGAGAACAAGTGCCACAGAGCTCATTATCGGAATTTGAACACATTTTCGTTCTAATTGATATGATGATGCCTACTACACCTGTATGGTAACAGAAATGTTTTAGTAATTCATTCAAACTTTATTCATCAATGTAAAGCGATGTAATTCTGGAACAAACAAACCTCATCATGTTTCAGGAGGGTGAAAAGTAAAATTCCAGTTGATTTAAATTGGTCTTTTAACCCCTTCAGTTCTAGTGATGCCTCCAACACAATATGAAACAACCCCTCATAATGCAAGGAGATAAAAGCCCCATTACAAGAATGTGAGTTTGCTAAAATTTCGCTACAGTGCCATTAGTTTACTCCAATTCAGCTTGATGAATAATTCCCTATATATGTACATATTTTCCTAGTCTTTAGTATATGAAAAGTTTCACATTATTGTAAACCTTTTTTAGTTTTTTATTTATAAATAGCAATAGGTGGAGTGGGTTACCCTTTCTTTATGTTGAATTTATTCAAATAAAATATGTAAACTGTTTCTGTGCTATGTCCTGATGTATATTATTTCATGTGTCCCACCCTAAACATCACATTACACATATGTAAACATATACCGGAAGACTGGTACTGTAGAGAATGAGAGAGCGAGAGAAAGAGAGAGACCACTACTTCACTGTGTTTAAGCTGTTGAGTGCCGGAAGACATTGTACACCCCTCTGGTGCTCAACAGGTTAAGCTTAAAATATTTATGTACGCCCTTGGATGTTAGCGAGGTCTCCAATGCATCAAAGGGGTTAAGCAATAATATATATATATGAGCTAGCAAAAAAACAGAGGGTATGTTGTAAATTATGTGATGAGAACTTGAGAATTGCCTGCTATACAACCACATTTCAAAATCAGAACACAATATATAATATATATATATATATATATATATATATATATATATATGCTTAATTTAGGACAGATGTGTTAGTCCAGAGGTGTATATGCCAAATGAATATCACACTATGTACTAATACTTTTTTATTGGACTAATATTCAATTATAAGGACACACTTTCAAGGGCAACAAGTCAAAATACTGTGTAAAAACACAGGCTGATAATTCCATCCCTGTATGAAATAGTTTACAACTTAATCTAGGAACGAGTACACTAAGACAATCTATTCAGAGATAACAATAAAAAAACATACCCCCCTCCCCCGTCAGTCATCAGTTCATCCAGAGAAGCCACTATATCCATAAACTTAAATCATATAACTCAGAGGGAACGCCAAAAATACACAGGAGGAAATTAGGATGATTCATTTTTTTCAACAGTTTATTTATCCTTTATGCCCAATATGGAACACAGGTACCATGGAGGTGAGTCCCTCCTCCTGAAGGGCAGGGCACATCACAAAAGACAGGGTCTTTGGGATGGAGACTACCTTCACATCCTGCAGATCAACCCCCCACTTACCACCGGAATTCATGTGTCCTGTGAAGCAGTTGGAGTACAATTTCCATCCTGTTAGTTTTTCTTAGGTCTTTATATTTTTCATTAGATGTGGGGCTGTATTTAGGGTGGTTACTATCACTGGGTTTCCCTGGAGTTGGATTTCCCAATTCACAGGTACTTTATGGACTTTTCTTGATCTGTGGAGGGTGGCTTTATGACAAGTCTGTCCCCCATGGCTGAGTCTCTTGAGATTCTGCCCTCTCCTATTATATCCTAAAGACAGAAGATTGGTAAGTAACCCTTAGAGTGCCTTGGAGTGTCTACTATTTGTCCCTGTATGGGTTGCAACAGAGACTGATGTGAGCATAGCTCTGCTCTGGCAATCCTTCTGGGACTTTTCTGTTCTTACAGGGGCATTGGTAGTACAGATGGCTGCTATTTCTTGCTGTTCATTACTGGGTTAACCCTTCCACTGCTGTAATACCTTACAGGTGTTGGGTGCTTTGGGGGTTATATTTCTGCTTCCCCAATACAAGGATCTTATTTTTTACTGCCCCCCTCCCTTCATGTCCTATGAGGGTTTGGGGTTTCTTACTGTATTCTTTCATGTAAATTGATTGACCTCTATGGGGGAAAACATCTCTGGGACAACTTCATTTAGGCAACAGTTGTCATAGAGGGCTTTATATCCTTGTCTCCTCATGCCCTATCATCTGGTCTACTTTCTGAGTGTCCAAAGAGCATGCGACAGCAACAGCGAAGACTACAACTCCCATAATGTCCATTTCCCAGGCTTTCTTCCAATTGGTTGACACTTTTTGGTGACCATCTTACTTCTTTCTTGCTTTCCATACACAGAGGCTTACTCTCCTTGCTCTCCTTCTGCAGATTAACCTTTCACATGCCAGATAAGTGCAATTTCTTGGTACTTGGGGGATTTATCTTTATTTTGGTGACATTTAATCTAGTTTTTCTACATTGTGGTCATTTTCTTAGGGACATGTCTGACATGAAGGGGCAAATGGGGAAATCCAAAGCAAAATATTCAGGGCTTCCCCTCACTTACTGTTCCTCATGCCATACAGGGCTACTGAGGGAATATTAGGGGTCTCTATAAACCTAATGTGCTGTGACTCCTACTACACCACCGGGCCCCTCTAGCACTGAACAAGGGCCTTCATAGGTTAAAACACTACTCTCATCAGTGGTGCAAATTCAGTTCAGGGTGTTGTCTATTCTTGTAAAAACCCATGCCCACCTTCAAACAGGTTGACTATGTATTCAAGGGGCGCACACACAGATTATCGGGGCATCCTTTGAGGAAGAACTGGGATTAGACAATGATGAGGAGTATGAGAATATGGATTCTTCATATTCTTATGGAGATTCATATGAGGCTGATCCAGTCTCCTCAGCTCAGGAGGTTGTTGTGATTTGTTTTTGTCCTGACACTGTCTGCTCAGTAGAGAGATCTATATCTACAGCCTTAATTTCTATGTGCACCGTACAAAGTCTTTTCATAAGGTTGACTCTCTGTTTGTCATCTCTGAGGGTTCCAGAGTGGGTCAGACCGCTTCCAAAAATAACAGTTGCCTCATGGACAAAGGCTATCATACACCAAGCCTACAAGACCAGGAAAAATATTGTTCCCTTCAAAATCAAAGCACATCTGTGGACTCTTCCTGGGTCTACAAGAACCAGGTCATCTGAACAGCTGTACAAGGCTGCAACTTGGTCCTCCTTGCATACTTTCACCAAAGGAACTAGAATCTGTCTATTCTTTTTTTTTTTTACTGCCAGTTGTTGTTCAGGTTTCTTGAGCCCCGTTGGCACTTGTTTGGTGAGCTGTGCTAGTTCACCGTTTGTTGAACTCTGTTTGGATTATTCAGATTCTTAATAGTCCTAAGGAAATTTGGTATCATGGGGACATGTGAGAGGTCTTTTTCTCATTTCCCTCCCCTGGAATCCTAGCTTTGGTATATCCCCACGGTACCTGTGTTTCATACTGGATGTAAGAAAAAATTGGATTTTTGTGCTCTTACCTGTTAAATAAGTTTCTTTTTACATAGTAACATAGTAACATAGTAACATAGTAGATAAGGCTGAAAAAAGACATGCGTCCATCAAGTCCAGCCCATGCCAATAACACTCCTGTTGATCCAGAGGAAGGCAACAAAAAAGCCCTCTGGAGCAATTTCCAGTGTAGGTGTGTGTGTGTGTGTCAAATAGTTCCCCGGCTCAATATCCTATTTGCTTTGAAGCCATCTGTCATAACTGTCAATATTGTTCTGTGCTAGATAGGCATCCATTGCTTTTTTGAATGCAGTTACATTATCTGCAAGCACAACATCCCGAGGCAAAGAATTCCATAGCCTTACCACCCTTACTGTAAAGAATCCCTGCCTGTGTTTTAGTCGAAAGCGCCTTTCCTCAAGTCTTAATGGATGACCTCTTGTTCTTAGCTCAGCTCTTTGCATAAATAATTCATTGGATAGTTCTTTGTATTGACCTTGAATGTATTTGTAAATGGTAATCATATCACCCCTTAAACGTCTCTTTTCTAATGTAAACAAACCCAGTTTGGCTAGTCTCTCTTTGTAACTCAGATCCTCCAATCCCTTTATCAGTTTTGTTGCACGTCTCTGCACCTTTTCCAGTTCAGCAATGTCTTTTTTTAGAACAGGCGCCCAAAATTGTACTCCATATTCTAGATGAGGCCTAACCAAGGATTTATACAGAGGTAGGATAATATTAGCATCCCTTGCTTCTACACCTCTTTTTATGCAGGCTAGTACTCTATTTGCTTTTGCAGCAGCTGAGTGACTCTGCACACTGCTGTGAAGACTATTGTCTATCAGTACACCTAAATCTTTCTCTAATGAGGATTTCCCAAGTTGTTTCCCATTTAGAGTATATGCAGCAAGTTTGTTTCTACAACCCAAATGCATAACCTTACATTTATCTACATTAATTGACATCTGCCACTTTTCTGCCCATTCACTTAGTTTATCTAAATCCTTCTGTAGGGAAAAAACATCGAGCTCTGTATGTATTTCCTTACATAGCTTAGTGTCATCAGCAAAGATTGAGATGCTACTTTCAATTCCCACTTCTAGATCATTAATAAACAAATTAAAAAGCATTGGGCCCAGGACTGAACCCTGCGGCACCCCACTTATAACCCTAGACCAATTTGAAAAAGTTCCATTTACAACAACTCTCTACCATCTATCATTTAACCAGTTCTCAATCCATGTACAGATAACACCACCCAAACCGAAGCCTTTTAATTTATGCAGTAACCTGTTGTGAGGCACTGTGTCAAAGGCTTTTGCAAAATCCAAGTATACTACATCAACAGAAATTCCCCTGTCCAAATTACTACTCACTCTTTCATAAAATGCTAGTAAATTAGTCTGACATGATCTGTTCTTCATGAAACCATGCTGATTCCTACTAATGATATTGTTTGTCTTCACATAGTTCTGAATACTGTCAGTTAATAACCCTTCTAGTATCTTACCCACTATGGAAGTCAAGCTCACAGGTCTATAATTTCCTGGTTTGGATCTTGCTCCCTTTTTAAACAATGGAACTACATCAGCTTTCCTCCAATCACAGGGCACTATGCCTGATGAAAGCGAATCAATAAATATTAAGTATAATGGTTTTGCTATTACTGAACTAAGTTCCTTAAGTACCCTTGGGTGTATACCGTCCGGTCCAGGCGCTTTATTCACTATAACCCTTTCCAGTCTCTTTTGGACCTTGTCCTCAGTAAGCCATGTAGATGTTGGAGGAAATTCCATGGTTTTGTCTGTTTGCCCACAGCTTGTCATTTCTGCTTCCTTTGTATATACTGAAGCAAAGAACATATTTAGGGTGTCAGCCATAGCTTTATCCTCACTAATCAATTCACCTGTTTCAGTCTTAAGAGGACCAATATCAACCTTAACTTTTTTGTTGTTAATATACTTGTAGAATTGTTTAGGGTTTTTCTTGCTCTCATTTGCAATGTTTCGCTCATTTTCTATTTTAGCTAGCTTAATTGCTTGTTTGCAGATTTTATTACATTCTTTAGATTTTTTAAATGATGCATCTGACCCATTTGACTTAAACACCTTAAAAGCCTGCTTTTTATTTCTCATTTCCCTGCTAACCACATTATTAATCCACATTGGTTTTGCTTTACTTCTCTTGTGCTTATTCCCCATTAATTAATTCATAAGCAACAGAGGTCTCCCACCCGGAGAAAAAAAACCTTTCCTGTGTTGCTTTCCTGGACAGAGGAGTCCTCTTATGGTCTTAGTCATGGGAGATTTTCTTTTCTTCTTACCTGCTTATTTTCTTTCATTGTGGCTGTTTTGCCACATGAATTCTGGGAGTAGGTGGGGGTTGAGAAGAAGCAGGAAAAGGGAGGAGGGATTCAACCCCATGATACCTTTGTTCCATATGCATTCTACTTCCAATGAAGTTGATGTGATTTGTAGCTTGTCTGCTTGTGTTTTTCTTAGCTAGGCATTCAGGCCTCGATTCAATTGAGGCCAGTAAAATAGGCAGTAGGGCAATATTGTCTAACATCCCGTTAGCAAAAAGTCCTAGTGGAGCAATTCAGTTGCCTTACCAGCAGAAACAACAAAGGACGTTAGTCCACAGAAATGGACTTGTGGTCAAACGTCCATTGAGTGTGTTACGTTCACAAAATGCATGCTAAATAGCTTGAATAATGGGAACATCAAAGGAAGAGAGCTAAAGATAGGTGCCTGACGCACTGCAAGCATCAACCTTTAGTTCAAGGATACAGTCATCCTCTTAAACACTAACCTAAATGATCATTTAGCAGCAGACATCTTTGTAGGTTGTATTTTACAAATTGAATTTTCCTCCAGAAGAAGTGACGTGTGTGTCACGAAACATGTTGAGGATAAAGTATGTTTTTTAATGTGTTTTCTTTTTATCAATACATTTTACATTTTGTCTATTTGGTCTGCTGCTACTGGAATGATGTTTTTTCAAGTCTGAACGCAAGCCTGAAAATCTGATGCACACCTGTGTGGTTCTGTAGCGGGGGAAACCAGCATCCGGATTCCCCACTAAGTTTTTAACCGGTTGTAGGAGATAACAGCCGGTGTGAGACTCCATGTGAGTAATATCTTCACTTATATTTTGGATTTAGTGTATTATTTCAATACAAACAGGACAGCTCTCCTTCATTAGAGACACACCAATGGAGCACAGGGGTCTTCTTTCAGACTCCCATTCTGCAATGCAGCCCAGGCTTAATCAGCAGATGGAGGTCTCTTTTCACTCTGCTCTTTTGTTGGTGCACTGGGGTTCTCAGTGCAGCCCCTGCTTAATCAGCAGCTCTTTCCCAAGGAAGTAGGTCTGCTTACTGGGCATCTATCAGATAATAATTACCATTTAAAAGCAGCAAAGAAACAGGATTGTGCAGGGTTCACTTTTTCCGCCAGATCTACCTCCTCAGATAGTATCAGTGGCAGAAGATTGAGGCTGATATAATAATAAGAACTAAACTGATTCTGGCGTAAACCAACTTCCCCAGAATAAACATCATCAAATTCCTCATTTACTTAATTGGGACTTTTAACCACTTAAATACTAGAGAGGTCTCCTGCATGTTGCAAAGTAAGGGTAACTTATTGCACATTGCAAAGTAGGGGTAACCCATTGCTGTACAATGCGTAGCATGCCTCACTTGCACTCAGAGGGTTAAAGGAACACTAAGGGATTGTTTACATGGTGACAATCATAACATTGAAAATACTGCTCTAATAGTGCACACATGGAACTCATTGGCCCATTTCAGGCTGTGGATGTTGACTACTGTTGCCTTGCATGATTACAGCCTATTGCAGTATGCTGTGATTCTACTGCATTCTACACTGCACACAAATAATATTCATTGGGCTTGATCTGCATGGCAGCCCACAGACCTCAGTACAAATGTTCATAATGGTATTGAAGGTCAAAGATTCTCATCTCAACTTACAATTTCTGTCAGACCCATGAGGGCATCAGTCAGTCAAATTTAGATGTTGGCCATAAGCTATTCTCCCCCTAGAAACTAGATAAATGGGGAAAGCAAAAGTAATTACATTGTTGAATTTTGGTATGTAGAATTAAGCAACATTTTACTATTTCTGTCTTGGAGTATGTAATAAGTAAATGTATTTAGCACCATTTCTTTTTAACCTCTTAAGGACCCATGACAGTCCTGACACATCATGCGATAAGGATCCATGACATGCCAGGACCAGCATGGATTTCAGGAGTCCCCACATGGCTGTATGCCATTTGGGGAGCCCTGCAACGGAGAGAAAAAAAAATGCTTCGTGGTACTTAAGTGCCTGCTGCATGCACGTGTGGTCGGTCCTTAAGGGGTTAAGGTATTAGGGTTAATTTAAGATGAGGTTAGCACTTTAAATGAAATTTCTTCCAAAATGTTTCATCTACATGATCAGTAACAGAAGCCACTCACTTTACTAGTTTTATAAGCAAATCAGCCTTGAATTTCTAACATTTCATGAGACTTTGAAAATGATCAGTGTTTTTTAGGTTTTCTAGTGAAAAGAAAATTTGCCTTAGTTTGAATTGATAGTCAGTTTGTTAGATCAACAGCAGCATTTGAAAGAATATTGATGTTACTGAAAAACTTTGATCATTTCAAATGTAAGCTCTTTTATTATGAGATAAAGCTTTAGCCTCCTCTCTTGCAGTATAAGGATTAACTCTTTAAAGGGATAGTAACACTTAATATGTAAAAAAAAATGTATATATTTTAGGGAGTAAAACAAAGGTACTCCCACTGCTGAAAGGTGGGAGTTATGATAACTCAAACTTGAATTTTTTGTGTGTAGTATCAAAATGACCTGAAATTGTACACTGCGTTGTTATTACACCATCCAGTAGACTCCTCTGGTCAGTTGGCCATAAATCTCAATAGAATGGTGTAGTAACAATTCCATTGTACAATTTCAGGCTACTGTGATACGGCATCCAAAATATTCAAGTCTGAATTGTAATAACTTTTGAATAAAACCAATTTCATCAGTTGGAGTACCCTTGTTTAACTCAAAGGGATAAACAATATACATTTTAAGTATTACTATCCCTTTAAGGACCAGGGTTGCGTGTAACACTAGGGATGGATGAAAATGTCTGCCTCAAACTGAAATCAGCAAAAAATGGCACTTTCCACTTGGTGAAAAATTTCTAGCAAAAAACGCAGTTTTTTCCTATTTTTCCCTCTTTTTCCGCCTAGCTCATTGAATTGAAATCAATGGGTAGAAAACTGTTTCTCCATCTCACAAAAGTTTTCTATAGCCATATAAAAGGCTCTCACAGCATACCATTCTCTGTTTGTGAGAGGAGAGAGCAGCATGTTTTTAAGCTAGAGAAGATAGACAAATAATGGGGAATTGAAGCTTAGTTTTAGGGAGTCATTTAGGTAGGACATTTGGTCTCTGTAGTAGGGGAGTCTGGGGGCACAATGGGGAGAAGAAAGGAGAAGGAGGTTGACCCAAAAAAAACAAAATTTGGTATGACTGACCGGCAAGACACAGGCAGCTGGGGTCCAAATTGCTTGCTGATTTCACTTTTATTGTCTCTGTGCTGGGGAAGTCCGGGGAAAGAAGTAGTTGATTTTGTTTTTTATATATTTTTTGGGGGGGTCTAACTATGATAAGATATGGTTAACAACTTAAAAAAAAAAATAAATAAATGAAAAACAAATAATTAATCAAATTAATATATTAGACAGCTGACTGGGAGCTCTGTGACTGAGGCAGACTTAATAGACAGCAGATGAATTTTGTTGAGGGCCAAGTCAAGACATCACACTGCATCAGTTGTGCACTGTAGAGAGTAAAAACACACACAGTAGTCGAGTAATGTTTAGGAAATGCACAAGTGGGAGGGGGAAAGGTAGAGGAAGTGCAGGGGCGTGGGAGTAAAGTGGTAATGAAAAAACAGACCGCAGCAATCATTGCTGCAGCATGTGCAATAAATGATGATGATCCCTCTCCTCCCAGGGTGGATGCAGTTTGTCACGGTCCCACAAATCACACCACGCCAGTCCCTCACCACCACTACAATACACATCTGCCCCATTGTAGGTTGTACTTTATTTTTTTTAATCACTTGACATCATCATGAATACATTCCAGTGTCACTTAAGCAGGAAGTAAGAGTTGTGGGCAAAGGATAAAGGCACTCTATATGCTAACACATTTTTCAAGGTATATGTTTCTATAGGACTCATAACTTTGACTTCCATCTACTTATGTCTCCACTGCAGCCCTCAGAAGAAGTAATATTGTGCTGGGAAATGTTGAACCATATTAAACATAGAAAAAAATGTGTTGAAATAGGAACAAATGTGTTGGAATAGGAGAAAAATGTGTTAGACTAGGAGAAAATTGTGTTAGAATAGATGAAAAATTTGTTGGAATAGGCGAAAAGGAGGACAATTTTGCACTGGAGAAAAATAAGAAAACTAAGCAAAACTAAGCAAAAAATCAGCCATTTTTGCACAAAAAGTCATACAGGAAATTTTTCTCACTTTTCGCCCAACCCTATATAACACATTGCTTTGCAATGTGTCATAAACCCAACTGGTCCTTAATGGGTTACAATTAGAACATGTAGCTTTGCTTGTAATCACATTTTCACATTAAATAAAAGCCTAAAATGTTCTGGAATTACATAGACCTAAATACCCTATATGCTAGCAACTCTAAATAATCTCTGTTTGTTTTCTCAAGTCTAAAATCTACTCCTCCATATACTATATGGGAACAGACATTCTTGCATTTTCTAGGGCTCCCTGTCTTCCATTGCCATAGGCATCTTGATATGGGTATCAGAAATGATAGCGTTGTATTGTCTGTTAATGGGCTGATGTAAATGAGCCTTCCTGAATACAAAAACGATGAGTACTGATACCAATGAGTTATCTGTCTTACCCCTCATTTATCATTTCAAACTGCACAAGAAAAATTAACCATATTGTGTCTCTCTGTGGCAGTCTACACATGTATTAACCCTTTGGGTGCCAGAGGAGTATGCAGTCAAAGGGTTAAAATCTAATTTTAGAATTAGACATTAGAGTCCTATTATAAATAAGTTTACACGTTCTAGCCAAAAGTTTATGTGGACATACATAATATTTAAAAGTATGGAATGCAATTTCATATTGAGTGTTCCTTTAACTAAAACATACTAGTTCCTGTGATGTAGCTTAATACTTTGCTCTCCATGTGTTTGCCTCAAAATGAGCCATATGGTTTTGTAATCTGCATCTATATCTGACCTATAATTAAACATAATCCTCTTGGCCCAACAACCGGTCCTTTGAATGTTCAGCTATAATACTCTTTCATTCAGGACATTTACTGGAGGTCATTTACACTTAACTTAGGGCCCTATATTACATAAAAAATGGAATACATTTTGGGAAAAATGAACTGCAGAAAAGGGGAAAGATAAAAGTTCTCCAGTTTCCCATGAATTGAAATGGAGATTTTAATCACTTTAATGCTAGAGATGCCTCCAGTACATTGCTTCACAATTTTTTGGAAAACTCCAGGATTCATGTGTATAAAAGCCAATTTAAATCAGTGTGGACTTTCATTTGTCTGCAATTGTGCAGCTGGTCTGCCCCAAAATTACTCCAGATCTCTTTTGAACATAAGACCCTTTGAGGAAATACACAATGGGGGGTTGTGCACTAAGGTATGTTAAAGAGGTGATAAGAGAGAGCTGACGTCTCCAGTGATATCACTTATCCAGTTCCTACATTATTATATAGGGTTTACTTTTGAAAAGTCGCACCTTTCACCACTCGTCTTAAAACGTTGCATTTGTTTGGTTGAGTGACGCAAGTTAAAGAGTCGCCAATTCAACATGTCGCCTTGTACAACATGTCACTTTCTATATGTCGCCTGCATCAAAATGTCGAACACATGTTGAAGTTAGGCACACTTAAGGATGCAATAAGGGCGCAATGAGGACGCATTAAGGATGCAATAAGGGTGCATTAAGGATGCAATAAGGGCGCATTAATGGTACAATAAGGGCGCAAGAAGGATGCATTAAGGGCGCAAGAAGGACGCATTAAGGACGCAAGAAGGGCGCAATAAGGACTCATTAAGGATGCATTAAGGATGCAATAAGGGTGCATTAAGGATGCAATAAGGGCGCATTAATGGTACAATAAGGGCACAAGAAGGACGCATTAAGGATGCAAGAAGGGCGCAATAAGGACTCATTAAGGATGCAATAAGGGTGCAATAAGGGCCACCCCAAACACTAGCATTCCAACCCTAAACACACCAACCCTAACCCTAGCTAAATACAGCTACAGCCAACCAAACCAACCACCCCATACCCTAGCACTACAACTCCACACACTAAAACCAACCCAAAACACACTAAAACCCAACCCAAAACACACTAAAAACCAACCCAAAACAATAAAACCCAACCCTATAAATAATGACAAACACATAATGGTTAACAATATAAAAACATTTATTTTAATTATTAAAAATAAGGGGTCTCATTTTATTAATTTCCCTGTTCAGGGACTTGAATTGCCCCTCCAGCTTAAGGAAGGCCCTCTGCATTGAATTCACTTGCCTCTCCAGCTTAATGAAGGCCCTCTGTAGTGCTTCCTATGAAAGTTAAGAGGAAGAGGTGGTGGGTTCTTCAGGTAAATGTAGAATGCAAAATGGAACATGTATATTAAAAAAAAAAACACAGATTATAAAGTAAAACTATGGTACAAATATTTTTACACAATGCATTGGATACTTATGAGGAGGAGGGGTGAAGCTGCTGTAGAGAGCCTTGGTGGGGCTGGTGTGAGTGCTACAAATTAAATGGTACAAAAAGTTTGCCAATACATAGTAGTTATTAGTTAGTCATTTGTGATATACATTCTAAAGAAATACAATGGTACAAAGAGGAGGAAGTGGTGGAGCAGGCCTAGAGAGGCTTCCGAATGGTGTGCGGCCTATAAATAAATGTATAAAAATATGACAATATGTGTACTGTAATTCCTAAGTAGTGTGTACTCTGTACATGACATGTAAATACTTACTTGTAGGCTGCAGGGATGTTGATGGAGTGGGCATCAGAGGATCAGGAGGGGTCCTGCGGGGTGGGTTGCGTGCTAGGAGGGAAGTGAAAAAGGAAAGTGTGTGAACATGGAAAAACATATGAATAACAGTTATGTTACAACCTACACCTGCCTCCCAGCAATAAAAATTAAAGTAAACATACATGAACGAATAGTGCGCAGTGCTCCTGTCTCTTCTTTTGAGGTCAGACCACCTCCGAAGAATCTGCCTCCTGGTCCTCATGATGCCACTGGACCTCTGCATTTTGCAGGCCATTTTGTTCAAAATGTACCTGAGAAATGTAGAGCCTATCTGAGAGATACTTGTCCATATAGCAAACAAGTACCCCCAGCTTTGCCATTAGTGAAGGAATGCTCTCTAGGCATTTTATCTGATTTTCTAAAAGCTTGATTCAGCTTGCTTTAGTGATGTGCTTCTAGTGGTGGTGTTTTTGTCCTCCCTGTTTTGTTTTCAATAGTGAAGCACTTCCTGTTTCCAGTGTGCGGATTAAATTATGCAGTTTTGACGCAATGCATCATTATCGAGCCCTCTATGCATCACTACAGCGTCCTCCTTTTGTAATGTGCGCTGTTAATGCACCCTTATTGTGCCTTTAAGCAGTGCGTCCTTATTGAAATTCTTATTGATCCTAAAGGATACCGCCATTATTTGTGCTGTTAATGAACCCTCATATTTTTGATGCAATGCGTCATTATTGAGCCCTCTATGCATCACTACAGCACCCTCCTTTTGTAATGTGCGCTGTTAATGCACCCTTGTTGTGTCCTTAAGCCCTGCGTCCTTATTGCATCTTTATTGCGCCAATATTGCTGTTAATGCACCCTTATTGCGCCCTTAAGTTGCGCCGTTCGTACAAGGCGACATGTTCAATTTGTGACTCTAACTTGCGACACTGCATTGACGTGGCATGTTGAATTTGCAACTCTTTAACTTGCAACACTGTGAATGCACCATTCACATTGACGCGGCCAAACAAATGCAACATTTTTTCGACACGCTTTTCGCAGTGCAACATTTCAAAAGGATACCATTTTATAGAGCCTATGGAGAAATCTTATTGCATTGGCTCCACAGAATAAAATAGGACTTGTAGAAGTTATATCCACTTTATCACTTCTTTATTACACCTTAACCCCTTAATGCCCGAGGACTTACATGTACATCCTCGGGTGGATGCCCCTTAAGGACAGAGGACGTACATGTACGTCCTCCATTTCCAGGTCCCCACACAGCTGCACGCCGTTTGGGGACTCTGGACTCGGTGCAATGACTAGCAGTAGTAGAAGCCCTCATGAAAGTGCGCAGACCTGAGAGACATATAATAGACCTGATGTAGATGTCTCAGCAAATGGTACAACATTTTACTTTGTAGAATAATAGCCATGTGTCCTACTTCTATTGAGCAAATGCAAAGCATGGAGGAGAATTTCTCTTACATGGATGGAAGTGACAAGTGTCAAAGAGTCCCCACACAGTTACACAGCTCTTCTTCTATGTGCTGCCAACCCATGCTTATTGTGATCTTAGTAAGAACTCAGGTACTGCACTAAAAATAATCTAAAAGTATGCCCATGGAATGGCAAAATTGCAAAATGGTTTATGTTGGCAGGGTTGCCCTATTATTTAGTTGCAAACAGAGGTCTTAAAGAACCGATTTCATATCCCAAGTCACTGTTATTTTTCAAGGATGGTTGTGCCAGGAGAGCTTAAAACATCATACAGCAGGTTTGTTGAAAAGATGAAACCATCTTATTGTCCTTAAACCCTTCCACATTTGTTAAAATGACTCACTTGTTATCTTGTAAATGTCCTTAAATGATTCTGTCATTATGAGGTTGTGCATTTTACTCAAGATGTGTTTGTATGGAGGGAAGATAATGCGACTGAAACCAGCCACACCATAGGGCCTAAACATTACTATCCCTTTAAAGCCTTGTGAATCTTATCTTATAACTCTTGAGTGTGACAACAACCTCTTCTCCTTGCTGCTTAAACTTAACATGTTTTACGTATCTTCACACGAACTTTAACCTTCTGTGAATCAGAAGTGGATATATCAGAATCAGTATCAGAGTTAGAAGTGGAAGCCTCCCCAAACAAACTGTTCACATATTTCTGAATTCCTTCAGGTTCCACTGTGATGCTACCATCCAGAGTCTGCTGCACTAGCTGCTGCTTTATCCCACTGGTTCCTTCTTCTGCTGGCATGGAAACACCATCTGCTCCAGACTCAAAAACATAACAAGAGAAAGTGTGCAAAAGCTGATGTGCTTAACTTTGACTCAGGAATCATGAGTAAGCGTTATCAACATGAAAAGCGTGCATCAACCTGACATGAATTACTGTTACATCTGACTTCATGTACTGATCGCTTACCAGTCTCCCATTAGCTATCCATGTTGACTGTTACTTTGTGAAGGTATGCCTTTTGGTTACAAATAAAATTGAATTGATTTTATATTTGGACTGATTTGAATATTTGGTGGTAGTGTGTGAGATCCACATTGTAATTCATTTCACTCTAGAGCTCAAAAAGAGGCACTTTCACAGCATCCACAACTTCAAAGGTCTTACCTGAAGTGTCTACATATATGTGGATGAAATCTGACTTAAAGATTGGTAGATATATTTAGGAAGGAGGTCTACTAAAATGGAAGTAAGAATTGCCAAATTTCACATATAATATATGTGCTTAACTTTGATGCCACAGCTTGAGATGCCATTGCAATATTAGCAGCAACCGGGGAGAAAATAAAGCTGACTCCAGGTCCAAAGGTATGCTAGGATAAGGTGTACATGTGAGCAGGTAGAACCTCAAGGTCTAGCTTACATTGATATGGAGATAGATTAGGTTGAGAAGAGGCTAGGTTAGATGCAAGCTAAGTGTGCTGAGATTTGGCCTGTTGTCCAGAATTGAGTGTCTGGGTGGATAAGGTGTGTTGAGTGGAGAAGATAGGATAAGACACTACAGTGTGAGCAATGTCTGCATGCTGACATTAGCAAAATCAACTGGACCCTGCAGTTACATCAGAAAATAAACACACACATTTTTTAACTTTATTTTTATTATTTTTAGTTAAAAATACATTCTAACTAATAAAGAAGAAGATAATCCAAATTGGTAATAAAAAAAAAACTTCATTAAATATTAATAATACAATTAATTATGGTATAACCATAGCTTAACATATCTTATAACTTCCAAATAACAAATAAATTATGACGAAACAGAAGAAACAACCACTTGAGCCAGTAAGAGAAGGACAACCCAGAACCTCCTAAAATCAAAACTCATACTCATACTCACACGTGCACACACACACTATCTATCTATCTTTCTACACTGTTGGTACAGAGAATTTTAGTGCCTATTTTTCCCCCTTCTTTTTCATATATATATATATATGTATATATATATATATATATATATATATATATATATATATATATATATATATATATATATATATATATATCCTTTGTGGAACACTGGAACCATTGTATAAAGTTCCCAGGGCACTTGAACAAAAAGAGTCTCTGAGGTGGAGACTCCCTTCCCTATCCATTTTTCCTCTTTACAGAGGGTAAGCAAGGGAAAAGCTCTTAGCTTGCTTCCTTTTTTATTTCCTTCTATTAGGTTATGGGGCTGTATAATGCCTCATTAGGTGGGCTCCTACTACTGGCATACTTTGGAAGAATTAGCCAGTGCACAGACTTTCAGGTCCTGATCCTGTGGAGCATGGCTTGCTTTATCAGCCTTTTCTTCATAGCTTCCTGAAGTGTATTCTATTACTGTATAGGAGCCTGAGTAATGAAGAAGACTAGATTAACCCTCTCCAGTAGTGCACAAGTCCTTAGCATGTACCGGTTTCTCTGTCTGGCAGCTACTTGCTTTGTGATAAGGTGCTTGACTTGCACTCTTCTAGATGGGCTTGCTAGAACAGCACATCCATGTTAGAGTATGCATCTGTGTCTTATCCTTGGCTGCACTAGTTGGGTTATATCTCCTGCACTGCCTTTCTATGGGCATTCTTTGCCTTTTTACTTGTTGTATGGGACTTTCCCCTCTCATTTGGTATCAGTCCTTTTATTGCAATGATGTTTCCACGTGTTATTAGAGCAACATTTGCTACATTTTTCTTTGACTTTTTACATTGTGGTACACACAAGATTATATTGCTGTCTCATCAGGTACCTCAGGAAATATCTTGGTGTCTGAGACAGCATGAGAGTAAATGAAAGTACAAGGTTGCCTAGTCTCTGCTCTGAAGTCAGTCCATTTGCTCAGTTCCACACATGAGAGCTGCAGCTGGACATTTTCAGGAATTGATCCAGAGAATAGTGTCACCTCTACTGGGTCATGTCTCTGTCTGACCGGATGAAGAAGGACCTTTCTTAGTGGCTTCAGATGTCCCACCTGTCTCTAGGACAGCTGCTTGTTATCCCCACCTGGGTCATAATCACCACGGATACCAGCCTGACAGCCTGGGACACTACTGTTGGTCCTCTGACTTCCCAGTGTGTTTGAACCTGGGCTGAGAACATTCTGCTCATCAATGGTCTGGAGCAATGGGCAATTAGCCTAGCCCAGTGTTATAGGTCTCAGTCCTTTCAGGGTTCCTCAGTGCAGCTCCAACCCACTAGGTAACAGTGGTGGCTTACATTAACTACCAGGGAGGGACCCGAAGTGCATCAGAATGGATCAAAGTACACCTGATTATCATATGGGCAGAGGCTCGTGTGCTGGCTTTCTCAGCAGTTCATATTCCAGGGGTAGAACATGGTGTGACAGAATTTCTCAGTTACCAACATTTGGATCCCAGGAACTGGTAGCTCAATCAGAGACTATTTGACTCAGTAATTCATCTTTGGGGGTCTTCAATCAGTGGACCTGATGTCTTTTAGACTGAACCATGAGGTCCTCAGTTCTGTACCATGTACTATGATCTTCTAGCTCTTGCAGTAGATGTAATGGTAATTCTATGACATTTTAATTTGGTGTATGTGTTTCCACAGATTCTTTTGATCCCCAGGGTGTTCAGGAAAATCAGGATAGAGCTAGCTCATGTAATTCCAGCTACTACTTTCTGGCCCAGTTGGATCTGTTTTTCAGATCTTCTCAATCTATCCCTGGCAGAGCCATATCTGCTCTCTCTGAGTCAAGACCTCATCCTCAAATGGAGTAGTTAGCCTTGACTGCTTGGCTCTGGAGGCCATAATATTGAAGAAGAAGGGTTTTTATCTCACATGGTCAGAAGTCAATTTCTTCCAAAGCAGATAATAGGGTATGGCCCCCCTTATATAATAGATGTGAAGACCAAGGGTCATAACCACTACCTTTTCAGCTTCCACTTATTTTGTATTTTCTTCTTTTAAACTGTTTTTTTCGGTTTCTCTTCATTTTCTGATGCTAAAGACAGCCTTTCTGCTGGCTATTGTCTGTTCGACAGGGGGATGAACTTCGTGTTTTGTGTTGTAAGCCTCCCTTTCTGTTTTTTCACTCTGACAGGGTTGTCTTGTGTACTGATATAGGGTTTCTCCCTAACGTTGTTTCGGAGTTTGACATTAACGTGGAAATTGGCCTTCCTTCTCTCTGTCCAGCTCCATCTAATAGACAGGAGCAGAGGCTTCATGTGTTATATATGTTTGAAGTACTATGTTTATCACACACAGACTTTTAGGAAATCTGATTCACTAATCGTCATCCCTGAGGTCACTTCTATGAGCCAGACTGTGTCTAAGGTTACAGGGGCTTCCTGGATTAAGGCCACCATTCACAGGACATATGGTCTCAAAAAGAAGCCTGTGATCTTTCAGGTACAGTGCATTCAACCAGGTCAGTGGAAGCAACTTGGGCCTACAAGAATCGGGCCTCTGTTGAGCAGCTGTGTAAGTCAGGAATGTGGTTGTCCCTTCGGTAGAAGCCAGTTTTGTCTTAAAGGTCCTACCGGATGCTGTGACTGTGTAGGTGTCCTTCCAGATATAATCGGGGCCAGTAACCTGTTTGTTCCTCTTCTTCGGTTTGCAGCGTTTGTGCCTGTTGTTACCTGAGCTTCATATTGTACCAGTTCATTTCTGTTGAAACTGGTCTTTGTTTTGAGGGTTTTTTCTTCTTTCCCTCTCTGGAATCTATATATCACCATGGTTCCTGTGTTCCACATAGGACATTAAAGAAAAGGGGATTTTGTGTACTTTCCAATAAATCCTTGTCTCTTAGTCATTGTGGCACAGAGAACTTCACTTCCGGGTAAGGGAGTCCACTTGGGTTCTCTGGTTCAGGGGATTCCTTTTCTTTTTCCACTTCTATTTCTTTTCTTTCAGCTTTGCTATATGTTAAAACTGAGCATGCTCTGAAGGAGTAACGTTGAAAGGGGAGGGAGTCTCCCCCTTAGAGATTTTTTTTTCAAGCACTCTACCGTAACCCCTTGGTTACTTTGTGGCTCAGGAGAAAAGGATTTATTGGTAAGTACACAAAAATCACCTTATTGATTATCTGTCTATCTATCTATCTATCTATCTATCTATCTATCTATCTATCTATCTATCTATCTATCTATCTATCTATTTATCTATCTATCTATCTATCTATCTATCTATCTATCTATCTATCTCTACTTCTCTCTCTCTCTCTCTGTCTCTCTGTATGTATATATATATATTCAGGAAAAATGTACAAGTGTTTTGACTAACATATATTTTCTTGAAATCACTGTACTTCTCTCGTCCTTGTATAGCTCTGTGGAGTATGTTTCCTCTCAATAAATAAAAAAATAATAACAGTAACAGTGTACCTGACGTATTCCAGGCTACTCATTGCAGAATGCTTTGCTTCCAGTGTACTTGAGTGAATGTGCTCATTCCCCAATCAAGGCAGGCTTTAAAGGAAAGCAGAAAGCATATGAAGCTGTCATTCTCTTTCTTGGCAGTGGAACATTAATTTCATTTACAGCTTTTCTCCAGGGAGCTGAAAGATGAGCCTCAGATAAGAAGCAATAGAGGAAATGATGGAATGCCTTGGCTGTTTGTTTCCTCATTCCCTGCCCCTGTGGGATTAGCACTGACTGATTAACCTCTTGTAAATATCCAATCCATGCTATGCTGTCAAAAGGCACATGGTTTCAGATTTTTAGTTTGCCAGTAACATGAACAAAGAATGTTATGAGATAATGTTTCTTACTTATTTCTTTTTTGTAGGATAATGTTGTTACCTTTAGATGTTTGTGATATATTTTAAACTTCCAATTATCTAAAGATTTTACAGATTTTTAAGTACATGCATTATCTATATAAAATAAGTAGTTGCACATATAATAATAAATATTAAATAACTCAAGTATAATAATAAGTATAACAACCATGACCTGCAAATATATTTTTGGAATGGCAATTAGAATATCGAGGTCCATGTGCACAGAGGCAAAAGTGGAATATTTTTGGGGTAAACCAACTGTGTTACAGGGGACAAATGAAAATTCTCTTGATTTAAATGAGACTTAAATGAATGGGAACATTGGTAACTTGTATTTGTTCCATATGGTGCAGTTGATTTGCCCCGGAACTGCTCCTTTACATGTATCCTCTCATAGTGTGTGCACATATTATAACATAATTTCCATTTTTGTAAATATAATCCCATTACCTTATGAATTAAGTTTGCAGGAGTATAATAAACTAATAGTTGATTGCTTGGCATGTTAAACTGCTGCAGACAGTTTGATTATAATGTGGTTTGAAGTAACACAATTATGGGACCCACTGGACTGGACTGGACATCATGAAACGAGAAAGAATATCATGTCCAATCATGTACAGGAGTCTGATCACGGCTGTCAACAAATACAGGTAGATAATCACATATAGATTGTTATGAAGTACATACCTCACACATATACAGCTATTAAAGGTGAATAATAATTACATTTGCCAATCATAGCTGATTTTAAAGAAACAAGTTAAGACGCAGTGACACAGTTTAAGCAAGGTCACATCTACTCAAAAAAACAATGGACTTTAATAGAGCTGACTGTCTTACAAGGGACACAAGTCTTATTTAGACTGAACTGAAACTATTAGAGAGGCCAAAAATGCTATTTCAGAAACACAGTAAAGTTGCAGTAAGGAAGACCTGCATGGATATCTATGGGGTCGTAGGCAGACCAGGCACACTAGCGTTAGAAGCTGAGATGCTCATGGCAGCCTCCAATGAATGGAAGACAAATGTGGTAACTAGCTAGTAATATTGACTTGAGAGCAAAAGACAAGGCCAACAGTTGGTGGTAAAATGTAGGGGAGATGTGAGTGTAGATACAATGGCAGAAGAATTGTTTCAGGGGTCTGAAACAGTTTTATTACCCATGTGAAAGAGATTTTTGGGGGGGTTTGCCTTTGTGAGATCAAAATTATGATATCCTTATGAAGTGTGAAAGTGCAATTTAATCTAAATTAATGTTAATGAAATACATCTAGAAATTATTTATGCGCTTGGGAATATTGCTAAAATCCTTAGGGGCATATTCATCTTTGCTTGGCGTTATAAAGTTGTTTATCTGAGCTGGATATGATGATAAAGAGGGAGGCAAAGGTTGTAGGTTATAGATTCATAGTGCTTTCTAATTTCTAAGTTGTGTGCCTGGACTTTGTTAAAATTGATTGGATCCTGTCACCTTTGTCAGAGCAGAGAGCATTAATATGGCTGATTTGTAAACTCCCAGTGTTAAACAAAGAAACAGTTCTTTTATTGTGAGATTAGGAGTGTAACTGTGCTTTTTGTCTCCCTTTGATCTTGTAAGAAGAAAAGTGTTATTTAAAAGCAGTTAGAAGTTGAGTGCTATTGGGATTTTCTCTAACAAAACATCCTGCGGTATCCCACCATGCAGAAAGTGGTCTCATAAGAGCTAAAGTCATTATACCGATATCATGTTTTCTGTTGTTGAACAAATAAGGTAACAAATTATACTATCAACATATTAGACTAGACTTTCTAGAAAACTGAATATTAGATTTGTACTTATGTGTTTTTATAAACTATATGAATTAGTTTATATTTTTAACTATTTATTATACAATACTTTCCTTTAAGAGCTCCTTTATGCTAGCTTTTAGTTACATTGCATATGGTGTTGGTTTTGTACAAGACAATTATTATTTACTGTTGACATGAATGACAATTTTGGTCATTACAGAAATTCTTAAAAAAAATAAATAAAATTTTATTATGAAAAAAATCATACAATGTATGGCTTTTTAGCTGGATAAAACAATGCTACTTTTTGCAGTTGCTTTATTCAGGGTATAGCAATTCAACCAGTCACAAAGGTACTATCACATTCTGTTTGGTCAATGTTTCACCTCTCCCAAAGAATACAAAAGGCTAACTGTCTGGCCACTATGGGCGAAATGTAAGAAAAGCACGCAATCACTATTTACAGTACAATTTTTCATGAGCACCAAAATGTTACTGAACTGAGCATGTTTTTTTCTAAATTAGCTAACATTTCTGCATTTTTTATGAATACATTTCAAAAAGTGGACAAGGCTAAATTGGCTCCCATTTTGTGAGAGGATTTGTGATTGCTCCTACTTCAGAAAAGCAATTAACACACATTATCAAATGTCTGGCTAAGGTTGCCATTAAATAGGACCATGTGCTATTCAGCATCAAGGTGTTAGCATGTTTCTTACATCAAAACATGAGCAATCAAAAACAGCGCAAACATTTATGGCTTTCATAAAATAGAGAATGCTACACCTAATTGAAATCCTATCTATGTGACTGGAACTTGAACTCTCTGGACACCACACTGCACAGGTAATGTAAAAATACAAGATTTAACCCTTTGAGTGCCAGAGGGCTATGGTAAAACTATGCTAAAATTGACACATCTTACAGCAGTTGGAGTATTCTTGTTGTATTTTGCAGGCATGCCACATAATATATGTTTATTTTTCATAAAAAGTGCCCATTTTTAAAGCTGATATTTATTAAAAAGTAATATTTAGAAATTGGAGATATAAGTGCTAGTAAAAAGGTAACAACAATGTCTAATTAGACTATATTTACCTCCCTTCTCTAAGGGTGGGCAAAAAGTGGGAACATTTTCCTGCATGATTTTGGTGAAAACTTGCCAATTTTTTGCTTTTTTTCATGAAAGTTTTCTCCTTTTCACCTGTGCAAAATTTTCCTCCTTTGCCTATTTTAAAAAATGTTTTGCCTATTTTAACAAATGTTTTCCTATGTTTCCTATATATACTACATTTCCCATTGTAATATTACTTCTTCTGTGGGCTGTAATTTAGAAATAAGTGGCTGAAAGTCAAAGTTGTGAGTTCTACAGGAACCTATGCTTTGAAAAATGTGTTTGCATGCAGAATGCATTTGTCCTTTGCCCACAACACTAACTTCCTTTTTAAGTGACATTGGCACGTATTCATGATGATGTCAAGAGATTAAAAAAAATACATCCTACAATGTGGCAGATGTGTATTGTAGTGCTGGTGGTGGGGGACTGGCTGGTATGGTGTGATTTGTGTATGTATTTAGTTTTTACCATTGTTATGTTTGCGTCAAATCACTATCCTTCTTCTCAGATTATTGACATACATTACTTGTCGCTCATAGCAGTGGTCCCAAGTGGGATAGATGGAGGCAACCCTTCTTCACATCCCTCCTCCACCTCCTCATCTGTGCAGCTGTTAATATATTTGTACTGGCCTTGTCTGTCATGTGTAGTTTCTGCTACATGATACACAGATCGTATGAGATGTTGGTTCATTTTTAAGAATGTTAGTCTCCCAACAATGCTGCTTGATAGCTGCATCCTGCAGTCATTGACACTGTAACCAGCTGCACTGAAAACCCTCTCAGACTCAACACTTGATGGAGGACAACTGAGGGTTTCCACTGCAGTACATGTCAATGCTGGCCACACACACACTGCTTTGCTTGCCAGTAGTCCATGGGGTCATTTTTTCTTCCTAAAACGTAGCTATCCTGCAAGTATGCATAAACCATCTCACATGCAATGGGACCACTTCTAGGAGCTACACAGTGTTCCTGTGTTTCAGTTACCAACCAATACTCAGGGAGCAAGTCCCAAAGAGATGTGCTGCCAACACCAATGTTGGGTTTTTGCCGCCCCTGCTGAGACCCATGAATTGTCCTGTATTCCAAATGGGATATTCTGGTTGATGATGTAGCTGCTTCTGCTGGTTGAAATACTTTGCTGCCTTCCTTTTCACAATACTGATGTTTGTTATGCCCTCACTTTCTCCGTCTCATCCTCCACAATGCAACCCTCCACTTGATCAGTAAGCATGTCTCAATATTCCTTGAAAGAATCTGATTCCTCAGAGAGTTGCTGCTGATCATCATGACTCCTTGTTGTGACAACCTGTTGATGGCCTTTTTGTGTTTTAAGCAGAGGTCCAGCAAGTGGCAAGAATGTATTCCTCATTGCTTTTATTGGACACAATGAGAGGATCTTGTTCAAAGCACAAACTGGTGCATGTCTGTGTTGTCGCTATGGTAACAATCCTCAGCCTTGCTCTTCATTTTTTTTCTGCAATAAATATATCAGTGGTAGAATTTCACTAATTCCTGCTCCTATGCAACTCACCAGCATGGTTGCCTCTTCAAAGGTTTCAATAGCTCACATACATTGTACATTAGTTGCCATTGACCAGGTGACAAAAAGGATCCCTCCAAAGCCTTCCAGTTTTGCATGGTGTACTCGCTAATGGTCTTATTCTGCTCATACAAATGCTCTAGCATGTACATCGTGGAATTCCACCTGGTAGGCACCTCCATTTTTAGCTGATGATGGGGCAGGTTATTTTGCTTTTGTATGCAATATAGAGCTTTGTGTGCACTGTAGGAGCAACTAAAATGGGCACAGATTTTGTGGGTAATAGTAAGCATCTCTTTGAGGGGTTTGGATTCTGCCAGGAATCTTGTCACTACTAAATTAAGCACATGGGCAAAGCAGGGCACACGCACCATACCACCTATTCTCAAAACAGTGATTATGTAGGAGCCGTTATTAGCATCAGCAGACATAAAAACAGTTTTTAAGGAGCGGGGTACAAGCCATTCCTCTATCACCTGCTCTAGCTTGCTTAAAACATCTAAAGCTTTGTGGGACTTTCTCTCAAAACTCTGCATGCACAAGGTGGCATGATGATAGAATGGGCTATCCTGCTGCTGCTGCTGCCTTTTAATCTTACTGCCAGAATCAGAAGCATGATTACTGGCTGTCACTTGATGCTGTAAGCTAGTGTTGTCCACTGATGGTGCTGGGGAGGGGGGAACCCACTGAGCAGTCACAATCATATAGTCTGTGCTCTGCCCACTTGTCCACATATCTGTTGTCAAGTGGATTTTCTTGCCATACGCACTTTTCAGCCCTTTGCTCACCACACTAGCCACCTGCTTGTACAATTCAGGCACAGCTGACCTGGGAAAAATAACCGTGGCTTGGGATATTCCAGTGTAGAGTTACACATGACATCAGTTCTCTGAAACCTCGGTTTTCTACAAAAGAATATGGCAGCATGTCCATTGCCCACATCTTGGCAACCTTGCCATTCCACAGGCGTACTTTGGGATTGTTTTTGTGAAGTTTTTGACTCCTTCCCAGGAGCTCAGTCAGTGTGGGTTGGCAGGACATGACAGAAGAAGCCTGAAACTTTATTGCTTTAACAACATGACTAGAGGAGGTGGTGACGTTAGAGGCAGCATGTGTGTGCAGTCTATGACTCTTGCCATCTCCTACAGCAAAGCCAGAGTCATCATGCTCCTCTGCAGCAGGAGCCATAGGTGTTATTTGGACTGAACTACCTGTTAGCGCTGGCAGTAGCACACTCTCTGACACATAAATAACTTCACTACTTCTTTTTTCTGCCCTAGAGCCCTGGGAACTTTTTAAAGTGCTTCTTCTGCTGCTAGTTGTGGCACCATTAGCCTGCTGATAGTGTGTCTCCCAGTCAGACCTGTGCTTGTGCTTCAGGTGGGATCTCATAGAGGAGGTGGCTAGGTGTGATCCTGCTTTCCCTCCTGCTCACATGCTTTTTGCACAGACAACAATGAAGTATCTCCATACTGTGAACTTCATGGACTGAGGGGTTCCTGAGGCGCTACTGCTACTACTACTACTGGGGCTAGATGTTGATGCAGTCCTACTGCCACTACTACAAGGTGTCAAAGGTGCAGCACTTACAACAGCAGCAGCAGAAGAACTCGTGATATCTAACATTGTGGATGTTAATAACCTGTGTTGCTGTTGTTGTTGCTGCTGCTGGGTACTCAAAACAGGTGTGTGTGACTGAGTGGGACTTGGACTTTGAAGAGGCGATGATGCTGATGATGACTGATAGGGTGACTGTGTCCACTTAATCGGGACAAATCTAAGGCTCCTGGGAGGTCAACATTTGTCATTATCTGACTACCAGTAAAGCTGATAATGCTGAGAGGTAAGTGTGCATGGTTCTTTGGCTACCATTGCAAAGGAATAAGGCTAGGTAGTCAGTATGTGTGGTTCTATGCTACCACTGGAAAAGGGATGATGGACAATGAGAGACTCTCCAGCTTTTTTTAATTTTTATAAAAGGCACATAAAGTGTAATAGAACCACATTAATTAATATATATATAAATATGTATCCCTAGGTAAAGCTTAGAGGACGGGGCCCAGTGAAATTTATAGTTACAGTGAAGCAAGGTCACCATAGTGGAGGATATACCTACATTTAAAATTTCAGATTTAGAGTAGTTGAGCCTGGGATAAGAAGCAGTACTCATCAAGTGACCTAATCAACGAGGGAATAGCATGCAGTAGGTCCATTTTAAAGAAAAGTACATAATCTGCAAAAGCTGCAACTTCGTATGTTTCTGACCCAGAGTTCAGACCCAGAATGGAAGGATCATTCCATATAATATTAAAGAGATATTAAAGAGAGGATCTAAGGTGAGGATTTAAATTTAGGGAGAAATGGGGCATGCATTCCTGATGAGTTCCGTTGGAAATGGAAAAAGGATCTGATAGAGTATCATTTGCTAGTATTCTCGCAGAGGGGTTAGAATATAGGCTCATAATGCCTGATAACATCAAAGAATAGAAGAGCTAGTTGAAGCTACAAGGAACATATGTAGAGAGATATTGTGTTGATAAGCAGTATCTTATGATTTGACCAAATACAGAGAAGTAAGGCTGAGGTGCAAAGTATGTGAATGTAAGTCATATGGTTGGTGCCCCGAGGGCATGTGGGGTATGACCAGGTGAGTCTTTAGATGAGTATGATGAATCATAAGTTGCTGTGCAGCAGATCTTATATTAAAGAAGGAAGAGAGGAGCAGGACATATACTATAAGAGGGTGTAGTGTGCTTGAGTTACTACATCAAGTGCGAAGGTCTCAGTGGGTAGTCTAGCAGGACATTTGGATATAATGGTGTAAGGGATGGGGTGGCTTCATATGGTATATCGAAGAGCATGATATGAGATACAGGGTGAAGGGAGAAAAAAAGGGCGGGGGGGGTATATTTTTTTTTTGTTTAAAGATACTTTTATTGAAGACAGAATCAGCATGTATACAAAGCCAAAGTACATATTACAATGAAGAATCAATATCAGTACAAGAGCAAGTAATGAATATATTATACATCCCTTGTAAAAAAGGAAATCTGTCCAAGTTTACCATAAGAAACTGTTCCAAGACTACACGAAAACTAGGCTAACTCATTACTCAAGTCAGCCTATACTAACTATCCAAAACCCTCTTCTAACCCCCCCCCCCCACTAAGCTATAATACCTAGCAGGCTGAGCAGCACTCCCATACACTCTCTGAAGCCAGTACTCGAGCTGACAACCATCCTCCAGCACCTCACAGGTAACAAGATCATAGCAAGTGATATGTTTTGTGTGTATGTGTATTACTCCTCTCATGCTCAAGCTGTGGTAGGAGTACATACTACAATTGTAACAGTCTGGAATTTTCATGGGTAATCCAGACATTCCATGTGTTGTGAAATTTATTCTGAGAAACCCTGTGTAAGTATAGACCCTTATAATGAAGGAGATTTTGATTAACCAGTTTGATCCATTTTCTGTAGCTAGGTGGCCTCTCTGACATCCATGTCAGGGCACCGCCTTCCTCACCATGACTAATAGTTCGCTAATCAAATTGTTAATTGCAAGTGGGTGTAGTTGATCACATAGAATGGACAAGAAGGGCTCTCCACTGTACCACCTGTGAGACTGTATTAATCACTGCCCTCCAAAAAACATGAGTTAAGGGGCAAAACAACTTTTAACCTCTAATTGAGAACTCTTAGAAAGGCAGCTCTTAAGGCACCAACATTACAGTTGGTCTGATAAGATAATGTAAGGAAATCCACCTTGTTTTGAGCCACACTGCAATTTGCCTGGAGTAGCTATAAAAGAAAAGCCTCCATAGCAGCATTGTGGCCTGGAACCTCAAACATAGAAATAATGGCTGCAATGAGGGTCTCTGAGTCAGAAGAGGGGACCACTTTTCCACCAGTGGTGAGACTCAAGTAAGGGCCTCCTCCTTAAAAAGGGAGATTCTAAAACCACTCTAGACACGTGGGTGCAGAATGACTGAAGTAAGATTCTGAGATCAAACACTTGTAGAGCAGAAAATGGGGCAGTCTGAGTTCATGAGGGTGGTCTGAAAGTGCAATTGAAGTCTTATCATCTCCAGGATGGCATCAAGTTTGAGATCCAGGCACTGGAGGTGGGAAGCATGACACAACAATACCTGCTCATGTTCCTGGCAAATCAACAATTTCAACATATCTGCCGAATCCATTGCTATAGCTGGCCCATTCTACTGTCACAGCCAGTCAGGAACCATTTGTGTAGATTGCAGATGCTGGATAGTGATGAGTGGGAAGTGAGTAGGGATCGGTGAAAATTTTCACCTCAAACTGAAATTGGCACAAAATGGGACTTTCCACTAGGTGAATAATTCCCTGCGAAAAGTGCTGATTTTACGCTTTTACATGCTTTTTTCACCTAGCTCATTCCATTGAAATCAATGGGAACATTGAAGTTACACACAACACATAGCAAACATTATTTTATTTCCCTAAGTCATAGAATAAAAGGGACATGAGGGTGCCTGTGTTGGTGGGGTGTGGGGAAAGAATCAGTTGAACAGGGATTTTTTTGGGGGGAGTTTGTTTACTGGGATTGGGAGGCAGTTAATACAAAATAAAATGCCCCATAAGACATGGTATAAAATGGGTCTGAGGAAGGTGCCTGTGTTGGTGGTGGAGTCTGGAGAATGAATCAGTTGAATAAGGAATTTGTTTTGGGAGTTTCTTGACTGGTATTGGCTGGACAGTTAATACTAAAAAAATAATAAATAAATAAAATAAGACATTTGCATTTAAAGTGATAGAGACAGGAATCCCCTGACATAAGCTGCCACTGGGGTGGACTGATACTTGCCATAATAGAGTATTTTGTAGAAGATGATTTGTTGTTAGAAGTGCTAGCCCTAAGGAAACACTGATTTGTAGGACTTAGGCTTGTTAGAAATATATACAATTTTTTCTTTAAGCACAAGCCCTGAGAGAAAAAAATGCCCTACTGGCCTAGTGCCAGCAGGTCATGTTGGCCAGTGGCCACTGGCCATTGGCCATTGTCAAATGTCCTCCTCCTGAGTCTGAGTCCATAATTGCAGAATTTGCAGCTGCTGTTCTTGCTGCTGCTGCTGAGTTGTTTAATCATCAGGATGATTAGGCAGTTGAAAGGGAATGGGATCAACAATAGAAGTAATATGTGTGATGGATGATGAAGATTCCGCTTGCCACAACTGGCTCCAGTGATGCGCCTGAGACAGTAGCAGCACAATAAGTAGGCCCCAGTTTATGTGGAGAAAAGAAGAAGTTTGCCAATAATTCTTTTCCACCTGCCCCTCCTCCAAAATCATGGGTGTGTTGTTATTAGAATATAATTTTTTCCCTTGAGAGCATGAACTGTGGCTCTCATCAGCAATTGTGCATGTGTGGTAAATAACATCTGGGGGTACAACTGTATATAAACACCATAACTGCCGCTGTCATTATACCCCTTGTCCAGACCCCGTTAAGGATACTTGACAACTTGCTGACAGTTTAATAGTAATGATGAACCCTTCCTGCCAGCATCTTAGCATATTCTGCAGAATGGAATCTCCTCAGATGCCGCTTGATGCACTGCTTGCAATTCTCCTCCACCACACTGGCATGTGTGGTTAGTGCACCACACAGTGTGCAATGGGTAGAGACGAACTGCCACATCCACATCATGGAACTTCCAGTCTCTGCCTGGGCTGACCTACTCTTCCTCCTCTTTGATCACCACCTAGCCTCTTGTTGCCTTTCTGGAGAGTCAGGGGGTACAGCAACAGTGGTGCTTGATTTCTGTGGTGGGGGTTTGGCTTTAACATTTGACATAAATGTCATGGTGCCTGTGTTTCATGTGAGATATCATGGTGCTTGTGCCAAGGTGTGTGACCTCTTTCTTCTTGTCCTCCACATTCCCCTTCACTGTCTGTGGCAGTGGATAATGTTGCTGCTGTTGCTGCTACTGCTTCAGATTCAGCACTGTAACTAGGACCAGGAGTATTGCTGGTGCTGGCAAGTGGAACCTGTCCTAGTTCTACATCACTTGTTGATCCCATTCCCACTGTGTCCATGGTGGTCTGTGGCATACTAGCTTGCTCCTCAGCATCCTGCTAACCTTGCATCTCAGCAGCAGAAGGAATTAGAGCAGTGGCAAATTCCTCAAATTCCAAAATGTCACTGCTAGTGGTGGTGGTGATGTCCATCCTCATCCCTTCCATTCCTTCTCAGTTTCTGCTAAAAAGGCCATCAATGTCTCTTCCACCCCAGCTTCTCCACCATCATCATCACCACCACCAGCAGCCCCTAAGTGCTGCTGCTGCTGCTCTATATTACAGACATCTCACTGCTACTTGGAGGAGGTGGCGAGCAATGTGACAGAGGGTCCCATAATGTCACACTTGCCATTTCTTGGTGACATGAAGAAGGCAAACTGGCAGCAGTAGCAGTAGGCACAGACAGCTGATCTGTGCTCCTGCTGATGGTGGTAGTATTAATTCTGTGCCTGCTCTCCCCCAACAACAGTTCTGGCCTCTTAGTCTTCAGGATCATGTTCCACTTGGACATTTTAGTGAAGGAAAGGTCAGAGGAATGGTGTGGGCTCCCTTGAGCGCAGCATGAATTAGGGCAGTAGCAAACTCCGAAAATTCCAAAAGCTCACTGCTGGTGGTGGTGATGCCCATCCCTATCCCTGTCTCCAATTCCTTCTCAGTTTGGGCTAAAAAGGACATTAATGTTTCTTCCACCCTAGCTTCTCCATCATCATATCCACCAACATCAATCCCTCCTTGATGCTGCTACTCTGTTAGAGACATCTCAATGGTTGGAGGAGGTGATGAGAAATGTGACAGGGGGTCCCCTACTGTCACACTTGCCATTTATTGTTGACCTGAAGAAGGCAGACTGGCAGCACTAGCAGCAGGCACAAGCAGCTGATCTGAGCTCCTGGTTGTGGTGGTATTATTGCTGCTAGGCAACAATTCTGCCTTCTTCAGGATATGTTGCACCTGGACAATGCCGTAGGAGGGAAGGGGACTCCCAGGGTCCGGGGGAATATTGTGTGCTCCCTTGATTGGATTTTCTAGCAGAAAAGCAGATAATCTTATGGTTCTCACAGATTTTTTCACGGGAACACAACGGGAACTTTCACCCACTCCTACTTACAACTACCTTCTCCCATTTTACTCACATGAAGTGCAGATTGTCAGCTTTTATTTGAGGTATGTACATCCATAAATCATTTGGGAATTACAGTACTTTTTAAACATAGTCCCTGCATTTTAGGGAACCAAAATGAATTAGACAAATAAAATCTTAAACAAAATGATCATATTTAGTACTTTTTTTGCAAACGCTTTTCATTAGATGACTGCCTGAAGTGTTTGGCCTAGAGACATCTCCCAGACACTGGTGATCTTCGCTGGTGATGCTCTGCCAGGACAGTACTAAAGCCATATTCAATTCCTGTTTGTTTATGTGCCTTTTGTCTTGCCTTCAGCAAGTGAAAAGCATGCTCAGTTGGATTCAGGTTGGGATTTTGACTTGGCCAGTCAAGAATATTCCATTTTTTGACCCTGAAAAAGGATTTGGTTGCTTTAGCAGTATGTTTAGGGTCATTATCTTGCTGTAAGACGAAGTGCTTTCCAATGCGGTTTGAGGCATTTGGCTGGATATTTGGCTGGTTTGTTTCTGTACACTTCGGAAATCACCCTGCTGCTGGTCAGCAATCACATCATCAATAAAGGCAAGTGAGCCAGTCCCAGTGCCATCCATACATGCCCAGTCCATAACACTTCCTCCACCATGTTTCACAGCTTAGGTGGCATGCTTTGGATCATGTGCAGTTCTTATCTTTCTCCACATGTTCCTATTTCCATCACTCTGGAACAGGTTAATCTTTGTTTCATCTGTTTCAGAATGCTAAAGGTTATTTTTATGAAGTTTGTAGCAAGTTGTAACTTGGCCTTTCTGTTCTTGAGGCTTACCAGTGGTTTGCATCTTGTGGTAAACCCCTTGGGGTTATCATGTATAGTCTTCTCTTTATGTTACTCATAGACACTGCTATGCCTACATCCTACAGAGTATCCTTTAGCTGTTCAACAGTTGAAAAGGGGTTTTAATACACAAGTGCAAGCATTCTTCTGTCATTCACTACAGTGGTCTTCTTTGGTCTACCAGGTCATTTGCTATTTCTGAGCTCACCTGTGAGTTCTTTCTTCTTAGCAATATACTGTACAGTTCATTTTGACACACCTAATGTTTTGACTATTTCTATGATCAATTTATTCTAATTTTTCCACCTCATGATGGCCAGCTTTACTGGATTTGACAGTTCTTTGCTCCTCATGTTGAGTGAGCATCAGACTTCAAATGCAAATGCCACACCTAAAATCACCTCAAGTCTTTTTGTTAGCTCTCTTGAGCAACCAATTGTCCAATTACTTTTGGAGGGACTGAAAAAGAGCTGTAATTACTTGACTGGGGCAGTGCCAACTTCAAGGCTTCCCCAATTTCTTACCCATAACATAAACCTCAATGCAAGCGTGACTTTGATAAATAGTCTACAGCATCTTTTATTAATTATAAAACTAATTCTGTTTTAACAACATAATACTCCCATTTACAACATAGTAACATTATACATACAATCCCATATAACATATATTTTTTAATTTAAAACAAATACGTAACCATTACTAGAGGGGAGGATTCTTAGCACCGCCACCAATCCCTCATTGTGCGTATCCCTCTAGCCTCCTCTCCCTACCAGCTCAGGAGACATCCATAAACATTTGCCTGTTTCCACTTCCCAGGGATCCCATGCCCTTTCAGAAGCCAGGCGTCCCAACCATATCCTAAAGTGCCAAGGATCCCCCCTCCGCCACAGGTCGCAGTGTTGACTTCTTAATGCTGTGACCCCCGCCAAATCCACACCACTCACTGCACAAACACTCCATTGCCAGATTAAACAAGTCAAGGCCTATGTCCGTCAGACGAACACCACCAGAACGGAACAAATTCCTCTGACCCTCTACATCCGAATGCCTCAACACCAAACGGACGTGAGAAGACACAGCCTTATTGACTTTCACCTGCGCTTGGTTAATGGCGGAAGGTGAGACCGCATGCTGCCAGTAAAAATGGAGAATAATCTTAGACCAAATGACAACCAGGCCCGGAAACAAAACCAACAGCCGAGACAGATCCCTTTTTATGTCACAGCTGAGGTACTTAGAAGAACACACCCCCAGATCGTTCCCACCCGCATGAACAACCAGCACATGTGGAGGAGCAGTTACCCGTGCCAAGACCACCACCTCAGGGAACACACGCTCCCACAGCAACCCGGAAGTCCCCAGCCACCATACTTCTACCTCATATCGGTTAAAGTGCAACTGCCTCCTGGAAAGATGCTGAGCCGCCCACCTGGTGGCCCAGTACACATAGGAGTGGCCCACAATCCAGACAGTACACACCTGACCACCTGCAAAAGAAAAAAAAGGGGGACACTAACAGTAACCTGCAACCACCGAACTGCCCCTCAGACAAACAAGAAAACAACAAACCACACACCCGCACCAGCCTTGTCAAGGCAGCTCAACTAAACCCAGCTGAATGTAGGACCAAAATCACTCCAATTCCAAAGCCCAATCTTTCTAATAATGTCGTCCCCAAACTCCCACTGCGCAGCCTGCGTGGCAGCCCTTATCCGAAATGAATGAGAACCGTAATCACTTGCCCTAAGACCCAGGCAAATCAGTGACTTCCTAAAAACGTAGATAAACTGAAAATGAGAGATAGCAGAAAACCGTCCGCGTGAACCAAAAAAGACCCATCAACCTCAGGACGAGCCCACACAAAATCCTTGGCTGCCGTAACAGGGCCAGAAACACAACCTGGATTCGAGAACAATGAAACAGTAAACCCCCACCCCTCCTGGTCCGTCTTAGATGAATTATCACGGTGCCCGTGATTCGTGCTATCTGGTGTCTATCACTTGCTGGGAAATACACATTGGCTGTCTGCTATTAGCCCTCCTCACTTTGCCTTTTTAAACCCTGGTTGGGCACTCCCAGGTTTCCCTTTCGTGATGTTTCTGACCTCACCTGTCCTGACCAGTTGTCAGGCTTCTGGGCCTGCTGTTCCTACGTTCCGGTGTTCCAGTGTTCCAGTGATCCTGTGTTCCGGTGTTCCTGTGCACTATCGTTCCTGTGTTCCAGTGTTCCGGTGTTCCCGGGTTCCAGCACCTCGCGGGTTAATCCTCCTGAGTTCCTGAGTCTCCTAGCTTCCGCCTCGTCTACCGGCTGCTCTCTGTCATCGGTTCCGGTGTTCCGGTCTCCTGTCACCGCCTAGGTTTTGCCTCGGTGGATACCCGCTGAGTACAGGGCTCTCGCTCTTTGCTTGTCGCTCCGGCGACATTGTTACCTTCCGCTTCAGCCTTGTGGCTGATATCAGCTAGCGGACGCTGGTTTACTCCTTATTACCTGGTTGCGAGAATCACTGTTGGTCCCAGCGTGCGGACGCTGGTTTACTCCATATTACCTGGTTGCGAGAATCACTGTTGGTCCCAGCGTGCGGACGCTGGTTTACTCCAGATTACCTGGTTGCGAGAATCACTGTTGGTCCCAGCGTGCGGGCGCTGGTTTACTCCATATTACCTGGTTGCGAGAATCACTGTTGGTCCCAGCGTGCGGACGCTGGTTTACTCCACATTAACCTGGTTGCTAGAATCACTGTTGGTCCCAGCGTGCGGACGCTGGTTTACTCCATATTACCTGGTTGCGAGAATCACAGTTGGTCCCAGCGTGTGGACGCTGGTTTACTCCACATTAACCTGGTTGCTAGAATCACTGTTGGTCCCAGCGTGCGGACGCTGGTTTACTCCATATTACCTGGCTGCGAGAATCACTGTTGGTCCCAGCGTGCGGACGCTGGTTTACTCCACATTAACCTGGTTGCTAGAATCACTGTTGGTCCCAGCGTGCGGACGCTGGTTTACTCCATATTATCCTGGTTGCGAGAATTACTGTGGGTCCCAGCGTGCGGACAATGGTTTACTCCATATAACCTGGTTGCGCTTATACCGTTGGTCCAACGCTAGGACGTTGGTTGCTCCTGAATCCTAGTCCTGTGGACAGGTTGCAGTATACTTCCTATGTAGTTGTCTGATACTTCCCGGCAATAGACTTCTGCTGCGAGTGGACATTGTATCTATTCCTATCTGCTGTCATAGTCTCTGACAGCTGGCCTACGCTTTGGGCTGCCCTGCCCGGTATTGGTAAGGCCGGTAGAACCTTTGCTCGTTACCATCTTGTGGGTTGCCTTACCCAGTATTGGCAGGGCCGGTAGAGCCCATACTCAGCCTCCCTTGGGCTGCCTTGCCCGGTATTGGTAAGGTCGGTAGAACCGGTACATTTCACCTCACGGTTTCCTTACTCAGTATAGGCAAGGCCGTTAGAGCCTATTGTTATATTGCTGTCCCTTGGGCTGCCGTGCCCGGTATTGGTAAGGCTGGTAGAACCGGTACATGTCACCTCACGGTTGCCTTACCCGGTATTGGCAAGGCCGGTAGAGCCTATTGTATATACTACTGTCACTTGGGTTGCCTTGCCCGGTATCATTGGCAAGGCCGGTAGAACCTACTCTGCTACTTTGTTGCTGTATTGTTATGTATGAATAACCCTACGGGGATTGCCTTAACTTTTAATAAAGTTACGTTTTTACCAAAACCTTAAGTCTGAGAGTCTTCAAAACCGTGACACCAATGCACGAGAATCCGGATGTCCCCATCACCTACAAAAACGTCCCCAACCTGAAAAACCCCACCCGAGAAATGGGTCCCGCTCACCAATTCCCCCACACGTAAAGCCCCGAAAAAAGCAAAAGAAAAAGCCACCTGAAATAAACAACACACAAAATCCGAGACACAAATCGAAGAAAGAACACCCAGCACCCCAACAGAGATAATGAAACCGGCTGCAGCCTGTTTTGAAATGGAACACCCCTTCTCAAACCCCGCAAAGCCAATTTGACAATAAATTCCTTGGTAATATCCCGCCTCCCCAGTAGTTTAAACAAAAAAGCCAAGGCCGCCATGCGCAGGCCTGTCGTCACCTTGGAGACATCTTCTTTGCACCACAGCCCCACAAACCAGAGTAGCAGGTCCGTACAGCCAGCCCCACCGTCAGACAAGCCAGCCAACCATGCCAATTGAAAACAGAATTCCCAGACCTTAGAATAGGTCATCCAAGTAGCAGGCGCCACTGCACCACTCATCAAACTTGCCACTGAGTTCAACCCAGAGTCCAAAGGTGCTCGGGCACCCGTTCCCCTTAAGCTGCCACTCCAAGCACCAGCGACCGAAAGTGATCCAACTGTAAGTTAGACAGGGAGTCCTCAATTACATTCTGAACCCCAGGGACATACCTAGCCTTAAACCAAACATTACACGAAGGCACACCAACACCAAATGCCGCAGCAGGGACACCACCGGCAAAGAATTGGCCGTGAGGCCATTAAGGGCCTCCACCACACCCATGTTATCATAGTTAAACATCACTGCCTTGTCCCACAACCAAGGCCCCCAGATCTCAGCCGCCACCACGATAGGGAAGAGTTCCAGTAGCACCAGATTCCTCGTAAAACCTGAAGCCACCCAAGTGTCCAGCCAAGAGCCGGCAAATCCTGAAAAAAAAACCCAAACCCTTGGCCCCAGTAGCATCGGTAAATAGCTCCAAATCAAAATTGGACTGCACCCGTTCCTGCCACAATGATTGACCATTAAAACCGGACAAGAAGGAATCCCAAACCCTCAAATCTGCCTTCAAGGCCGCTGTGAGCCGGATAAAATGGTGCGGAAGCCGGCCGACTGCCCACAGTAGCAAGAGACAGCCGCTTGCAAAACTCCCACCCCATGGGGAGAATCCTGCTGGCAAAATTGCCCAACAAAGACTGAAGCTGTCGCAGAGTCACTTTGCTCTGACCCAACAGCAAATGGATGAAAGAACGCAACTCTGAACCTTATCAGGATGGTGGCACACCATGCCAACTGAATCCAGTTCAATTCCCAAAAATACCATCACCATGGACGGGCCAAAAGTCTTATCAGGGGCCAAGGGAACACCAAAATCCAAGGCCATCTGCTGTAAAGATTCCAACAGAACAGCACAAATCCTCGAGTCGCCCGGTCCCACACATAAAAAGTCGTCAAGATAATGAATCACGGATGACAGACCTGGATCCTTCTTAACCACCCACTCCAAGAAGGAGCTAAATGCCTCAAAACAGGAACATGAAATGGAACAGCCCATGGGAAGGCACTGATCCACGTAATAGCCCCCGTCAACGCAACAGCCCAACAGGTGTTGGGAGAGAGCAGACAAAAGGCGAAAAGCCGCCTCAATATCGGTCTTGGCCAGCAGGGGCCCAGGACCTGCCGCCCTAGCCAAGTGCACTGCCTCATCAAAGGAAGAAACACTACAAAGGTCCCCACTGATATCATCATTCACTTAACCCCCTTTAGGGAATGATAGATGATGAATCAAGTGGAACTTGCCCGCCCCCCGCTTTGGAACCACCCCAAGTGGCGAAACCCGAAGGTTATCCACTGGAGGGGCCAAAAGTGGGCCCGACATCCAACCTAGGCCAACCTCCTTTGATAACTTGTCCCTCATCACCCCTGGAAAATCCAGAGCCAACTGCAAATTACGGCACCCCAAAACCCCCGGCCCTTCCCGAAAAGGGATGCGAAAACCATCCCTGAACCCCTCCTCCAGCAGCCTAGCATGTGCTCGACTGCAATATGCCTTTAGCTATGGCAGCATCCTTTCCAACCTCACTGGGCTCATCCCTTTTTCCTTCCCCAGACTTCCCCTTTTTGAAACACCGAGCAAAGGAGTGACCACCCCCACACCCAGAGCACTGGTGCTTGAATTTGCACGAGGTCCCCCACTTACAGTGGCTTTTGTTGAAGGCAAAGCAGCAGCTCTTTCGAAATCCCACCGGCACGGCGGCTGGACTCGTCCCACCGGCGGCCGGTTGAAAGGGATTCGAAGACTACCCCACTCTGCAACTGCCCGGCTGCCCTGCTGGGGCTCATCGCCTTGAGCCAAAGCCCAATATCTTTGTGATCCCACATCAAAGAAGGGCGGACCGCCATCTGTTGACGAAATTGTTTGTCATACTTCAACCACGCTAACCCCCCACAGACATGATGGGCCTCCCAAATGGAATCCAGATAGCAAAACAATCTTGAGCACTGTTCAGGCTCCTTCTCCCCGATAACAATAGCCAAAATGCAAAAAGCCTGAAGCCTATTCCCAAAGATACGAGGAATGAGATGAAAACGCTGCCGATCCTCGTTCTCTTCCTTCCTCCATTCCTTGCCTTTCTCCCATTTTTCCACATTAAACCGCTCCAAAGGCAGCAACGTAAATATATCAAGATATTCCCGTCGCCAAACCTTCTCCCTCACTTCTTGCTTCAAATGGGCATCCAAAGGGTCCTCAAAACAAACATAAGCCTGGTTATTCGCTGAATCAGAAATAGGCGCCAGCCTATCCCCACCCTTGGATTTCTCACTATCAGAGGCAGCCCCCGAGGACCCCCCAGCTAACACTACAGGCCCAGCAGAAGGCCCACTGAGCGTGGATGCCCCACCCGAAGACCCAACCCCACTGGCTGAAGGAGCAACCCCAGTGCCCACCTCTAGGCCCAAGTCAGACGACGAAGCAGAACTCGGCTCCAGACCCACCGACCCCCCCCCCAACCCCCCCACACCAGACCCAGAACCCCCAGCCAAGCCTGCCTATGCCAACTAAACAACAAATCCCGCAAACCAGCCATAAAACCCCGGATACCAAAGCCTACTTGACTAACACCCCCTGAAGTACCCCCAACCCCCCCAGGAATGTCTAAAGGTGTGGAAACTTGTGCGTGTGACTGAAGTGGCCACTCACTCATAGGCTGCACAACCAGTGAGGCATGCGGAGCCACTGAAGATCCATGTTGAACAGCATCTGTAGAAGGTCCCGCAAACAAAGAACCGGTGTCCAGGCCAGAATGGTCGCCACCAGTCATCAAGGAATCCATCCCAGCAGTCTCGCCACTGGTCGCCAGGCTCAATCTGGATGAAGAAGACACAGACGTACCCTAGTCCAAGAAGACCGCCCCCACACCAGACCCATCTAACGCCGGGTCAACGGCACGGACCAATAAGGCCGCCCCCACCAGAGACCCCAGCACTGCCCTGACAGCTTCAGAGAACTCTGCAGGGGAGGAACCCTCCCCAGATGCCACCGGAGGCACAGAAGCCCCCCCAACGAAGTACCACTGGGCCGGGAAGCCACAAGCCTCTTCCCACTCCTCGACCTCCTGGGCACTAAGGAACCCTGTGAACCACACACCCCCTTGGGCCCTCCCTGCAAGGTGGAATCACTCACAGCCACCGCACTGCTCCGCGCCCCATCCAAGCTAACACCCATCAAGCCAGGCCCCCCAGAACTCATAGCGCCCACAGGGTGCCCAGCCACACTCGTAGATACATGCAATGGGGAGGAGAGAGCACCAAGGGGGGCCGCCCTACGAGCGTGCCGTTTGGAAGATCCAGCACCCATTACCGAAGCACAAGAAACCCCACCTGTGCCCAAAGACACCGGGACAGACACCAGCAAAGGAGCCAGCTCTGCCAAGCTAACAGGAAGCGCAGCATTCAAGCTAGCAGGGCCTCCATAACAAGCATATATAGGGGAGCAGCACGATACCGGGACCCAGAGAACCTACTCCACAGCGATGCAGCACAGGCGACAGGGACGTTGCCTCCTCGTGATCAGAAGCCAAGAGGAGGAAGCGGAAGGTAGGCCCAGGCTAGACCCCACTCTAAATCCGCCCCTTCCCCTATATCGCCAACCCTCCCTACCTTTTCTAGCCCCAATCACGTCCCTCTCCGCCTAGCTGTTTGCCCGGCTCTGAGGGTAACTTTACGATTCATGGTTTATGGATGTAAATACCATCAAATTAAAGCTAACAGTCTGCATTTTATCATTTCGCCTAATAGTTATTGCTTCATCCAATATGCTGGAGTTCAGAGCCAAAACAACAAAACGTGTGTCACTGTCTAAATACTTATGGACTGCAAGTTGCTATATAATTTTTGGCTGGGCACTAGTCATGCCCTGGTTGTTATTTTTAGAGTGCCAAAAGCTTTACACAGTCAATAAAATATGTTACAGACAACTCACTAAATGGGCCTGTATCCAAACTGAGTGCATCTTGATTACATATCACTGATTGATTTATTCTGCTTGTGCAATTTTGTAACAAGTAACTGAATCTAAAGCACAGAATGTATTGAGGTTAGTACTACCCCTGTTCTATAAAGAAATAATTATATTTCCATTGACAATTTAAAAACAATGAGTCTGATTTACTAAAAAGAACCAAAGCAGTTCAGGGGCAAACAAATAAACATTCCCATTGATTAAAATGTGGCTTTGAATGCTTTGAATGCCAAAGAGATCTAAAACACATTGCATAACAATATGTTGGAAGTTTCTGTAGCATTGAATGCATTAAAAGCCCTAAATAAATCAATTTCTCAATTTCAGTCCTCAAGTACCAGTGGAGGTTTTCTGAATTTACTTGCCTGAGCACAGGTGAACTAATCAGAAAGCACCAGCTCTGGAGTAGTGAGGAAGGTCTCAGAGAGAGGCCAGTATGACACTGGTCATGTGACCGACGTGTATATAAAACCAGATGCACGCTGGTGGCCATTTTCACCAGGAGCATCTGAGGTAAGCACAAGCACCCTGTTTAGAGCAGTGCTTGTGCTAATTGACAGTAATTAATTAGTAACAAAAGTGTTAATAAATATATATATCAAAAGAAGCTGGTGGTGCAGGGGCAAAAGCTTTTGCCTCTGACGTGAGAGCCCTGGGTTCAATTCCTCACATAACATTCTAAAAAAATTATCTTACTTAACATTTTACAAAAATAATTTTAAAAACAAGATAAAATAAATAAAAATGGATGGACTGATGGAGAAGCTGGGAAGAATTTCTGAGGCAGATGGAGGACAAAGGCTGAAGGCACAGTTGGCAGCCTTTTCACAGCAGCCCTCTGAGGGGCCTACAGAGAGTACCACCAGGTCAGCCAGGCTTTCTAAGGCTAGGCCCCCACACAGGCTTAGACCTAGCTTACAGCCCACCAGTTGGCGGAGTAGGAGTCCTAGGAAAGCATCAGGCAGGGGGACATGGGTCAGACATGCGACCACCCCACCACATTCATCACGTCAGCTCCAACCAAGGGAGCAGACCCCCTCATCTCAGCAGAGGAGAGATGCATCAGCGGACTTGCAGCAGCCGTTTGGAGGCAGTGCAGAAGGAGAAAGGAACGTATGGAATGCGGCATTAGTTGCTGAAGTGGAAGATGGCCTTCAGCTGGCAGTTCCCAGTACTAACATACATGAACAGGTGAGAGACCTTCAAGCCCTAGACACCACAGAAGAGGGTGTAGGTGGGTGCAATGCAAGATCAGCAGTTATAGGGACAGCCCCTGCAGTGGTTCAGCTATTACAACTATATAATTCCCCTGCGCATGCTTCCCATGTGGCACTTAATGTTCCAGAAGAAGTGTCACTGACATTGGGTATGACTCGGCAGGGGGCTGAACTAGCACCATTGCCCCGGAGACCTCCCTTTCAGAATAATCCTGCTCATGTTTCCAATGCGGCAGAGTGCAGGGGTGTGGCCCATCTCAGCATTGCTTCCTTTCTCCCTGTACATGCGAGCAGTTTGACAGACTTTCCTGGTTATCAGCAAGTTTTAGGGCAACTGTGAGCTAACACGCAGCAAGCGGTAGACCGGGCAGTTTCTGCTAATCATTCTTCTACTTTGCAGGTACATGCTGTTACAGTGGGACCCACAGGATCTGCAGTGGACCAGGGCTAGGCCTCTTCTGGCAATTGGATGCCTGTTCCTTTGCCCACTGTGGAGACGCCTTCGACATCAGTTCAGCTTCATGGAGAATCAAGAGATCAGGTTCCCCGGGGTCCTGACATTCAGGCCCTTTTACTAGATGTGCAGCAATTGCTGGAGGCTTATCAAGGGGGATCTCAAAGGGTTGGGTATTCCTTGGGTCAGCTAGCAGCGGGTTCTTGGTGGGTTCATAGTTGTGTGGGGGAAAAAGGGTTTCAGGGCCCCACTTTTCCAGTCATGTGCCCACCAGAGGTCCCGTGACTGGCACACTCTACTTTATCTTCATTCACCCCTAGTGGGAGGGGGGGTTGGTGGTGAGCCACGGGATTCAGTTATCTTAAGCAGCACACTAAATGTCCAAACTGGTACTCAATAAAGCATTTTCAGTCCAGCAGTGTCTCTTCCTGGCCCCTTGACCTCTCTTGCGTCAGCGGTAGGGAGCGCTAATAGTTCCCTTCCTTCTACTCAGAGTAAGGATGGGGTAGCCTACTCTAATTCTATCTTGGGCTTTTCTGCAACCACTGGGGTGATGTCTGGGTCTCAAACAATTGTTGATCTGACGTCGCTGGAGGTTGAGTTGCCAACGGGGGTTTCCGGAACGTTACCAGGGGCAATCCTTCCGGGTGTGTCAGAGTCCTCTTATGGAGCCACTTGTTTATCCTGGTCAGGTCCTCTGGGTCTTCATTTAAAATCTGAAGTCAGGGAAAAAATATGGGAAGGCGAGTATGTTGCGATATTCTCACTTCTTCCACTGAAGGAAGGTGCAGCTGATAAAGAAGATAAGAACAACTCCAAGAAGGAGGAAAAAGAGAGGAAGAGGTATTGCAAGATACCTGAAGTCTTTGAGAACTGGGTACGTGCATTTGCTATTCTCGCCAGTGTCATCGGTGAACATTTCCCACAAAGATGTTTAGCATTATTTTGTTATTTGGATACCATCTAGAGTGCGTGTCGAGTTCACTGTGGCTTATCGTGGTGGTACTATGATGAGCAATTCCATCAAAGTATGGCTGTGCAGCGATCAATGTCATGGGATCAAATGGGTATCGGCCTTTGGCTAGCCATTATGACATGGCCAGCATCTTTTCATATGAGTTTGGCATTCGTTCAGACCAGCACCGGGGGGTTGGGGTAAAAAAGGGTGGATACTGCTTTCAATACAACAATGCCCAATGTAAGTTTGGAGCCAGGTGTAGGTTTCGGCATGTGTGCTCTGGGTGTGGAGGGTCTCACCCGCGATCACAGTGCACCCGCAAGGGACAGTCTGTTGAGTGTGGGGGTGATGCAGCTGGAAAAATGGGAAGACTCCAGTCAGCGTGGATAGAATGTGTCCGTGGTTAGGAATCTATAAGGACTGTCTAGCTGCGAGTCTCTTAGAGGAAGGGTTTACATGGGGGTTCCATATCCCTTTCAGAGATAGGGTAATTGGCTCTGTCTCATGCAATCTTCGTTCAGTGTCGGAATTTCCCGGGGTGGCTCAGGAGAAAGTGGACAGGGAGGTGGCATTGAGGCTCATGGCTGGCCCCTTTGATTCTCTGCCTTGGACTTATCTTCGTGTTTCACCTCTAGGAGTGGTACCAAAAAAGGACCCTGGGAAGTTCTGGCTAATCCACCACTTGTTGTATCCTTTCTGGGAATCGGTCAATGATGATATTGACCCAGCTGAATGCAGGGTCACATACACTTCTTTCGATAAGGCAATTGTTCTGGTGTTGTCGGTGGGCCCAGGGGCGTGGTTGGTAAAGGCTGATGTTGAGGCATCCTTTCATCTTATACCAGTTCACCTGGACTGTCCCCACTTCTTGGGTTGTCAGCTAAGGGGCAAGTACTATGTGGACTTGTGTCTCCCCATGGGCTGTTCCCTGTCCTGTGCCTTAGTTGAGACCTTCAGTACTTTTATCGAGTGGTTAGTTCAGAAAGAAGCAGGTTTCTGATCTATAATCCACCATCTGGATGATTTTTTTATGTGTTGGCCCGGGTGGCCAAGATGTCTGTTGGTTTCTGCTTCAAACCCTACAGAGTGTAGCTAACATCTGGGATCCCTCTGGCCTCGGAGAAGACTGAGGGTCCCACTACATGCCTGAGTTTTTTAGGCATTGAAATAGATACCACGGTGATGGAATGCTGGTTACCCCAGAAAAAAATTGGAAGATTTGAAATTGGCTGTCCGGGCTTGTATAAGGGCTAAAAAAGTTACTCTACAACAACTTCAGTCTTTGCTGGGTAAGCTAAATTTCGCTTGCTGGATTTTACCTAAGGGGCGAGTTTTTTCGCGATGGTTTTCGCTGGTTACCTCAGGAGTAAAGAAGCCCCAACATTTTATAAGGATCACTGCCTCCTTGCATGAGGACCTAAGGGTGTGGGAGGCATTCTTGGATACGTACAACCAGCGCTCCTTTTGGCAGGCACCGGCTGTTTCCAGCCCAGATCTGGATTTATTCATTGATGCAGTCGGTTCTGTATGTTTCGGAGCCATTCTGTGCCCTGACCGGTGTCAAGGAAAGTGGCCTTCATGGTGGTCGGACCTAGGTCTGACAAAAAATCTAGTGTTCCTAGAATTATTCCTGGTTTTGGTTGCGGTCGAACTATGGGGGACATTACTAAGTGATAGAAAGGTGGTGTTTCACATGGATAACATGGGAGTGATATTGGCTATCAATGGCCTGACAGAATCATCTACCCCAGTCCTGCGGTTTTTGCGATGCTTAGTTTTAAGGTGTTTACAGCTTAACATTTTCTTTAAGGGTGTTCACGTTCTGGGTGTGCTTAATACAGCTCTCGATTTCAGATAGTGGAGTTTCTGAGAACTTGCCCTGGAGCCAGGGAAGAAGGGGAATCCTGCCCGGAGGAGCTATGGGAGCTTGGGCAAGAGATTTAGTGGTTTGGGTGAAGAATTCTTTGTCACTGGCTACATGGGCGAGGTACAAGACTGTCTGGGACGAGTGGGGCGACTTGGAGGCTTCAGTTGGGGACCCACTGGACGATGCAGGCAGACTGCATGGAATACTATGGTTGATTTGGCAGTGGGGTAATTTAAGGTTATCCCCTTCAATCCTGGCCACCAGAATGGGGGCCTTACCATTCTGGTTCAAGCTAAGGGGCTAGAAGGATGTAACAAAAGACTTTGTGGTTAGGATGGCTCTGAGGGGCTTGCGCAAAAGTTGCATATCTCATGATGTTCACAGGCCGGTTTCATTCACCATCCTGCAAGGCATTATGCGGGCGCTGCCCAACGTCTGCTCATCTGGCTACAAGACATTACCGTTTTCCTTGTCCTTTAGTTTGGCTTTCTTTGGGGCACTACGCATTGGGGAGCTAGTGAGCAGGTCCAAGGCTTGTCCTGGGGGTATTGGGATGGATCAGGTTCGTCTTCAGGCTGACTGTCATTTAAAATCCAAAAGTCAAAAACTGATTGTGAGGGCAGAGGGGGGTGGGTTTCATTGTTTGGGGCTCCACAGCTAGAATTCTGTCCTGTATCATTATGTCACTCCTTTCTAAATATGCTCCCACAGGTGATGGGCCCACTTCTGATCCATATAACAGGAACCCCTTTGATGAGGTTTCAATTTGTCCAGGTCTTTAAGACTTGTCTGACATGCCTAGGTCTGTCTCCAATTGAGTACGGCGGTCACTACTTTCGTATAGGGGCTGCTACGGAGGTGGCTAGGCTGGGGTTTAATGAAGAAGTTGTTAAGAGAATAGGGAGATGGGAGTCCAATCACTTTAGGCTGTACGTGAGGCCTAACCTTTTACTTTAATTGTCTCCTTCCCTTCTGGGCAGTGGGTGTCCCCCTTCTTGGGGGAAGGGTAACTTCAATAACAGGGGTCTTTGATTTATGTTTCTTTTTTTTTGTGTCTCCTTTAGGCTTACCTTATCAGGTGTGGATCATAGGCCATTCCTTTGTGCATCAGGCCAAGGAGAGAGTGGGCCTCAGAACGAATGGTCTGCAGATGTCCCTTGATGAGGAGGAGGTGAAAGTTTCCTGGTTTGGTTTTCCGGGTATGTGTTGGAGTCAACTTATGGGGGAAGTTTCACATTTGGCTAAGGAACAAGGGTGTGGTCCGGATGTACTGGCCATCCATTTGGGTGGCAATGATCTTGGGGAGTTTCCAGTTTGGGGCCTAGGGGAAAAAATTAAGCAAGATTTCACAGTATTTTGGCTCAATACCGAACTCTCCAAATAACTTGGTCAGATATTATCCCCAGGTGTTACTGAAGGCGTGTCAGGGATCTTAAAGCCCTAGATAAAGCCAGAATTCATCTCAACAGAAGAGCATCTAAATTTGTGATTTCACATGGGGGGATGACAGTTAGGCACAAGGTCTTTGAGGAGCTCAACCAAGCTTTGTGGTGCAGGGATGGGTGCCCCCCAACAACATAGGGCTCAATTTCTTTAATTTGGAATTGATGGGGGCAATTGAGCGGTCCATAGCTTCAATGCGTTGTGGGGAATCCGGCTATCACGGTGCCCGTGATTGCTGCATTGCTGTGTCTATCACCTGTAGGGGGCTTCCTTTGGCTGTCTGCCTTTAGCCTGCCTCACATTGCCTATTTAATCTGAGTTTGGGCACCCTTTGGTTGCCCTTTCATGGTGTCTCAGACTGCATCCACTTTCATTATGCTACAGAAGCTTGAAGGGCCTTTTACTGTGTTCCTGGTTTCCTGAGTTCGTCCTGTTCCTGGGACTCCTGCCTGCTGTTCGTGTTCCAGTGCCTGTTCCGGTTGAAGTCGTCCGAGGTTGCTGTGTCCTGCTGCCAGTCTCCGTTGCCGTTCCTGATCCGGTTGATTGTCTTTGTGCTGGTTCCTGTTCATCTCCTGCGTCCGGTTCCTTCTTCTGTGGCGATTGTGCTCCTTGATCGCTCTAGCAACATTTTCATCTGTTGGTCCCAGCGTGCGGCCGCTGGTTCGCGCCACTGCCTTGCAGCTATATACTTAGTCTGTTGGTTACCAGCGTGTGGACGCTGGTTCGCTCCTTTGCCTTACGGCTCTATTACACAGTTATCTGTTGGTCCCAGCGTGCGGACACTGGTTCGCTCCACTGCCTTGTGGCTATACACTATTAGTCTGTTGGCTACCAACGCGCGGGCGCTGGTTCGCTCCTTTGCCTTACGGCTCTATTACACAGCTATCTGTTGGTCCCAGCATGCGGACGCTGGTTCGCTCCACTGCCTTACAGCTATACACTTAGTCTGTTGGTTACCAGCGCGCGGGCGCTGGTTCGCTCCTTTGCCTTACGGCTCTATTACACAGCTACCTGTTGGTCCCAGCGTGAGGACGCTGGTTCGCTCCACTGCCTTGCGGCTATACATTATTAGTCTGTTGGCTACCAGCACGCGAGCGCTGGTTCGCTCCTTTGCCTTACGGATCTATTACTCAGTTATCTGTTGGTCCCAGCGTGTGGACGCTGGTTTGCTCCACTGCATTGCGGCTATACACTGATAGTCTGTTGGTTACCAGCGCGCGGGAGCTGGTTTGCTCCTTTGCCTTACAGTTCTATATACTATGATCTGTTGGTTCCCAGTGCGCGGGCGCTGTTTCGCTCCACTGCCTTCTGGCTTGCTATTTATTCTTAGTCTGTTGTTTCCCAGTGCGCTGTCCAGTTCTAGACAGCTAAGTTATTCCTTCGGCACTCATGTACTGGAGTGTGCAGACTACCTGGTGCTACCACTGGACCTAGCAATCGTTACCTACCATCTCCTCACTGTCATTGTCATCTGACAGTTATTTAGGTCACTGTGGTTGACACCTTCTCCTCGGGCTGCCTTGCCTGGTATATTGGTAAGGCCGGTAGAACCTGTAATCAATCCATCCTGAGGTTGCCTTAACCGGTATTGGCAAGGCCGGTAGAGCCTACTATTATGGTATTCCCTTAAGCTGCCTTTCCCGGTATATTGGCAGGGCCGGTAGAGCCTGAATCCTCCTGTTATCTATAGGCTGCCTTGCCCAGTATATTGGCAGGGCCGGTAGAGCCTTTATCTTCCTGACTACCTATAGGCTGCCTTGCCCGGTATATTGGCAGGGCCGGTAGAGCCTTTATCTTCCTGACTATCTATAGGCTGCCTTGCCCGGTATATTGGCAGGGCCGGTAGAGCCACCTATTCATTCCTTCCCAGGTTGCCTTGCCCGGTATATTGGCAGGGCCGGTAGAGCCTGTATTGCTAATGTCATTACCTATTTGCCGTTTCTAAGTATTATATGTATGTGTATGAAATCCTATGGTATTATCTTAAACTTTTCAATAAAGTTGTGTTTTTACCTAACCTTGCATCTAAGAGTCTTAACAAACCGTGACACCGGCTGATTAGGAGTAAGGAGTGTGTCCTTGCCAGGCATAGAAATTGGTAAAAAGTGGGAAAGTTCTTAATCTGTTTAGAACCAGTGGGTAGGCCAATGGCCTCAAAAGTGAAGTTTCGCCCGGGTGGCAGCCTTGGGCTAATTGTTGCTGTACCCATTGGGCTACTCATTGACAGCCAATGGGGTACACAGATGAATGATAATGGACAAAATGTTTATGTTTAAGTTAATGTTAAAATGTCTGCATGGGAAGGACCTTTTATGTGATGTCATTACTCAATAAAACTGTGGCCATTTTTAAAACCATATTTGGTGTCTGAGTCTTATTTATCTTTCTGGTACCTATTACCCAGATATGACTGATCCAGTAATTACACACCTGTTATCAGACAGGGAAATACTTAAAGGGGCATTTAAGGACTGACATTGAAAAACTCGAAATTAAACTATTCATGCTGAAAATGATCATCTTTATACTGCTTGCTCCATGTTTCCATTCATCTTGTTCCTATGTGTCTTGTTTCTAACTATGAACTAACAAGATGAAGGAAAAGAATAATTTTTCTTTTTTCTGACACATGCTGTAGGGCTAGCATTCTGGGCGTGTTTGCATTAAAGTGTTAAAGATGGCACATTCTGTGCTGATGTGCAATTAAGCAGGTCTCTAAATGACAGTGTACATATTGGGATAGCTCCGATTTTTCATGGTTTTGCAGTCAAAACAACAGTTAATGATTGCAACACCAGTGCAACATCAATGATATCCCAAAGACATGTACTCTTTCAGCCATTAAGAAATGCAGTTTGACACCACTGCCATACGAGCAGATGCATGATCTCTCAACTAATGTGTAAGTGCAGAAAATGTGCTGCTCTAGCAGAGTCCTATATTCCACTAATTGAGGATGCATTCCGTATAGGTTAACTGGAAATCACATGACTTGATGCAGCCACACATTTTCAGAACATGCTTGGGCACCTGGGACCCTCCAGATGTTGAGGACTACAATTCCCACCATACCCCCATTACCCAGAAGCTAATCGGGTGATGATGGGAGTGGTAGTCCTCAACAGCTAAAGCACCTCAGGTTGCCCACACCTGGTATAAAACAAGTGAAAAAAGTATAGACAAAATCTGTATAAGCAAAAAAGTTCTTTGAGCCTTCCATGCTGAAAATGTTGGTACCTAATAAATGCTTTTTATATACTTTACTACATAATATTTAATTGTATCTCAGTGACAATTCCAGGATTTCCATATATGGGTTTCCAAAAAAAAACAAACAAACGTATGGAAGTACAATATCTTGAATTTATTTTGTACAATTCAGCTTCCAAATGCAATTGCAGCTACCTGACCACACGCTTAACAGCAGCAAATATTTAATATTATTAGGTTTCCAAACCTTGTGTCTCTGATATGGTAGGGATGATAGCATGCAAGGGAAGGTCTGGGTAACTGCACACTCATTCCTGGTTTTCCCTTGTAAATAACCCTTTCTCATTTTTGAAGGAATGCTAGCAACTCTTAAAGTGGGCAGACAACCCTAAAAGTCATTATGAATCATTGTGTGAATTATTAAATTTTTAATTAGTAATGGATATATTGTCCATGGAGGGAGATGGGATTCATAATGCAGAACTCCAGGACCCCAGACTATTCCCGCTAAAATCTTCTAGGGAAGCTCAGTGGAAGGGTCCTGAAGACTCACAGCAAAGAATCATGTCTGCTCCCATGAACATGATATCCACTACTAACTGAAGAATCATTTTTGTCAGGCAGTCCTCATTTAATAAATTCACAGTGACCATTAGGCTTTTCTTCCACATCAAGACAAGTGTGTGTGTGTGTGTGTGTGTGTGGGGGGGGGGGGGGTTATCATTCGTTGCTGTCAGTGTTACTTTAAATATTTGTGTCCCTTGAAAATTTAATTCAGTGATGAAAATATTTGGATATGAAATGATCATTTATAACTTCAAAAGTGACCAAAAAGTAATGGCAGTGCCAGACAGTGAAACAATTCAAAATCATATTATAAAACAACCTCACCATTTAAACCCCACACTGCCAGGAGAGGTCAGTAATGCATTACACTGGTTGCATTGCAGAGTATTGCTTTCACCTTGGTAAATACTTTAAAGGAGAAGTAACCTCCTAATAATAACTCCCACTTAACTCTCTAAGACCAAAAAGTCTTAATGGCCCCTATGAATTTTTCTTGTCACTTTGTTGTGCCTAAGGAAGCGGACATGACAGTTTTTGGCAGGTTTCTGTTGAACCCTTTTAGGACCAGAGGGGTGGGAAACACATTGCTGATCAATTCATTAACCATTACTCTGGTCCTTAAAGAGTTAAGATTACCTGTGCAGTGTGTGAAGTTTGTGTGGTGTGCTCCAGCTAAAAACTGTCATCTCCTCCTCCTCCTCCATTCACATGATGCCCAGGACTGACTGAAGTTATTCCTTGAACATCTGTAAAATTCATAGGGGATTATGATGTGGCCATAATTAGTTAAGTGTGGGTTGTTATTATTAGGAGCTGTTACTTCTCCTCAACCCTTTGAGTGCCAGAGGGGTTCGCAATTGCTCTGCAATGCGTTGCGTACCCCTCTGGCACTCAAAGGGTTAATGGGACAAATGATCTTATGCAAAGCAAAAGTAGAGCAATTTAGGTGCAAATCATCTGCACAATAGCAATTAACACTTCTCTGATTAAAAGGGGCTTTTAACTCCTTAAGGACCAAAGACATACATGTACGTCATGGGGTGGACGTGCCTAAAGGACCAATGATGTACATGTATGTCATGGAATTCAGGGGTCCGCACACAGCTGCATGCAGTTCGGGGCTGTCTGATTGCGATAAGAAAAAAAAGTGCTCAGTGGTCCATAAGTGCCCGGCCACGCATCCTTAAAGTGTTAGTAATGTCCCAGAATACATATGTATCATCTTGTAGTGTTTAATAAGTTGAACTAAATGCAAAAAACCCTATCTCTCAAACCACTATGGTTTGAGAGATATTCACAGAGATCTGTGTTGGCCAACACGATGAGGCTCTTCAGCAGAGCCGCAATTGCGTTATTTAAAACAAATTACTTAATTGGAATGGTGTACAAAGTGTGCTTGCAAACCAAGCACACTTTGTAGACCTTTCCAATAATGTCATTCTTTTTAAATAACGCGATTTCGGCTCTGTGGCAGAGACACCTGTTGGTCCTTGGACAGGGTTCCCCTGCAGTCAGCACAGCACTGATGTCAGGGAAAGGGGAGGGAGGGGGAAATTTGAATAGGAATATCTCTCAAACCATAGCAGTTTGAGATATGTTTTTTTGCATTTAGTTCAACTTATTAAGCACTACAAGATTATAAATATTTATTCTGTGACATTACTAACAGTTCAAGGGGTTAAAAACCCTATTTTAGTCAATAGGATGTTTTAAACATTCCCTGTGGCGCAGCTGCTTTGCTCCAGAATTACTCCAGTTTTCATCTTTATTCATCCACCCACAAGAATCAGGCCTTTCAGGTGATTTGCTCAGTACTGTACTGGAGATTAAAATATTCATAATGTGAAATGACTTTAGATCACTACTGTAACGTATAAAACAAACCCCTAGAGCATTGTGTTTTGTGGTTGATTCCTAACTCAGATAATGCCAATTTGAGTATTTCAGTACATAATCTCAGGTTTACACTTTTTTTATATTCTCTAAATTTAATTGACAGTGAGACTTTTTACATTGTTTCTGCAATATGTTGAGGTATTTCAGTAATACCAACAGCAAAAGTAACCATTATGCCTATACCACAGCTGCAGGTCCTGTGCCAGATACAATTGCTTTTGTAAGGTTCTGATATCAGATTGCTTATGATATATTGTTGACATTTCAAGATCAACTATGTCTAGACATAAATGAAAACACATTATTGATGATAAAATCATAATGAAAATTATCCTTCCTATAGGACCAAGAGTAGAACTTAAGAAAACAACAGTTTGTATAGATTTAAGGAAATGCATTCAGAATTCTTAACAAATAATTGCTCTAGTCTGCCAAGCAGCCTTATACATGGGGTAGTCAATCTCTGGACCTCAGACTGTACGGAACTACAGCTCCCATCTTCCCTAACCATTCTCTATAAAGAATGATGATTGCAACCATATTTCTTTATAACTATACAGAATAAGCCCTTGGATGCTGGAGAGGTCTCCAGCACATTATTAGCGCCCTTTCTATCACTCAGTGTGATAAATAACTATGTTATTTATTTAAAGGGATTGTAATACTTAAAATATATATTGTAGTGTTAGCCCCTTGATTAAAACAAGGGTACTCCCACTGCTAAAAGGTTAATTATTCAAAAGTTATTACAGCTCAAAATTGAATTCTTTTGGGTTCAGTATCACAGTAGCCTGAAATTCTACAGTGGTTGCTAAACATCCTATGTTGTCCAGATGGTGTAGCAACAGCGCCACTGTAACATTTCAGGACATTGTGATACTGCACCCAAAAATATTCAAGTTTGAGCTGTAATAACTTTTCAATAATGCACCTTTCAGCGGTGGGAGTACCCTTGTTTTACCCAGGGGGATAAACACTACAATATATATTTTTCCATACTAAGTATTATTATCCCTTTAAGAAAAAACAACTGTCAGTTGACTCATATGGAAACGGTTTAAAACAGGACCATGTTTAGTGAACCTTAAGAAATGGTTTGTTTTAGAGATAAAAACTGCATTATGTTTTACTGAGTATTTTTTTTGTAAAATAACGTTTTTGAGAAACTAGCATTTATGTTCTGACGGCACAGTGTGGCATTTTTGATAATTCCATGTATAATAAGCTAAATAGTTATGTTCAAGGCCAAATCTGCTACCTGCAGTGCAATCAGACATCCTCCTGATGTGTGGTCTCTTTCTAGATTCATTTGTAGCACAGTGTCTGGTAATATTGGCTCTGAATTTATTCTAATTAGCATAACAGCCACACGGTGTCACCAATAAATGCATTTCTCAAAAACGCTGTACATTACGAACAAATGGTTACTAAAATATATAGGCAATTTTTAATTATTTAACCCTCTGGCACTCACTAAACATATGTTATGGTCCACTTTAACCACTTACCAAGGCCATAGAAGCTTTTTAGATTCTACAACTGAAAGACAAGAATAAAAAAAACTGCAACAGATTTTCTCTTAAGTCTTTAAGATGTTGAATCTGCCAATGTTCAGTTTCAGACTAGTTGCTGTAGCATGTGTTTACACTCTATGTTAAATGAATACACATGTAATAGTAGCACTTCTGAATGGCCACTCTCATATGATCGAGATTTAAGTTGATAACAGGCAGGATTTCAACCTTAAATGGCTACAGCTGCATAGATAATTGAAAGATGAATGGAAAGCCAAGAAATAATATTATATATTTATTCTTGTATAGCACTTTCTAATTTTTTATGTTGCACTGTATGCAAACTTTTTAATGCACATTTACAATGATGTTATAAAAATATGTTACAGTTCTAGGGTAAAAATATGGCACCACAGGAACAAATAACAGTTCCTCAAATTCCCAGTGATTTAAACTCTTTTAATGTAAGAGAGATCTCCAGATCATCTCTTTAAAAAGGAGCACTTTTGAAAAATGCATGCTGCAGAGCGGTATTGTTTATTACTGGGCTGCACTGGTACCTATGAATGCATGCAGCATGCAATTTTTAAAAGTGTCCTTTTTTAAAAGAATGATCTCAAGGAACTTACAATCTAGTTTTGAAATGAGAGAAACAGGAAGATAAAGTAGCTTGTCTAAGGTCACAAGGAGATGATAGAGTTATCAATACAGGCTTTCCTGCTTCACCTTACACATTTGCCTTGCAGACTGGAAGTATATGTTAGGATGAAGTCCATGGAACTTCTTATTATGCGGTTTGATATGAAATGGAGGACAGAATGACAGAGGTGTACACAAGTTCTCTGCTACGCTACTAACAGGATGTACTTAAAAGGGTGCCCAGCAGGAGATCCTCCGGAATGTCCTTTGGCCAGACTGGTGGTCTAAGGAAAACGTTTGACACAGGGTCCCCTCCCTGCCTTGCTGGGGCTGTGAGGGCATCTGTGTTTGATAGAAAAGCTGCCTCCCATCCTGTTTGGTACACACGTACTGCCTGTATTCCCCTCATGGCAGCTATGGTCATACCCTCTGTCAAGTAATGAAATTAAAGTGCAATATTATACCAATGATTCTAAATGTGTTTAACAAATATTTCTTAGGTATGTGTCCTTTATACTGCATTAAAGTAAACCTACTTTTACTATTTTACATTGAAAATCTGTTGGACTCTATAGCTGGACAACTAAATTTTACTGAGTTGCATATTCATCTGGTCCTCAATGGTTTAATGTATCAAATCATAACTAAAGGTATATATAACACAGGTCACACATAATAAAAGAAAGGATAACTCTACAAGTATCAGGTTTAAATATCAGAATAAACATAAATGTATATATGGAAGATTATTTATACATATGGATTTTGTAAATTTTTTTCTGTTTGCTTATTTTATGATCACTATAAATGTCCATAGTCATGGGTATATGGCCTGTTAAACCTGTGATAAATGAAAAAGCTATCTGAGGTTTCATACTAGTTGGCTCTTGGACATTTGAAGCAGAAACATATTCCCAATAATTATTTTAACTCCTGAAGAAACATAAAGGATACATGCAAATCACATTATCTAATGCAGGCGTTCACAAACTTTTTGACATGATGCCCCCATTTTAGTTTCCACCAAGCCCTTGTAAGCCCTCTTTTTTAATACATGTAAACATTTCTTCATGTATTTCTATTATTTATTTTTAACATATTTTAAAGAACCCAACTCATTACACACCCTTTTCTTTTTGGAGATGTTTTTACAAACCAATATTGTAGACATACCAAATATGGTAGACATACCAAACGTATGGGTATCAACCAGGCAGACTGTGCTGTTCACAACCATTCTATTAGCCAGGTCACTTTCCAACAATGTGCATACTGTTATGGTGCATGACATTGCAGATGATTGCTGCGGAAACAGAGACTCCCCCCGGAAAAGCCTCTCTCTTATTCTGGGTGATAAAAGCCTCCTTTACATAGATGGACAATACAATTTCCCAACATGTCCACTGATTTAAATGGTGTCCCTAACCACCTGAATGCTAGAGAAATCTTTAGCACTCAAGAAGAGGTTAAAATCCCAATTTAAATCAAAGGAAAGTTTAATATCTCCCTTACAATACATTTGGTTTGCACCAGAACTGCCCAAGTTTTTATTTGTGCATAAGTACTTGTTCACACTTGCAATGTTAGTGCAGCATGTTGCGCACTGATTTAATAGCAAGAAAATAGGTAGCGATTCTGACTATCTGGCTATTCTAACTGCCCATTTTGCTGCACCTGAATATAGCCATTACTACACGTTTTTAGATTACAAGCTTCAACTCAACTGTGTTCATGCTTTCAGCACAGTTAATTACAGCAGAGATGCAGATCATTCACACTGGTGACCTGTACATTTTAATGATCATCACAATTCCAATGAACGATCAACCCACCTGGGCATCAGACGATAATAATATGGTTAATGCAGTTGTAGGCTTCCCATCAGCCATGCATCTGCTATGACCCTCCCTGATGGGAACTTGGCAAAATGGAGGAAAAAATGAAGGCGTTTTATGAAGATTATTTACTGTTATATTGCAGCCATAAGTGTGAATTTAGCCTAAAATTAAAGTGGAATTGTACGGTTCGTGTGCTCCAGAATTGCTCTAGTTTGTTTTAATACATATGATGATTTTTACATTTCCTACACCATAATAGTTGCAATGAGTACATTCTTGGAAAAATTTACAAATGTGTTTGTGTCCCTGGCAACCGGAACTCACCATTATTTTAAGAATGCAACATCTGAAAAGACTACAAAAGACACTTCATTTGTAGACTTTTCAAATGCTGCATTCTTAATATAATGGTGAGTGGCAATTGTCAGGGACACAAGTGCATACCTTAAGAATGACTGGGGGTTGTGAGCTTTGTAAACAGACACTAGCGAGTTCAATACAGAGAAGGCACTTTAGGAAGGACGTACCTTCAGATGCTTTTATACCTACAGTTTTAGTGTTTATCCAGTTACTACAGAATTGTAAAAGCAAAGGAAGTGAAGGGAATGTTAGCAAACTTTCAAACAAATCTCTGTATGTATTTGTTCTACAATACATTCTCGCAATATCTTCTGCTGTCAACCATGCTAGGTGACCTATTGCCTATATGTATAAATCATTTTCTTTCCTTTAGTACTGAGTCAGCTGTGTTTACAGCTAGATAAAAGATGCATTTGTGTTGTTGAATGTGTTGGTTTTAGTTAAATACACTGAGGTTATAAAGTAGTGACATCATCTTACTAAATGCAGTCTTCCTAATTGCCTTTGGTGAGAAGAAATCTGGATGGTCATTTATTGGCTTCTTTAACCCTTTAAATGAAAATGAACACTTTCTAATAGTAAACTTCCATTTTTCTTACTATGATCAGAAAATCCTAATAGCCCTATGATTTTGCCATTATGCCTTTGTTCAATCAGTTCTAGAACATATCTCCCAAATGTCACTCTTTAGTTGGCACAGTCCATCTTTTCAGACTCAAATCCCTCTGTCTATTTTCCACCCTAGTGTTCCTCTTTTTATGAGATCAGACTGTGTGGTGTGCATATAAGTGTATCACGTTGCTCCACAGCAATAAAACTCAAATTAATGTTTAGATAAACTTCAGTAAATGTGTTTATAAAATAGTCTATGTAAATAAAGTACTTTGTTCTAAATCATTAAATAAGTTACACAGAGGTGTCAATAGGTCATACCCTAAATATTCTCAGTAATGCCCTGCCCACCAGTCACGCTCCCAACAACATCCCCTAAAACTAAAGTGTCCCCCTTTTGGCCATTTTAAATGTTGGGAGGTATGCTAGCTGTTGTGTCCATGGAGGGAGACATGATAATTGCTAGAAGAACCAGAGCTCAGACTTTGCATATAGTAATCTTAACCCTTTAAGGATCTGAAGGTTGTGCAATGTATTGCAAGGAAATGCTTTGCACGTCCCTCTTGTCCTTAAAGGGTCATCTATGTTAACACATTCTGCCAGCTTCAGTCAGAAAAAACTGCCAGCAACTATCATACCTCCCTCCATGGATATGTCATCAAGGAGCAAAACCAAAATTCATAGTGGCCATTAGGATTCCCTGGTCATATTATGGTACATGGGGAGGTTATATTTAGGAGGTGTTAGGGTTCCTTTAAGTGCCAGAGTCCACACCTCTTACCATGGCTAGAGGGATTTTGTAAACCTACTAAATAGAGGTCTGAGTGGAGCAAATATATTTTACTGTAAACCAATATTTATATTTTCATATAAAGAACATTAACACGTAATAATGAAAATTGGTGGTATATCATTAAATAACGTGTACTAACAGATGGTATCTGTTAAAAAAAGAAAGTGATTTGATAACTACTGTGATTTAAACTGTTAAGCTTGCATAACTATAGTTAGAGACCTTTAGATTAATATTTGAAAGTTTCTGGTTTACTGCTCCTCTAAGATTGCAAAAAGAAGGTAGTTACTCAAAGAAGACTAAGTTAGTGGATGTTTAATTTGGCTACATTGTGGGTTCTATAGTACTGATTTGGAAAGTGTTAAGTGTAACTTTCTGAATGAGGGCTTGGTTATTTATCAGGCACTATTAGGTGACCCTCTTTTCTGTCTTTTTTCTATGTATGATTTCCTAATGGATGTTCCTGGGAGCCTCCCATTGAAGAAACCTGATACAAGGAGATCGTCTATTGATACTGTTGTTAGGAAAGTTTAATATTTCTCCTGCATATTTTTCCAGTCAACACATGTGTTTGTCTGAATATGATACTTGTAGCACTCTATTGGTGAAGGGCATTGGTGTTTTCTACATCACCCATACCGTGTTACACTAGGAGAGCCTCCTGTCTTCTTTTCATTTTTTTATCCTTGCTTGCAGTGGGCCAAGTGTATTGGGAAGCAGTCAATCAGATTAGGGATGGGGTCATTTGAGGAGTGGAGTTGTGGCCATGGGTGGACCTAAGGGCACCTAAAATGCCATGCCTAGGGGCACCTTGGATGTAATTCTGGCCCTGTGGGTAGATATAAAGGAGGTCTAGTGCAGGAAATTCATGAAGTTCACTCCTCTGTTTATATCATGACTATGAGGCTTCATCAGAACATGCAACATGTGATATGGGTCAATAAGATCTGCTCATATCCCCCTAACTATTGAAAGAGATGGGGTGGTGTGACAGTACCAGTGGAACCCCCTCTGGGTGTCCCTGTCAGTCACTGCTTCCTTCAATCCTGTGCAAGGCTGCTCTGCTGGAATATCACAGTTTTCCCCCACAGTCACCAGGCAAGACTAGTGTACTGTTTTAGAATCAGCTCACTTTATTTAATGGAACACACAGCTTATATACACTTACAGAGACTCTTATCAAGATCAGCATGTAAACTAGGACTTGGGACAGTGTTTCTACGCTTGACCAATCAGCCACCAACACCCTTATCAAGATAAGCATGCACATTAGGACTTGAAAAATAGACATTCTTAACTGGCTCATAAATAACCTCCCCTGATTGGTCAAGGAAGCACAGGAAGAATCATTAACATTCCCTAGCACAGACCTGGAGTATATTGGAAGCAACACCCAACCCCCACTATCTCTGCACTCTAGCTCCTAGCTACCAAATCCTGTTACAGACTTTATATTATAACCACACACACTATTACATTACTACACAATATACAATACAATGAGCAATATATCAAATGTTATAGTCCTGGAGGTGAACGTCACCACATGTCCCTGTGCTGATTCCCCCAGTCAGTCCAAGGGCAGTCCTTTTCTGAAACACCCTTTGCCTATCAAGAAGCACAGGATGACTTGGACCCACGAGGGGACTGGGATGCTGGGAAAGCTGCTTCCCCATAGTCTGTAGGAAAGGGGCTGGCCCCCAGGTCCCTCCAGGAGCCAAGGGCCCAGTGGTTTCCATGACATTTCTCCCCCTTCGGAAGGAGACTAACACCGGAGGCAACCCCAGATGGGTGGACTCAGAAGTTAGTCAGTATATCCAGCCTCCCAATGCCAGCCCCAAATCGGTACTCTAAACAAGTTGCCCATGCAAGAGCAGCACTCACCCAGTATCATGGTGCCCGTGCTCTGGTCTGTCACTCTCTGTGTAGTGTGCTCCCATTGGCTGAGCTTAGTTTGGCCCGGCCAGTATGGCTTTCTTATACCAGGCCTCTGGCACCTGTCAGGTGCCCTTTTGTGGTGTTCCTGTACCAGTGCTACTGTGTTGCTGTGTTCCTGCGTTCCTGTGTACCGACTTGGACCATTTGACTACTCCTTCTGGTTCCTGCTCCGTGATTCGACCCGGCCTGGCTGACGTTCCTGCTCCGTGACCTGACCCGGCTTGTCTGACGTTCCTGCACCATGATTCGACCCGGCCTGGCTGATGTTCCTGCTCCGTGACCTGACCCGGCTTGTCTGACGTTCCTGTGCTGAGTTCCGGCCAGCGATCCTGATACTGTTCTCCGATTGGGCGACATTCTTACTTCCGCAAGTGCTGGTCAAGCAGACTGAGTGTTGTGGCCTCCATCCCACTGAGCATTGCGTTAACACTTGCAGAGCACTGTGGCCTCCATCCCACTGAGCATTCTGTTAACACTTGCAGAGCACTGTAGCCTCCATTACACCGAGCCTTCCGTTAACACTTGCAGAGCACTGTTGCCTCCGTTACACTGAGCCTTCCGTTAACACTTGCAGAGCACTGTAGCCTCCATTACACCGAGCCTTCCGTTAACACTTGCAGAGCACTGTTGCCTCCATTACACTGAGCCTTCCATTAACACTTGCAGAGCACGGTTGCCTCCGTTACACTGAGCCGTCCATTAACACTTGCAGAGCACTGTTGCCTCCGTTACACTGAACCTTCCGTTAACACTTGCAGAGCACTGTTGCCTCCGTTACACTGAGCCGTCCATTAACACTTGCAGAGCACTGTTGCCTCCATTACACTGAGCCTTCCGTTAACCCTTGCAGAGCACTGTTGCCTCCATTACTGCACCGGTCGGGTGCAATTGGCTGTTGTCCATCAGCTCTTGCAGTGCACAGTGTCTCCATTACCACACCGATCGGGTGCTATTGGCTCTAGTCTATCTGCTCTTGCAGTGTACAGTGTTTCCGTTACTGCACCGGTCGGGTGCTATTGGCTCAAGTCCCTCAGCTCTTGCAGTGTACAGTGTCTCCGTTACTGCACCGGTCGGGTGCTATTGGCTCTAGTCTATCCGCTCTTGCAGTGTACAGTGTTTCCGTTACCACACAGGTCGGGTGCTCGTGGCTCAAGTTATTCTTGCTCTAGCAGAGTATTGTGGCCTCTGTTTCTGCTCAGCACAGGGTATACGGCTCAGTCCTGCTTTACAGACTAGGTGCTTCCACATCTCGCACCACAGTCTCTTGCTACCATTACCATCATACTGGGCATTGTCAAACACGTCGCATCAGAGACTGATTACAATTTATGAACTTTGTGCTGAAGTTGCCTAGTATTGCCTGATCTTTGACAATATCTACCTCTATACCATTGTATACTGGCCTGTGTGGGCATATGTACATGATTGATATTTCGCTGAGATTCACTATAAGCCTTAGTGGGTATTCGCATTGCGTCTTTTAATAAAACTGTGTTTTATTCTAACCTACTGTGTCTGAGTGTCGTACAAACCGTTACACCCAGCCGACCTCTGCCTCTCCCAAAGAACATATCTGCCGCTGGAGAGAAGGGCCAACTGCACCTTCTCCCTGGAGTCCTCTCAGCTGCTGGACAGTAGGTAGGGTGGTCAGGGAGACAGAGCCGCTGGGGTGGACCTTTGTCCCACTCACCAGGGCATGGGTGACAGGGCCACTGGAGAGGACAGGTGCCCCACTCTCCAGGGCAGGGGTGACAAAGCCACTGGGGAGCACGTCAGTCCCACTCCACAGGGCAGGAGTGGCAGAGCCACTGTCTTCTCATTATGTGGTTTGATATGAAATGGATGACAGAATGACAGAGGTATACACAAGTTCTCTGCTATGCCACTAACAGGATGAACTTAAAAGGGGTCCCAGCAGGAGATCCTCCAGAATGTCCTTTGGCCAGTCTGGTGGTCTGAGGAACACTTTTGACACAGGGTTCTCTCCCTGCCTTGCTGGGGCTGTGAGGGCACCTGTGTCTGATAGAAAAGCTGCCTCCCATCCTGTTTGGCTGGGCTAATACACACGTACTGACTGTAATCCCCTGATGGCAGCTATGGCCATACCCTCTGTCAAGTAGTGAAATTAAAGCGCAGTATTATACCTATGGTTCTAAATTTGTTTACCAATTATTTCTTAGGTGTGTATTCTTTATACTGCATTAAAGTAAACCTACAATAAATACTATTTTTACATTGAAAATCTGTTGGACTCTATAGCTGGACAACTGATCTTTACTGAGTTGCATATTCCTGAGGTTTGAGGGCTAACTTTGAATGTATTAGGCCTCAACCCAGTGAGAGAGACCACCTGGCCAACTATAATAGTAGCTCAAGCTGGTGGTGCGATGTTAGCTCCTTCAAGCCAAATGACCTGACAGTTCACAGTGCACCCCTACTCCTAGCTTTTTTTAAGGCTTCAGACCCTCCTCCAACCCATGATTCAACTCTCCCTCACCAATTGTCTCTCCATCCCTCAATAACCTTCCCTTCTTCCCATAAATTGCCTTCCTTTTCAACAATCTCCTCTACCTTCCACATTTATATTCTGTTTGCTCCATGTGGTGCTCTCTCATATATTTGCATTGAGAACGAGATACTATTCAAGAGATAGTAATCCTTATTATTGAAAAGATATATTGCAGGGTTTATCCTGCTGAGTAAAACTGAGTACTCCCACTGCTGACAGGTTTTATTCAAACATTTCTGTAGCTCACACTTGTATGTTCTGGGTGTAGTATCTCCATGACCTGAAATAGTACAGTGGTAATGTCACTGCAGCACCCTGTGGTAGATTATGATGAACTGACCATAATTGTCCGTAGTCTAATGTTGTAACAGCTCCGCCATAAAATGTCAGGTCATAAAAGTACTGAACCCCCAAAATGCTACTTTAACCTATTGTTATAGTCAGCAGAATCAACCATGCAATTTTTGTATTTCCATAATAACCAGTTCTGTCTCTTTCAGAAATGATTTCTATAGAAAGGAAACTACATATATATTACAAAACATAGACAGACATTCCTGGCTGTTATATGAATGACACCAAAGTAATTTAATCTGTTAAACAAATTAAGAGCCATGTATTTCTAGACCTTAGTTCCCCTTTATTTAACTGATCTCTTGTTAATTTAGGTGCCATGGTATTGTGTGGATTTTTTACTATGTTATTCATATGACAGGATATTGTAGGACTTTCTGTAGATTTGCAATCCTTCATTATTTTAATTCAATTTGGATGAGATTTGGGTGGGATTTGCTCTTCTATTTATTTTTCTGACACTATATTGTTGGGGTTAATCTCTTCAGATTGTATGATAGGCAGGCAAAAGGTATTTAAAATTCCACAAACACAACTGCTGAGTCCATATAACACACCTTGCTGTATCAGAAATGACTTGATAAGTTACAATACATTTACTGACCTACACTGTGAGGCTGATATACAAACCAACAGGACTAAACTTGTGTCAAACTAGCTGTATCATTGGGGCAAAACATGGCAATTGATTAACTGGAACTTTAAACTCCTTCAATGCTAGAAAGATCTATGGCACATTGCTAAGCAATTTGTTGGAGACCTTTCTAGCATTCAAGGTTTTAACATTTCCATTTAAATAAACATAACTTTTGAACATTTTATTTTTTTCCTATGGTGCCATTAGTTTGACCCATGCATTTTAAAATGCGTCTGTCTATGTAGAATGGTGTAATAGTTACCTTACAATAAAGGTAATTAAAATCATGAAAAATGTTTATAACATTTACAGTGTTGTACATTTTATTGTCTAAAGGACAGTTTTCATCTGATAGTTGTTTTATCTCCTGATCTGGAAACATACCTGCTGATTAAGTCAGGGCTGCATTGCATGTCCACACAGACAAACAGGAGACTAGAAGGACACCTTCAATAGCCCTTTGGTTTATCTGTTTTGCACCACATGGGGCAGTTTCCTGTTCTGCTCAATGCAACTCCCATAGACCTTTTGTATTGGGCTTGCAAGTTTGACTGTGGGTCTATGTGGAATGCACATGTAAACCTGGAGTTTGTGGCTAAGAGTGACTGAGTGAGACTTCCAATTTGTGTTTGAGCTGAAGGGGTCAGTTTGCTAACCCCATAAATGACTGACGAACTGAGCCATTTCAGGCCTACACAGGGTAGCCCAATGCCTTTTTTGCTATGTCTGCTCCCACTGGAGTAGACAGTAAAACATGATAATTGCCCTTCAACTCTTTTAAAATGCTGGAACAGTGAAATAGTACAGCTATCATACTAATTAGGCTCCTGTCTATTTGAAGAATTATTAGTAATCAGTTTATTATTTTTATAACATCATTCCCATCTTGCTTTTTAAGCACTTAATTGGGCAATTAATTTTTACTGTTATTAATAATGTGAAAAGTGTTCTTTGAGGGAAAATCCTAGTTCATTTGGGACAGGTACCATGTTTTCTATCTACAAGACAAACATGATTATGCTGTATCTGGTTGTTATCAAGTCTTTGGCTGCTGATTAAAGTTACTGAAATCATTCCAATAGAGATGAATAAATAGATTGCAGTTCTTTTAATCACTATAACAGCTCTCATCAGTGCAGTTACCCATGTAACAAATAGAAAATTAACAATCATGTCTGTTGTCTGTTTCAGTGAGGTGAGAATTTTAATATATGTAACCCTTTGAGTTCCTGAGGAGTATCCAATGCATTGTTTTGTGATGTGTTGGACAGCCCTCTGGCACTCAAAGAGTTAACACAAACCACCACCACCACCACCACCACCACTATCATATACTAGAAACAGACAATAACCCACAATGTTACATAAAACATTAATACTCCTTCTTTCCTAAGAAAAAAAAACTGTGCCATATGTATTTATTTACCCAGCTGGGATGAAATCTTTTAAGCCTTCTTTCATTTGCAAATTAGACCTTTTTTTTTAGTGTTCTAATAAAAACATTTGTAGTCAATAAAGGGATTCCTGAACTGAAGCACTTCACACATTTTTCAAATACTTTAACCCTTTAGGGCTAAAGAGGTTTCTAAATAATTGTTTTAGAAGGGGGTGAAAGGAAGACTAACACCTAAAAAATGAAATGGGTTGATATATCATTAACCCTTGAGTGCCAGAGCAGTATGTTCAACGGGTTAAATGCTTTACAATGCATTGCATGCCTCTCTTGGTCTTAAGGGGACATGAGAGAAAAGAGCCAATGCAATTCATTGATTGAGATCAGTACCTACTGCTCTTGTATTTAGGGGGGCTTCCACTGTATCTCATGCAGTTGAGAGATAATAGATAATTATCATCTCAAAGATGTCTATCAAGATTGCTATGGCAATGATAGACAGGGAACCCTGCAAAAAGCAATAATTGGTGTCCCTACAGAGCATATATTAGGCTCGAATTTTCTAGGCCTCTGAAAATGAATACGTTATTTCACCGATGCTAGTATGTCATACATGGTATTTAAGTGTATAAAAAAAACAATTATGTTTTAGGTGTTGGTGTTCAGTTAAGCAAATATTGGTAATTTAGCACCCATCAGTACAATCTCTTTAGATATTCTGATATCTATGGCCTCATTCAGGAAGCAAAAGATGACAGATTCTGAAGTAGACCAACTACATCATGGGGGAGAAAACAGCAGTATGTTGTTGATAAAATAAGTATGGTATAAATCAACCTTTGTAATACAAATGGGAAGTTGCACTGAGGTGTGATAAATAGGTAATAAAGTGGAGGTTACTCCTTCAGTTCCTGTTTTATTCTATTGAGTCAATGCACATGATTTCTCAAGAGGTAGATATCTTAGTGCATAGGTTCCATAGAATAACATAAGAACTGGAGAAGTGATATCACTAGAGAAGTCATCTCCACTTTATCACCCGTTTATCACATTTTAGTGTTCAGGATGTTCAGGAGCTTCTCCTGAAGAAAAGGTCAGAGGACTTAGAAACTATGGATTGGTGAATGTCACATTTTTTCCTTCCTCGAATTTTGGAAGAAAACTGGAAGTTTGCTCCCTTTTCCGCAAAAATTCCAGGAAATAGAAGAGTGGGAGGGTTAGACTCTTTGGCTAAACTAGTGAAGGTTGGGGGTCTATATGTGGTTCTATGACTACCATGGGATGAAGATGGAGGTGATAGTATGAGTGGTTCTATGATACACGGCTGGTGGTTGCAGCAGAAAAAATAGCAGAAAAACACCTTTAGTAGAAATTCATGCAGAAGGCAAAAAGTGCAATTTTTAGGATAAAGTTGTCCATCTCTAATAGGAACACACTGATAAATTGCTATACAGCCTTTTTTAACATTCATCTGTGTATTAAATACAGGTAGAAGCATATATTAATTTATTTTGGGCGGTTTATTCTCTTGAAAATGGTACATTGTAATTTTGTTCTGCACGATATTTCATTTTAAAACATTGAAACGTACAATCAATTATTATTAGGTGACATTGGTTTTATTATAGGAAATATTTTTAAGAAAAATAAAAAACTGAAATATGTTCTTTCATAAGTAATCAAACCCTATACATTAATACAGGGTTGAGACCCATTTTAGTACAAAAACAACTCTAAGCATTTTGGTATAAGAATGTACCAGCCTTGCACAAAGTTTAGGAGTGATTTTGGCCCATTCTTCTTGGCAGATTTGCTCCAGGTTATTCAGGTTGTTTGGAAGTCATTTGTGGACCGCAATTTTCAAATAGTTCCACAGATTCTTAATGTGATTGAGATCAGGACTTTGGATCACTCTAGGATATTTACCTTTTTGTTCTTGAGCAACTCCAATGATACTTTTTCCTTTTGCTTGGGATCACTGTCCTGCTGAAAGATGAATTCCTCCCAAATTTCAGTTTTTTATTGAACTGAATCAGGTTCTCTTGTAGTACTTCCCTGTATTTTGTTCCATCCGTTCTTCATTAACAAGTTGCCCAGTACCTGCTGATGAGAAACATCACCACAGAATGACGCTGCAACCACTCTTCAATGTTGGGATGGTGACTTGAGGCATTGGCAGAGTTAGGTTTGCGACATTTATAGTAATTTGACTTTTGGACAGATGGCTCTATCTTGGCCTCATTTGACCACAAAACATTTTCCCATATCTCACTTGGGTCACTTTCATGCTTTCTGGCAAGCTCCAAATGTGCTTCCACTTGGCACTTTTTTTTAATAACTGCTTCTTTGTTGTCACATTGCTATAGAGGCCAGTATTACAGAGAATTATTGATCTTGATATGGTTGACTGGTGCACTATTACTGCACTCCCAGTCACAAAACTCTGTAGTTCCTTCAAAGTTATTGTTGGCCTCTCATGTCTTTCTTGACAATGTCTGGTTGGTGTGATGCAGTTTCTACTCCCTGATAATTCATACAACTGTATTCACTGGGGTATCTAAACACTTGGTTATAATTCTGTATCCTTTTCCTAATCAATGCAATTGTATTCATTTATCTGTAACTCCTGTAGAATCCTGAAGATCTACAGCCTGGTCAATGATCCTTCAACAATGAGGTTTTCATCCTGAAATTGTGACAGCAACCTTAATGGTTCACAGGTGGAAGCCAACTGTAAGGCAAGTTTGTCTTTGTTATGACAATTTCTTTCATCTGTGTAAAGTGGGATCTTCCACAGAACAGGGGTTGAATACTTATATAATCAGCATATTTCAGCATATTTTATTTTTCTCAGTATATTAAATGTCACCTTGGAATAACTGAGTTGAGTTTCAGTGTTTTAAAATAAAATATCATACAGAACAAAGATTTTTCATTCATTATTGCATGTGTATTTTGAGTTGCTCTGCTTGATACCTGTTTGGAATTGGTGCTTCCTGAGAAGGACAGGTTTCTCGCCCAGCATATGCTTATACTGGTTTACATGCTGTACATTCTGGTGGATACATCATGTATCACTTTGGTTGATTTATACCACACTTATTTTATCACGAATAGAGCTCCTCTGTTGTTTATTTTCTGTTTCTTATATTTCTTAAGGCTTTGATCTTTGGAGAGGGGAACATCTGTACTGGAGAAGTTTATCTGAGTGGAGTAAGTATAATAACCTCCAAAAGTGAGTTAGTTACACATCACATTGTGGTGCATCCAATTGTGAGAAGCCTTTTGGCTTTTTCACTTATTTTGGATATTTTTACTTTACTACAATATGTATATCCATTGTTTTATTCTTTTATTGATTCAAATGGGGCTTTTATTCCTTTTGATGTTACAGAGGTCTCTAATGCATTATAAAGCAACGCTTTGGAGAATGCTCTAGAATTCAAAGGGTAAAAGCTCAATTGTAATCAATGGTTCAGATGATGTACTACAGAATTGCTGCTCTTTTTTTCATTCTGCATAAGGCCCCTTGCCATCCAGTGGGTTAAAAGCTCCATTTAAATCAATGGGAAATTTGGAAAATTGTGTCTCCTTCATGTAATATATGTGAAAGCTCAAAGGAAGAAATCAATAAAATCCAGATGAATGCAATTCTGCTTTGTAGAATGTTAAGTTTAAGAAATTTCCAAGCCAATGGTTTAACTCAGCCAGACTTCTGGAAACCTTTGGGAATTAATGTACTTAGTGTATTTGTCACAATCATAATGTTAGCTGCAATATAAGACATGTAACATGTATACTGTACGTTTTCTGTTTTATGTCAAAGACGTATACATTGTATGAATAAATCTAAGTAACTGGAGAAAAAAATGACATTTTTTGCCATTTTCTGTATTTTATGTAAAGTGTAATCTATTCTTTATGGGCTCTAGATATGAGCCACAGAGTCTTAATGGGAAATCCAATTTACACACAATTCAGAACTGTTATTGTCTTTGGTCTTTAGTCTTAAAGATATTAGAGATGTTTATAGTATTGCTTAACAATGCATTGTGCACACTTCTGGTCTGGTCCACAATGGGTTGTGTGATTTAGACAGTGATTTATAAAAATCTGACTGAAGCACAAGGCCAGAGTTTTTCCTGTTAGTAAATATTTATACCAGGTAATAGACTGGTGAAACTACACAGTGGGGGAAAAAAATTTATATCACTGATTGCAATGCAGTGAAAAAAGTGGAAAAAAGCTGAAAAACTGCAGTTTTAGCAGAAATTTCAGCAGAAGGCATTAAGTGCTGTTTTTTGCATGTTTCACTTTTGAGACAGAAAGTTTTGCCCTAGAGGCATCCTTAGTTTATGCAGTAGTAAATTGCCTATAACCATTTTTTTTCTTACTAAAAAAAAGGTTACTGTTCCTTTATATTTAAAAATATTCTGTGGGACAAATTTATCAAATAAATTTCATTTGTTTTCTTTTCCAGTCTTTGCTACATCAATCAATTGAAGACATTCACATATATTGAAAATGACTGGCAATTCAATAATATTTGATATTACGTATAATCTCAACAGAATATACAATATGACTATATAAGAAAACAGCTGGAATGTTACAACAGTTCTATTTTAATTGACTTACAGTGTATTGGTCTTGATCCAGCTATAAATACCATTGAATTGAATAACAGTTAAATCCAGAATTCATTGCATCAATGCTTGATAAATATTCCTTTCTGGTGAACAATACCATGGAAAATAACCTACTATTTTTCTGGTCACGATTAGAAATGTTGCTGTATGTGTTGGAATCTCTCCAAAATATGTAAAAATAAATGTTCAAGGACTCTCAGTTCACAGGGATCAATGTAGAAGATTAATTTGGAATTATTCAAACATCTGTAAATGTACAAGATTGCAAAGGACAATAGCCATATAACTTAATTTCTTTATAAAATACCTGATGTGCCTAGTAGTGCTATGTCTATTTTTAATTTGAATTGTTCTATACTACTCTGAGTGAGTCAGAGGCCAGAGGTCAAGGGAAGCACACCGAGGACACACTAAGCGAACCCACAGACAGACCCAGAGGTCAGACAGGTGCGGGTAGATACAAGCCCGGGTCATACACAGAGCAGGTCCTCAGACAGAGCCAGTGGTCAGCACGGTAGCGGGTAGTCAGACAAGTCGGGGTCATACGCCTAATGAGTCCTCAGGCAAAACCAGTGGTCAGCATGGTAGCAGGTAGTCAGACAAGCCGGGGTCATACATGAGAGAAACTAGACAGAACCAGAGGTCAGCATGGATTGGGTAGTCAGACAAGACGGGTCATACATGGAGCTAATACTCAGACAGGCACGGATCACAACGAAGCAAGCAGAAGCTATCAGAAACATCACGTAAGGGCAATGGATCCCAGGCATAGGAAGGTATATAAAAGAGCAGAAAGAGGCTGAACCCAATTAGGGAAAGTAGCATAGGCCCATAAACAGGCGTCCAGGCCAGTGCCTGTCCATGCGAGTAAAGAGGAATTAGCCGCCACCATGCCACCCGACACACCACTAGGGAAGGAAGCACAGGCTCACGCCAATGTGGGAGACTGTGATAGGTGTTACCTATCATTTTTTTTTTAAATTCTTGTATACAGTTATGTTAGGTTGATTTCGTGGGTACAACTATGTTGTGAAGGGTGTGTTAGTAGTACTATAGAGTTAACACATACATACATACACACACATATACATAGAGACATGCACATACATGTATAAATACACACGCAAAGATACAGTACATATTATTATACATCAATATGTGGTGTGTATATACACACACGCATACATACATACACACCATATATTGGACAATTAAATCAGTGGTCCGCCGCTGTATCAATGGTCTGGCATTTCACCTACATAGTGAATGGTTAACCCTCTCAATGACTCGCCACTCCAACAGACTGCAGAAATACAATTAAAGCGTAACTACCACCGCTAACAAACTTGCCCCCCAATAATTCCCCTCTGGCGACTAGCTGCTCAGTAGCGCTAATCGCCAGAATTATTACTGCATTAACGAGAATTATCGATTGCTCCCGGGCTGAAAGGCAGGAAGGAGCTCAGACATCTTTCCATAGTGACGTTTGCATGCCTGCGCTGTCAGTCCCAGCTGGCTCTAGGAAGCGTTGCTAGGAGCAGGCACGCAGATGTCACTATGGAAAGATAGTGACAGCTAGTCGCAGCTAGTCGGCAGATGGGGGGGGCATGTTTGTTAGTGGTGGTAGTTCTGCTTTATGTCAAATCAAAAGTTGATGTTAGTTATTTACGATATTATTTGTAATGATATCACTTATCCTTACAGCACCAGAGAACTCATTGTGTGTCAACGCATTGGTTAGTTCTAGGGCACAGAAAGGGTAAATGAACAACACTTCCAACGGCATTTAGCACACTTGGCCCTTTTCTCAATCATTAAAACCACACACCTACTGCATCCATCTTCCCTTCGTCATTATACGCACAACCCCTTGCATCCACCCTAATGAAAAGAACTCACTTAACAAATAAATCACCAGACAGCACAAGTGTTTGGAAATGGAACAATGAGAGGAAAAGTGAAACAAAACATGTATGATAATGCAGTGCAAAGCACATTTAAAAAGAGGAAAGAAATTACCATGCTATCTCCACGTCCGGAGACACTGAAACCTTCCCTTGCAATCCAAGTGACACCACTACGCACATCACCCAATTGCATTCAACCAACAGTTTTCTTTTTTAAACAATTAAACTTTATTAGTGATGGTAGGCAACACAGGTACTTTATAAAAAGTGAACTTGTATAAGCCTTTGAGGGGAGGAATGATTACCCCTCTTGCAGTGAAATAGTTACACAGAGACAAAGCAATGCATATGACACAGTGATATTATTACATGACGTTAGAGAATGGAGCATGATAGCATTTGCAAGAAATTAATATGTGTTCATGGAGCACAAAATGCTCTGAGGTCTTTTCAGGCTGGAGTGGTGCTTCACTGGGGATGGGATGAGAGCACGACAGAACATTAGTGTGGTAGAGGATATGGAAAAAGTGAGCAAAAAGGCATTCATCTTGTATTTATCCTTTAACCCTTTGAGTGCTAGAGGGGTACACAATGCACAGTACTGTGCGAAAGTCTTAGGCAGGTGTGAAAAAATGCTGTAAGAATGCTTTCAAAAATAGACATGTTAAGTGTTTATTTTTATCAAATAACAAAATAATAGTGAATGATCAAAAGAAAAATCTAAATCAAATCAATATTTATTGTGACCACCATTTGCCTTCACAGCAGCATCAATTCTTCTAGGTACACTTGCACACAGTTTGTTGAACTCGACAGGTAGGTTGTTCCAAACATCTTGGAGAACCAACCACAGTTCTTCTGTGGATTTAGGCAGTCTTAGATGCTTATATCTTTTCATTTAATCCCAGACAGACTCAGTGATGTTGAGATCAGGGCTCTGTGGATGCCATACCATCACTTCTTACTTACTTCTGATCAAATTCCCAGATCCATTTGCAGAAATGCAGCCCCAAACATGCAAGGAACCTCCACCATACTTCACTGTTGCCTGCAGACACTCATTTGTGTACTACTCTCCAGCCCTGCCTTCTGCTACAGCCATATGTTTAAAATTTTGACTCTTCAGTCCAGAGCACATGCTACCATTTTTCTGCACTCAATTTCCTATGTTTTCATGTATAGTTCAGTCAGCTGGCCTTGTTTCTACATCGGAGGCATGGCTTTTTGGCCATAAGTCCTCCATGAAGACCAGTTCTGACCAGACTTCTCCGGACAGTAGAACAATGTACCAGGATCCCACTGTTTTCTGCCAATTCTGAGCTGATGACACTGCTGAAAACTTGAAAAACACAGTTGCTGCTTATTTACAAATAAGAAAAACTCCCAACCAGAGTTTGCACTCACCATGCCCTTTTAGGACCGGAGGACCTGGTGCAGCTCTCCACAATCGCAGCCGCGATTCCACAGACAAGAGGACAACAGGAGGAAAGCGCATACAGATCCACCGAAGAATTTTCAGCCAATTCCAATAAAGTTAGGCCGAGTTCTGTGCACCTTAAGTTGTATTCATTCATGGATGTTTTTATGAATATACAATAAAGTGTTAGACTTTTAACTTTATTGGAATTGGCTGAAAATTATTTGGTGGATCTGTGTGCGCTTTCCTCCTGTTGTCCTCTTGATGGCACTGCTGGACATCTTCCGATTGCAAAGGGAAGTAAGCATGATGTGTCTCATCTGCAGCACTAAGTTTCGTTGGCCAACCACTGTGTCTACGGTTCTCAACATTGCCTGTTTCTTTGTGCTGTTTCAAAAGAGCTTGGACAGCACATGTGGAAACCCCTTTCTGCCTTGAAATGTCTGCCTGGGAGAGAACTTACTGATGCAGTATAACTATCTTGTGTCTTGTTGCAGTGCTCAGTCTTGCCATGGTGTATGACTTGACAATAAACTGTCTTCAGCAACCTCACCTGGTTAGTTTGGCTGTTCCTCCTCACCCAGTTTTATTCCTCCTGCACAGCTGTTTCTGTTTCAGCTAATGATTGTGTTTTAACACACATATTAAATTGATGATTATTAGCACCTGTTTGGTATAATTGTTTAATCATACACATGACTATATACCTACAAAATCCCTGACTTTGTGCAAGTTCGCCTAGAAGAATTGATGCTGTTTTGAAGGCAAAGGGTGGTCACACCAAGTATTGATTTGATTTAAATTTTTCTTCTCTTCACTCACTATCATTTTGTTAATTTATAAATATAAACCATTAACATATCTATTTTTGAACGCATTTTACTTTATAGCATTTTTTCACACCTGCCTAAGACTTTTGCATTCACCTCTGTCTCTGTTCAATTTGTTGCTTCATCTCCCCCTCCCTTTTATTTCCTCTTTTGACTCCCCCTCTCCTTTCCACAAAAAACTCCAAAACAATCAGACCTCATGGTGGGGCATCAGGCCCCACCTGATGCCTCCCAACTACTGATCCCCTAGCCAGTTCAGCTGGGAGATCAATAGAGGTGATGTGGAGGAGCAACACAACTCCCCATACTTCCATTCTACACAGAGAAGCCTGGTAGGAGTGGGCATGATCGGCAATCTCACTTCAATGAGAGAAAGTCTCCCTCGTTGACCTGAGTGGGTTTCCTGATTATGCCCAGTCCTATTTGCACCGAGTAGAATGGAAGCAGCTCTATCATTCCCCCTGCATCCTCTATTAATCTACCAGCCAAATTGTTTAGGAGATCAGTAGTGGAGAGGGCAAAGAGGTTCGCTGCATGAGCGAAGCCATGCCAGACTCCTGCTAGTAATGTTCTACAATTGTCTGCTGCTACAGGACTTTTATCAAGGGCATGGGTTCAGTGTCACCACATTATCATTGAATTTCTTCATCAAATAGGAAAGTGGTCTTCACTTCACTTATGCTATGATAATATTTGGATATCACATATAATTATACATTAATAAATGTGGTGCCCCCTAAGAAACAGACCAGTTTCACAAACAGTGTAGTGAATGGCACAAAAATCACTTAACACCTAAGAGTCCTAGATACAAAACAAAATATAATATAGAATTATAGTATTTGAGAATATTAACCCTTTGAGTGCCAGAGAGGTATTTAATGCATAGTAACACACTCAAAGGGTTAAAACCAGTTAAAAACAGCTGCTAATCCAAACAATATTCCTATATCCTCCTACAATAGATTCATGCTATAGTTTGTAATATTTCCTTGTATGTCTCATTTCTAAGTCTTAGGTGTTTTTATTGAGGACATTTTGCACCATTCACAACAACACTATTGTTTGTGATTTGTCTCCATTTACAGCAACTCAGCATTTCAGTCAGACAGTCAGGATTATCAAATATTAGTGTTTTTGGCACTTTCTGCATAACTAGTAGAGTGAGACTATTGGAAAGGTTATGTAGTGCAAACATACTGTTATATTTCAAGGAGAGGTTTAACACTCAGTAGGAAATAGGAAATGGTGGCATGGTAATTAGACACAAATTTGTTGGTCAGAATAGGATGATGATGATGATGATGATTATCACCAAGAGTTTTTAATACATTTCAAAAGCAATATTTTCTAACAGAAGAGATTAAAATAACAGATGGCTTTGGACTGGATCCTGTGTGAACAATATGAACTTGCAAGAAGTAGGCCATTAGACCCTTTTTTGTCAATGTTGTCCCATTGAAATGCATATTACACTTAAAGGGATACTATTGCCAAGTTTAAAAAAAGCGCACTTTGCGAGCACACTTTGTAAACCGTTCCAGTGATGGATTTATTTTTCAATAATGTGATCTCAGCTCTGCTGAAGAGCCTCCGCTTGTCCCGGGACCAGATTCCCCTGCAGTCAGCAAGAGTGATGATGTCAGGGAAAGGGGAGTGGGAACTTTAGTGCATTTAATTATTTTTTTAATTCCTACAAGATTCGCTTTTTTTAAAACTTGACAATACCATGCCTTTAAGTTAGTTTAGTTATAGGGTAGGACAGAAATTGAATGGTATTTAGAGAGGGTTTTATGGTCAGGATAGCATTGTTTGTAGATGGAATTACAAGGTGAAGAGAAGAGTTGAGTGCCCTTACAGCAGACTCATATATAACATAGAAAGGTGATATTGTCTAGAAGGCAAACTGGAATATGTATAAACTGCTGAGACCTCCTTTTCAATCACAGGGAGAAGTGTCATCTGGGGTTCGATAAGGGCTAAGGATGGCAATGTTGTGATGGATCTGTGTCAAAGGCACATCACCAATAGGCACTAAGATGTCTTCACCAACATATCCCCATCAGTCCACCACCAATCCACTGCCATGAATCCACCATGCCATCTATAGGTTTAAAATTTTGCACTAAATACATTTACAAATGGTTTATAGGTTAATGAGCCATTGCCATTTCATGTGGATATGTTTGTATGTTAATTTAGCTGTGTGTCCCATGTACTAAACTCTGATATCAGCCTCCGTTTCGGGTCATCCAGCTGTTCAGATCTCCATGATCTGCACAGGAAACTGGGAGAGTATGAGAGTTGTGAGCTATAGGAAATATGTTCACATAGCTCTAAGTCCACAGTCAGGGGTTTAAAAGGGTCTTCTATTGTCCCTGTACTGCCTCATTTAACATTCAGCAGTGTGAGAGCAAATTTTAAGTTTTAAGTATTCATGCCAGGTTGTTGTTTAAATGCCCTAGTATTGTGAATTGCAGTTATAGCAACAATTTAAAGCTTGATAAAATGTAATCTTGTAAAGAGGTAACCAGGCTACTGCAGCAAAGAATGGAGGTTGGTGGGTAGAGAGGTAGCGAACTGATTAGACTGATGGCAAAATTTAGTAGGTGATGAACTTAGAGATGGGATAAAGAACTTGATATGCTTCTGATAGACAAATATGATTGAGACAGAGTCTGTAGGTTAGAGTAATTGAATTGGCCCATTGACTGAAAAAATAATTCAGGTTAAGGGAGGAAGATAGGCTGTAACTAATGAATGGTTTGTAATGTTTATATTATCAAATATTAAATGAGAATTATAACTATTACATTGTGCATACCAAGAAAAAGAAATATATTGAGTGATAATATGCTTATAAAAAATTCCAACAGTGAGTTAATTTATGGTGGTGGATTTGAATGTTACTTTATTGTGTAGATGTATCATCTCCCATTATGTCCCATTACCATTCCGTGGGTGTCAATGGGAGACAATAGGCCCATCTGTGTGTCTCTCTATATTCCTTAAACTGTGAGAAACACTCTAAAGTGAGAAGATGCTCTACAGTTTTCATGATATAATATATATTTTATATAACAAAATGTTTAAAAATCTTGTAGAAAAAAGTCGCAGAAATATTCAATATATGTTGTCACTAATCTGACCTGAGAATGGCCCGAATGCCAGTTAATTCAAATTGGTAGTTATATATTGCCTTCAAATGGCCCATTCGCTATCTAAATACAAGATCTTAATTTTGCAATATCGAAATAATTATTTTTATATGCTTTGTCAAAATTACTGTCTATCCTTCGATGACTATCTACTTTTTATGTCATCTATCTATGTATGGAATGTGCCTAATTAATTTCTTTATCAATTAATTCCTCCCTTATAGAACTCACCCAATACAGTATTTGTCGTGTATGACTTTTTATCTATTTGCGTTGATATTACATTTATTGTTTAATAGCTGTCATGAACTGTTTCTCTAGAAAACACATTACTTTCAGTAGGAACTGAGATTTCAGTTATAGCACTTCCTCTCATTGGCTTTTCCACTAGTTTTACAGTCAAGAACATGTAATGAATACAACCTTTGAGTACCAATCTAACATACAAATAGCTTGCTGCCATGTTGGACAAGCTGCCTTTCACCAGCTATTACCAGTCAGTAAACATAATCCCTACAGGGACACAGAGAAAAAGAAAAACACAGAGCAGAATGTTCTAATGGAGCATATCCATCAGCAGTTAGTCAGTCAATTAGTTATGTTATCATATTAGATAATCTGATACCTTAACATATAGCACAGTAGCTCTCAAAGCCTCTCAGTTTATGGAGTATTTATTTTATGACTGAAATAATGTAATAATTAGGTTATTTCAATTCATATTTCCCAACACCTTGGAATTCTGAAAAAAGCACTAACAAATTAATTCTGAAAATGTGTACAAGAATTCTGTCATATGTGATATGAGTTTGACTTGTATAAAATGTCTTTGACTGTATTTCTGGTTGATATTTTAAGGACACAAATCTGCAGACTGGATTAAATCATTTTTTTAAATGCTTTTTGGTGATAAACCCCCATGATTAACTGGGACTTTAAAGCAGTGAATGATACAATGGATAATACAAGTTCAAATATACTGTAAATGTTCATTAAGTAGTCATTGTATATATGTATATATGTATATATGTATATATGAGATAAAACTAGGAATGCATAAAGTATAATCAGGAAAATAAAATGTTACAGAAGCAAACAATTTTGTATAACTTGTATATAATGGTAAATGTGTATGAATACAAATTAAACAAAATGTTCTTTTAAAGTGGTGAGTTTTGAGATGGGTTTAACTTTCTGACTTAGATAGTCACATAGCAATGTAATGAACATGGGAACAACAAGTAACATTAAAGGGGTGGTAAAGTACCTGGGGCTTTGGTCATTTCTTAGACCCTGGAGGCCAGAAGCATTTTCAACATTTTTGCTATCCATCTGTTTATGTATGATTCCCATAGGTACGGTTCTAGTTACATATGGAAAACTACATATTGTTTTTTTTTCAGATTATGAATGTTGCTTCATTTGAAGTAAATTTTCCATAGTGTGTCAAGCTGTGATGTCATAAATATAAAAAAGTAAAAAAAAATCAGTTATTTGAAAAAAATAACAAATATGAGTAGTTTTACCAACATGCATGGCCTGCACAGACTCCTAGGGCTAGATTTAAAGCCAGCTGTTAACATAGCTGGTAGGGTCAAAGTGAATACCGGCTGTTAAACTAACATGTTTAACGCAGTATTCAAAGGCCCTACCAGCTAGAACTCCAAAGGATGTTAAGCCACAAAAACAGTCTTGTGGCTGAATGTCCGTTTGGTGCGTTTAGCTCCCAAAATGCAGCTAAAAGCAGCGATATTGGGAATTGAACAGTGAAAGACAATTAACTATCGGTGCTTGACATACTGCCAAGCACCGACCGTTAACCGATCCATGTTACACTTACCTGTCATCCACTGTCCTTCTGTCTTCTCTTCTGACTTCTCGTACTTCTGTCTTCTTTCTTCAGTCTTCCGCCTTCTCCCTGTGAAATAAAAGAAATATATTAACATTAAGCATGAACAAATACATTCCAGAAACCTTTGAGTGGCAGAGGGGTACGCAACGCATTGCAAAGCAAAGCAATGTGTTGCGTACCTCACCGTCACGCAAAGGGTGTAATTTTAGTGTTCCATAGATATGGCCACATATGCCTCCATGTAATGCCCCTAAAAATACATGCCCATGAATAAAAGGTCCATAAATACATCAATCAATGTCATTCATACATGCCCAATATGTTACTTAGCTTTTATTTGGTGTCTCCGCCGCTTGAAGCGGCCGCAAGGGCGGCGGCGGAGACACAAATGTCCCACGACGCTCCTCATCAGCTGTGTACGGGCCGAAGCATGAACAAATACATTCCAGAAACCTTTGAGTGGCAGAGGGGTATGCAACGCATTGCAAAGCAATGCGTTGCGTACCTGACTGTCACTCAAAGGGTGTAATTTTAGTGTTCCATAGATATAGCCATATATGCCTCCATGTAATGCCCCTAAAAATACATGCCCATGAATAAAAGGTCCATAAATACATCAATCAATGTCATTCATACATGCCCAATGTGTTACTTTGCTTTTATTTGGTGTCTCCGTTGCTTGGAGTGGCCGCGAGGGCGGCGGAGACACAAATGTCCCACGACGCTCCTTATCAGCTGTGTACGGGCCGATGCCCGTAACACACTGAGGGAATTTGAAGTGAGCCTGCCTTTATATACGGGCAAGCTCACTTCTATTGCCCTCACTGCCATTGGCTGGGATGTTCTTCACATCCCAGCCAACCAGATTCAAGAACAGCCGCTCGAATCTGGTTGGCTGGAATGTGAAGAACATCCCAGCCAATGGCAGTGAGGGCAATAGAAGTGAGCCTGCCCATATATAAAGGCAGGCTCACTTCAAATGCCCTCAGTGTGTTACGGGCATCGGCCCGTACACAGCTGATAAGGAGCGTCGTGGGACATTTGTGTCTCCGCCGCCCTCGCGGCCACTCCAAGCAACGGAGACACCAAATAAAAGCAAAGTAACACATTGGGCATGTATGAATGGCATTGATTGATGTATTTATGGACCTTTTATTCATGGGCATGTATTTTTAGGGGCATTACATGGAGGCATATATGGCTATATCTATGGAACACTAAAATTACACCCTTTGAGTGACAGTCAGGTACGCAACGCATTGCTTTGCAATGCGTTGCATACCCCTCTGTCACTCAAAGGTTTCTGGAATGTATTTGTTCATGCTTAATGTTAATATATTTCTTTTATTTCACAGGGAGAAGGCGGAAGACTAAAGAAAGAAGACAGAAGGATTAGAAGACAGAAGAGAAGGACCAGCAAGCTGAGGGCTTCACTGGACATCAGGATTAATGGTAAGTGTAACTTGTAATGTGATGTTGTTTTTCACGTAGTCAGATTAACCCTATGAATGCCGGCGGGGTAGTTATACCCTGATGGCACTCATAGGGTTAATTCTACTAACTTTTAACACAATTCAGGCACTTTGGATGTATTGATGTGGGGCTTGGGGCCCCATATCAATACATCCACTGAGGACTTTGCTTTTTTTTGCCAGTTAACAGCTGCGTTAGCTGGCAAAAGATTAGATGAGAAACTCTACGGACAAACAAACTGGGTCTTAAATTTTAGGCGGTAATGAGTCCCTCATCGGATCTTTTTCAGCTAACGCAGGCTATTGAATGGCAAAGTGGAGTGTATTTTTTTTGTTTCTGTGGGCCAAAACACACGTTAGTGTAGTGGCTGGTACACTGGATGAACTGCCGTTAGCACTTCATTACATGGCCCTTTGAATGGCCTACCGCATGTTAAGACACCCGTTAGTCTTTTTTTTGGTTAACGGCTGCCTTTAAATCTAGCCCCTAGTTACCAGGAGCACAAACAATGGAATTCCCTACTGTATTCATTAGCTACTGCTCTTATGAGTAAAATGGCACCTCACTGGTATGAGTTGACATGCTGTAGTGGGTGCCAGATGCACAAAACTACACCAACTGCAAGCTCTAATTTTTCTTAAATTTTTTCAAACATGACTTGAATGTCTACAATAAAGGAATAAAGGAAATGTAAACAGAGCATTCCATTTTAGTAGGAAGATAACCCACCACATCAAATGAAGGGTCATTCACTTTTTTACCCCTAGCCTGGTATTCACAAATTTTTCTAGAAGGTGGCACTAAAGGAAAATATTGAATTTTTTTCCATTTCCAGACCTTCAAATGTACTGAAATCATTGTAAACTATATAATTTATGCATTAGCTATACAATTTCAGACTACTGTGATACTGCACCTAAAAATTTCAAGTTTGAGCTCTAATAACTTTTTAATAAAACACCATTCAGCAGTGGGGGTACTCTCATTTTACTCAGGGGGATAAACACTACAATACATTTTTTATATATATATATATATATATATATATATATATATATATATATATATATATATATATCTTAAGTATTACTATCCCTTTAAAATAAAGAATATAGCTATAAATGATTGCTGTAAGAAGGATACCGAGGTATGTTCTTTTGTTAATCACAGTAAAGGAGAACAAACACCTCTTAAAGGGACAGTAATGGTAAAAATTAAGTTCATTTAATATTGTAGCCATTAAAAAAATATTAACAATGATGTAAGTCTTATCTCTCAAACCTTGCTAAAGTTACCTCGTGAGAGAAGTCTGCCCTCTAGCTGACAGCTGCAGAGTCCGGTTATGTGACCAGATGAAGGCTCTTCAGCAGAGCCGAAATCATGCGTTCTAAACATAAATACTTAATTGGAACGGTCTACAAAGTGTGCCTGGTTTGCAAGCACACTTTGTAGACCATTCCAATGAAGTATTTATGTTCAGATCATGAGATTTTGGCTCTGCTAAAAAGCCTCCATCTGGTCAAATTACCAGATTCTGCAGCTGTCAGCTAGAGAGCCGACTTTTCTCACAAGGTAACTTTAGCGAGGTATATCTCTCGAACCATAAAGGTTTGAGAGATAAACATCATTGTTAATATTTTTTAATGGCTACATTGTTAAATACATTTAATTTTAACCATTACTATCTCTTTAATAATAATCACCACCTACTTTACTATGACCAGAAAATCCTAACAGCACCTATGAATTAACCCTTGTACTTTGGTCAAAGCAATAGTATATTCAGATAGTCCTGGATGTCTAAGGAGACAGACATAACAGTTGTTACAATGACTGACTATAAAACCTTAGGCTCTGATCACTGCAAATGAGAATATTAACTCTTCCTGACCAGAAAGTTGTGCAGCATCCATGAATGATTGAAAATGTTATCTCTTGAACAAAGGCCCTTTACCAAATTCATGGGGGCAAATAGGAGTTTCTGGTCATAGTAATATAAGTGGGGAATAGTTATTAGGAGATATAAGTTCTCCTGTAAGAGACACTTCTTCTTAGCTTATAATTCCCTTTTAATATTGTTCAATTGTTTTGCCCCAGGATTGCTCTGAGTTTGTCTTGTATACATTTCTCTTATTATTGTATTGTTTTTGCAATTGTATTCATCAATATACGCTTTTGGAAAGCTTTAATGTGTGTCATATCTGTTTTCATATTCAGTAATTGATTAACTTCTATCCTAGCAGACAAAGAGTATGATTTAACTCTTTGAGTGCCAGAGGGGTACGCAACGCATTGCTTTGCAATGCATTGCAGATCCCTCTGGCACTCAAAGAGTTAATATGAAGAACTAAAGCAATTCTAGAGCAAACCAACTGCACAATAGGGGCAAATACAAATGTCAATTGATTTAAATGGGTATTTAACCCCCTTGAATGTTAGATACATTTCTAAAGCATTGCAAAGCAATGCATTGGAAACTTGTCTAGCATTTAAGGCATTACATATCCATTTTAATTACTGGAAGTGTATTTGCACCTTATTGCACTGTTAGATTGCCCCTTAATGGTTCCAGCTTTCTTAACCCTTTGAGTGTTAGAGAGGTGTTCAACGGATTGAGAAGAAAGTATGCTGTCTATTCTGTTTTAGGTTATCAATTAATTCATTTAAAGTCCACAAGGCGCATGTGCCTAGAAGTTAAAATGGTTGCCCTTCTGATCACTGAGCATATGATATTAAACAGAAACTACAGTGAGTGGAGGAAATCCCTAACTGGTAAACACTTCATTCAATTTTACCATTACCCACACAGCTACAATGACAAGTTCTGAAAGTGGTTGATGTTATGGTAATGGGAGGTGAAAGGCAGATGTTGCTGATAACAAAATGAAACTTATGGACATTTCATCTAGACATCTTATACAGATGGATGCTGATTTCATGAGAACTGGAACAAATCTAGAGCATTTGTCAATTTTGTACTTTTCTGCTATGTATTTTCAATTTACAATTTTATAAAGACAATCTATTCTTATGAGCCATGCAGGAAACTGAAGCTTGCTTTTATTTGTGAGGAATTGTTATCTAAAGGCAGATGTCAGTAGAGATCACAATATCCAGGAAAATGCAGATTCACTTTATGTATCTTAGTTGCCTGAAGGTCTTGCTAGCAGGGCCATCACTACCATTTGTCTGAATCTGAACATCATTGTACATTCTTCTTGTCACGATTTTGTGCTCAATCAATAAATTAATAGTGATGATAATAATAATAATAAATAATAATTCAGTGCACAAATATGTCAGTAGTCCTAACTACTGTATAATAATTATTTTTCCATTCATATTAAAATTGTTCTGGGGTGTGGCCTGGCAGCCGTGGTGACCAGTTGTGTTTTAGTGTAGCTCCCGCTCCTTTTTCTGCCTGGCTGGATTCTGGAGAGACTTTCGGTCCTTTAGGCCTGTCAGCTTTACCTCCACTGGCAGCTACACCTACAGCGAACAATGTTCCACCACTCCTTGGCGTGTTTTGACTCCACCTTTGTTTCAGTGCCCTCGGAGCACCTGCTCCGGCATCCAAGTGGTAGCACCTCAAGACTCTGGGACTAGTGCCACCTATCTCCTTACCATGCTTGCAAATGATGGACTTAATCTGGTCAGAGACCCCCTCCCCTGGGACATAATAATCAGTGTGACAGCTTGTACACGTGTACCCTGTGGACTTTACGGGGGCATTGCACGTCCTTCAGACCCTCAGTTGGAGTAACTGAAATCTCTCCCCCCCTCTCATCTGTTCAGCCTCACTCTACCCACGCTCTCTACTTCCAGCACCCTGGTTGACAGGACATTATGACCTGCTAATGCAGCTTAGCAATAACTGGGTACCCCTTCTTGGTGGTTTGCACCTAATTTAGTTTTTTTCCCTCATGTGCTGTGTCCCTTGTGTAGCTGTTACCTCAGTCGAATGATGCTTTCTGATTCTCTGAGTTGAGTTTCGTTATGGCATTTAGACCATGAAGGCACTTACCTGATTATTTCTCCTCCTCAGCTGACTGTACTATAAGCCTGCCAAATACTCCTTCTTCACCTCCTCGGACCCGCGTCCCTACTCCACTCCCAACCATGAACTCTTCTTGCACTAAACAAGACTTCCTGGAGTTGAAACAATGCCTTCTCACTCTCAAGCAAGACCTGCAGGCTGACTTCACAAACTTTTCAGATATTTCCTCTGAAGTTGGTGGAGTTATCAATTGCTTCAAGCAGGTGGAAAAATGGCAAGTCCACACATCATCCCATCTTGCTACCCTAGATGCAGAGGTCCACATGCTTCACACTCGGTTGGGGTCTTTGTGATATGCCCAGGAAGATCTACATAATAGATCCAGTCGGAACAACCTGAGGGGGGTCCCTGAGGACATGGTTATTGTGGACTTCCTTGGTAAGCTCTTTGCTGCTCTGCTTCCTGATAGGGACCCAAAAGAATATATTTTACACAGACACATAGAGATCTAAAGCTGAAGGTGGCCCTGGGGGAAGCTCCTAGAGCTATTGTTCCCTGTAGACACTATTACTCAGTCAAAGAAGCAATTTGGAGAGCTGAACGTGATCATTCCCTGGAAACTGATGGCTTCATCCCTCGTATCTTCGTGGACATATCTTCAGCCACGCAGAACAAAAGGATAATACTCAAACTTGTCACAGATGTTCTCCGTGAATTAAATATCAGTTACCGTTGGGGATTCCCCTTCAAGCTTAGAGTTCTACATGCAGGGTCAGCTAATGTGGCCAAAGTTGTGGCTTAAGGTTGGGACATTCTTCTACGTCTGAACATCCCTCCTCCAGCTGTATTGGATGTTCCAACTGTTCCCAATGTGGTGCAGGAACCCACAGAGGCAACTAATCACAGATCCTCTGTGTCTTCTATCTCTACCTCTCCATCCTCCAAGTCCTCAGACAACAAAACGAGGACTTACAGATTCTTAACTCCCCCTAGTGTCCCTCCAGTGGCCTCTTATTCATTATACCCTAGAGGTATCTTGCTCTTTTTATTGTTTAATGATGGACATTAATGTCTGAATGTTACATGTAAAGCATGAGGAGAATATTTTTTTTTCTCTACCAACCATTTAATAATATAATCAGGCATGGTTGTCTAATTCCACTTCTTACAGATGTCCATGTGCTGCCCTTTTTCACAGTCTGTCCTAGTCCCAGATGTGCCTGTATTTTTTTTTAACCCCAGGTGTTCTTAAACTAACCCTACACTACAATACGAGTGTGCATTGCAATTGCTTGGTTTGCGTGTTTTTATTCTCCTAATTGACAGAATTCCTCAACTGTTCATGTTTGGTGGTGTCTTCCCTAGCTGGGCTGTTTCAGTCTAGTTTGGGGTTGTGCTGCCCACCAGAACCAGCGATTGTCAGGCCTTTATTTCTTGACCTTGTGGTTTTTGCTGTAGACTCGCTCAACGGACAACCTTGTTTCTCAGCTTTGGACATTACTGTTCATCTTGAAAACTGTTTACGCATCCACTTCCGCTCTCTCTAACAAAGGGTGTTTTTCATTGTTGTTGATGTTCCCCTCTTACCTGATACTCACTGTCCTCTACTATGTCTGGCTTTATGTTTTTTCTCCCCAAATGCCAAGGGTCTTAACTTGGAAGCAAACACATAAAACAGAGGCCTGCTGCATGCTTGAAGCCTCGCACCTGCAGATGATGCTGAAACCAAGATAAGCTGTAACAGTACCCCCCCCCCAAAAGCCTCCAACTTATTGCATGGAACCTGGAGGTGCAAGTTTCGGGAAGACAGCCACACTCTATCTCCCACCTGGAAGGAAGGTGCCGGCAGTCGCCTACTGTCCACCTGCCTTTTCTGCCGCTGTGCAGAACCACATAGGGTATGCTGTACCCGTGCCCATGAGGAACGAAGTGCCCTTAAATGCTCATCCAGAGCCGGAATCTCTTGTGCTTGGAAATATCACTGACAATTCCTGTAAGGAAGGCAATCCCTTGAGAGGTACGAAATGTGCCATTTTAGAGAATTTGTCTACGATCATAAGTATGACCGTAAAGCCCATGGAACTAGGAAGTTCGACCATGAAATGGATAGATAAATGGGACCATGGACGGTCCCCATTAGCCACAGGCTGCAGCAAGCCGACTGGCAAATGTCGAGGAGTCTTACTCTGCTCACAGTATCACGGTGCACGTGATTGCTGCCTTTTTGTGTCAGTTACCTGTTGGGGGCTCTCCATTGGCTGTCTGCCTTCAGCCCGCCCTGCATTGCCTATTTAGACTGAGCCTGGGCACCCTTTGGTTGCCCTTTCCTGTTATCTCTATGCTGCTTGCATCTCCATTATGTTCCTGAGCTTCCTGGGCCCCTCGCTATGTTCCTGCTAGCCTGAGATCGTCATGTTCCTGAGTTACCAGTTCAGTGGTTCCTATTTCCGTTCCTGATCCGGTTGGAGTTGCCGTTGTGTCGCTGCTTCCTGCTGCCAGTCCCAGCTGCCGTTCCTGATCCGGTTGACAGTCTGGAGTGCTGGTTCCTGTTTTCACCTGCTGTGCTCCTTATCCAGTTCGCCTGTAGTCAGCTATTGCTCCCTGGTCGCCTTGGCGACATTTCTACTCCTTGCTGGTTAATCCAGTACGCGGGTACTGGTTCGTTCCACAGCCACCCGGCTGCTGTTGCATCGATAGTGATTTGTATTCCAAGTACGCGGTACTGGTTCGCTCCACAGCCACCCGGCTGCTGTTGCATCGATAGTGATTTGTATTTCCAGTACGCGGGTACTGGTTTGCTCCACAGCCACCCGGCTGCTATTGCACCATAGAGATTTGTGTTCCCAGTACGTGGGTACTGGTTAGTTCCACAGGCACCCGGCTGCTGTTGCAACATATGTGTTTTATGTCCCCAGTACCCGGCTGCTGTTGCACCTTTTGAGACTCATGCTTCCAGTACACGGGTACTGGTTTGCTTACATTTGTTACCACTTGCTGGTTAATCCAGTACGCGGGTACTGGTTCGTTCCACAGCCACCCGGCTGCTGTTGCATCGATAGTGATTTGTATTCCAAGTACGCGGGTACTGGTTCGCTCCACAGCCACCCGGCTGCTGTTGCATCGATAGTGATTTGTATTTCCAGTACGCGGGTACTGGTTTGCTCCACAGCCACCCGGCTGCTATTGCACCATAGAGATTTGTGTTCCCAGTACGTGGGTACTGGTTAGTTCCACAGGCACCCGGCTGCTGTTGCAACATATGTGTTTTATGTCCCCAGTACCCGGCTGCTGTTGCACCTTTTGAGACTCATGCTTCCAGTACACGGGTACTGGTTTGCTTACATTTGTTACCAGTTGCGGAGCACCGGAAGAGTGATGGTTTCCCCAGTACGCGTGTTCTGGTTTGCTCCACCAACTACCGACTGCCGTTGCACCGGTACAGTCTATGATTACAGTACGTGGGTACTAGCTCGCTCCTATTCACCGGCTGCTGTTGCACCGGAAGAGAGATTGGTCTCCCCAGTACGAGGTACTGGTTCACTCTACCACATCTGAGTCTATTGTACCGGTTTAGAGTTACTGTGTCCCCAGTACGCGGCTACTGGTTCTCTCTATGTTGGTTATAGTTGTCAAGTCCTAGGCAGCTCCGTTGGTTCTCCAGTACACGGGTACTGGTGGTCTCCTGCAATTCCTTGGCTTGCCACTTGTGCTCATTTAGCCTCTGCATGTCATCCTTGTGACTGTTGTTGCCACCTAGACAGTCACTGAGGCTTTAGTGGTTGCCATCCACTCCGTATTAGGCTGCCTTGCCCGGTATATTGGTAAGGCCGGTAGAACCTATTCCTCTTTGTACCATCTTGGGTTGCCTTACCTGGTATTAGCAAGGCCGGTAGAGCCTTTATACTTGCTGTCTGCTTATAGGCTGCCTTGCCCGGTATATTGGCAGGTGCCGGTAGAGCCAACTATCCTTCGAGTACCAGTCCTGGCTGCCTTGCCCGGTATATTGGCAGGGCCGGTAGTTCTACTAATTCTCCGTGTACTAGTCTCCAGGCTGCCTTGCCTGGTATATTGGCAAGGCCGGTAGAGCCTATCTATTCTTTGTACCAACTTTCTGGTTGCCGTGCCCGGTATATTGGCAGGGCCGGTAGAGCCTGTATTGCTAATATTATTGCTTTTCCTGTCATTGCAATATATATGTAGGAACGTGTATGATACCCTAAGGGGTTGTCTTAAACTTTTCAATAAAGTTGTGTTTTTACCTAACTTTGCCTCTGAGAGTCTTAACAAACCATGACACACAGGTTGTGCAAGCAGCAGTAAAAGCCACACAATCCGATCTGAGACTTGACCACCGGAAGACTCTAGACAATGACCAGATCAATTGGTCCCGACCAATGTAACCTGCTATTTTGGACGCATGGTACAGCTTAATACGTAACTGAGCCGGGACAAAGCACTTCCCATCCGGCTTTTCAACCGGAACTGAGGCCTGGGCACCCAGGGTCTCCTCTCCCAGTGGAGAAGTGATGCAAGTCCGTATGGTCGCAAGGATCCGATCAGCCAGAATAATCGGGGTCGGTGGAACCTCCTCTCTGGAGATGCTGCAGAACTCAAGGTTTTCGCCTCTGATAGGTAAATCAAATTCTTGTGATCCGTAAGGATCAGGATCGGAGAAGTAGTACCTTCTAGGAGATGCCGCCACTCCTTCAGGGCCAAAATAATGGCCAACAATTCTCTGTCCCCGATTTGGTACACCATCTCAGCTTTTGACAATTTTTTTGAGAAATAGCCACATGGGCGTAGGGCTTCACCAGGAGCTGAGCGTTGAGACAATAAAGCGCCCACTCCAATCTCGGAAGCGTCCACCTCCAGGGTAAAGGGCAGGGAGGTATTCGGGTGTACCAGAATCGGGGCTGAAACAAATGCTGCCTTCAGTCTTTCGAACACACCTTTTACATGTCATGTACATCAGAGGTTTGATAATAGTGGAAAAATCTTTCATACATTTCCGGTAATCATTTGTGAACCCCAGAAATCTCTGTATCTCTTTGAGTCCCACAGGACGAGGCCACTCCACTACTGCGGACAATTTCTGGGGATCCATAACAAACTCAGATGCAGAGATAATATACCGCAATAATGTCACTTGTGGCTTGTGGAACTCACACTTTTCGAGTTTACAATACAGGTTGTTTTTACTTAGTAGACTCAAGACCATGGATACATCCAACCGATGGGTCTCCAAGGAGGGGAAATGAATCATGATGTCATCTAAGTACACCACAACACAACTCTGTAAGAATTATCTTAGCACGTCATTTCTGAAATCTTGAAAGACAGCTGGGGTATTGCAGAGGCCAAATGGCATCACCAAATACTCATAATGCCCATTATGAGTATTAAAAGCTGTCATCCACTCTTCAACCCTGCTTTATACGAACCAAATTATATGCAGCTCTTAGGTCGAGTTTCGTAAAAATCTTAGATCCTGTGACACGGTCAAAGAATTCGGTGATCAGGGGAATCAGATAAGCATTTTTAACCAATATTTTGTTAAGCTCGCAGAAATCAATACATGGACGTAGCTCGCAGTCCTTCTTTTTAACAAAAACATATCTGGCCCCTGCTGGAGATGAGGACTTACGGAAGATGCCTCTGGCCAGCACATCAGAAACATACTCCTCCATGACTCTGTTTTCCTCTACAGACAAGGGATAGACAACTGAGTGGCTCCAAACGGCCATAATGGCATTTGAAAGATTGAAGGCAGCATTTGCTTCAACCCTGATTCTGGTACACCCGAATCCCTCCCTGCCCTTTACTCTGGAGGCGGATGCTTCTGAGATTGAAGTGGGCGCTCTATTGTCTCAATGCTCAGCTCCTGGTGAAGCTTTACAGCCATGTGGCTATTTCTTGAAAAAACTGTTCAAAGCTGAGATGGTGTACCAGATCAGGGACAGAGGATTGTTGGCCATTATTTTGGCTCTGAATGAGTGGCGGCATCTCCTAGAGGGCACTACCTCCCCGGTCCTGATCCTTACGGATCACAAAAATCTGATTTATTTATCAGAGGCAAAACGCTTGTCTTCCAGGCAAGCCAGATAGACTCTATTTCTGTCCCGATTCAATTTTGTGGTCTTCTACCTCCCGGGTTCCAAAAATGTGAATGCAGACAGGTTGTCCCACAAGCTTTTCCAGAGAGGAGGTTCCACCAATTCCGATTATTGCAGCTGATCGGATCCTTGTGACCATACGGACTTGCATCACTTCTCCCTTAGGAGAAAAGATCATGGTTTTCCAGACCTCGGCTCCAGCTGAAAAGCCGGACGGGAAGTGTTTTGTCCCGGCTCAGTTACATATTAAGCTGTTGCAGATGTACCATCCGTCCAAAATAGCAGGTCACATTGGTCGGGACCAATTGATCTGGTCATTGTCTAGAGTCTTCTTGTGGCCAAGTCTCAGATAGGATTGTGTGGTTTTTACTGTTGCTTGCATTACCTGTGCGCAGAGTAAGACTCCTTGACACTTGCCAGTCAGCTTGCTGCAGCCTGTAGCTAATGGAGACCGTCCATGGTCCCATTTATCTATCCATTTCATGGTCGAACTTCCTAGATCCATGGGCTTTATGGTCATACTTATGATCGTGGACAAATTCTCGAAAATGGCACATTTCATACCTCTCAAGGGCTTGCCTTCCGCACAGGAATTGACAGTGATATTTGCATTGGAGGTCTTTCGATTACACAGCATACCCAGGGTTATCGTGTCTGATACAGTAAGCCAATTTGTGTCCTGGTTTTGGAGGTGCTTTTGTGCTCAGATGGGAATTCATCTGGCATTCTCTTCCACCTACCACCCTCAGTCAAATGGTGTGGCAGAAAGGTCCAGCCAGGCCTTAGAGCAATTCCTCCACTGTTATTTCTCTGACCACCACGACAATTGGGCTATCCTGTTGCCCTGGGTGGAGTTTGCCTGGAATTGTGTGGTCAATTCTTCCTCATGGAGTTTGCCATTCCTGATCAATTATGGGTTGCAACCCTCTGCGCTACCCAAGGCATTCCAAGCACAAGAGATTCCGGCTCTGGATGAGCATTTAAGGGCACTCCGTTCCTCATGGACACGGGTACAACATACCCTACGTGGTTCTCCAATATGCGTACCCACATCATATTTCATGTGTCATTGTTGAAGCCCTTGGTCTGCAACCTGTATACCTCTGCTCCTGTTCGTCCAGCTCCCGTGAGAGTTGCAGATAACGAGGAATATGAGGTACAGAACATTCTGGACTCCCGTGTGAGTAGAGGGCGCTTACAATATTTTATTCATTGGAAGGGCTATGGTCCTGAGGAGCGCTCCTGGATACCTGCCAGTGATGTCCATGCTCCTGTATTGGTACGCAGGTTTCATGTTCGATTCCCTGACAAACCCGGCCAGCTCAGCAGAGGTGGGGCCTTTGAGGGGAGGGTACTGTTACAGCTTACCTTGGTTTCAACATCATCTGCAGATGCGAGGCTTCAAGCATTCAGAAGGCCTCTGTTTTATGTGTTTGCTTCCTGTAGTCTCCTCCTGCCTACTTTCTGCCTCTGAGCTGCTCCTCCTACCTACTTCCTGAGGAGGGGTTTAAAGGGGAGTCTGAGTCCTGACTCAGTTGCCCTTGTGTTGTTGTACAATACAGTTCTGTTTACCTTGGGCTCTGTGTATGACCTGGCTAGTTTGACCATTCATTCTGGTGCTGACCTGTGGTTCTGTCTGACTACTCTTTTGCCTGCTCCCATTGTGTAGAGGACAGTCTGGTGCAAATCTGTGGCTCTGGCTGACTACCTGAACTGTGTTGGACCCAGCCTGTCTGTCCATGGTGTTGACCTGTGGCTCTGTCTGACCATTCTCCTTGTGCGTTCCGATTTGGCTTAGACATTCTTTCTGGTGCAAACCTGTGGCTCTGGCTGACTACCTGCTCCGTGTATGACCTGGCTTGTCTGACTATCCTTTTTGGTGCTTACTAGGGGGCTCTGTCTGTTTACTCTGTGTGTTAATCCCCGCTCCACAGACACCCATCCTAGTGCGGACCTGGGGCTCTATCAGACTCCTAGCTTACTGACTGCAGGCTGAGTTAATGCTAGTCCTTTGGGCGTTCCGAATTAACCCGAGGCTCCAGTGGGCTGAGGCCTAGTTTCGGACAGTGTGGTGGATCTATTGGCGGACTGCTATTTCTGATACAGTGCTTGCCTCTTTGATCACCCTCTGTGTTTTATCTGTTTACATGCATTACTGTGATTTTTCTAATAAAAGATTGTTTTACTTTACCATACTGACTTCTGGTTTATTCCTGGGAACCATGACACAACCCCAGACGTACGTTTCGGCCTTGTTGGGCCTCATCAGGGAGGTGCAGCTGATCTCTCTAAGCACTGTGAGCAAGGGGTCCAATGCTGGACTCCCCTATTACCCTTGGGGTGACTAATCCCAAGGGTAATTTGCATAGGTATATTAGGAGTCAGAGACGCTCAACTAGGAATGAGCCTGTGATAAAAATTTGCAGGCTCTGTTGGAATGGTATCCCACCCAGGGTGCAGTATCTTTTAGCCCACTAGTGCCTTTCACAGACAAGAACTATCCCAAAGCATATCATACTGGTCCTGCCATAACAGCAGTCCAGCCACGAAATGCCAGGTAATTCCTCTCTGAGCAGCCAACCTCAGACGTACATTCTGGTCTTCTTGGGCCTCGTCAGGCTCGTTCCTAGTTGAGCGTCTCTGACTGCCACTTTAAATTACTTTACTTTTCTACTAACTGTCACTCAGTCACTGACACGTCGGTATTGTGGGACGCCTGCAAAGTGTACATGCATTGTATCATTATTGCTTTTGCCTCTCATAAGACCAGTGGTGTCCGTAGAAATTTTTCCGGGGGGGGGCAAAGCCATAATATTACCCCAGGCCAGCCCATCTAGCCCCTTTATTTATATGGAGGGGGGTAATTGTAGGCGGGGGCAAGTGCCCCCCACCGCCCCACTCCGGATGCCCATGCAAAAGACTAGGCTTAAGCAATTATGGCACTGCAGACCCACCTATAAACTATCTTCACTTTAAATCTAAAGATGTTTCCAATGCTGCACATTGCAAAGCAATGCATCAGTGCTATCTTTAGCATTCAACCAGAAGGGAGATAACATGATGCATTAATACAGCACACACACTGGGAAAGTAAGATAATGGAGGATCCACTAAAGGGCAATCTATTGTTGCTATAAAGATTGCCCTCAAGTGAAAAGACAACCAGCGCTCTAGAAACCTCAACATTTCCTGTTTACACTATGTTTTTAGCAAAGCATTTCAGTCCCTAGTGGAATTTTCATCAGGGATGCCAACTTATATCCCTAACTAGTGACTAGTATGGTGAAATGTTTTATATGCTCAGTTAAAAACTAAGTTTTATCCTATCACTAACATATGATGTTTGCTGGGCTCTGAAACTATTTTCTAGAAGAAACGCTGAAAAAAAAGCAGTTAAAAAATGTGACAACTCCTTTATTGTAGATGGTTATTTAGGTTGCAAAATGGTAGTCGTTACTGTGTGTCAAACCATACTGATATCAGGGCTCAAAATGTCCACTCGCCACTAGCCAATGGCTAGTGAAAATTTAGCCCTGGAGAGTAGAAATTCAGCCCTGTTGGGTATGTTATGGCTTGCAGTGGCAAGTAACTTTTCAGGTCTGTCTTGTAGCAAAGGATTTAAAATTATAAGCCCTACTGATATAATTTAATTTTTAAAACTATCTCAGAGGAGTAGGGGTGGGTGAAAAGTGTGAAGAATTTCCCGTATCACTTTTCATGAAAACGTGATGATTTTTCACTTTTCCCGTGAAAAATTTCTTCTTTCTGCCTATGCAAAAATGTCCTCCTTTTTACCTATTTTAACAAATTTTCCACCTATGTTAACACATTTTTCACCTATATTTCCTATAGGTACTGTATTTCCCACCGTAATATTACTTCTTCTGAGGGCTGAAGATTAGAAATAAGTGGCTGAAAGTCAAAGTTGTGAGTCCTACAGCAACACATGGCTTGAAAAATGTGTTAGCATGCAGAATGCATTTGTCCTTTGCCCACAACACTTTCTTGCTTAAATTACACTGGCACATATTCATGATGATATCAAGTAATAAAAATAATAAAGTACAACCTACAATGTGGCAGATTTGTATTGTAGTGGTGGTGTTGGGGGACTCGCATAGTGTGATTTGTGTATGTATTTTTACCATTGTCATACTCTATCCTCCTTTATTGACACACATTACTTGGCCATAGCAGTGGTCCCATCCGTCCTCCACCTCCTCATCTGTGCTGCTGTTAATATATTTGCCCAGGCGTTGTCTGTCATGTGTGGTTTCTGCTACTACTATTAATAGAGCTAGATGCTGATGTAATTCTACTGCCACTCCTACTAGGTGTCAAAGGTGCAGCACTTACAGCAGCAGCACCAGAGGTACTTGTTATATCTAACACTGTGGATGTTAACCTATGTTGCTGTTGCTGGGTACTCAAAACAGGTGTGTGTGGCTGAGTGGGACTTGGACTTTGAAGAGGTGATGATGCTGAGGATGACTGATAGGGTGACTGTGTGCTTTTTGACATCTGTGCTTGTCCAGGGTCAGACTTTCGAATGGCTTTCTCAAACAGTTTTTTAGACAGGAACAGTGCTCCTTAAAAGTGGTGGAAGATTCAGCCTTTGACTTTCTGCTAATCATATAGCCCTGTCACCATCCTCACTCTCAACGTCATCTGTATCTGAACAAGAGAAGGATGATGGAGGGATATATTCTAGATCTGCATCATCATCAGTCATCATTAGGTCATCCTCAGCAGCATCAGCATCACCTGACAATTCTTGCCCACTGCCCTTATATTCCTCTAAGCTTTTGGAGGTCTCAAAAATTTTCTTTTTACTTTTACTGTAACAAAGTTCCCTACTATGGGTGTTTTGGTGCTTGTTTGTCTCACTATCTGATGTAGCAGGCGGTTCAGCTGCTATGCTTTCCTCTATTATGCTATTGCCAGCGTCATCAATACTTGAATGCGACTTGTTGTCATCTTTTCTGTTCTTCTTATATGCTTCTTTATTTCTACTGGCACTGGTGGTGCTAGAACTAGTTTTGCTGGGACCTTGACAAACTGCATCCTCCCTTGGAGTAGAGGGATCATCATCATTGATTGCACACTCTGCAGCAACTATTACTGCAGTCATTTTTTGAACTACTACTTTACTCTCACATCCCTGCGCTTCTCCACCCCCCCTTCCTCTTGTGCATTTGCTGGACATTACGCAACTACACTGTGTTTTTTACTGTACGGTACAGAAATGATTCAGATGTACGATGTCTTGTCTAAGCCCAGTCAGCTGTCTGTCACTGTCACCTAAGATATTTAGTTTTTATTCTTTTTTATCTACTTTTATTTTATTTTCATTTTTTATTTTTATTTTTTTTTAAGTTGTCCTCCCTGTTGTCTTATCACAGTCTGTCCAAAAAAAAATTATAACTGAAAATAATATCAACAATGTCTTTAACCAGACTTCCCCACCCAGCACAGAGATAATAACAACAAGATCAGCAAGCAAATAGGTCCCTAGCTGCCTGTGTCTTGCCAGTCAGTCACATGGAATTTTGGAGTATTTGAGGTCAACCTCCTTCCTCCCTTCTTATCACCTGTCCTGCCCTCAGACTCCCCTAATACAGAGAACAAATGTCCTACCTAAATGACTCCCTAAACTAAGCTTCAATTCCCCTTTATTTGCATATCTCGTCTAGCTCATAACATGCTGCTCTCTCCTCTCACAAACAAGTAATGGCTGGTGTGAGAGGCTGACAGCCTTTTATATATGGCTGTAGAAAACTTTTGTGTGGTGGACAAATATTTTTCTTCCCATTGATTTGAATGGGCGGAAAAACAATGCTTTTCTTGGGAAATTATTTGCCAAGCGGAAAGTGCCATTATTCACCGATTTTAGTTTGAGGCGAAAATTTTCGTCCATCCCTACAGAGGAGGTTTACCTGATCTTGATATTTTACATACGTTTAAAAAAATATATTGAATTTGTACCTGAAATAAAAGAAGATGCACTGAGACAAAAGAAAAGTGTGCCTTCTGTTGTTACAAGAAGATATATGTATGTGAACCTGTGAAAGCTGATATTTTTCAAATACAAGTTAGTGCGAAAGTAATGATATATGCATTTTCTAGAGAACTGCAGAAAGGAACACCTCTCCCCTCTCTACACACACAGTTGGTGATTATTCACTTTTTTGAATTTCAATCAAGGAATTATTCCTTTAGTTTAGGTAGTCAGTATTCACAAACCCACTGGTGTTTTAGAACAGCAGAAAAAAAAACAGATGTCTAGGCCACGATTCAATTAGGTCTGGTGAGCAACAAAACACCTGGTGGCATTTTTTCAAGTGGGTGTTTTTTGCCCAACAGGTAACAAAGGGGGTGGGGGGATTTTTGCCATGAAACCCTGCCACCACCACCAGAGACAGTAATGGAGTCAGCAGCACCTGGATCACTTTCACCATCATGAGGAATGTAGTATTTTGACTGGATATATATTCATTGGGGGATGAAGATATTATTACTCAAATTCCAAATTTTTTTCCACATTGGGCCACAACTGATTTTGGATGATGGCAATGGCAGCACAGTTTAAGCTTTTGCGTGCCAAAGAGGTACGCAACACATTGCTCTGCACTGCGTTTGCATACCTCTCCATCACTCAAAGGGTTAATGAAAACATTACTTGAACCCAAATGTTTTAAAAAAGTATTTTAATGTGGACATTCTTTCTTTTTACAGTTACATCTTTTACAATAGCTGAAGATCAGAAGCCAGAGGAGGAGAAGACAGATGATGAATAGAAAGGAGAAGAAGGAAGATAGAAGAAGGAAGATAGAAGAAGATGAAAATTAGCTGACCAGTGTGCTGAAGACCCTGCAGCACATCAGGATTACTGGTACGTGGTTTTTTGCAGGGGATGTTTTTTAACTGAGTCAGATTAAACCTCTCAGTGTCAGATGGGAATGCATACCCCACTGGCACTCATAGGGTTAATTCTAATAACATTTGACATATTTTTTTCCATACCCTTGATGTGTTGTTTGAACACATTTTAAAAAAGTATTTCAATGTGGAACTTATTTCTTTTTACATGGACATAAAAGACAGAAGATAACAAGAGAGAAGAGAAGACAGAAGATGAAGAGAAAGAGGAAGAAGGAAGATAGAGGATTGAAGAAGAAGACAGACAGTAGATTATAGGCAAGTGTTATATAGATCTGGTTGTTATGCTAGTGTTAGGGCTAGTATTGTTGCACTTCACTGTTAGAGTTAGTGTTTTGGAGGGTGACTGTGTGTTGAGCTCACACTTGGTGCTTAACCCCTTAAGGACCGGGAAAATCTGAGGTTGTTTTCCCTTAAGGACCGGAGCAATTCTGACTACGTCTTTGTTCAACAGTGTTTTCCCTCTAAGTCTTTTATCCCACCACCATAAATTATATACTGCTTTTTAAGCACAAATAGGGCTTTCATTTGATACCCCACTTATATGGATAACCCACCATTTACTTTATTAAAATTAAAAAAAAAGGTAAAAAAAACTCCATTTTTGTTTTCTCTCTTGGGATCAATTGGGCACAAAGGGTTACATTTTTATGGCGACTGCATGAAAGGTATGACCGGTCAGTCATACCTACAAAATGTGCAGTTTAAAGTGGCCACTGTCCCCCCCCTTGGGTGAAAATCCCCATGTCCCTTTTTCCCACCCTATTTTGACACTTTTTTATCCGTGACATTTGGTGGTGTGTATAAGTGTATTACATAGCTCCACAACAATCACACTTCCAAAATTGTTTAATGAGATTATTTTTTTTAAATAAAATATTTTTGTAAAAAAAAAAAAGTGTCTTGTGTTTTAAAAAAAAAAAAAAATATATATATATATATCATTGCAGGTCAGAAATTGACCAGCATTTAGCAAGCCTCTGACCACTAGGTGTCTCCTCTTTACTTCTGTCTCCCTTACTTTGATAGCAAGGGAGACAGAGGCAGACGAGACACTCAGAGTCAGCATGCTTTCTGTGCTGCCTCTGTCTCTCACTATGCCGGTACATGTGTTCGCTGCTACGGCGATCACATGAACCGGCACAAGCAAGAAGGGCTGAGACTGAACTCCCCAGTCTCGGAGCGCTCAGTCTCAGCCTGGAATTAATGATAGCAGCGTGCACGGAGGCACACTGCTATCATTTAAGCCATGATGGTCCTGGTACGTCATTGGTCCTTAAAGCAAATTCAGCCATGACGTACCAGGACCGTCAATGGTCCTTAAGGGGTTAACAGTGTGTCAGGCACCGTTCATTAGCTCTTTTCCTTTGATGTTCCCATTATTCACACTATTTAGTGTGGGTTTTGGGAACTGAAAACACATGACAGACGTTTGGCGACAAGTCAATTTCTGTGCCCAAAGTTCGTTGTGGTTTTAGCTGGTAGGGCCTTTGAATACTGACTTAAAGGGATAGTAATGTTTCATAATAAAAGCAGCTCTAATTAATCATCATAGTATTTGGGCCTTGGAGAGTGTTATTTCAATTCTGTTAGAGTTGTAGTTCAAGAGTAATTGAAAGATAAAGTATCCCCTTCCCGCCCCTTCTACTGATGTAACACTGCTCAGCTTAGAGCAGCAGGGAGTGTCCAGGTAGATAGCAGAGAGGGACACTCTTCAATTAAGATAAGGGAAAAAGCTGAAAAACCTGTCAAGGGGGGCAGGGTTTTCATTGTTCTCACAGTAAGAATATTGACCATTGATGTGAGCTGTCTGGTCTATGAACTGGATTCCACATCCGAGGAGTGGGGGCTTACACTAGATAAAAGGGGCGGGAGGGGGAAACTTTATGATTCAATTACTCTTAAACTACAATGCTCACAGTAATGAAATAACACTCTCTATGGCTCAAATACTATGAAGATTAATTGGAGCTGCTGTTTTTGTGAAATATTACTATCACTTTAAACAAATTTTGTGTACGTTCGGTAGCCAGTTTTGCTGTACTGGCTGTTTTCGTAGGATAAATTGAATCGGGACCTTAATATGGTTTAGATAGGTTTCAGAAAAATCACTAAAAGGGTGATTTGACTGCAAAGAGAAACCACAGGGAAGAAATTATAATGCTGCCATGAGTAGACCAGTTTTTAAATTGTTCAAGAAAATATGTATATTTTGTTTGGATACAATTTTGTTTGTGGAGGATTTTTGAAGCTTATTCTGCTACTTATTATTGCTCATTCTGAATACTTTATGTATATATGCTAATCAGATGCATGCCTACATCTCAAACCTCCTTACCTTATTACCATGTCTGTGATGAACATCAAAAATGTTACCTCTTTTTATACAATGTGCTGCTGATGCACTATGGCTTAGATGCTGAGATATGGGATCAGTTACAACTTTCCAGCCCTAATGCTAACCGCAGTACATTTTTGATCATAGAATGAATCCCTCAAAAGCACCCATGATAGAAAGGGAAGGCATATCTAGCTTCATAGGAGATAACTAAGCTAATATTGATTTTTATAGCACACCTCTCATTAGTTCTGTTTTTTTTCCAGTTGATTGAGTATATTTCTGGGTTAACAGTCATGCAAACTTCCATGACCACACTGATATCAACATGAGCCACTGCATTCAATGTAGGTGTTTCGACAGCTTCAACAAATACTTCTAAACAGCTAAGCTTGATCCAGGGAGCCTAAAATGATAATTATCTTTTATTATCTTTAATTAAGAAGATTATCTATTATCTTTTTAGGCCCCATTGATAAACCTTAGCTGTTTAGAGGTATTTAGCAGTTTATATGAAACTATGACCCAGATGTTTTTAATGATAAAATGGTTATGCAATGTTTATTTTTTTAGTGATTTTAATTAACCTTTTTTAATTGATTTTAATTGAATTAGACGTCAGTGAAAAAGAGCAAGTCTAAATGGCTAAATGTTGATTATGCTATTAAGCTGTGTGGCTATAAGAATACACAAAATTTATATTTATTTTTTATGTTTTGCCAGAATTTCCGTAGGAACATTTAAAAATAAATGTTAGAAACTGTGCATCCATTTTGGTAACTGTGTATTAATTTCTGTGACCTTAACATGAACTATGTTTTTTTTTTCCTGTTTCTTGTATCATGCATATAAAAGACATTTTATAATTTAGTGGGCATTTGACTTAAATTGCTTTAAATTTCTGTGTAAATGTTTCCCCACTAAAAAGATAACATAGGAGGTCCTAATGTCAACATCAAAGGTGAATTAGGAATTTTACTCACTAGCCTGGGAAAAATATCCAGAAATATTATCAACCACTTATTTTAAAAAACACTAATTGTATAATGTACAAATGTTACTTTATTGTTGTTTTATTCTTTTCTGCTAAACCATTTTGAATACCTGCAATGAACTGCCAATTTTGCCAAACCTTTCTAATAGGACATTTGACACAGTATGTAGAAAGTTGAAAATATGTTCAACAAAGAGATCATTAAAAATGTGTAAATGCAATTTACTATTTCATGTATTCCAATATACCTTTATAGGACCAGATTTCACACCTCATAAAGCAGGCATATACCCTGGAATGGCCCATTGTTGAGGCCTCTGCCAGTTAATGTTGAAAAGTAAGATTCTATTACAGATTCCCAAAATTCAATTTCTGCCATGCTGTGGATCTTTGTAGACCACCACTTAGGAGCAATGCTCTATGTGTGGCATGTATCTCTTAAATGCCTATTCTCTGGCCACCGTCTGGACCTTTGGTATTGTAGATAACATATTTTTTCACTATTTTTTGGCCACCATCTGGACCTTTGGTATTGCAGATAACATATTTTTTCACTCTAAAAGCCCACTTTCTTTCATTTTCTCCACAATATACTTTACTTCACTCAACCATTCTAATTTTCAGCCTCCAGTTTTTGCCAACAGTGACTCCAACAAGTGGTAAAACATAAAACATAAGGTGCAGCCATTGTCTGAGTGTCACTGCTTTAGACACAAAGCACATTACATTGCATTTTAGAGAACCACAAAACCACATATGATATTATATTGATCTATAGAGTACTTACTTGCTACTTGTATTTAACACATTTAGTAATATTTATACTCTGCATGTGCAATAAAGTAATTTCCTTATCAATAAAAATGACATTCAGCAGACACGAACTATATCACATGTTCATTGTGTAAAGGCAAAAAATAAAATCAAATGAGCCTAAGTGCTGCTTTAATTAGCACATCAGAGCACACAGGAAAATGACTAATTATGTAAATTATTTTTATACACAGGTTAATGTGTTAACATTCAGTATAGATACAGGAGGCCACTGTTACTCTTTGTCCCACTTGTAAGATGACTATTGATGCCACAGGGAATCATGTTTAATGATCTGTGTAAAATGTGCATCCACATTATTAAACAACAATCAAGGAAATCCTTCTTGCACGCTGTAATTAAACTGAGGTTCTACTTAAATTGCTTGTTCAAAATACTTCATTACTGGACAGATATGCAATATGGGGATTTATTAGTAATATTCAGTTAGGTTTTATAAACACATTTTTATTTATTTTTATATATAGTTTAGATATCAGTTGTATTCCGTTATTGATTAATTCTCTTTTTGACATACAGACAGTACAAGGCTCTTATTTATTAAAATGCTTATTGCATTTTCAAGCTTTTTGCTCGTCCATTTTCACATTTTTTTGATTATGTTTGAATTCAGTATGCAGTAATATGTTTGTGCCTGCTTTCTCTTTTCTCTTTATGCCAGTTTGTAGAAATATTTTGTGATTTTGTGCCAATGCATAAATTATTGTACCCTTTTTTGATTTGTAACTTCTAGTAATTTCATGACAAGTTATGCAAATTCCATTGACATTAATGGTATTTTGTGAAATAACAGCCATTTTCACTTGAGAAATTTGTTTTATGAAAAATATGTTACAAGGTGCTTTTTTACTGATGAGTAAAATAAGGGTACACAATACTAACACTTCTGAAATATGTTTAGTTCAAAATTTATTACATCTCATACTTGTCAGTTTTACCTAACAACAATTTTCTGTTGTGGTCACCAGGTGGTGCTGGTTCTATCATTTACTATGGAAAGCTGTAACCTATGATTATTAGCCTTTTTATGCACTAGCTGGCATTGTTGATAATTGTTTAATATATAAAAAAGGCTGAACTATAATAACTCTTGAATGAAACATTTCCCAGCAGTAGACAAGACTAGCCTGACTGCCTAACTGCCAGCCTGGACACCCCCCCCCATTCCAACTGGCCTAATATCTGAAATTGAGCTGCATGTGTTTAATAAGGGACATTTTAAAACATGACCTGTTGTGCCCCGAGCCCTGGAGTTTAAAATCACTGGTCTAATTTCTAGCCTAAATCTCATACTAAGGAGTGGTGCTCCAGGGGAAATTACATAAAGATAATAACACAGATTACCCTGCAGTACTAGCAGTCTGCTCACTTGTTTAGAATTAACTCAGGCCACATCTTTATACTGAGGACAGAATCGTAACAGAATTTACCTAAATACCTGTATATAAGTGTGCAACAAGTATTAAAATATAACCTTTATTATATCATGTAAAAATACTCTCAAAATGTGAACATTAAAAAACAGAAAATTGTCAAAGGATGGATGATGTACTGCCGGGGCATATTCCGGCTTGCCTTAATGGTCTGTGAAAGATATGGTTTCCATATAACTTGTAAACACAAGATATTGTAAGTATATTCAGAGAACTGAAGGGGCTCTCGTTGATTCAATAGTTATGTGAGACCGACAGCTGTCTATTCCAGCAGAGCCTAAATATGCTGCTCTGTTAACTAGATCACAGTGCTTGCATAGTCTAAATAGCCACCAAGTCCTTATAGGCTTGTAAAATCAAGATCGTATGATGGTGCTTTATATGCAACATACCAAAAGATTGTCCTCCTCATTGAAATTGAGCTACTCACAATAAGCATGAAGACTCGCAGCTTTCATGCGATTCTTCTACTCGCAAGATATCAGTTGGCTGATGAAACTAATTATAACTCATATACTATTGGATAGCCACCTTCGAATTTCCAGAACATGATCTGACTTACAAAGTGGATTATCTAAACATCTTGAAGCCAACTGACCAGTTATACACATGCTTCGAGCTCCCCTGCGTTCAATGATTATATGGATTCACTACTTAGAAAGCCGGAACATAATCTGGTTGACCAATAAGTCCATCTAGCTATCTCACAAAGAAACTTCTACCTAATGATACCGGGGCATAATCTAGCTTGCCACCTAACTCACTATATACATACACAAAAATCTTCAACAATACATAACTAAACTAGCTGTCAATTTAGAATACCGGGGCATCATCCGGCTTGCCAAAGGATCTCTCTAATTGATTCACAGAAAGACTTCTCTCTATCCATACCGGGGCATAATCCGGTTTGCCAGAAATAATAACTCATCCGATAACGCAATAATCTGTTCTATATAATTTAAAAAACATAATTTACACAAAAGACATGATTAAGAAAAGAAGACATAGCTTCCCATTATAAAGCCTGTAGAGTAAGTTGCAATTAGCCATATGCCTAATCGCTAGATGTGCTTCAGTTGTCCCTAATAAATATTCTAGACCCTCAGCTTTCCCTTATAAATAAGCACTAGCATAGACCCCTACTAGATAGCCTAATACTTAATCACTAACCTACGACCCTTACCTGCTAGCCTAACACCGGATCAATAGTTTGGATCTCATTCATCTTATTTCTTCCAGCTCTTCAAGAAATGTTATACTTCTGAACATTCCAATTTACAAAAGAAAGCTAAAATTGTCTTTAACAGACAGGTTTTAATACAGGGCAGTATGTGTGAGAACATTCTGTGTACATGTGAGTATACAGTCGTGTGAAAAAGAAAGAACACCCTCTTTGAATTCTATGGTTTTACATATTAGGACATAATGACAATCATATGTTCCTTAGCAGGTCTAATTTAGGAAACTACTTTTTAAGTTTAGATTTATAGTTTATATTAATTTAGCATGCCTTGCAAGCACTTCCTGTCTTAGCCATACAGTACCTCCCCCACTCATTAACACTCAGCTCTTTCAATAACAGAGTGGGGCATTTGCTGATCATTGTCAGTTAGTGGGGAAGGTAATGTAGGACTGAGGCAAAAAGCACCTGCATGGCATGTCTTGATTAGCATATTCTATACATCTAAATAAATAAAAGTTTTCTAAATAAATATAACACAACCTACAGGTGATTTTGGAAACACTATCAAAATCACAAAAGTTGTTTTAGATTAGGAATACCCAATCCTGGTTCTCAACAGCTACCAACAGTGCATATTTTTGGGATATGCTATCTAAAACACAGGTAGACTGATTAGTGGCGAAGTCACTTTAATTGGTCTACCTGCACTCACTCAGATATCCTGAAAACATACACTTTTGGTAGCTCTTGAGAACACACATTGGCTACCCCTGTTTTTAGGTGATAGTGTGCCTTTTAGTTTTCTATTTGTTAATCATAACAAAACAGACATTATTTATGCTATGATTATGTCTGGCACACTTTATTTTTATTTAGACTCTGGTATAGAGAATATAGAAAGATTAACAAATCTAAATTGAAATCTGAAATACAATGCATGTGTTTGTGACAAGATTAGGAAATTCAAAGTTTGTCACCAATCACTTCCATGATTTCAGTGTTGACAGAAAAACAATTCATGTTTCCCTTTTTCAGAAGTTACTAATTAGGTTTTCTTGGACACATTTTGCTAAGTCGATAACCTTTCCAAAAGCTAATCACTTTGGCTAGTAACTTTAACTTTGTGTTTGTGTCTTATTCATCTTTATGATAAGCTAAAAAGCTTATGTCTGATACACACCTTATGCACAAGGTAACACAATAACACCCTAAGGAAAAGATGGAAAAAATCTCATATTCCATTGAATTATAAATAAACTTTAATCCCTTGAATACTAGAGAGATCTCCAATACATTGGGTAGAAATGTTCTGTAGACATCTCTAGCATTTAAAGTGTAGAAAGAGCCATTTTAATTAATGTGGTGCAGCTGCTACTTTTAAGATCTGCTCAACATTTTTGTTCTGCATAAGGTCCTCTGTTTATTCCAAGTAGTCAGTTCTCTTCTCCCAATTTAATACAGGTGAAACCAATTACATTTTTACGATTAATTTTAATGGTGTCTTCCGCCATAGGAAATCCCCTCTCAGGCCTCTGTTGCTTAATGGGTTAAATCTGTAATGCATACAAATAAAAAAAAACTATTGTGGGAAGTTTATTAAGGCCCTATAACCTCAGATGTTTAACCCTGCAGTTATCTGGATTAAAACATGAAAAACAAATCTCCATCAGGGACATAAGTAGAATGACAAATGTGAGCAATTCTGCAGAAGTCTAACACCATAAGCAACAAATACAAATTCTCATCAGACTTTTAACCATATAAATAATCTAAAAGTCCCATTTAATTCAAGGAGGAGTACTTTTTTTCTGTTGGTTAGCCTCATAGTTGTTTTCTGTCTAACCTTTTCTTGCTTCTTAGTAAATATATCCCTAATTTTCTACTTGCATATAATAATATCGACAGCTAATTGTTTTGCTACATCTTTCTTAACATCAGAACAAAAGTCAATTAGGCTGATGTACTAAGAATAACAGGGATATGTAGTACATTGTGAAAAAGAGATGATAAACAGGAGATCATTTCTCCAGTGTAATATATTTTCCAACATCTGTGTTATGCAGTGGAGCCAATGCCAATCTGAGAAGTCTTAGAGTATCCTTTTGAATTGTCTCCCACTAATGGGTGACCAAAAAACAGCATAATAACTATGTCACCTGGTTGAAAAGAGTGACATTCTGATGTCGAGACATCCTAATGTTGAGTAACCAGGCGACATAGCTGTAGGGAATGAGGTGGAGAGGTGAAGGGGTTAAAAAAAAGTATCTGTTTTGTTAGCACTGACATGCACCTCAGTCTAGCTCTAGCTGTATAGCACACCCCAGACTGACACTCATTACCATTCACACTATGTAAGCTTGATATTTTTTATGTGCCGTATGTGACATATGAGAGAAGTGCTTATCCTATATAATAATTCGCTAAGATGTGTGTAACGCCCGACATGCGCAGTAGACACTGCTGCGCGTGCGGCAGTCACACACAGTGGAGACTGGCCGCGCCGCGGCTGATACAGAGCTGGGCGCTCTGAAGGAGCGTCCAGCTCTGTATCAGCCGAGGCGCGGCCAGTCTCCACTGTGTGACTGCCCCGCGACCGGCTGCCAGAGGCACTGTGGCCCGTGTAACGGGCTGTTCAACTAGTTCAGCATATAATTGTCTACAATCAATTCTTTCATATCTCACGTACGGCGCATTAAAAGTATCACGCCTACACAGTATGATTGGTAATGAGTGTCAGTTTGAGGTGTGCTATACAGTCGGCGCTAGACAGAGGCACACATCAGTGCTAACAAAACAGCTATTTTTTTTAACCCCTTCATCTCTCCACCTCATTCCATACAGCTATGTCACCTGGTTACTCGACATTTTGCTATCTCAACATCAGAATGTCACCCTTTTCAACCAGGCGACATAGTTATTGTGCCGTTTTGTTGGCCGTCCATTAGTGGATGACAATTCAAAAGTGAATTCCATAGAATAACATAGAAATTAGAGCATTCATCACACTGGAGAAGTGATCTCCTATTTAGCACACCTTGGTGCATGTCCCACTTGTAATAATTCTTAAGAAAGTCAACTGTACCATAGAGGATAACTAAAAATCACCCAGATTCTCATAGATTTAACCCCCTTGAGGATTAGAGGTCTACATCACATTGCAAACATTGTATTCGGAGACCTCTAGCATTCTAAGGGTTAAAATCTCTGTTAAAATCTGAGAGAATATATGTTTATCTCATCTGATGTGGTTCAAGCTCAGGTGTATGTGACCAGTTCAGTTAGATAAAAGAAACAAAATGGTAAAATTGCAGTGATTTTTGCTGTCTGCTAAATAGCAGAACAGTACAACTCTTTGCAGATGCAGAAAAATAATTTAGATGGTAAAGTGTATGACTTAAATAATATTATAGAGTTAATCCAAATTCCTGCCAAAAATGCTGCTGATTTGAGTGTAGGCAACCATCAGACAATGGTAGAAAACAAGGATTACTCCAGGGAGGAGATGCACTAAGGCAGTGGTTCCCAACCCGTGCCAGCAGGGCCTACTAACAGGCTAGGATTTGTGGATTGTTAGAGAGCAGGTGAGTTAATCAAACTGACTGAGCCTCTGATCAATACACGTGTTCTAGCTGGGAAATTCACAAGTACTGACCTGTTAGTGGGCCGTGATGGCATGGGTTGGGAACCACTACACTAAGGTATGATGAAGAGGTGATAACATCTCCAGTCTCCAGTGTTATACACTCTCCAATTCCTGTGTTATTCTGTGGAGCCTATGCCAGTGCCAGTGTCACCGTCTTCCGCATTCTTAGTGCATAGGCATCATATCATAACATAGAAAACACTAGCGAAATGTTCTCCTATCGTCTTTTTTTATACCCCTAATTCTTTTTAGCATATCAGTCTTATTATTAGCACTATCTAGAACAAAAATATTCTAATTTTGGATTTTCTTCTTTTTTAATTCCAGCTTTGTTTATTTTATGTGATGATTAATAATTCCAAATCAATTGTTGTTTTGTTTTGTCTAGTTAAAATTATGCTCCAGTATTTTTGGTTTCTAACCTACAGGCCTGGATTTATTTCTAAGCTGTCTATAGGCAAGGCAACCTTAGTGCCACTAGAACAATGGCACACCCCCTCTCCTCACAATACTTGACTCCTTGCTGCCAGGCACAGAACATTCCCTTAGCCAGTAACATATAAAGGCAAAAATATGTAAATAAAATAAAAATAAATAAAAATGTAAAAAAAGCTATTAACCCCATTGGTTGCTGGAGGGTTCACTCAACACATTCGAAAGCAATGCATTGGAGACCGGTCTAGCATACAATGGATCAAATAAGCTGGTAAAAGGGTATACATAATGGATGATATACTGTCCACTTTAAACCAGTTGTGTCTAGTGAAGAGGTTCTAGCATTGTACTGGCCAAGCCAACAGCTAAGAATGGTTGTCACCAAAGCAGGTGAGACATCCATCAAAATCTGGAGCACTACACAGCTGCATACTCTACTTAAGAGGAAACCCAGACATAGTGACCTACAAGTGCCGCAAAACTACAGTTTGATCTAATTTTACATTTTATTGCGATATAGAGAGTGGGTTTGTGAATGCTGGCATATTATTCTGTAACGGAATGGCTAGCCCATATGTTCAAGCATGTATTTACTTAGCAATCACTGAGTAAAGTACTTTCCCAGTAAGCATAACTCATAATCAGAAAGAGATAGCATAATGATAGGGACAATCATACCATCTTTTAAGCCAAATGTCCTCGATCACAAAACATAAATTCTGAAATATTTTATGTTCTAGTTAAAGCAAAACTGAAAACAAAATTATTTCCAGATTGGTTATTGCTTCCAGAAGGCAGCATGCACAATGTTAGAATTACTTTTTACTTCACTTTTTTAATGAATGTTTGACAGGGCATTCCAGATGGCTGGGAAGTTATATCTATTTATAGAGAAGTGATGTTTTCCTTTTATTTTGATACATCATTTATTATCTACATTAAGGAGATAGGGAGGATGATGCATTATGAATAACTGAAAATATTCTGGGGCATATACCGATGGCATCACATGGGAGAAATAACAGTTCCCATGGATTTAAATGGGGCTTTAGCCCCCTAAATCCTAGAGAGGTAAAGCAATGTAATGTAGACTTCTCCAGCATTTAAGGGGTTGTAAACCCCATTGAGAAATGTTTATTTGTCTCATATGGTGTAGCTGGTTTGCCCCTATTACTTCTGGAGGGAGATGTCCCAAGGTTCTATTATAAGTAGGTAACTTATCAAGTGATATACACTCCCCAGTTCTTAAGCTTCTTCTTTTTTCATGGGTGACATCAATGCACTGATGCTGCTTTGGTTATGTTGCCTGTGATGAAAGGTAACATGTTAGAGTATTGTGGTTTTCCGACTGGTGAATGTAGCCTCATGTCAATGCAACACAGTCCATCATGTTTCATCTTTAATGAGCTCAGGCAGGAATGCAGTAATGAAGCAGCAGGACAGATCTGCATGGAAGCCTGTGGGGTTGGCAGCAGGTCTTCCCACATAGGTGCCAGCCAGTAATATTTTTGGATGGTGCTCATATGGATCTATAGTCCTCCATGCCCCTCCTCCATCCTGATTGGTGATGGAACACAGGATAAGGGTGAGCAATAGACATAGGTGCCAGATCTGTTACAGACGTGTGTAACAGTTCTGTCACCCATGTGAAAGAGGCCTTGGGTTATTTTATTGCACTAATGTCTATCAAACTGGGAAGATCTTGCTGCATAGGCATCCTTAACACTCACTCTGAAATTTTCTTGGGTGTGGTACCCAAAGGTGGTGCCTGCAAAACAACAAAAGAACCACCTCCCTAAAATAACATAGGAATGTGTCACTTTGGGCCTTTTGTTCAAATGAAAAGTGGAGCTATTCTGGGGCAAACAAGCTGCACCATAGGGGAATAAATAAAATCCCCCAAGATTCCCATTGATGCAAATCTGGTTTGTGACCCATTGAATGCTAAAGAATAATACATTGCTTCAAAGAGAGCTCTCTATGTATTCAAAATATTAAAAGCTTCATTTAAATCAACAGGAACTGCTATTTTTCATATTTGATTCAGTTGATATACCCAGAATTACTCCACTGTTCTTTTGAACATAAAGCCCTTTATCACACTGTTATTTCTCTTTATTTCACCTTTATCAATGTTTAGTTCATAAACTCCCCTGGTCTAATACTTAGTTCATCAGCCTCAAAAATGCATTTGAATTGTTTTGGAAAGAAAAAAGTAAATTGCAAAATATTTCACCAAAATGACAGAAAGCGAACATCCACTTGTAGGCAATGTACGGTTATGTGCCTGTCTGACCACCTTCCTTCTACTTGTGGAATCCAGGCTCACTGTCCCTAGTAAACAAAGGGAAGTGGGCCCACACTCTGTGAGTGGCAGGAAGTAGAGGTTGAATTCCCCCTGTAGTGGTGCGGAAAAAGTGGAAAGTATTCAAGATATGCTTGTTACTTTCCTTTTTCTTTCTGCAGTTTGCTGTCTTTGCTGTGTTTTATTGCTGTGACAACTCCCAAGAGACACATTCAACCATAGCAGTGTTGTAGGGAGGAGGAGAACATGTGAACGGCACCACCTAGCAAAAGGACTTTCTCCTAGCAGGATACTTAAGAGGCCTGACCAAGGCTTGTGAATCCATGGTTTTCGAATCCTTCCCCTCTCCTGGGAGAGTTCATGTTCCCTCTGGAGTTTCCACTATACCCCCAACTTTTCATTCTACTACCATGGCCCCTCAACATCTTAATTCCATTTGTATTCTTACTGATCCTTTTGCTCTGGCCCATGGCTCCTTTCCCTCTTCTATGGCTGAATTCCACATCAGCTGCATTTCCTTCTGTACTACTCTACCTTCTGCAGAGCTGTCTGTGCCAGAATCCCCTCCCTCATCAAGCCTTATTATTGGCACTTATGTGCAGCAGGTACATGACCCCCAGCCTTCCCCTCATTCTGGAATGCTTTGCTAACCACAGGTGATAGAGCCCTGATGCTCAGCACAACTGGACATTGTGCAGTTGTCACTTCTGTGGCACATGGGGTTGCTCTGGGGAAATCCTGTGAGATGTATTTGAATTATTTCCTGTCTGAGGCTGTTCAGTCAAGTGCAAGCAGTGTGTGGAGAATCGGGGGCCCATATTGTAGCAAAAAGACTACTTCCCACAACCAGCTAATATTTTCTGGGCATTGAGGTAGACACAAAGATTAGGATGTTAGTATTTTAGAAGATAAGTTGCAGATGGCTTGAGAAGCCATGGCAGTGGCACTGGTAACTTTTCAATTAGAGATATGCAGTCCTTGCATGTTATACTGATTTATTCAGCAAGGGTTATGTCACTGGCTAGTAAGTTTAGCAACATATGAGGGCATTCTATGGCAGGCCCCAGGCTTAATTTTCACAAAATCAGGCTGTTAAGCAGGATCTCAAGGTCTGAAATGCTTTCTAAAGGATTTAAATGGAGTTAAAGTCTGGAGGGATAAGCTTCAAGACAGTTAGACACTTGAGCGTTACACTGATGTGGTAGGGGCCTGGGCTTTGGAATATATCTGCAAGGAAAGTTTTGTGCACAGCTATGGCCAGAGGTGTGGAGGGATCAGAGTATGTTTGGGAATTTGGCATTCTTTGAGTTATTCCACATTGTAGTTGCCCTGGAACTGAGGGATGATGATCTGGCCCATAAAGCGGTTATGTTTTTGGACAGAAATATGATGGTGGTTTATGTTGTTAATGAGTTTTTTATTTCCAGTTTTTACTCTTGCTGTGACACTTGGTATTACTTTGCATGTTTGCACAGTTTAAGGCACAACATCCCTGGTATACACAATTCCATATCTGATGCAATGTATAGGAAGAAGTTGCAGTTATTTTTTAAGTTGTCTCCTAATGCTCTGCCAAAGGATTCTGTTTGTCTATTAACACTTAGGCAGTTGGGAAATAGACAAATCATTAGTCCATAGGATGTTCCCGACCTATTCAAAAGCTTGGAACCAGTGGGATTACTATATTAAGGCCTCAGTTCATGAGAGGTTTGCCTCTTCTCTCCTAGTGCTGTGCTACATGAAACACCTAAGAATGCAGGCGGAGTCTTGTGCAAAGGTAGCAGGCATCTTAGCAATTATGTCTTTTTTTGAGGAAGAAAGTAGACATGGCAGAAAGGTTCTCCGTCAGGAGTGCCATAAGAGATTGGGGAGCCGGGCAGTCTTCCACAAAGATTTGCATAGACCCATAGATGGGGAGACATTGCTGGATAGTTCACACTCACCTAGGTATCTGTAATGGTACATTTGATACAGCATTGTTTAAGTTTGCATTTTTCATGGCCTGCAGGGGAGAATTCGGGATTAGGGAGCTAGTGACAGCAGCATAAGTTGTTGTAAGGTGGTATATTGCCAGTTCATGAAGTTTAAGACTTAACAGACAGGGAAAGGTCAGTGGGTCAACATACTTCCAGGGCAAGAGACATGGTGGTTGGTAACAGTGGTAGGTGCTTTAGTGAAAGAAAGACCCCCTGGGGTGTAACCCATTTTTGAGGAATATGCATTAGTTAGTCCAGACACTTTAAAAGTTAAAGTTTGTACTGAAAATATGCCTGGCATGCAATGGGGTAGAACTCTTCATGTATGTGACACATTCATTTGGGATTTACACAGTGGCATGAGTTGCAGTGTGTGTGGAGTCCAAAAAAGCTACAGTCACTTGAGAGATGGCACTCGTATGGAACAAATGATTACATATTCTGTTGTCATATTGAGAACTGATAATAAGAAAACCTGATTTAAGTCTGGAGCAAATCAAAATTAATGATAGTTTTGTGAAATTCTATTGCCTAAACTACACTTGATTTACTGCAGAAATAATTCAGGCTTTCATAGTAACAAGCCTCAGTGTGATAGCAGAATATTTTGCCCAGTTAAATCACTAAATTAAATTTTATTTTAAGTTGTGATAACTGTTTTAGTGCCAGAGCATTGTCCAATTCATTGGTTTGCAATGCACTGAACACCCCTCTGGCACAATATTTAATCATGTGTCCATCAGAAGGAAACCTGAACTTGAGTCATCATTCTTGTATGTTTCTTTTACATAATGGTATCCCTCGGGTACACATTATTACTATTTAATGTTAGCCTTTTCAAGGGATAGTAATACTTCGTTTTAACTTTATTTTATTTTGTAGGCATTAAAAAAACATGAAGAATGATATAAATCTTATCTATCAAACCATTATGGTTTATGAGATATTCACAAGCAAAGTTTCCCCCTCCCGCCCCTTTTACCTACTGTAAATAATCTCTTCTCAGATGTGGAATGCAGTCCATAGACTGGACAGATAACAGAAGGGGACACTCTTATTCCTATGAAAACAATGAAATCCCTGCCCCCCTTGACAAGCTTTTCAGGTTTTTCCCTTATCTTAATTGAAGATTGTCCCTCTCTGCAGTCTACCTGGGAAGCTCCCTTCTGCCCTGGCTGAAAAGTGTTACATCAGTAAAAGGGGCAGGAGGGGGATATTTTGATTGTGAATATCTCTTAAACCATAAAGGTTTGAGAGATAAGACTTATATAATTCTTCATGTTTTTTTAATGCCTACAAAATAAAATAAAGTTAAAACGAAGTATTACTATCCCTTTAAAAACATCTTAATATATTTCTTGCATTTTGTGAAATCACATTAACAACTTAGATGTTTGCATTTTTTAATGGTAGACAAATTGACAGCAATAATAATGGACTATGCCTATTTTTTCTTTCATCTGATATCAATTACTAGTGCTATTTGGTGAGTATGGCAAAATCTAGAAATCCCACACATACTGGGAGCAGAGATAAAAAAATGAGGAATTTGCTAAAACAGTGGACCACATGTACAAAGAAAAGGAAGCAGTTCTTTGCAATATGAGAAATTTACACAGGCAGGCTCTATAAAATTTGGGATAAACTTACCAATGACCCCCCATTTGAAGAGCGATGTAATCAGGGATATGAGTCACATTCCACAGAGCAAAACTCTGGAAAATATAATAGCCCCTAGCAAATTTTCTAATTACATTAAAGATAGACAAAATTGCCAAATTAAAATAACTACAGTTTTTTGAGATACAGTGACAAAGATAGGTGTGGAAAATCATAGTGCCACATCTGCAACTTTATTTCAAATAAAACCAAATGTTTCCCTTCAAGAATTACTGGAACTACATATTCCATAAAAAATTTTATGAATTTTGACTCATTTGTGATCTATTTGATCACCTGTCAGTGCGGCCTATAATATGTAGGCCGCACTACTAGTAGTATTACATTTATGATGCATGGATTATCCAGATATGGTACAATATATCACCAATCTAATACAGAGGTAATTTATATTTTACCAATAGAACAAATCAAAGGATAGGTTAAACACGCTAAACTTTCCAAATTAATCAACAGGGAGTCTTTTTGCTTTTTTTCCATTGTGCAGCCTCAGTCTGGAATGCTTAAATGAAAGTAGGGAAACTTTAGTTTGAGACAACTCGAGATCTTAGGTCATTTGTTGACTGACTTTCTACACCAATGTGTGCCACCTTTGTATATTTTGTGCTAACATTATTATGGGTTTTGTTATTCTATAGATATATTTGTATACACATTTATTTTAATGCGAATAATCTTTTATAGAGATAATAATATACACCAAGAAAACTTATGGACCTTTTTCTTATTAACTATATACTATTTGTATGTAATGTTCACTATTTTTCATTACGCTTCCTGGCCAATTTTGTTTTAAATATGTTTTAAATATAGTGAAAATAGCAGATGTATTTATATCATCGGATTTGTATCTATTCTCAAGGTTGCCTACATCAAATCGAACATTGTTACTTTTTAAATTTTTATGGTAAATATTCAGGACAACAAATCAAATATTCTATGGCTTTTTCAAAATGTAAAGAAATAATAGTTTAAACACACACACACACACACACACACATATATATACTGATGTTCTATATATACATCATCTGACCTCATTTTAAACAATACATTATTTTAGCTTGTTTTTTCAACTCAGAGCTACAATATTTCTTTAATTGTATCCCTTTATTTGAATTGCAAAAGATACCCAAACCGGTTCATTTGTTCATTTAAGAGCTACAATGTTTCTTTAAAGATCCCTTTAATTCAATTAAAACACATCACTGCCAAGAGTTTAAATAGTGCCATATTTTCTGAGAAGGGTTCCATTTTTTGTAATTCAAACAATAAATGTTTTCCTTCTAAAGAATCATCAGTTTGGTGATGAAACTCATGGAGGTATTATTATGATCATAACTATTGTCTGATTTTTAATCAGACTGGTTTATTATGTTTTAGCCAAATAAATATAAATGTAATTTTTATATTGATATTTCAAAGTCATAATTTCCTTTTGTTATACTTGGGGAATTTTTCCATATGCCGCAAGTGTATTGCATAAACTTTGGAATTTATCAAGCTTCACCAAGCCACCATAAGAAGGTTCTGGTTGGAGAGACAGAGTCGGAATGGTTCAATAATTATCCCCATAAGTCCTTACCCAGAGTGTGATGGAACACCTCTCAAACGAGATATACTCCGTGAGTACTGTTTGATTATGTTTAGAGTCTCCATTTATATCTATGTGTTGACTAAGTGAGGATAGTTCAGATATTCCTCACAAGCGTCTTCAATTTGTGTCAGTCAAGCATGACATAATAATACATTTTCATACTCTATGAGTTAACATATTTTTGATACCATTGCCAAGATATTTGCCTAGCATCTTCCTCCTGAATCTGCTATTAGTTCAATTTGAACACTAGACTTTCTCTTTATTTCTGCATTTATTTCACTGCTTTTGAGGTATACTAACATAGAATACATGTTTTTACATAATAGATCAATCTATGTATACTCCTTTATTTATTATTTGTATGTAATCACTGATTCCACTGTCACTGTCGGGGATAATACCCTGAAATTTTCACAATTCTGATGTACAATTTGGGTTTCTGATTATGTATGTTGTATTTGCTTATTTATAATTCTTACATTCACTGTACATTTTCTCATTATTTACATTATTTTTATATGATTGAGGTATAAAACAGCTTATACCCAGACCATTTAGATTTACAGTATATAAACTATATATATTGATGATTACATTATAGAACCTCCTATATATCTCTGTCCACAATTCTTTGCGATCAGAGGTCAAAAATATTCTCATTGTTTAAAATGGGATTTTATCCTTTTGAATGCTAAATACACTGTCCCCTGTGACATCTTTAGTTTACAACATAATTTCTCCACAATTTTTTTTTTTTGCATATGGCTCAGGGATATCAATGACATCGGGGTATATTCATTGAAGACAACTTGTTGGCATACTATTTTGAACCCTGCACGTAATAACTAAAATGGTATTATGCAGGGAGCCGAGACCTGAGATGAAATTTACAAAAGTGTTTTGGGCTTTGATAAGCATGTTTTAACACTCTTGATGCAGTTTATAGTCAAATGGCAGTTATGGGTTTTCTGTGAACAACACACACGTCACATTTTGTTTTCCAGCACTCCCTGCACTTTCAAAATGTAGCATTTGTGGATACTCCCTAACATGAACAACAGAATGCAGAAAAAGTTGTTTTTGTTAATTGTAATTCCAATAAAGTGAATGACAATTATTTTCTATTAGCAAATTCTTATGGTTCTGTTACTATTAATGCACCTATTCATAGGTCTTCCTATAAAAATTAGCAATTGAAAAACATTTTTAAATTGTAAATTTTTGCCATTTTGTACCATTCTAATTTTCAGTCATTAAATAATGAGAAATAATCAATGTATCCCTACTTGTTATATAACATTTAAAAGTAAACAAAATTCAACTTTCAGTGCTATAAAATATCAGAAAATGGCTATGACCTTGGCTCTGTATTGACTTGGCACTTTCCTCTTGATCTGGCACCACTTCTGAGACTGTCCGGTTTGACCTATTCCTAGTTTTTTTTTCCCTAGTACCATTTTCTGTTTAATCTTCCTCTCCTCTCCATACTTCACTTCACCCCATCTCCTGCTACCTCCATTTCCCTCTGCTTCTTATCCTCTACCTCTCCACTTCTTCTTCTGGTCTCTCTACTTGGTTTGCTGCTATGCTGCTCTGCTACTCTGCTTCTAGTACTAGTCTCCTCCATAGTATGCTACTCCACTGCGGCCTGTCTGTGTCTGATCTCAGCCTCCTCTCAGGTCTTCCTCTCTTCTCTTCTACTCCTCTGCTTATTAAAGAAGTATTGCTTTGCCTCAGGCTCTTTTCAGGTCCATTCTCCTGTCTTGCCGCCTCCTGGTATCACTATTTTCATCTTTTATATAGGTATGGGTCTTTAACTATTTTTTTGTTGAGCTCTCTCTCTCTCAGCTACTCTTCTGGGTCTACCTCTATCTCTCTCTCTCTCACACACATACACACACACACACACACACACACACACACACACACTCTGCCTTACTCTTTCTTTTTTTAACTCTATCCATCCATCCATACATACATCCATGTATCTATGTATCTCTCTCTCTCCATCTCTCTTTGTCTCATCTCTCTTTCTCTCTGTCTCATCTCTTTCTCTATCTCATACCTCTCTCTCCTCTGTGCTCTCTTTGTATCCCAGATTTGAGTCAACCCTTCCTATTCTTAGCATCAGGTGTTCCTATCCTGGTCCTTCCCTTTCCCTTCTAGGAAGGAATAATATGACCTCATGGCCAACACTTTTAGTTCAGCTTTGGCTGCAACAAGAGAATGTCTGAAGGCTGACTAAGATTCCAGTTCTACCCTCAAGCATCACATCCTAGCTTGTTGGAAGGGTTGGGCTCATGACACTAGCCCAGTGTACAACAATTTTTCAAGAAGATGACACTATGGGACTTTATACACACCACCAAGTTGCTAAGATATTTGAAAACTGTGGAATTTGCTAATGCATTCAACATCTATAATATATGAGGTCAATAAAAGGATCTCTCTAGTGAGCTTTTCATCACAAAGCCTAATCACATATCCAGGGGTCACCCCTTATGATTAGAAGAAAGGAAGTGTCAACTTTGGCAGTGGAAGGTGCTTTTTTTTACAGTAAGGTGTGTTATATTGAGAAATTCCTTGCCCAAAGATGTGGTAAATGCAGATACAATGGGCACATTTAAGATAAGATTAGATTAATTTCTGTCAGTGCGCTCCCAGAGATTTGTCTCAACTCTGTCTGGTTCCCGTCCAGAGCTACTCTCCTGCTCCCTTTCACTATTGGTTGTCGCAGTTACTTAGCTCCTGCACACATTCTTCTCCCTGTCTGATTATCAGGTTAGTCTCCATGCTTTGCTTACCTGTCTTCTGACCTCGGCTTTGCTTGACTTTGGCTTCTGTGGTGTCTTTATCCCATAGCGCTGGTCTGTTCTCTTTTGCAGCCTGGCATCCTCTGTGTCTCTAATTGTATTGTGACCTTGGTTTCCGCAGTTGGTGGAAGAGTTGTCTGTGCCGCGTTGTTGATCGCCAGATTATTCAGCCCGGTTCTCCCCTTGGTCTTTGGCTTTTTCCCTTCCGGCAGGTATTGAGTCCTAAGGTGGGTGTTGTGCGGTGAGAGTTGGCTTGTCTCAACTGGCACGATCCTGCCACTGCCAGTGGTCATGAGTATTCTCTCGCGCCACTTGTCTTGCCCCCTTCTATCTCGGGGGAATCTTGTGTTATTAGCAGTTTCATCTCAGTCTTGGGATAGTGTATTTGGGCATCGACCTAGAGGGAACATTCTTTACAGCTGTTCTTAGCGGTCCTAGAACGCTACACCCTAAGGGGTTTCTCGGTCCTCATCCTCAGCTCTGCAATTACTAGTACAAATGCTGTGGGTTTCCCTGTTTTGTGTGTTCTTGTCCACTTCAGCTTCCAGATACTCAGATGATATTAGATGCTGGTTCACGGTTAGAGTCACCCAACACTGTTGCTTGATATCTGTGTTCTATGGTTGTGTACAATATACCCAGCTGCACAGAAAACCCAGTCAGACTGCACTCTTGGAGGTAACTGAGGGTTTCCATGGCACATCAGTGCTGGCCACACATTGCTTTGTTTTCCAGTAGTCAATAGGGTCATCATTTTAGTCTAGTATTTAGCTATCCTGCAAGTATGCTGTAACCATTATTTCACATGTACTGGGACAACTTCAAGTACCTATATGGTGTTCATGTCAGGTGTATCAGTTACCAACCAATAGTCTGGGAATAAGTCTCATAGACATGTGCCACCACCACCACAACACATGTTAGATTGCCACCCTTGATACACGTGAATTGCTTTCTGTGATGATGATATGTTCAGAAAAATATTGGGATATTCTTGTTGATGTTGCTTCTTTCTTCTTTACTATGACTTTTACTAGTTTTTTGGCCGAACCTTTCTGTCTTTCATCCTTCACAATACAGCTGTTCACTCTATCTATAAGCATATCTTTATATCCTTTCACAGAATCCAGTTTCTTGAGATGTTGCTCAGAAATATTATGTTTGAAGCGGAAGTCCAGAATAGAAACATGTCATTCACTGGTTGTTTCATGTCTCTGTTGTCATTACTGTATGATTTAACAATTTATTGTAAGATCTAACAGTTTTCCTCACTTAGCTTTTCTGTGGTAAATATATACGTTGAAGTATCTCACTACTTACTGCCCCAACATGACTAACCAGCATGATTGCCTCCTGAAAATGTTTCAGTAACTCATGTATATCACACATTAGTTGCCATTGGCCTGATGACAAAGATTCTCCCTCTAAAGCCTTCCAGTTTTGCATTGTATACTCTCTAATAGCCTTATTCTGTTCATATCCTGTATGTAGAATGTGGAATTCCACCTGGCAGGGACCTCAGTTTTAAGCTAGAATATCATGAATTGTGCACACTGAAAGAGTAGTTAAAAAGGCCAAATATTTTGAGGAATCTAGTTACAACTAAACTTAAGACATGGGCAAAGCATGGTGCATGCACTGTCCAGGAGCCATATCAGTAGACACAAAACCAGCTTTCAAGGAATGGAGTTAAATCAATTTCTCTATCACCTGCCCTAGTTTGTTTAACACAGCTACAGCTTTGTGATATTGTCTTTTAAAACTGCATACACAAAGTACCATGCCAATGGTGTGGGCTACCATGATGCTATGCTTTAATAATATGGCCAGAGCCAGAGGCAAGATTAGCAGTAACCTGATGTTGCATGTTGTTATTGCCCACAAGTGATGGAGAAACCTAATGAACAGTGATGTATAGTCTAAACTCTGCCCACTTGCCAACATATCTTTTGTCAGGTGGACATTTTTGCCATAAGTTTCTGGCCCCTTGTCCACCAGACTAACCACCTGCTTTTAGAAATATGGCAAAGCCATCCTTGAAAAATAACTGAAGGCTGGGATATACAAGCAGGGTGCAACACATGACATCAGTTCTTTAAAACCTCATATTTTCTATACAGGTGTATTTTGGGATTTTTTTTTTTGTAGTTTTTGACTCTTTTCTAAGAACTCAGTAAGTGTGAGTTGATGGTACATAGCAGAATAATTGTGTAACTTTATTGTATTAACATCTTGACTTGTGGTGGTAGAGGCAGTGGTGGTAATGGCAGATGTTGGCAATCTGTTTTTCCTGTCATCTTCTCCAATAAACTCAGATCCATACTCCACTGTGTTTTGTATTAGAAGAGCATAAGCAAGAGCCATGATTGTTATTGCAAATTAAGGAAATCTTGCTATACTTTCTGACACATTTATAGCACTACTATTATGTGCCCCAGAGCCCTGCAAATTTTTAGGAGTGCTTCTGCTAGTGCTAGTCATGGCACTTCTGACCTGTTGATGGCATGTCTCCCAATTGAACCTATTTTGTGCTTCCAGTGTGGTCTCAATCATAATGTGCTTAACCCATTAAGGACACATGACGTGCCAGGACTGTCACGCGTGTCTGGATGTTAAGGACGGTTGATGGTCCTGGCATGTCATGGAATTCCAGGGTTGCCATGTGTACACCGCATGGTGAACCCAGAATGCAATGAGAGAAAAAATGCACCATGGTCCTTAACAGCTGTCCCCTGCCAGATTGGGTGGTCATTAATGGGGCAAAATGTGATCCTGATGTCCTCCTGCTCCCATGTTTTTTTTACACAGACAACAGCAATACAGCAGCATGTATTGCTTTTGGATCTTGAGTGAAGTATCTCCATACCATAGACTTCATAAAGCGAGAGGTTCCTGAGGGACTGCAAGGACTACTACTACTGCTGTTGCTACTACTACTACTACTACTACTTCAGGGGCTATATGTTGCAATCATATAAGGAAAACACAAATACAAGGGTGCCAAATAGTGTAGTATCATCAATGTAGACTAAATAATTTCAATACCCAATGTACTCACATACAAGGTGGTCAGGCTGCAATAGACCTGACAAACGCAGGTGTTTGTGTTTTCCTTATATAGTTGTTCTCTGTGGGGAGCGAGTTTCCAAGGAAGCAACCTTTAGTTATTTCATCTCAAGTGTACTGTGACAGGGACAGATTTAATCCCAGTGAGCTTTTATTGCTGTAACCTATATAATTGGTGTTACAGCCATCCCCTTTGTGATTATAGTCTCACAGGTTTTTTTTGGTGGTGGTTTCAAGATCTAGGATTTACTACATTAGGAGCACCTTCTTTTTATTCCCCTGTTCTTCTTTCCATGTGTTGCAGTTGTATGCCAGTAGATGTTAATTGTTGTTAACACAAACCACACTGCTGGTAGTTATATGTGGAATAATGTTTTGTCCCTCTATTGTGTGACCTATGCCACTATTACAGGCAGTCTCTCTCACTTTTACTGTAAGTCGTCATAGCTCACATCCAAAGAATCCTTTTTGTCTCTGTCTATCACAGGTTATTTTTTTATGTGCCTGTCTGTCACAGTCACTGTATACAATTCACTCACACAAACACTCCACTTTCCCTACACAACCACAAGCAACTAGCTTCCCTCCTTGCCACTAGACTAGCAGACAGTGTTACAAATCCTTCTTTATCCAAGAACTACTTCAGTGGCATTTTTACAGTACTGTACAGGATAGACTTGAGCTGGTTTCTGAAAACATAATCTCTACAATTTACAATACAATAATAAAGCAGCACCAGTGCAGAACCACACATCAGTATATCCTTCCTAAACTCTCACGTTTTTGCAGATGTATTGGAATGTGATGGTGTATGAATGGATGCTACACACACATGCTCTAGGGTCCCAACATCTGCTGTGTCCATGGCTCCAGGAAACTCCAGAACAGCTTCACGTGACAATGTCTGCCTCAAGATATCGTCCCATGTGAACTAACTGATTTCCACTGGTAGGAAGCAGACTACGCCTACTAGAACAACTTACTCTTCAAAACTGCATTGCATAATATACAACCAGTATCAACCAGTAAAGAACACCTCCCCCCCAGTATTGCAATGGGAATTCTCAGGCATAGAGGGGAAAATGGTAACGTTATTTTGGAAAATGTACTAGGTTCACCAAAAAGGTGGACATTTTATGGGTTTTCAATGGACATAAATTTCAGTGTAGAAAGTGGCAAATTGCTGAGTTTTGAACAAAAATTGCCATGGGATTTTTTGCCCATCCCTACTAACAAGGATTCCCTAATAATTTAAGAAGTACCATGTTGTGCAGCACAGTATCAAACTCTTAAACGGAAAGTGAATTAGTTTAACATTATATATTTTTCATAAAACCCATGCTTACTAATAATACCATTGGTTAGATAGCCTTCTAAGATCTATGCGCTATGTAAGTCAAACTCACAACTTTAGATTTTGTCCTCTTTTTGAATAATGGTAATATATAATGTCATCCTATCAAAGAGACTATGGTTGATGAATCAATATTATTAAGTATAAAGGTCTTGCTATTACTGAAAAAAGTTCCCTTTCCTTGGGTGTACACCATCAGGTGCTTATTCACCATTACCTTTTCCAGTCTCCAGGATGGTCGAAGAAATTCTGTGATTTTTCCCTTTTTGCTGAAAGCCTGCCATTGCATTGTTTGCTTATACAGCAGAAAAGAATTTCTTTAAGATGTCAGCCACTTCCAGATCCTCACTAATTAGTTCTCCCGTCTCATTTTTAAGGGGGCCGATATCAGCCTTAATCTTTTTGCTATTTATATAGTTGTAGATATGTTTTTTGTTCTTTTTTGCAGTACTTTTCTAATTTTCAATTTTAGCTAGCTTAATTGCTTGATTACAGATTCTTTTGCATTCTTTATTTTTTTTTTTAAATGAAACTTATGACCCTCTTGACTTAAATAAATGAAACGCTTGCTTCTTATTTCTCACATTCCTGTGAACCTCCAGATGTGCAAACATATGGCAGCTTGTCCACTGAGTTAAACTGACAATCATACTAACACACTATCCCAGTAACTGAAACTTATAAAGGCAGAGAGTAGGGATGAGCGAGCACCCCGATGCTCGGGTGCTCTGACCGAGCACCCCCTGATGCTCGAGTGCTCGGCCGAGCACCCGAGCCCCATTCAAATGAATGGGAGCACTCGAGCATTAAACCAGGCACCCCCTGCTCTGATGAGCGGAGGGTGCCTGGTCAATGTCCCCCTTCATCTCCGCTATGCCCCTCTTCCACAATGTCCCCCTTCATCTCCTATGCCATAGAGGAGATGAAGGGGGACATTGTGGAAGAGGGGCATAGCGGAGATGAAGGGGGACATTGTGGAAGAGGGGCATAGACTCTATGCCCCTCTTCCACAATGTCCCCCTTCATCTCCGCTATGCCCCTCTTCCACAATGTCCCCCTTCATCTCCGCTATGGCATAGGAGATGAAGGGGGACATTGTGGAAGAGGGGCATAGCGGAGATGAAGGGGGACATTGTGGAAGAGGGGCATAGCGGAGATGAAGGGGGACATTGTGGAAGAGGGGCATAGAGTCTATGCCCCTCTTCCACAATGTCCCCCTTCATCTCCGCAATGCCCCCTTCATCTCCGCAATGCCCCCGTACCTCCATTCCCTGGTGGTCCAGCGGAGCGTCTTCGGATCTGTGCCTCTTCCGGCACAGATCCTCTTCACCCGAACATGTCGGGCGAGCACATGGCGGTACTCGTACGAGTACCGCCATGTGCCGAGCAGAGCGATGCTCGAGCCGATCCGAGCATCGGCCGAGCACGCTCGCTCAACACTAGCAGAGAGAGCTTTATAAGACTGCATTATTAAGCACAGTTAGCTAAATCTTACTTATAAACAAATTAAGTCACTGGGCCATATGAACAAAGTAAATGAAACAATAATGATGCAAACAAACTGTTGGAGAGGGGACAGCATTTGATTTAAATGTTAAGGTGGTCCCAATATATTGTGAATAAATGCAATGCACACCTCTCCACAATTCTAGGATTAGAAGACTCATATAAATCATTGTGACTTTTTTGTCCCCTAGCATTCAGTTGGTTGGGTCACCCTAGAATTGTTTCAGAATTACTTGGTGTATATAATCCCACTCCTTCAAGAGATATATAGTACATCCCCATTCAACAGAATATTGAATGCTTATATAATTTTTTATGAAAGTATTTTACCAGGAAAGAATACATTAAGATTGTCTCACATTTACAAGTATGTCCTGGACTCATTTTATCTACCTCAGAAGGATGAAAGGCTGAGTTGACCTTGCTGGCACTAGCACCTGCAACCCCGAGACTTGAACAGATTCTACAGCTGGTGCATTAACCAACTGAGTTATCTCACCGGCTTTGTTTTTTAATGCAAAAGAGAAATTTATTCAGGAGGGAAGATAAAAAATATGCAAAATTTGATTCTAAAAATACAATACATCACTCAAGTACAAAGAAAAAAAACCCTTTTCATCCATGTGTGAAAAAATTAGAGAAATGTGCTGGGAGAACATACAATTGTCTCAGGCAGGCATCTCAAACTCAAATACATATGTGGACTGCATACTCAAAATTTTCCTCCAAGTTGGGGCCACAACATTGGCTGCTAGGGTCTGTGTGTGTGCTTATTTTTATACCAGTACAAGAGGGCATGGCACCCGAGCCACTCCTGTCAAAATCTCTGAATGGACTTGCCCCGCCTTCAAGTTTGGTTTGAATGAAAAAAAAACATACAAATTCCCCACCCATGTCCTCCATCCACACAAGACGGTATTTCAGTAATCTTATTTCTCCAATACACACTCACCCTCTAATGGCCCACTGTCACCGCATGAAGTGCCACATCAGTGCACAATCCACTCACCAGTTGCAAGGAAGAGGCTGTCCCAGACCCTACCCTCCTGCACCAGCACCTTCTTCCACCCTCCCCAAGGAAGGCTGTCTCCAGGCTGGCCATAGTCAACACACATCCGAGTGCATACTGCTGTATGTAGACACCAAGTTCCACTCAGCCGGGGGCATACACGTCCTCCAGCACTGAGGCCTCTTTCACAAGAAGATGTCCCATAGCATAGCAGTGCTGTGCTGTCATGGTGGAAGAAGGGCCTCTTTGTGTATCCTGCTGCCACATGGGGCCAGAATACACATAAAGGTGCCACTTTGCATTGGGACACCACTGTACTGCTGAACCCTTTGAGTGCCAGATGGGTACACAACGCATTACAAAGCTCACTACTCTGGCACTCAAACTGTTAACAGCTTTGGCACATCATCTTCTCAAAGAAGCCTTATAAATATATAACACGTTATGCCTTGAATACAGGTCAGAATTTAGTGCGACTGGGTAATGGCAATAACAAACAAGGCGAATGAGTATAATAAGGTAATCACGTGACTTCCCCAAGCCTCTTCTTTTCTCTTCAACTATTTCCAATGATGCACATTTTTCTGATGACTTAAAATTCAACTTAAAATTACTATGTACAAGGAAAAATAAAAGACTGGCAACGTTGACCCACACAGCTACTATGTTACTATGTTACTATTTAGTAACCTTAATTTACTTTATCCAGGAGAGCTGAAACTTTGTGGATAATGTGAGGCCTGCTGGCTCTATGAAGCCAAAGGGTCACATATTTGACATGCCGGCTCTAGGGATTCTTTGGCTGCCAATAATATCAACTATTCAGGGAGATTTTTTAAATTTATTTTATTCTTAAAATATTTTACCAGAATGAATACATTGCGATTTCTCTTATTTTTGTATTTATTTTTTTTTACGAGGGATCTCAACTACTGTATGTGTTTTTACTCTCTACAGTACACAACTGATGAAGTATGATGTATTGTTTCAGCCCTCAACAAATTTCTCAGTGTTGTCTGCTGTCTATCAAGTATGCCTCATTCACGCAGCTCACATCAGGCTCCCAGTCAGCTGTCTGTCACCTATTGTTTGTTTAATTATTTATGTATTAATTTTTATAATGTTTTATTTTTATTTATTTTTTTTAAGTTGTCCACCCTATCTTATCTCAGTCAGTCCAATATATATATATATATATATATATATATATATATATATATATATAAATAAAAAACTAAAAAACAAAATCAACAACTTCTATCCCCAGACTTCCCCAGCACAGAATAAAAGCAAAATGAGCAAGTTATTTGGACCCCAGCTGCCTGTGTCTTGCCAGTTAGTCACTCCCCTAGAGTGCCCCACACTTCCCTAATTCAGAGGGCAAATGTCCTACCTAAAAGACTTCCTAAACTAAGCTCCAATTCCCCTTTATTTGCCTATCTTCTCTAGCTCAAAAACATGCTGTTTTCTCCTCTCACAAACACAGAATGGCATGCTGTGAGAGACTGACACGGTTTTATATAGCTGTAGAAAAGTAGAGAAAACTTTCATGTGGTTGGGGAAAAATTTTCTTCACATTGAGTTCAATGGAATGAGCTAGGCGAAAAAAGTGGGAAAATGGCACTTTTCACTGTAAATTTTTCTTCAAGTGGAAAGTCACATTTTTCGCCAATTTTGGTTTGAGGCAAAAGTTTTCCCCCATCCCTAGCTACTATCCTTTTGCCTGCAACATTATCCCCCTCTCACTTCATATTGCTTTGTGGCTTTACTTTATTACTATACTGGGACAGACCTACTATCTCCTATTGCAGCCAGTCACAAACTTCCTCTCTCACTCCTCATTTCTCTACGATACTATCAGCTAGATATTCTGCCCCACAATTTTGTATAAAATCTCATGCTCTGTGGCAGAACCACTCAAAAATTCCAAGCAATTAGACCTTTTGCATCAATCACTTATTTACAATAGAATGATTGAAAGTTCTAGTGAGGGTCATTTTGTCCTTCTGTCTCAAAGATCCTTGTAAATACTTATAATCCACTAGAAGTGTTCTGTTGTTTTATCAAGCTATTGTACCATGTTTTGCAATCTACTGGCACAAAAGACAATTTCCATGTTTATCAAGGACAATTTTCTCGTATAGGAGCAGAATTAGCAAAAAGCTGGGAGCTGCACTGTGCAGCCCTCATACAACTCCTATCAGGCATTTGGAAGTTTAGAAAACTGGCCCCCTTGGATGGAATGCAACCCTGAAGGTGTGTTACTCTAAGCCACACTTATGCCTGATTCAGAGTATATATTGGTACTTTCATTGCACAGGACAGGAAATGAAACTACAGAATGTCAGTCTTACAGTTAAGTCTATTCCCTATGGACTCCTCTTGCTTACCCCATTTGTCTGATGAGGCTCACAATGCAGACCCAGAGGAGCAGCCCAACCAGTGGGGAACTATCTACATGATAATTGACCTTTAATATATAAATGATAATAATAATTATGTCGGTCAGTTTTAATAATGTTTTTGAGACAGGGGCTTTCTAGTATCAGGTATGTAAGATAAAACTGGACCACTCAAAGAAAGACTCATTATGTAGACTACAATATTATTAGATTATTGAGCAATGTCTGTAGAACAAAAAATGCCATTCAGTGCTACATATTTACACCAAGAAGACTGAATTATACAAAATATACTTCCACTTGAACAGAAAATATGAAGCTCAGAAAAGGACTTATAGCTCATATTGTTTAATGTAACAGAAAAAAATAAAGGTATTTCACTCACAAACCCCCCTCTCAAGGTAAGGAACAGCCTAAAATTCCTGTACTGGATTCCTGAAACCAAGTCCAAACCTATGTGTCCTAAATAATAGTAATCCATCTGGGAGAATATTGAGAATCCCAGCAATAAGCACTCTTTCAGCTGTGCTGTGGCAGCCTCAGCTTCACTCTCCATAAATTTAATCTGATTCTGGATGAATCCCAAACAAGGTATTACTGACAACATCCAAAAGTGAGCAGGTAAGCACTTGGAAGAGACAGACTGAGCTTCACAAGAACACTGATAGCCATCCCATCTTTGAGTTTCCCATCTTCTCCAATCCCCTGCACCCTTAGGAACTTGATGACCACCACATCAGCTAGACTCTTTTTCTTTGCCATATCCAGAAGCAGTGGACTTTAAAGAGCTTTTTAAGTTTACTAAATGAACCCATGAGTGTGCATTATGGTATCCTTTTAAAAAGTCGCTTGTAAAAGATTGTGTGACTACCAGCTGCATTAATTACGTTGCCACATACAAAATGGTGACATGAGAATCTCGCATTGCATAAAAGTGTGAGGTTCTCATGTTGCCTGTTTAAACGTTGCTTCCTTCAATCTCTGTGTGCAATTAAAGAACATTAAAAAAAAATAACAGAGCATGGATACAGCTGCTCTATTTATTGCAAAGAAAATAAAAGTGTGGATAACACAGATTCTTGACGATACAAATACCTCTTTTGCAAGCTTTAGTATGTTTCCCCTTGTGCTTTGTTGATTTAAAAATGCACTTACTCTTCCCAATCGTGCACAGCGCTGCCTGTCTTTCTCTCTCCCCCTCTGCCCCGTCTGCATTCTGGCCAGCTCTCTATCCCCTTCTTTGAGTGCAGAATGATAGGGCAGAGCGGAGGGGGAGAGAGACGGGCAGCGCCGTGCAAGATTGGGAAGAGTAAGTGCATTTTGAAATCAACAAAGCAGGGGAAGCATACTTATTTTGCAGAAGAAGTATTAGTATCTTCAAGAATCAACAGAGAGAGCAACTGTTTGAGTATCCACTCTGTTATTTTTTTAATGTTCTTTAATTGTGCATCGGAATTGAAGGACGCAATGTTTAAACAGGCAACATGAGAACCTCACACTTTTATGCAATGGGAGATTCTCATGTCACCATTTCGTACATGGCGACATGGTTAATGCGGCTGTTAGCCGCACGATATTTTAAATGCGACTTTTTAAAAGTGAACCGTGTATTATATGTCAACCTTTTACTATTTAATTATTGGTATTATTACTTCTAGGAGTAGCAGAATTCTAAACTTATCCAGTGTACAGATCCCCACAGGGGTTCTCCTACCAAGAGTTGGTGTTGTGAGGACACTAGAGGAACCTAATGACCCCTATTGCCTGGTTTATACTCAACCACACAGTCAATAAGAGCTTCAGCTTTTGCAGGCAGTGGGACAAAATACAGAGGGAAAGATCTATACAGTTAGGGCTGTAAATTTTATAAGACTACTACTCCCATACATAGGAGTAGCTGCAACTTATTAATAAAAGACTAAGATTTAACTTATATTTTTCTTATTTTATGTTAGTTGACATTTAAGGTTCAATACCGTTTACTACTGGAGGCACCTTTGTGAAAATGACATTAATGTCAATCTCTAAATTAAATTTCAACAGCAATAGCAATATTTTTGTATATTTAGCAAATAATTTTAAATAGTTAATGCATATTTTTCAAAATGTAGACAATATAGACAATTCAGTAAGAAAATAAAAAGGTATATTTCATTTTTAGTGATGTTTCTTTAAAAGAGCAGTAAACTTTTTCTTAGATATATATGCAATCAGGAACATATACTTCTGGCAGAGTCACCCAAAGTGTCCAGGTCAAAGTTAAGACCCCAGATTAAATTGATCCAAAATCTGCCAACCCGCACTGGAACAGCATGGCAGATTATGGTCCATTCCCTCAGCATGGCTTCTCAGCAAGAAAAAAATGGCCCTCATTCCCTTGAGGATTGTGGGCTACTTTCTATGACAGCGTTAAGATCAGCTCAATGGCAGAGGGTGCTAAGAATCACCGGGTTCAATCAGACTGCCTTTGGTCTTTAGACATTGGAGCACTTAACATTTGATCTATGAGGAACTAGTACAAGAGCTAAATAACATCAGTTGGGTTATGTGAGACTCATAAAAAATGAAGATTTAGTCAAATTAGAAGATGGACACTGATTATATTATTAAGGAACCAATGATGGGCAACGTTGAGGTATCAAATTCTTAATAAACAAAGGACTAACAGACAAAAAAGTAGAAAGAATTTCTGAAAGAATTGCTTCCTGTGCTATCAAACTAAACAGTCACTATGTTGCGCAAATCATTCAAGTTTATGCCCCTACAAGTAGCCACAGTTATGATGAAGTTGAAGAAGTTTTATTACACTCTATAAAAAGGACAATTACCACTACAAATTTATAATGGGATATTTCAATGGAAGAATTGGTAAGATTTAAAACAGTGAAAAATCGTTCAGACTATATAGAATTGGAAAAAGAGATGAAAGAAGCAACCAACTGTTTGAATTTGCAGAACAAAATTTGTACACCATGAATTCATTCTACAGGAAAAAGGTCCAGAGAAAATGGACATAGAAAAGCCTGAATGGTAATACAAGTGAAATAGACTTGCAAATAATAAAACAGTTTTCACTGAGTGCATAAATCTTTTTAATGCTGGAAGTGACCATCATCTAGTGAGAGCAGAAATGAAAAAAGAAAGAAAGAAAGAAAGAAAGAAAGAAAGAAAGAAAGAAAATGATCAAGTCAACAAATGTGAAGATCAACACTAGCGGGCTATTGAATAATCATAAGAATTTTGAGTTAGCACTATCTAATCACTTCAGTGTACTACAATACCTTCCAGACACAGACATTTCAACCCACAATGAAAAAGTTATTGAGACTATGGTGGACACTGCCCATGCCCATAAAACAAGAAAAACCAACCTGAATATCAAAAGAAACAGTTGCCATGATGAAAAAGCAACAAGAAAAGAAGCAAAAAGGTAATAATAGAAACAGGGTATAATATGTAGAAATGTGCAATACCATAAGGAAACTCATAAAAAACACTCAAGTTCAAAGTTGAGCTCATCAAAAGGGCACTAGAAGAAAATCAAGGGCTAAAGAAAGGAAAATGAAAGATGGCCACACATAGGAGAACAATGTTTGTATTAAAGCTTGAAGATGATACTATAGCAAAAATCTAACAACAAATAGTAATGCGAGTGCTTGAATTTTATTCAAATCTTTGTAAGGATGAAGGACAACAAACAGAATGTGGCGTCAGAGGCTGAAGCTGTGCCAGAAGTTTTGGTAGAAGAAGTAGAAGTTGCAATAAAATCAATGAAAATGACAAAGCAGCTGGACCTGATAAAGTCACTATTGAAATGTTGAAAGCTTGCGGTCAACCCTTATTCAAACCCCTGGCTAAACTATTTGCAAAATATCTACTACTTGGCAAAGTTCATGATACATGAAAAAGTTGAATGGATTGAGCACTGTTTGATCAGTTCAGTGTACTGCAAGACCTTAGGACACAGACATTTCAACCCACAATGAAAAAGTTATTGAGACTATTGTAGACATTGCCCATGCCCTTGTACCTACTCTGAAACCAGAAAAACCAACCAGAATACCAAAAGAAGCAGATGCCATGAGGCTGAAGCTGTGCCAGAAGTTTCGGTAGAAAAAGAAGCTGCAATAAAATCAATGAAAAATGGCAAAGCAGCTGGACCTGATAAAGTCACTTGAAATGTTGAAAGCTGGAGGTCAACCCTTATTCAAAGCCTCGGCTAAACTAAAATACCTACGACTTGGTGCCTGAAACATGAGAAAATGTGGAAAGCATCCTACTGTACAAAAAATAGCTGATAAGGTAAATCTAAAAAAAACTACCGACTAATAAGCCTATTGCCAGTGGTCTGCAAGGTTTTCCCAAAGGCACAAGAAGAAGAATGGACACAATACTTAACATGGCACAACCTAAATAACAAGCAGGCTTCAGGCTAGTTTCAGTACAATGGATCATATCCGGACAGTGCAACAAGTTATAGAGAGGCATAAGGAATACAATCTTCCATTATGCATAGCCTTCATTGACTACAAAAAGTCCTTTGAATCAGTGAAAAAGCAAGCAATAATTAAATACCCAGATCAACCAAGGAATAGAAAAAGCTTACATCAATATTACCCAATCAGTATATGAAATGCAACTACATCAATACAGGTCAACAGTGATAAAGTCCATATCAACATAGAAAAAAATTGTGCGATGAGGAGACACAATCTCCCCAAAACTATTTTCTGCATTGTTATAATAGATTTTCCACAAACTAAACTGTGACAAAATAAAACTACCTACATCACTTACGTTTTGCAGACAATAAAATACTCTTTGCCAGCAATCCTGAAGAAATGTAATAACACATTGAAAAGCTTCAACATCAAAGCAAACATTTAGTTCAAGATGAATATCAACAAAAACGCAAGTCATGTTTAACAAATTTACTATATAAAGGACAATCATAGTAGATAGATAAAAACTAGAAGTGGACAAGTATGTTTACCTTGGACAGGACATTTCAACACATGGAAACAACATGATGGAAACTGAGCAATGAATAAAATTGGGATGGAAAATATTTGGAAAACATAGTATTACTGTCTTTAACACAAATTTACTACTCTGCCTCAAGAGATTTTTGACCAATGTGTCTCCAAGTCCTTACTCATGGCTTTAAAACATGGACACTGAAAGCCAAAGCCATACAAAGATGTAAGGCTAAATAGAGAAATATGGCATGTAGAATTCTGAACATAAATAAAAAGAGACAGAAAAAGTTGTGCATGAAGTAATAAGCAAACAAAGGTCTATGACATCACTGAAAGATTAAAGCACCTGAAATGGAAACAGCAGGCCACATAGCAAGATCTAATGGTAGATGGACCAAAATAATTTTGGAATGGATTCCACTCTATACTAAAAGGCAAAGAAGACCAAAGACAAGATGGGTTGATGAAACTGCCAAATGTATTTTACATACTTGCAAGAAAATGCACAGGAGATAAGTTGTTTGAGGCTTGCCGAGAAGGCCTTCATGCTGCAGTGGATTGACAACAGCTGCTGATGATACATATTTATACAGTACTGTGCAGAAGTCTTAGGCAGGTGTGAATAAATGCTGTACAGTAAAAATGCTCTCAAAAACAGGCATGTTAATAGTCTATATTTATCAATTAGCACAGTCCATAGTAAGTGAACAGAAGAAAACTCTAAATCAAATCAACATTTGGTGTGGCCATCATTTGCCTTTAAAACAGCATTAATTCTCTAGGTACACTTACATACAGTTTGTTAAGGAACCCGGCGGGTAGGTTGTTCCATACATCCTGGAGAACTAACAGTTCTTCTGTAGATTTAGGCAGCCTCTGTTGCTTCTCTCTCTTCCTGTAATGCCAGACAGACTCGATTATGTTGATATCAGGGCTCTTTGGGGGCCATACCATCACTTCCACGACTCCTTGTTCTTCTTTACACTGAATCTTGTTCTTAATAACTCTGGCTGTATGTTTGGGGTCATTGTCATCCTACATTTGGGGGAAATCAGATGCCTTCCTGATGGTATTTCATGAAGAATAAGTATCTGCCTGTACTTCTCAGGATTGAGGAGACCATTAATTCTGACCAAATCCCCAACTCCATTTGCAGAACTGCAGCGCCAGACTTGCAAGTAAACTCCACTATGCTTCACTGGTACCAAAGGAAAGTTTCTTCTATCCTGAAAAAGAAAAAAGCAATATATAGAGGATTATGCACTAAGGTGTGATAAAGATGACCTCCAGTTATATCAGTTCTCTAATTTCTATGTAACTCTGTGGAGCCAATGCACTAAGATCAGTCCCAGTTGAGAAATCTTATTGTATAGAGTCCATAGAATAGCATAGGAATTCGGGAAGTGATATCAGTGGAGAAATCATCTCCACTTTATGAACTCTTTATCACAACTCAGTACATCTCCTCCTTAGTTTGCATGGTACACTAAAGAGTAAACTGGTAAAACGATTTTAAAGTAACAGTAACACCTAAAAATTAACTAGGGTTATATTAGGGCTCGGCCTCAAAAGAGAAACTCGAGAAAAATGTCACTTTTTGCCAAGTGGGAAATATTTCACTAAAGGTGCAGTTTTTGCTCTTTTTTCCCCTAGCTCATCACATTGAAATCAATGGAAAGACAGAATTTCTCCCTACCACATGGCAAGTTTCTTTTCTTTTCCCACAGGTATATAAAAGGGTGTCAGGTTCTTACAGCATTCCATTCTGTGTTTGTAAGAGGAAGAGAAAGCAGCACATTTTTGAACTAAAGAAGACAGGCTAATAAAGTAGAGTTGAAGCTTAGTTTAGTTAGTCATGTAGGCAGGAAATCTGTTCTCTGTATTAGATGAGTCTGTGGTGTGACTAGAGAAAAGGAAAGAAGGAAAACCATCTGAGAGCAATCTGTGCAAATCAAGGGCATAAAGGAATATTAAATGAATCTACTTACAAGAAGAATTCTTGTAAGTGAAGCCCATATGAAATATAAAGACAGTTGTGGGTTCTGGTCACAAGTCTCAGTTGCCTCATTTTGCCTGGGACTTTAGGTGGAAATATAGAATATATCACCCGTGAGCGTGTTGGAATAGCCGGGGATTCCCTGACAAAGTGAATGTAGTTTTTCACGAAACGCGTAGGAAATATTTTATATACAGTAAAGTATTTTACATTTTAATACTTTATAGTCCTGACTGATTCTGTTACTCTACAAGCCAGGTCGGCTTCAGAAATGTACAGATTTCAAGTATATATCTGGTGAGTGCCTTCTTTACTAGGGGCATCTTCTGGGCAATTTGCCATACAGTTTTACCCTTAGAACAGGTCTCTTGCTTTTTATACAGAAGACGACCGGCTACTCCAGTGTGCTCACAGGTGATATATTCTATATATCTACATAAAGACACAGGCAAAACGAGGCAACTGAGACTTGTGACCAGAACCCACGACTGTCTTTATATTTCATATGGGATTCACTTACAAGAATTCTTCTTGTAAGTAGATTAATTTACTATTCCTTTATGCCCTTGATTTGCAAGGATTGCTCTCAGATGGTGTGCACTTTTCCTTCTTTCCTTTTCTCCAGTTTGTACGTTCAATCAATGGTTCCACTGAGGACACCACAGATTACAGCTGTACCCTAGAGATTACTGATACTATTCCACTGATTTTGGTGACTTTTTTGAACAAACGTTGGACTATTTGAAAGCAATATTTTGTGGGGCGCTAAATATATGTACACATTTTTGATATCTGTGGTGTGACTGACTGGGAAGACACAGGCAAGTTTCTTCATCATCAGGCTACTGAAGTCTGTTGATGTGAGAAGGGAGCAAATGAGGTTTACCCCAAATGTCCCCAAATTTTGTGTGACCAAGTAAACATAGGCAACTGTGATATAAGTTCCTTCCTGGTCTGGCTTTTATATCTGTGCTAGGGGAGTTTAGGGGTGTGAGAAGGGAGCAAAGGAGAATTACCCCAAATACACCCAAATTCTGTGTGACTAGCTAGGAAGACACAATCAACCTTGATCCAAATTTCTTCCTGATCTGGCTGTTATTTCTATCCTAGGGGAGTCTAAGAAAAAAAGCATTTGAATAGAGAGTGTGTATAGTGTCGACAGTTAATAAGAATAACTGAACAATATAAAAACATGATAGGTATCAGAGGCAGAGACCCTGATGTGAGGTGTGACTGAGGCAGACTAATACCAGAAGAGAATTAGTATTTTGTAGAAATCCAAGGCAAGACATCACACTCAGTCAGTTCTTTAGCATACCTTACAGTACGCACACAGTAGTTGAGTAATGTCCAGCAAACACACAAAAGGTAAGGGGGTGGTGGTGAAAGGATTAGGAGTAGTGCAGGGATGTGTGAGTAAAGTGGTAATTCAAAACCTGATTTGCCATGGTTGCTGCAGTATGTGCAATAAATTATAGTGATTCCTCTCCTCCCGGGAAAGATGTCGTTTGTCAAAATTCCACAAAAAGTTCCACTACCAGTACTATTAATAAAATGTCTAAAACACTGAAGACAATGAATCACATTCTAGTGTTGATGGTATAGTGCAAGAAAGTGTAGCAACTCAACCAAATGCTGCATCTGACAGTGAGACAAGCAAACACAAAAACACCTGTCTTGGAAGAAGTAGTGAACATTGTAAAAATCCTGCAAAGGGAAAAAGTAGAAAGACATTTTTTGCAACCTCTAAAAGCCTAGAGGAATATAAAAGTAGTGGGGAAGAAGTGGTGGTTGATGGAGAGGATGACCTAATGGCTGATGATGATGCTGTAAATCTATAACATATCCCTCCAGCATCTTCCTTTTCTTCAGATACAATGAAGTTGACAGTGAGAGAGATGATGACAAGGCCAGAAAGGCTAATGCTCAGTGTTCCTCCACTGAAAAGGAGCACTGTGCCTTTCTATAAACTGTTTGAGAAAACAATTGGAATGTCTGACCCTGGACAAGCAAAGATGCCAAAAAATGGACAGTCCTTGAGAAAGGCTCGTGGTGAGCCGAAACGTTGACCGTCTGTCGCCATTTTGATAATAAAGATTGCCTAATTAAAAGTCCCACGGGTGCTGCCCCTTTTCTTATTTTATTGTTTCAATTGAGTAGGGATTGTGCACCTGGGCAAATACCAAGTTTTAGAGTGAGTGCCTTCAACTTCTACTTTTGATATATATATATATAATTTACAATAGCATGAATTGCAAAATTGCCCCAATGCGGCAATTATTTTCTTTAATAGCAATACACAGTGATTGTCAGATCGGTTAACTTTTAGAGTACCAGAGAAGTATCCAATGCATAGCGTTACAATGTATTGGGTGCTTCTCTGGCACTCAAAGGGTGAAAGCAAGATCTATAAATATGTCTTTGGATATATTCCTTTCCCCCTTTAAGCATCTGAGTGTTAGAAGACTAATGCATTGTCCCCACCCGCCAGCACTCAAAGGGCGATAGACTGTGCTGCTAATGCTTGTAAATTAAAACTTTAGTTATTTGATACGTTCTTACCATACCTGCCAGACCATACTTTGTTTGTTGTGTTTTGTTCTATGATGTGTCCAATAGTTGTAATATCTGAGAAAAAATAATATATACATTGACAAATTACTTTGAGTATCTGGTATTTTAGGTCAAATGAGCATGTATGCAATTACTTTAAAGATTAGTAACTTACTTCAGTGCTTCCAAGTCTTAAATCAGCTGAAATTCCATGTTAGAGCCAGGATTTCCTGTAGTATTTCTCCTGGAGAGTTTTGTGTCAGAATTTTTGTCAGTTGTATGTCAATAGCTGAAACATGATTTTTCTACTAGTCCTGTGTTTGTTTTATCTACACTTTGGATGGTATAAAATCACCTTCTGTAGTGTTCTATTAAAAACATTTCACTTAAAAAATAGTCATTTTACATTACCACAACCCTTAACAGATGTTGTCTGAACATGTGACTCTACCAGACCTTTTCTCCCCACAAGGCCTCCTGTAACTCAATAACTTAATTCCCTCAAAAGCTCCTTCAGCCAGTTTCTCACTTACTCACATCTCTTCTCCTAATATATATCTTTTTTTGTCCACCGATGCTATCAGAACAGCATTCCTTTTATTTCACATTCTCTCACTAATATCTTTATTCCTCCTATTTTTAGTCCAACACCCCATTCCCCAGGTCCTCTTGAACCTTGTTAGTAAAGTAATTAAACTCAATTTCATTAACAGTTACCTGACACTCTTATCAATGGAATATGGTTTCAGGATTTATGTTAGTCAATATGTTCCTTGGGGGAAAATTTGGGTGTCTGGTTAGAATGGAGTTTTAAACTATTTTAGTCTTATCCCTTGTTATTCCTATAGATATAAACAATGCTTGGACAGCAAGTAGTACATTCACTGATCCTCATACATCAATTGCAGTTGATCAGTGTCATCACTGTTTTTTCAAACAGATTCCAATTAAAGTCTATGGAGAAATTTGTATATCAAATCATTGAGATTGTATGTCATTTTCATTGCTCCATATACACAGGAGGAGGTCTTTAAGAAGTCATCATGTCTAATCCAAACATATATATTGATGTGATAAGTGTTTCTCAATATCCGCCTACTACATTGGAACTTTTTGAACATGGTAAATAATAGGCTTGTGTTTTCTTTCATGTACAGGGTCAATGAATATTGCTTACACTCATTTCAGGCTTTTCTTGCTCTTACTGTGTTGTTTTAATCACCAGAAATGTTAATACATTTATTACTATTTTATTTATTTGAATGAAAGTTATGTTTAAATTCCTAAGACCTATGCAGGGTTATTCTTGTTGTCATTAAAGTGGTTTCTTCTTTCTTTATTCTTTTTTCCATTACTCTCTTATTCTCTTAGATATCCGGAAGCTCCATGGTGTTTTAGGGAGTGGTGGTATCCAAACAAAAGTCTGTCTTGTTCAAATCTATGCTTCCACTTGGGGTGGGGCCTGTAGATAAAGCATAACACCCTTATTCTAAGATTTTAAATCTAGTAGGCTACTCAAAACCAAATATTATTATTATTAACTGAAGTTACAATATCAGTATAATAAACTAGATTTATCAATTCAATTACCCCTTTCTGTACTATGTGGAAGTAATGCAACTCCAGTTTACACTTTTTTTCTGAACAGTAAACTGGTGGAAACCATTTGGCATTACCACTACTTAAGTAATAATAATAATGTATTTTTTTAAAGTATTTTACCAGGAAAAAAGCACCAGAAAGAATGCATTGAGATTGTCTCTCATTTTCAAGTATGTCCTGGGCTCATTTTATCTACCACATATGGGGGAAATGAGGAGCTGACCTTGCCAGGACTAGAACCTGCAACCTTGTGGTTTGAATACATTCTACATCTGATGCATTAACCAACTGAGCTGTCTTGCCTGCTTATAATAATTAAATAATAACAAAAAAATATGTAATTAATAATAATTCTCTCAGGGATTCTGTTGATGCTTGACAAATAATGCACAAGTATGTACTGATGAGCCCAGAAAAAGCCAAATGACATCACTCACACATAGGAAATAATAGATTCCTTGGATTGGCATCTTCAAACTCTCTTATGGGAGAATGTATATGAAGCAGAACTATTAAGGACACTGAGAACTTAAAACTGTTGCATTAACTACTATGTACAAATATGTCATAAATGTTTTGTTCTTAGACTGCCGGGCAAATCTGTCACTTTTGGTTTGTTGAGACACTTTTTACAATGTCTGCAATGCAACCATATAAGATAAATAAGGGGCCATAGTGTAATCTACGTATATAACTTGAGGGTGTAAAAAGTAATTTTACCCTTTGCGCTGGTAGCCAGGGGTTGCACATTCTGCTCTTTTTCTTTATATTGCTCCTTTTCTTTTAGGATTCTAGAGCAACCCCAGTGTTTCCTTTCTCTACCAGGACAGCTTGTGCTGAGTGCAGTACCTGTCCCAGGGGAATGAAAGTCCTTTCAGTCTTTAGAGTTACTAGCACCATGTATGAACAATGACTGTACATGACTTTCTACTCCAAGTCATTGATTGTCAGAGAGTTTATAAATATAAATAACCAATGGGCCAATGAGGAGGGGTTAACTTGTGGAATGTCACAGCAGGATTAGACAAGGGCTTGGATGATATCTCCCTCCCTCACTGTTAACTGCATGGTCTGTCTGCTTGCATTGCTCCTCTTAACATATTTAGGCAATTTGGGGCATTCAGATGGCAGTGCTTTGAGGTTCATTGAAGACTCATCCACTATGAAGTTGAGGGATTTGTGTGATTTCATCCAGAAAGAATAAAACATGTTATTCATGCATGCCTTTGCAGAGTGACTATAAATAATTTTAGTATTACTCTAGAAAATAAATATTATTTTCCATTTGTTCTGTAACTGTCTCTGCTGTGCCAAACACTACCATGGTGTTGTGAAAGTGATTATGATTATTGGTCATTGAGGGGAGGTGAATATCAGTGGCTTATACTTCCCTATTATTTGGTCATGTGCTTATATTCACTATATTGGTCAAATAGTTTTCTACATCCTCTCTCCCTTGATGGGAAATTTCCCTTATTATCTAAGAATGCCTGAAATACAGTATTTTATTTTTTGGTTGTAGCTGAGATTTTTGCATATTATTATTATCCTATATTTATATAGTGCCAACTCATTCTGCAGCACTGTACAAAAGGTAATAGACATACAGACATGTTAAACAGTACAAATGGAACATTGAAGAGAAAGAGATCAGAGGGCTCTGCTTGTGAGAGCACAGAAGGAGCAAGTGTTATGGGTACTGGATATCCGCTGGATATTGTATACAGATTTGCTGGGATAACTGAAGTACTATACACTACAGATTTATTGGGTATTATGTACATTTGTGCAGATTTATATGTGTAGGAAGCATCTAGTTCAATATTTTCTTTCATGTCCCAGGTTATCTAATTGGATAAATGGTGATACAGGAAGTATAATATATTGAAGGTTTCAGCAGTGTTTTATATATTTTTATTGCATATTATCTTTTCAATTATCCCTGCAATCTGTTGGCATTCCATACGGTTCCAGGGAGGATTATAATTTTTTGTGTTCTGTAATACATTAGATCAAATGTCCTCTTTTGTGCACAATTGCCTGGTAACTTTTTTGGAAACGCTTCCTTACGGGTATCCAGCTAGTAATGTGACGATCATCAGACTGAGACATCTGATAATATATCTTTTGCTGTTAGTATTTAATTTTTGTTGTCAGTTTCATAATTGTAAGACTATATCTTCTTGTGATGAATTGTTTATAGTATATATTATTGGATCTAGTGCGTGTTAAGATTTAATACATTCTTTTTGTATTCATCAATTACTACATCCTGTATTATTTATGACAGATCTCTTTCTGAGCCCTGGATCTTGTTAATTTATGGGTGTTTTATGTTCGTGGCTTTGGGTGAATTAATTTGGCGCAAAAGGTTGCACAATAGCAGCTGTGTTAAAATCAATGTAGTTGTGAAGAAACTGCAAACTCACACCATGTGCTTTTTACAAAATGGCGTCCTCAACCATGTGGAGACAGGCTGGGGCCTAGCAAGATGGAGTCAGACCATGTGTTTGCTCTGAGATAAAATCTATGAGCAAGGCCAGGGCCTACAACTTGCTCACACCACACAAACCCCAACACAGCTATTAGAAGCAATATGAATTTGCCCACACCCAAAAAGCCAACCCTTTAATTAAAGGATATATCCAGAGAAATTTGTCCTAATGACCAATACCACAATTAACACAATAACACCCCAGTACTAGCAGTAAGCAATAATATTTAATAACAAACAATAATATTAACAATACACTGTATATTATCAAATATATTCTAGCTAAAACATTTAATAATATTAACTAGACAATTACTTACTGCAGTGCAAATAAAACACATAAAACAACAATTATAGTAGAAAACACTATACGTTGGTTACTAAGGTATTTTTCCTAGAAATATTATAGATAGTATGAAAATAATAGAGAGATACTTAGTTTCTATACTCATCTATCTGGAACAATGAGGATGGTGCTGCAGGGGAAAAACAGGCCAGGATCCTGGAACAGTTCTTGGGGCCTAGGCAAGGCATGGCCCCCTTGCTGCTGGTCACATCTCCCTTTCCATAGCTCTCCTGCCCCAAGACCCTTCTTTTCCCAAGACTCCTTCAAGACTGCCCCCTTTGACTCTCTGCACACCTCTCTTATTGTTGGCAAGCCCCGCCCATCACCAGCCCACTTTACCTGATTGACACACCCCTCCTCCCCTCTCCTAGAACAAAGGAAACAAAAGAGCAGGTTGTCCTTCTTTGTCATTTTCCCGCCCAAACAGACCAGGGAGACAACAAAGGAAAATGGTGTCTAAAACACTAAATGTGATTTTAGGACAGGGGAGCATATCCATGTAATGGACGCAGTTTTTGTCGCAAATTCTGAAGCAACATACCTGTGTCCATAACATTCCACCTCTTGGTCCCATGTCATAAACCACACTAAAGTCGCTCACTGGATAGGTAGGTCACTGACTTCCCAAATCACCCAAATAGTCCAACGTCTGATGTTTCCTGGAGTTTGTCTATTATAGCTGTCAGTTTCGATGGATCATAATTAAATTCGCCTTCATAGTTCACAATATAACTGCAGCAATATTTTCCTACCAGCCAGCAAACTCCTACTTTGGAAGTAAGAACAGTCCAGGGCTAGGCGATTTTGGAGAGCTACCGCCCTGATTTGTAGCTGCTCATAAGACAGTTTGGTAGTAGAGTCCAGTGTTGTGTCCAGAGAGTTGTCTCATTTCTCGCTGTGCCCACGGGACTCCAAGGAACGGGTACCCTCCTTCCTCACTGACGGAGATGGTGCCGCAACAGTCAGAGGAGTTGTCCACTCTTGCATAGCTGGCCAAGGGGTTCATGAATGTGTTGGACGATCAAGGGTTCAGAGGAGCTAGCCGGCCACCAATCTATTTGAGGGAAAGAAGACAGGTACAGAATCACCATTTCATAATACAACTTTAGTATTACCAGGACCATCTGAAATAACCTCTCCTTTCTGCCTGTGCTGATCAGTGGATCGCGGTAACACCCACACTTTGGACCCCATGAGCACTTGTTTATCCTCACCCCAGGATAACAAGATTTTATGGGGTACCCAGGCTGCCACCTCTCCTAGGATTGTACCAGCAATTAACCTACTTGGGTCATTCCTAGACAGAGATGCATTCATTAGTGTTGAGCGTGCGTGCTCGGCCGATGCTCGGATCGGCTCGAGCATCGCTCTGCTCGGCACATGGCGGTACTCGTACGAGTACCGCCATGTGCTCGCCCGACATGTTCGGGTGAAGAGGATCTGTGCCGGAAGAGGCACAGATCCGAAGACGCTCCGCTGGACCACCAGGGAATGGAGGTACGGGGGCATTGCGGACATGAAGGGGGCATTGCGGAGATGAAGGGGGACATTGTGGAAGAGGGGCATAGACTCTATGCCCCTCTTCCACAATGTCCCCCTTCATCTCCGCTATGCCCCTCTTCCACAATGTCCCCCTTCATCTCCGCTATGCCCCTCTTCCACAATGTCCCCCTTCATCTCCTATGCCATAGCGGAGATGAAGGGGGACATTGTGGAAGAGGGGCATAGCGGAGATGAAGGGGGACATTGTGGAAGAGGGGCATAGAGTCTATGCCCCTCTTCCACAATGTCCCCCTTCATCTCCGCTATGCCCCTCTTCCACAATGTCCCCCTTCATCTCCTCTATGGCATAGGAGATGAAGGGGGACATTGTGGAAGAGGGGCATAGCGGAGATGAAGGGGGACATTGACCAGGCACCCTCCGCTCATCAGAGCAGGGGGTGCCTGGTTTAATGCTCGAGTGCTCCCATTCATTTGAATGGGGCTCGGGTGCTCGGCCGAGCACTCGAGCATCAGGGGGTGCTCGGTCAGAGCACCCGAGCACCCGAGCATCGGGGTGCTCGCTCATCCCTAGCATTCATCCATCCACACTCACACTCCCTGTTGTGCTCCAACCCTCTTTGGTCAGTTTTTTAGTGAGCACTAAGGTTACCTCTTGTTCCTGGAGGCATATTGCCTCCTATGGGAAAGACTAACTTCTGTTAACCTCTCCCACTACCAAGGGAAAAAATTAAATAAAATGTTAGTTTAAATTGAAATATGGGGTGGCTACCAGTACATGTCAACCCGCAAACTAACAAATGGATTGTCATTACATGTAAGCCAGGCATATAGAGATAAGTTCTGTTGGTCAGTCATGTAAAATCCTAAGAGCCTGTGTAAAAGTTCTATCCCACCCCTTCTATGACATACTTGGGGATAGTGTATGAATCTGTCCTTTCAAAAGCCCATTGCACCTTTTAATCAACCCCGAGGCTTGGGGTGATATGGGATAGCCTGCGCCCATTGTTGGACTGACCAGCAAAGTGAGTACCGGTGTCAGTTTTGAAAACTATATCTACGGGACCTCTTCATTTTGGTCTTCAGGTTCCTTATTTGAGTCAGTTCTTCCGTAGTTTTATTGAGGTTCATTTCCCCCACAACTCTTGGAATTATTCTTGTTCAGGCGGCTGCCCAAATCTTCTCCCAAAGTTCTGTACCTCCCCACACTAATGTTCCATGTAATAAGCCAAAGGTAGTCTCTTTATATCGGCATACTTCTGGTAATTTGAATCACCTGTATCTTGCTCTTGTATCACCACCTCTCCATACAGATTGCATGTAAGAACAGTCCAGCGTCTTTTGTTCTTTGCAGGGTATAATTCCTCATATGGCAAAGTTGACTTGATTGGAGAAAGCTGTAATGCAAGTATCTTCCAAGTATTTGGATGTGGCAAGAATTCATATGTCGCGAGACCATTGAAGCTTTGTTAATCCACCTTGCTCTTGTGCGTACCATTTTCCACTTCATGAGAGCTGGACTCCTGGCCCACCTCTGCACGGGTAGGTAGGCCTCTTCACCCCAAGTGGTTGGGGCCTTTAATGTCACAGTCTCTAAAAGGTATTGGAAGTTGGCTTGATTCTCTGGCAACCGGATCATGGCATGTGGCGGGGGAGTGTAGATAGTGTTGGGACATCAAAGGTATATTAGCTTCCTTCCCAAGTGAATGCAAATGGAATTTTGTGACTCAGGTGCAATGAGAATTGGAAAAGAAAGTATCCACTATTTCAATCGCTGCATGCCACCCCTGTGTCTGTTTGGCTGTCATAAATGACAGGGACGATACTGGGGACTGCAGCGCTCAATGGCGGTGCCACTCTATTGAGTCCCCTATAATCTATCGTTCCACACCAAGAAACCTTCTGGTTTCTTAACAGGAATCACAGGAGTGTTTAAAGAGCAAAATTGCAGGATGAACTAAAACTGACTAATCTGATTTCTTTCAACCCTCCTGGCAGCCCTTGTTGGACTACAGGGAGGGAGAATGACAACAGGTGTCCAGTTTGTATTTCCTCTCTCCACCTCCCATGCCGCATGAACATAAGAGGGTTTGTGAGGAAAGCCAAAATCTGAACACCTCTCAACTGCATCTCTATTATGCGTCCTAACAATATATCTACCCCCAAGATATTGTCAGGAAATTGGAAACTCAAAATATTATCCATAAACCCAGGGGCCCGTTGTTTATGGAATATGTGACTGTGGTTTGTTTAGCCTTAGTTACTCTTTCCCCTAGGCCCTCTCTGTGAAATGATGGGGCCTACAAGTTTGGAAGGGTTACCTGTAACACTGTTACCTCGGCCCCAGTGTATACTAAGGCTAAAAACCTAGGTGTGGTTGGTTTCCTTTCCCCACCCTACAGTCAAAGGAACATGGGGCTGTCGATCCCCAGCCTTGATGGGTAACCTTTTGCTGGGGATTGGCCGTCCCATGGGTCCATTCCGTCATTGTCCGCTATGGCACATAATGGATACAGGGATTTTGTTTTCCTAGGATGGGGAACAGGAGGACAGGAATTAGCAACAGGAATATTAAATTCAGATGGTGTGTATATCAGATTTACTTCATTAGTGAGAGTTTTAGAAATAGGTACATTAATATGTACCTTTCTCTTAAAAGCTTTCCACCTTTTGAACAAGACATGATTTGACCTTTTTTTTAGCTCATCTACATTGACACCAGCTTTAACAAGATCTACCATCATTTCTTTCCTTGACACCTTTGTGTGTGTGGAAGCATCCTGTTTATTATTCCTCTTAGGTTTATCAATAGGTGGTATCCCTTCATCCTTCCTTTCTGGCGTGCTAGCCATGGAGACACCCCTTTTCTGATTAACCTTTTCCTCTGTTTTGTATTTCCCCAATTCTGCTAAACCTTTTGTACTCACAAAAATCTGACCATTTTCTGCTGTACCATTTATCATTGACAGAGGGGACCCTCTTTTAGCATTTACAGACTCATGTCTATCACAGTCCCTGTGTACCCTTCGTTTTCTCTGCTGGGTGATGAGTGGGCGAGCTTTGAAGCTGTCCACCTTTTCGTCATCATCAGAGGAGGAAACATATGAGTATTTTGAGTACTCCTTTTCTTCAGAGGAGGATGAGAAGAGTGACTCTGGGTCCCTGCAGGGCCCTGTAGTCAGTGTTCTCACCTTTCTGGTGGTGTATGGCACTTCACCCCTGTGAGAGCGACAACGGTCAAGTTTATTGATTAGCCGAGTATTAGTCTCCTGTAATTCAGTCTTACGGGCATTGTTATTTTCCAAACATTCATTTGATATTAACAATTTTTGTTTTACATCAGCTAAATCTCTTTCTAGGGCTTGTCTCTTTACTACCTCATTTTTTAAGGCATGTAAAATAATCCACCCCACTTCTGCCGCAGCTCTGCTCTCATGTTTAGAATAGACCCCTAAATCAAGCTTAAGTGCCATACCTCCTATCTCTTCCCCAACCTCTGGGTACACTGGAGCACTGTGACGTACTAGCTCATCTGCTATGGCATTCCATCTACCCATAGTAGTAGCCCAATGTGGTACAGCCCCAAATTTGGGTCTTTTGCCCCCAATCAATGCACTCAACTTCTTCTTAAAGAAACCCATTCTCTCAGTCAGAATCTCAAGTGCAATCAGACGGTAGGACAATCACGTGTTTGTAGTGAGCCTTACTAGTATGTGTTGTACCACTAACCCACACACACTCAGGCCGCACTTATGTGTTTTTATTTTCACTTATGGGAAAACACTCAAATCATCTATCAGTGAAAGTCACAGAACACACAAACTGTTGAATGTTTTTTTCCTGCCCTAGAAAACAAACTCATATATAACACATACATAAATCTTAGGAATTTTAGTACAAGTATTTGAAGTCACCTGTCTAGGTACAAGTGCTAGTGACTAGTCAATTGTCCACTGCAATGGTACAATGCTAGTTAGTCACCTGCCCAGGGAACAAGCGCTCAAAGTCACCTGATAGAGTATGATGTTATGTAGGTAATAATCCAGTTTATCCAGACATATTACTTTGGGCAGTGTAGAATTAATCCCCCATCAAAGCACTCAGTAATTCATGCTCTCAGGAAATTAATGCTCTCTGTTAAATATACTTTAAAGTTAGTATTGTAAACAATACACAAGTGTTTCTAATTAAAGCACTTTAACAGCAGAACAGATATGCGTGTTTAACCAAGTACCTGAACACAGGTTAGCAGGCACACGTATGTTTTTACTTTCACACAGGGAGAAAACACGCAAACCACTATGAAAGTTACAGAACACACAAACTGTTGAATGTTTTTATGCCTTTGAAGAAAACAAACAAACTCATATACACACACCTGCACGTCAGGTGACTTCCTATTAGGCTTCAAAGTTAGTTCTCCCAATGAAAGGGCACACAAGTTTTATAATTGAAGCACTACTTCAAAGTTAGTGACATCTCCACAAAGGCAAATGGTACAAATGCTAGTTAGTCACCTGCCTCAGGTGCTCAAGTCACCTGTCTAGGTACAAGTGCTAGTGACTAGTCAATTGTCCAATGTAGTTACCCTTTATGGAAAGCACACAAGTCTATAATTGAAGCGTGACTTTAAAGTTAGCAACTTCTCTGCAGAGGCACACAAGGATTTAACTGAAGTAGGACTTCAGAGTTAGTTACACTCTACAGAGAGCACACAAGAGTTAATTAAAGTCCCTTTAATAGGAAGTCTTGACAGTACAGAGATATGCATATGCGCAATAAATCTAGCCACACTAGAAATATCACGTCCGGCAATTGCAGAACCTTAACCTGAACGGTTACAATTAAAATGCCTCAAAGTTAGCACTCCTCTAATGAGAGCACACAAGGGTTAATTGAAGCAGTGTAACTGTAAACGTTCCCTCTTGCCTCTGTATATATCTATACCCATACACATACACAATACCCAGGCACGTATACACACACGTATGCATATATGTAATACAGACAATACAGGTAACTGTAATATGAGCACTTATCTATACACTTCGAAGTTTGAAACTCCTCTATGAGGGCCCCACAAGTCTATAATCAAAGCATGTAAAGTACACCTATTACAATTCAAGAGTATTCCAGCGCACAAATCCTCTTTTAGTGAATAAGCCCCTTGCAGTGTGACAATACTAAAACCCACCACTCTTGTCGCAGTGTGGTACTGGCACACAAAAATAACTTGGGACGCTTACTTACTAAATTGCCCAGGAAAAAATATTAATTAAAAAATGTATTTTTTAACAAAATATTAATTTCTAGGAAATATGTCAATAACGGTTATTAATCATTAATATTAATAATTTCTGCGAATATCCTGCCGACTACGCCATTTGTTTTATGTTCGTGGCTTTGGGTGAATTAATTTGGCGCAAAAGGTTGCACAATAGCAGCTGTGTTAAAATCAATGTAGTTGTGAAGAAACTGCAAACTCACACCATGTGCTTTTTACAAAATGGCGTCCTCAACCATGTGGAGACAGGCTGGGGCCTAGCAAGATGGAGTCAGACCATGTGTTTGCTCTGAGATAAAATCTATGAGCAAGGCCAGGGCCTACAACTTGCTCACACCACACAAACCCCAACACAGCTATTAGAAGCAATATGAATTTGCCCACACCCAAAAAGCCAACCCTTTAATTAAAGGATATATCCAGAGAAATTTGTCCTAATGACCAATACCACAATTAACACAATAACACCCCAGTACTAGCAGTAAGCAATAATATTTAATAACAAACAATAATATTAACAATACACTGTATATTATCAAATATATTCTAGCTAAAACATTTAATAATATTAACTAGACAATTACTTACTGCAGTGCAAATAAAACACATAAAACAACAATTATAGTAGAAAACACTATACGTTGGTTACTAAGGTATTTTTCCTAGAAATATTATAGATAGTATGAAAATAATAGAGAGATACTTAGTTTCTATACTCATCTATCTGGAACAATGAGGATGGTGCTGCAGGGGAAAAACAGGCCAGGATCCTGGAACAGTTCTTGGGGCCTAGGCAAGGCATGGCCCCCTTGCTGCTGGTCACATCTCCCTTTCCATAGCTCTCCTGCCCCAAGACCCTTCTTTTCCCAAGACTCCTTCAAGACTGCCCCCTTTGACTCTCTGCACACCTCTCTTATTGTTGGCAAGCCCCGCCCATCACCAGCCCACTTTACCTGATTGACACACCCCTCCTCCCCTCTCCTAGAACAAAGAAAACAAAAGAGCAGGTTGTCCTTCTTTGTCATTTTCCCGCCCAAACAGACCAGGGAGACAACAAAGGAAAATGGTGTCTAAAACACTAAATGTGATTTTAGGACAGGGGAGCATATCCATGTAATGGACGCAGTTTTTGTCGCAAATTCTGAAGCAACATACCTGTGTCCATAACATTGGGTATTAAGTGTTTCCTGCTACATGAATTGCTGGTCAGTGGGTAGGAGAAAGATGTTATTTTCAGTGCAGTAGTCCAGCCAAGTTGTGGGTTGATTTGGTAGAATAAGACTCTATGTGAACAATTAGGTTGTGATGGGGTTGTAGATGGGAGAGTGATTGTAGAAGGGAACCAGAGTGAGTAGAGTTTGTATAGGCTGTTGATCTGGCCTTGCTCATAACAATTATGAGGGTAGCTGACATGCTTCCCTGAAGAAGTGAGTTTTCAGGGAGCATCTGAAAGAACTCACATGCAGCATGGGAGAAGTCTTGTAGGCTTGAAAGTGAGGATGTAATAAGAGCTGCAGGGAGAAGAAGATCATGTGCAGAGTGAAGATAGAGAGTGGGACTGTATATTAAACAAGAGATGAAATATAGAGGGAGTCAGTGTTAGTAAGGGCTCTTTAAAGGGATAGTAATATTTCATAATAAAAGCAGCTCTAATTAATCATCATAGTATTTGGACTTTGGAGAGTGTTATTTCAATTCTGTCAGAGCTGTAGTTCCAGAGTAATTCAATGACAAAGTGTCCCCCTCCCGCCCCTTTTACTGATGTCACACTGTTCAGCCTGAGCAGAAGGGAGGTGCCCAGGTAGACTGCAGAGAGGGACAATCTTCAATTAAGATAAGGGAAAAAGCTGAAAAGCTTGTCAAGGGGGCCATGGATTTCATTGTTTTCATAGGAATAAGAGTGTCCCTTTCTGTTATCTGTCCAGTCTATGGACGGCATTCCACATCTGAGAAGAGATTGTTTACACTAGGTAAAAGGGGTGGGAGGGGTAAACTTTGCTTGTGAATATCTCATAAACCATATATGTTTGAGAGATAAGACTTATATCATTCTTCATGTTTTTTTAATGCCTACAAAATGAAATAAAGTTAAAATGAAGTATTACTATCCCTTTAAGATAGCACCAGTATTTTGAATTTAATTTTTTTTAATTTAATTTTTATTTTGAATTTTATTATTATTATTATTTAATTCTAACTGCTAACGGGAGCCAATTTAGGGTCTATCAGAGAGGAGAAATATTAGAGGAGCGATGTCTGAAGTAGATTAGTCTGAGTTCATAATTGACTGTAGTGGGGTTAGTCTCTTCTTTCAAATATATGCATAAATATTAGTGAATGGCTACATGGCTGATGATGATAACAATAACAATGACAATACTGATTTAATGCCATAGAAGACAGGTGTTCTTAATCCAGCCACTATGGATGGGTGAAAAGTCAGAGAATTTTCACCTTTTTAGCACTGTCAATAAATTTGCTAGTTAACCTTGCCAAATTTCACTTATGTTTTCTTTGACTGTAAGATTTTCCACCACAAAATTACTTCTTCTGAGGGCTGAAGTGAATAAATAATTAGCTGAAAGTAAAAGTTCTGATTCTTACAGCAACATATGCCTTGAAAAAATTGTTAGCAGGAGTGCCTTTGTATTTTGCCCACAACTTCTTGCTTAAGTAATATTGACACAACCATTCTTCAAAAACAACTCTGTCTTTGGATATTTCAGCAGTGTGCAACACACAACATCAGTTCTTTAAAGACTCCGTTTTCAGCAAAAGAAAAGGGCAGCATATAAACTGTCAACATTTTGGCACATTTACTATTCCAAATGTTTACTTTTGCATTATTTTTGTGCAGGTTTTGAATTATTTTTAAGAACGTAGTAAGTGTGGGATGGCAGTACATAGTGGAAGAACTGTCGAACTTTATTGGTTTAATGTCTCGTGGAGGTGGTATGAATGGTGGCAGTATGTGTAGGCTTAGACTTAGACTTGTGTTAGGTCCAAGCCTTGAGGAAACCTTGATTTGTAGGAGTTAGACTTGTTTGGCACAGTCCCTAAGGAAACATTGATTTGTAGGATTTAGGCTTAAGCTTAGCCTCCAAAAACTGATTTTTTTTTAAATAACAAGCCCTGAGAAAAAATGCACTCCTGATCTAAAGCCAGCAGGTCATGTTGTGTTGGCCACTAGCTATTGTCAAAGGCACCAGTGTAATTGTAGAATTTGCAACTGCTGTTCTTGCAGCTGCTTAGTTGTTTAACGGGAATGGTTTCAACAACAGCAGTAACAGGGGTGATGGATGATAAAGGTCCCACTTGCCAACACTAGCTCCAGTGATGTGCCTGAGGCAGTAGCAGAAGTATTACTAGCCCTCACCACGTTTTTCTGTTCTTTCTCCACTTTGATTTCCCGCTCGCCACTTGTTACCATTGGGGAGATCTAGGGTGTACAGCAACTGAGATGACCAATTTCTTTGGTGCGCATTTGGCTTTAACATGTTTGACCAAAATATCACTGTGTTTGTGTTTCATGTGTGTTATCAGGGCAGTTGTGCCAATGTGCATTCCCTTGACACTTGCCACAAATTGTGCACAGTGCCATTGTTGATGACTGCACTGTGCCTGAACCAATAGAAAAATAGTTCCACACCAAGGATCTAATGGGGGAGGGGAAAGGTGGAGAAGAATTACCTCTTTCTTCTTCTCCTCCACATTCACCTACACTGGCTGGTGAAGAGGATGCTGCTGCCAATCTTGCTGCTACTGACTCAGAATCAGCACTGTAACTAGGACCAGGAGTATTGCTGCTGCTGGCAAGTGGAACCTGTCCTAGGCCCGCATCACGCCTGCTCCTCAGCATCCTGTTGCCTTGCAACTCAGCAGTAGCAGGAATTACACCAGTAGCAAACTCTGCAAATTCCAAAAGCTCACTGCTGGTGGTGGTGGTGATGCCCATGCCCATCCCTGTCTTCCACTCCTTCTCAGTTTGGGCTTAAAACTCCATTAATATCTCTTCCGCCCCAGCATCTCCACCACCATCATCATCACCACCACCACCAGCCCCTCCTTGTTGCTGCTCTATTACAGACCACTCACCAGTTGGAGGAGGTGATGAGAAATGTGACATAGGGTCCACTAATCTCACACTTGCAGCTCTTGTTGACATGAAGAAGGCAGACTGGCAGCACTAGAAGCAGTCACAGGCAGCTGATCTGTGCTCCTGGTGGTATTATTGCTGTTAGTCAACAATTCTGCCTTCTTCTGGATAATGTTCCATCTGGACAATGCCGTGGGGGGGAAGGGGGCTCTCTGGGTCAGGGGAATGTTGTGGGCTCCCTTCACCACTGGTCACTCTGTGTTACTTCCCCTACCACTCCCTGAATGCTAGTCCCACCAGCTGCTTCATCATCACTGTTACTACTACTAACACCAACACATCAGTTTCAGTCCTTGAGTCCTCCTCCTCACTAGTAATATGATTACTCCCTCCTTCACTCCTAACACTCTGTACAAGCTGCTGGACCTTCTTAGTAGTAGCACTAGTGGTTGGACTGCTTGGAGATGGCAAGTATGGGTTAGTGTGCCCTGTTGTCACACTTGGCATCATCTCCTCCCCCACCCTCCTGAGAATTATAAGACACACTGGCAGCAGATGCAGCACTGGTAGCAGGCATAGCATTGGCAGCAGAGGCAGCACTGACAGCAGGGGCAGTACTGGTATAGGCACAGGTAGCTGACCTGTCCTCTTCACACTACTACTACCCTCTTCTTCCTCCCATGAGACAAATTTCCCAAAGAACCATATTGGTGATGTAGGGGGACTGGCCACCATTGGGTCTGGGGAACCAGGTCATCCAGACCCTTTCATGTTGGTGGTAGTGGTCACTTTCTCCTCCTCCGTCCTTAGACTCACTGGACACATAATGGTCCTTCCATCTCCTCCCTTTATTATTATTAAACTTGCACATAGTGACAGCAGTCACTATGAGCCTCTCCTGCCTCAATTTTGCAAACTAACTCACAGCACAACAGCCTAACACCTCACACTCATTCTGCAGTTACTTGTATTTTATTTTACTTCCTGGAAAACAGCACGTTTTATAGAGAAAAGCAAAAATGTGATTAAAGGGACCAAAATTACTCTACTAATCATAATGCTTCTGAAAGCCTTTTCAAATAACGCTTAAATATAAGACATGAAAGTTTCTGTCAAGGTAATGTGCAATACAAACTTAGAATATGAGTATGATCACAAATGTAGCCACCATAGGTTTTACCTGAGAAATGTAAGAGGCTCTCATTATGCTACATTAGTATATATATGCTGCAAGTGATGTCACCACCACCCCTCCCACCTCTCCCCCAGTATATTAAACTGCTTTATATGTGCATCCTGGCATGATTTTTGCAGCTTAGAGCAGATTTGCCTTGATATCAGAAATGAATGACAAGTTTGGTCCAATGAGTAAGTTGCAGTAAGCTGCAAGTGTCAGAATGCACATATTTATTACCTCATGCAAACATTTTGGGGCCGTATGTATAGATAACATAACATTTAGAAAGCTAATTTTTGTTTTAACAAAAACAATGTGTGTATGCTTTTATGATTGTTTAAATTGTGCCATTTGGGATTTATTAGTGGCTAATCATCTGATTAGGCTAAGGCATCTGACCATTTGAATGATATGTTTGGCAGTATTTATATGCTCAAGGATCTGAGTACTGAAATTAGCTACAGTAGAACCCATTTCAAGGACTTAAAAAGTGTTCCTTAAACAGTATTTCTACCATAAATTTCTATGTGGTTATCCAACACAGTTTAATGTACCAGGCGTGGGGTGTGACATTACTTGAAGCATAAAAATACTAGTAAAGTAGAGTGAGAGTCACTGAAATAAGTAGTCTAAATACATTCTCTATGTAAAACCCATAGTAGCCGTGTTTGTGACTCCTATTCATTTGATAACACACTTCCATGCACTGTTTTTGATAGGTTATTTGGATTCCTTTTTAAGTATTGCAATAAAAGTAATATTTTATAATTAAGAGGGGAAATTGATCCATGGGAGGACTTACTGTGTGCTATTCTGGAAGTAATCCCCCTAGTCTTAAGGAAATTATAGGGACAATTTTTGTGCTGGTATGGCATTACCCAGAGACTGGATTAAAAACTGGCAAATGTTTGCAGTTTTTAAAGGCATTTTGAAACACTTTGGCATGAGTTTTATACCTTTTGTAATTTCCCAGATTGCAAACTGGTCATTTGCACACTGAAAATCCCATGATTATTTTTTATACTAGCTTCATAAATATATAAATGTTTTACAAACAAGGTTTTACATTGGTTTTAATGACAATTTATACCATACTTCAATTAAATTTTTTGATAAATAGACCTTTTAGTATCAGTGTTTTCTATTTGACAGCAAAAGAAATAACCAAGGTCAGCATCTCTTGCCAAAAAGTTTCAGAATTCATAGGCTGTTGAAAGCTAATCTTCCTAATGACTGGTTCATTCACAGACAGTGACTAAATTATCATAATAAGCATAATCTTAAATTAACAAACCATACACATAAATTAGAACCAAAACTTCAAAACAAGTGGTCAGATACATTTCTTTCAATGATCCTGGTATTGTATAGAGTTGTATTTGTGCACATATGAATTACAAAAATCTACATAAAATGCAATTAAATGAGAGAAAATAATTCTGATTGAGAGAATAATATTGACATTGTTTTTTCTTAACTGTCCAGATGTACTGTAGCTCATAGTTTTCTCTTTTCAAGTCATTAGAACATTTCATATAAGAATAAGATTCCAGATGGCCTGATATCAATACTTAATCAATAAAATTCTAGACTGAAACCTAATCTTTATCTTTCAGTGCTATCAGTATAACATTTCAAGTAAAATGTAACACTTTTTTTCTGAATCATCTAGCCTTCTGGATTTTTTATATGAAAATAAATGGAGGGATGGTGAAAAGCTGTGTGAAATTAATGATGCATATATTCTAAAACATAATGGGGTAGATTTAAAGGCAGACGTAAGGCAAAAAAATATACCACCTGGTGTTTTAACGTGTAATAAGCCATTCAAAGGGCCATGTAATTAACTGCTAACAGCAGTTCATCAAGTAATAGGGCCGCTACGCAAAAGCGTGTTTTGGCCCATTAAAAAAAAAGCTCCAATTTTCCATTTAAAGGACTGCATTAGCTGAAAAACATCCAATAAGGGACTCACTTACCGCATAGAACTTTTAAACTCAGTTTAAAGAACAGTCGCTCAAATCTGATTTGCTAGGATGTGAGTAAGAACATCCCAGCCAGTGGCTTGGAGGGAAATGGAAGTGAGACTGCCCATATATAAAGGCAGGCTCACTTCCAGTGCTCTCAGTGTGTTACGGGCATCAGCCCGTACAGGGCTGAAGGGGACCTGGGTTGTTCATCTGTGTCTCAGCTGCCATCGCACTTGCGGCTGCTCCAAGTGGCGGAGACATGAAGATTTATGCTAAGTAGTTTTACTTATCATTTATGCATGACTTTTCTTTCAGTGTATATGTATTCTATTTATTCATGGCATTATTATTTATTTTGGCATTAAATAGAGGCATTTAATTTAAGAAATATAAATGGCACAATAATATTTAACACTTTGAATGCCAGTGAGGTATGCAACGCATGTCTCCATTCATGCTTGGTATTTATACTTTGATTTGATTTTACAGGCAGAAGAAAGAAGAATGAGAAGAAAGAGGACTGAAGAGAAGGCAGAAGACAGAAGAAAGAAGAATGAGAAGAAAGAGGACTGAAGAGAAGGCAGAAGACAGAAGAAAGAAGAGAAGACAGAAGGACAGTGGATGACAGGTAAGTGTAACAGGGATCAGTTAACGATCGGTGCTTGGCAGTACGTCAGGCACTGACAGTTAATTGTTTTTTATTGTAAAGTTCCCAATATTGCTGCTCTCACTGGTGTTTTGGGAACTTAAATAACAAAACAGACATTTAGCCACAAGACTGTTTCTGTGGCTTAACGTCCTTTGTGATTTTAGCTGGTAGGGCCTCTGAATACCGTGTTAGACATGTTAGCGTTTCAGCCATATTCACTTTGGCCCTACCAGCTATATTAATGCCTGCCTTTAAAGGGATAGTAATACTTCGTTTTATCTTTATTTTATTTTGTAGGCATTAAAAAAACATGAAGAACGATATAAGTCTTATCTCTCAAACCTTTATGGTTTAAGAGATATTCACAAACACAGTTTCCCCCTCCCGCCCCTTTTTCCTAGTGTAAGCAATCTCTTCTCAGATGTGAATCTAGTTGTAAGACCAGACAGATAACAGCAGGGGACAATATTCTTTGTATGAAAACAATGAAAGCCCTTCCCCCCTTGACAAGTTTTTCAGCTTTTTCCCTTATCTTAATTGAAGATTGTCCCCCTCTGCAGTCTACCTGGGCACCTCCCTTCTGATCTGGCTGAACGGGGGGGGATACTTTGCTTGTGAATATCTCTTAAACCATAAAGTTGTGAAAGATAAGACTTATATCGTTCTCCATGTTTTTTTAATGCCTACAAAATAAAATAAAGATAAAACGAAGTATTACTATCCCTTTAAATCTACTTCAATGAGGCTGATTTACTAAGAACTGGGGGGGGTTATACACTAAGGTGTAGTAAAGAGGTGATAAAGTAGAGATTACTTCTCAAGTGATATCACTTCTCCAATTACTATGCTATTCCAAAGTTGTGGAATCTTAGTGCATTGGCTATAGAGAATAACATAGTAACTGGAGAACTGATGTCATTGGAGAAGATATCTCCTCTTTATCACCTCTTTATAATGCCTTAGTGCATCTCCCTCCTGGAGAAATTCTGGGAAAAGTCAACTGCACCATAGAAGATAAATATAAGATGTTCAAAATCCTTTTTGATTTAATCTGTTTAATGCAAGGTACCTCTCCAGAGAACCCTCTATTATTCAATGGGAGTTTTAATTTTTTCCCTTTGGGGAAACTATCTTTACCTGCATGATAGCAATTGAATAGGTTTATTGTGGTTAAAAAGTAATTTATAAATCATCAAAATTTCAGATAGAATCCTTCCTAATTAGGCCTAAACCCACTGAATTCCTCAGAAACAAGGCTTTGGAAACCAGTGATGTATTCCTAAAAGAAAATATTGCCAGAGCTCAGGCCTTTTTTAACCGTTATGTAGTAATACATTTCCATATACCCAACCCTTGCCCCTTTCACTTTATAAGGCAACAAAAAATGTCAGTTGCAAGTTAAGTTATGATTTAAATATTCATAGGCTATTCAAATTCAGAAGCATGCAATATATAGTGATGGAATAATGAACTCCAAAAGCAATAATGCACTTCACTTATGTTACATAATCATACTCATTTATCCTGTCTCTGTTGGAATTAAAGCAGGGGTGCAGTATTTTTTAATGAAGACATAAATATTGTAGAGCTTTTCGTCCTCACTAAATCATTGACATTTACAATGTTGGAAGACATGCCTTTCCAGAGTTATTACTGCTGGATTGTTTTCATTGACAGCGCCCTCTAGTTGCCAGATTTCAGACAGTTATTTTGCATGGCAGAGTTGACAATAGATGCACTAAAATGTGATAAAGAGATGATAAAGTGGAGATGACTTTTCCAGTGATATCACTTCTCCAATTCCTATGTTATTCTACAGAATGGGAGAGATCTTATTGCACAGGCTCCATAGAATGTCACAGATATTGGATAAGTTATATCACTGGAGAAGTCATTGCCATATTTTCACCTCTTTATCACACATAACCCCCTAGGTTTCCTTAGAATGTGCTCAGAGTGTCAGTGTTCAATGTATTCAACTGTCAGGAAGTGATGAAATGATGAAACTATTACTCAGTTCCTGAGAGTTTAAAATTATAACTTTTCAATAAAATAACTGCCAGCAGTGGGAGTACCCTTGTTTTACTCATCAGGAAAATCCATATAACATATCAGAAAAATGTACTGTCCCATTAGGCACCGGAGAAGTGAAATATCTGGTTGTGAAAAAAAATCCCAGGGAAGCACCCTGGTCCACATTGGACAGACTAGAGCAATATTGTAGACTCTCTGGATTCCAAAGGGATAGAGAGGGATTTGTGGATAAATAACTCTGAGTAGTAATTTCCTTGAGGCACTGAATATGTGTTTCATAATCATTATTTATTATGCTGAAGGTAATCTACTATGAAACACATTCAAATAAATAGCATGAATAGCTCTTTCCAATGTTTATTTGCACTTTTTATCCAAAGGATAAACTGTGTACATAGTTATACCATTGTAGACATCCTCTGACTTCCTAGTAATTTACAGCACCTAATCACTACTTCAAGAACCTTTTCCATAACCCCTGAGGCTGATATAATAAGGAAAGTGGTGCAGTTCTGGGGTAAATCAACTGCACCACTGAGGAAAAAATAAAATGTCCTTAGTTCTCATTGATTTAAATGGGACTTGTAACCACTTGAATATTAGAGAGTTTTTCACAATGCATTCTCTAGCAACATGAATATGTATTTGTTCCTTATGGCACAGTTGGCTTTCTCCAGAACTGCACCACTCTTCTTTAGAACACCAGCCTTACTCAGAAAACACGAGTTGGGTTATGCACTATGACGTGATAAAGAGGTGATGAAGTGGAGATAAGTTCTCCAGTCAAATTCCTATGTTATTGTATGGAGCCTATGCTCTCTACCAAGTGAGAAATGTTAGTGCATAGGCTCCACAGAATAACATAGGAACTGGAGAAGTGATCTCACTGGACACGTTATTACCTCTTTATCACACCCTAACCCTTTGAGTACCAGAGGGGTAAGTAATGCATTGCAAAGCAATGCTTTGCTCACCCCTTTGACACTCAAAGGGTTAATGAATCCCCCACCCCCCAATTCTTCCCAACTTGTAGAATATATAACTCCGGTAATATGAAATTACAGTTGTGTGGATGACAGTACAGGGTATGTATTTAACTGGTATAAGGCAAGAATGGTGCCTTTGTGAGTGCTGCTCCAGAAGCATGTAAGAATAAATCTGACTTAGAATGTGGTATCAAGTATTGTGCTAGCTGGGTTTAATGGTAAAATGCTCACTTCATATGGATGACACTAATCAGATGTAGTATAATAGTTTACCCTAGAGTTTTTCCACTTTTCTTTATTAATGTACCCAGGAGATGCTAATTTGATAGGAAGAAATGGCACAATTTTAGAGCAAACAAACTGTGTAATAGAGGACAAATAAATATTACCACTGATTTAAATTGTAATTGTAATCCTTTGAATGCTAGAGAGGCTTCTAAAGCATTAGTGGTTGGCTGATTGAGGATGACAGGAGCTGTAGTCCCTAACAGCTAGGGGTTCAATGACTGAATACGCTCGCTTTACAGGAAGTGAATGTTAACCCTTTGGGTGCCAGAGGGGTAAGCAATGCATTGCTTTGCATTGCGTCACGCACCCCTCTGGCACTCAAAGGGTTAAACACATCTAAATAGATTTTTTTTTAATTAGTTTGGATTGATCTGGGATTTTCCCCAATGCCATTATTTTAATTCTATGCTTAATGGATGTCCTTGAAGTTACGCAGTTTCTAATATAGCAGTAAAGTTATATTGTAATTGCATAGCTATAATTTACATACAGTTGAACATAAGAATCAAACTTTTCACAGCCATAATAGTTGTGGTTTGGCATCAAGAACCTGAAATTGCAGTTACTGTGATCAATAACATAACTGTGCTTTTTCACCCATTTTTCCAAAGACAGCACATTGATTTATAGGAGGAACACCATCAATTGAGGTAACATTCAGGGCATGTCATAATGACCATGTGTGTTCAAGATCTTGTTATGTTGTCAACATCTTAAGTGTTCTGTGAGGTTTAAACCATGTCTTCTGTCTGCAGCCACTTGAGACTTGTGGTCATGTGAAGCACCAGAAAGATTATGGGATGAGCTACCATAAGCAGATATGGAAGTATCAATTTCAACATCTGGGCTCTTATTGCTTATTTTCCTGATGTAAAAGTAATTTATCATAGAAACCTTATGTAAAAGAACTTGCGAACATGTAATAAATGTGGATTAACATACAGGTTTGAGAGACAGGATTTGTGCCATATTATTTATTTAAATTAAACACTACAAAACAAGATTTTTTTTTATGGGACATTACTGTCCCTTGAAACTAACACCCAATGAGCAACATTACGTATCAGCCTGGACTTAGTGTATAGACTCAGCATATCTTTCCATGCTGCTGAAATAAAAATTGGATTATGTATTCTGAAGAGAAGGTTTCTGAATGAGTGAGCCAACCAATAATTAAATGTCATGCAGACTGATTTACATAATTTTATATTTGATTTCCTCAATTAAACGTTTGAATGTCTAACACATAAAACATATTTTACAACTGATATGTGTTAACCATTTATTAAAGGAACCATTGAACCAATAAAAGAGACTTGAGTGACCTCGTGGGCCCTAATTTACAGTGCACATTTGATGTATTGGCAATTGGAGTAACACTGGAAAATGATGGCTGTCATTATTGGGAAACTAAGACCTCCCAATAATAACATCACCCCCACTTACCTTACTAAAAACAAAAATCTAAAGACCACTATTAATTTACCATTTTCAATCAATCCTGGATGTCCTATGCATGGAGATCAACATTGCAGTTGCTAACAGTATTTTTTTTTTCAGAATGAAGCAGACAGAATGTGTGAACCTACATAAGATGTGCAAGTGAGTTTGATGTCATGTGGCCCTGCTAGTTGGTGGCATGTACACCTCTGTAGACAAGGCAACCAGAACTGACTGAAGATTATTTCTTGAACAAGGAGCAAGGGCAAAACTGAGTCCCATTGTACAACATTAAATGTCAGCCTGGACTTGATGCCCAGATTCAGCATACATTTCCTGTCTGTTTTATTCTCAATTTGGGACTTTTGAACTGGTAAATCAACCTGTAATTGAGGTGATTTCACATAAGATTTATCCAATTTTAAATGTGGAAATTTCTAATACATACTTATTTTACAAATAATGAGTATTACCCTTTGATAAACAGAATAATTTGCCTGACCTTGTGGGCCCTAAGTTACAGTGTGCATTTGATTTTCTGGCCATTGGAATAATCATTGGGAATTGGTGGTTTTCATGGGAAGCTAACAATTCCTAATAACACTCCCCCCACTTACTTTTTAAAAGCCACCATGAATTTGCCATTGTTCCTTGTGTCAAGAAATGTTCAATCAGTCCTGGATGCAATGTGTATTGATATGGACATGACAGTTGAGGGCAGTATTTCATGTATTTTTTTTTCCCAAAACAAAGCATGCAGAGTTCATGAGCCTACATAAGAGTGAACAGAGTTTGGTGTCCTGCTGTTAACCCTTTGAGTGACATAGAGATATCGAGTGCATTGTGTTGCAAATCTTTGGATACTTCTTTGGCACTCAAAGGGTTAACTAACATGTCCACCTCCGTGGACATGACAATCATAACTGGCTGAAGACTGTTTCTTGATCAAGGAGCAAGGACAAAATTAATGGGGCTGTTGGGATTTTCTGACCATAATGATGTAAAAAGGATATTCATTTTAGGAGGTGATAGTGTTCCTATATTGGTTAGCTAATAGAGATGGCAGCTTGTTGGCTTTCACTTGAAATTGGGTTGGCTTTTATTTTAATGTAAATGATAAGTAAAGCCAACATAAGGCATAACAGCACCAATTTCAGAATGCCATTTCAAAGAAAAAACATTAAGGGGTTTGGGGGACTGCTTAGTATAAATGTCAAAATGTCAGAGAGTAAAAACATTAATCCCTTAATCCTTAGAGTGCCAGAGGGGTACCCAATGCATTGGGAAGTCAAAGGGTTAAGGCCTAGGCCATGTTGCACCTTAACAACCATGTAAAATCTCAAATTTCTTGCTCTATTTGTTAAATTAGGTTTCACTCTTTAGTTGTTGGGTGCATATTTTTATGTCTGTCTCTGCCTCTCTCATGCACACACATGAACATACACACATTAACATGCACACACACTCATATGCACACACCTATATACATTAAGAACATTTTAGAACTATTCTGTCCCTGGTTATTTGCATGCACTTAGTATGGTTATTGTAAAATACTCCAAAATAAATTCAGCTAGTTTTCCCTTTTTTAACATTGTATTCTTATGAGAAGCATAAGCTATCCACAGTAAGAAAAAGTAGCAGGCCACTACTCTTTTCAATGTGATCATCAGTCACAGTGATTACATTTATATTTACTTTCTTACTGCTGAAAACAAATTTACTGCCGATGTAGTTTACCTTTTGAAAGATACTGTAGGGAGTCAATCCATTCAGCTTCTGGTAGTAACACAAGATGCATGCTAACAGTATTGTCTACATGGGAAGCTCTTTCACTGTTAGCTTTGTTCCCATTCCTTTAATGCCCTGACCAAGCATGTAAACCTACTTTAAGGCCCAGAAGTGTGACTGCCCATAGAGATTACAAGGTTAAATGGAACCTTGAGTTACTCCGTACAGGCTCAGAACAGTTCCCCTTTAAATACACAGACAATTTAAGTCTTTATATGCTAGCACCAACTTCACCTCAATTAACTGTGGATGCAGTAAATAAAATGCATTAAAATAGCATGTATAGCTGCAGCCATTGTCAATCCACTGCAGAATAAAGACCTGAGTAGGTGAGAGTAGGGATCATTCTCTGCCACGCTGGTCCAGTGTGGGATGGCAGATAATTGACCCTGTAGGGGACTAGAACTGTAGCCGGGCCGGGCTTTTGAATTCACGCATTGCACATCTATCTGGTGAGTGCGGCTCTTGGCAGAGCATTTATTTCATATTCTGTAAGCAGATATGCTCTCAGATTGGATTTTTGCTTTTGTGCTTGCACTTTAAAGGGATAGTAATACTTCATTTTAACTTTATTTTATTTTGTAGGCATTAAAAAAACATGAAGAATGATATAAGTCTTATCTCTGAAACCTTTATGGTTTAAGAGATATTCACAAACAAAGTATCCCCCCCCTGTTCAACCAGATAAGAAGGGAGATGCCCAGGTAGACTGCAGAGAGGGACAATCTTCAATTAAGATAATGGAAAAAGCTGAAAAACTTTTCAAGGGGGGAAGGGCTTTCATTGTTTTCATACAAAGAAAATTGTCCCCTTCTGTTATCTGTACTGTCATACAACCAGACTCACATCTGAGAAGAGATGGCTTACACTAGGAAAAAGGGGCGGGGAGGGGAACTTTGCTTGTGAATATCTCATAAACCATAAAGGTTTGAGAGATAAGACTTATATCATTCTTCATGTTTTTTTAATGCCTACAAAATAAAATAAAGTTAAAACGAAGTGTTACTATCCCTTTAAGGTTTCTATCGTAGTGGAGATTGGGTCATATAGCCGGGTCGGGCTTTGCTCTGCATAGTTCAAGAACGGATCTGGTGAGTCTGATCCTGGATGTGGACAGAATTCTATACAGTTTACAGATTTACTCTTAGGTCTATTCTTCTTCTCCTCTTTTCTGTTCAGGACTATTACACTACCCATTACTGACTGCACAGAGCAAGATCGCATATTTATATCTGAATGCAGATATCACGGTGCCCGTGATTTGCTGCAGTTACTTGTCTGTCACCAGTAGGGGGCTTCTATTGGCTGTCTGCAGATAGCCCGCCTCTTATTGACTATTTAAACCTGGATTGGGCACCCTTTGAGTGCCCTTTCGTGTTGTTTCTGACCTTCTTGCTATCACTATGCTAGTGATAGCTGGGCCTCTGTTCCAGTGTTCCTGAGTTCCTGATCTCATGTGTTCCTGAGTTCCTGATCTCTACTGTTCCAGTGTTTCCTGCATGCTGAAGTACTTCCAGTCCTGGTTCCGGCCTAGTCTCTGGTGTTGCAGTTCCTGCTGAACTTCTCTGCTGTTTTCTGACCTGACTGATCGTTGCTGGTTCCTGTCATCTCATCACCTGTCTTCAGTATCCTGGCGACCTTCTGCCTGGTCGCGTTGGTGACATTGCTACAATTCCGTGTTGGTCCCAGCGTGCGGACGCTGGTTTGCTCCCAAGCCTTGCGGCTATACTAACTCTCTTGTTACACCAGTGTGCGGTCACTGGTTTGCTCCAAAGCCTATCAGCTATACAAATCTGTGTTGGTCCCAGCGTGCGGACGCTGGTTTGCTCCTAAGCCTTGCGGCTATACAAACTCACTTGTTACACCAGTGTGCGGTCACTGGTTTGCTCCAAAGCCTTTTAGCTATACATATCTGTGTTGGTCCCAGCGTGCGGACGCTGGTTTGCTCCTAAGCCTTGCGGCTATACAAACTCACTTGTTACACCAGTGTGCGGTCACTGGTTTGCTCCAAAGCCTTTCAGCTATACAAATCTGTGTTGGTCCCAGCGTGCGGACGCTGGTTTGCTCCTAAGCCTTGCGGCTATACAAACTCACTTGTTACACCAGTGTGCGGTCACTGGTTTGCTCCAAAGCCTATCAGCTATACTAATCTGTGTTGGTCCCAGCGTGCGGACGCTGGTTTGCTCCTAAGCCTTGCGGCTATACTACTCGCTTGTTACTCCAGTGTGCGGTCACTGGTTTGCTCGCTAAGCCTACGGCTATACTATTCAGTGTTGTTTCCAGCGTGCGGACGCTGGTTTGCTCCAAAGCCTTGCTGCTTAACGATTCTGCTAATTTGCCAGTTCCATCTGACTGCTGCTATTATCTCTGGGCTGCCCTGCCCGGTATTGGTAAGGCCGGTAGAACCTTTTACCACATTCCATCTGAGGTTGCCTTACCCAGTATTGGCAGGGCCGGTAGAGCCTACATTGTGTATCTATTGAGGCTGCCTTGCCCGGTAATTTGGTAAGGCCGGTAAAACCGTTATGCTATTCCATCTGCAGGTTGCCTTACCCGGTATTGGCAGGCCGGTAGAGCCTAAAGACTGTCCTGTCCGGTATATTGACAGGACCGGTAGAGTCTGCCTTCTGTCTGTGCTATATTCTGTATATATATATATGTATGTTATTGCCATCCTAAGTTATCATTTATTATTTCAATAAAATTTATTTTTTTTTACCTAAAACTTGTGTCTGAGAGTCATAATAAACCGTGACAGTACGAAAGGGCCATGACCTCAGACAGCAAGGGTGAAGGTAACGCACAGAATATCCATTGGAGGATGGATGTGCTCGAGCAACGTTTGGATCAGTTGGCAGTTGCAATTCAAACGATCCTTGAACGCACGGTACCTGCTGACCAATCTAGCTCTAGCCCGGTGGTCTCGCCAAGTCAGACACCGGAAAGTGATACCAGACCCCTAGGGGGTACTGTTAAAGGGTTAACGGCTTCTGCACCCTTGCCGCTAAGATATGATGGTGACCCTAGTCTCTGCAGAGGGTTCATCAATCAACTCGAAATCTTTATGGAATTGACGGCACACGCATTTCCCAATGATCGTAGTAAAGTGGGGTTCACGATATCACTGCTCACTGGCAGAGCATTGGCTTGGGCTAACCCCTTGTGGGAGAATGCTAAACCTTGTACTAAGAACTTTAGTGAATTTGTGCGTTCCTTTCGAAGAGTGTTTGAGCCTCCTGGTAGAACCACCTCTGCTGCCAAACGCCTTATGGAGATACAACAGGGCAGGCGTACAGTGGGCGACTATGCCATCGAATTCTGCACATTGGCAGCAGAGGTAGGTTGGAATAACGAGGCATTATTGGCAGCCTTCTCTCAAGGCCTGAATGACCACATTAAAGACGAAATCGCTGCTAAAGATCTACCTATTGATCTAGATGATTACATTGAGTATGTTATGATAATTGACTCCAGAATACGTGAGAGATCAATTGCCAGAGATCGTAAGTTACGGTCAAAAAATAATGAGCCTAGTAGCATGTTTTGCCCACCCATCCCTCCCTTGGCATTGAAGTCTAGTGAACCAGTACGGGAAACAAGTGAACCTATGGAAATAGGCTTCACTAGACTATCCAAGGCAGAGAGAATATATCGCAAAAAACAAGGGTTATGTTTATACTGCGGTAAAAAAGGGCACTTGCTAAATTCCTGTCCGGTACGTCCGGGAAACGCACACACCTAGGGTATCTTGGGGGACAGGCCCTAGGTGGTGTACAATCGTCCCCAGTGTCGGGCATAATGAAACCCACCATACAGGTGGTATTGTCTTGGGCACAACGCTCTGTGGAGGTTTTGGCCTTGGTTGACTCCGGTGCAGCAGGGTATTTTATGGATAATACCTTTGCTGAATTGCACGGAGTTCCACGCATTGAAAGAGAAAACCCCTTGACTATTGAAGCGATTGATGGTAGACCCTTAGAACCGCCTCAGGTTATATTTGAAACTATGCCATTGTCTATGACTATTGGGGCACTTCACAGAGAAGAGCAGCAGTTTCAACTGATTAATTCCCCGCACCATGCGGTGATATTGGGATTTCCGTGGTTACAGTTACATAACCCACAATTCGATTGGAAAAAGTGTGAAATTGCTGCTTGGTCCCAGTTTTGTATGGACAAGTGCGTCATCCAGCCTATTAAGGTCATGTGCACCTCCTCTGCTATGCCGGATGTGTACCAACAGTTTGGCGATGTTTTTAGCAAAGGAGAGGCTAGTATGCTACCCCAGCATAGACCTTATGATTGTTGCATTGAATTGCAGCCTGGTGCAGTACCTCCGAAAGGACGCACTTATCCATTATCTTGTGATGAAAATAAGGCTATGGAGGATTACATTTCTGATGCCCTTGCTAGAGGGATCATACGTAAATCTACCTCTCCAGCTGGGGCTGGGTTCTTTTTTGTAAAAAAGAAAAATGGCGAATTAAGACCATGCATTGACTACCGGGGCTTGAATAAACTAATGGCAAAAAACGCATACCCAATACCACTCATCACCGAGCTTTTTGACAGGCTTAAGGGCGCTTCGATATTTACCAAGTTGGACCTACGGGCCGCTTACAATCTGGTTCGCATTCGAGCAGGTGATGAGTGGAAAACTGCCTTTAATACTCGAGCTGGGCACTACGAGTATCTTGTAATGCCTTTTGGGCTGTGTAATGCACCCGCAGTTTTCCAGGAACTGATAAATGATGTTCTGAGAGATATGTTACAGACATGTGTTGTGGTGTACCTCGACGATATACTGATTTACTCCCAAAACATGGCACAGCACATCAAAGATGTATCCGCAGTATTGCTACGACTCCGTGAGAACAAATTATTTTGTAAAATGGAAAAATGTGAGTTTCATAGAACCAGTGTGCCATTCTTGGGGTTCATAATTGGCAATGATGGCATTGCCATGGACAAAGAAAAGTTGTCAGCTGTCCTACAATGGCCAAAACCCAAGGGTCTTAAAGCCATACAGCGTTTCCTGGGTTTCGCTAATTATTATAGGAGGTTTATTAAGAACTTTTCTTCCATTGTCAAACCTCTGTCCGATCTTACGCACAAGGGTGCTAATCCTTCTTGTTGGCCGGTATCTGCTGAGAAAGCCTTTGAGAATTTGAAGCTGGCATTTGCTGCGGCTCCTGTGTTATCCCACCCCAATCCTTTACTTCCATTTACGTTAGAGGTTGATGCCTCAGATATTGGGGTCGGGGCAGTACTTTCGCAGCGACACGAGAAAGGTGGAACTCTCAGACCTTGTGGGTTTTTCTCTAAAAAGTTGACTGTCACTCAAAGCCACTATGAGATAGGTGACAGAGAATTATTGGCCATTATCCTTGCTCTTAAGGAATGGCGTCATTTGCTTGAAGGTACTAAGAATCCTGTCTTAATCCTAACAGATCATAAGAATCTGACCTATCTCTCGGAGGCCAAGAGATTGTCCTCTCGTCAGGCCAGGTGGGCACTGTTCCTGTCTCGATTTAATTTCATTGTATCATATTTACCAGGGTCAAAAAATATCAGGGCTGATGCACTGTCAAGACAATTTGAGGCCGACAGTGACAGAGTGGAAGCACCAGCTCCTATCATCCAACCTGATAGAATACTGGCTACTATACGCACGAGTATCACTTCTCCTCTAGGGGAGGAGATCCTGGCCTCTCAGGGGTCCGCTCCCCATGAAACCCCAGTGGGCAAATGTTTTGTCGCTGAATCATTTCGTACTAGGCTGCTCGAAACCTACCATTCCTCTAAGGCTGCGGGACATATTGGTAGAGACCAATTGTTATGGTCCCTTTCTCAGTTATTTTGGTGGCCTTCCATGAGAAACGATTGTGCCGAATTTACGAATGCCTGTGCCACCTGCGCCCGCGCTAAGACCCCGAGACATCTCCCTGTGGGCTTGCTTCAACCGGTGCCTAATGGCGAACGCCCCTGGTCTCATGTTTCCATTGATTTTATGGGAGAGTTGCCTATGTCGAAGGGGTACTCCTTTATATTCATGGTGGTGGACAGGTTTTCTAAAATGGCTCATTTCGTGCCCCTCCGTGGTCTTCCTTCAGCGAAGGAATTGGCAATGGTGTTCGCCAGAGAAGTATTCCGGTTGCATGGAGTGCCTAGGGTACTGGTGTCTGACAGGGGGAGCCAGTTTGTGTCTAGATTTTGGAGGGCATTTTGCCAACAGATGGGCATACAGCTGTCCTTCTCCTCTGCCTACCATCCCCAGACCAATGGAGCCGCTGAACGAGCTAATCAGGGCTTGGAACAATTTCTCCGTTGTTTCGTTACTGACCATCATGATAATTGGTCCGACTTGTTGCCTTGGGCAGAGTTCGCCAGGAACTGTGCGGTCAATTCTTCATCTGGGAGCTCTCCGTTTCTGATTAATTATGGGTTCCAGCCCTGTTTGCTTCCAGACTCATTTCAGACGCAACAGATTCCAGCTCTGGATGAGCATATCGAGCAACTCCGTTCCACATGGGCACAAGTTCAGAGGGCACTTGGTCAGTCATTTCAGCGTCATCAGCGCCATGCTAATCGCAGAAGGCTTCCAGCGGTTTCCTTTCAGGTTGGGGACAGAGTATGGCTTTCCTCCAGAAATCTCAAGCTGCAGGTTCCGTCTAATAAGTTGGCTCCTCGGTTTATTGGTCCATACAGAGTTATTCGCAAAATTAACCCTGTCTCCTATGCACTAGACCTACCTGCATCCATGCGTATCCATAATGTGTTCCATGTGTCCCTTCTTAAGCCTCTGGTTTGCAATCGCTATACTACCACACCTGTGGTGCCAGGACCTGTTGAGGTCGAGGGCCAGGAGGAGTACGAGGTTCAGAGCATTATTGATTCCCGTAGGCTTAGAGGAAGGGTACAGTACCTGGTACATTGGAAAGGGTATGGTCCTGAGGATCGATCATGGGTGGATAGTACGGACCTTCATGCACCTAGGTTAACTAGGGCCTTTCATGCCAATTACCCGCAGAAACCTAAACCCTATTCTAGGAGAGGGGGTCTTTGAAAGGGGGGTACTATCACGGTGCCCGTGATTTGCTGCAGTTACTTGTCTGTCACCAGTAGGGGGCTTCTATTGGCTGTCTGCAGATAGCCCGCCTCTTATTGACTATTTAAACCTGGATTGGGCACCCTTTGAGTGCCCTTTCGTGTTGTTTCTGACCTTCTTGCTATCACTATGCTAGTGATAGCTGGGCCTCTGTTCCAGTGTTCCTGAGTTCCTGATCTCATGTGTTCCTGAGTTCCTGATCTCTACTGTTCCAGTGTTTCCTGCATGCTGAAGTACTTCCAGTCCTGGTTCCGGCCTAGTCTCTGGTGTTGCAGTTCCTGCTGAACTTCTCTGCTGTTTTCTGACCTGACTGATCGTTGCTGGTTCCTGTCATCTCATCACCTGTCTTCAGTATCCTGGCGACCTTCTGCCTGGTCGCGTTGGTGACATTGCTACAATTCCGTGTTGGTCCCAGCGTGCGGACGCTGGTTTGCTCCCAAGCCTTGCGGCTATACTAACTCTCTTGTTACACCAGTGTGCGGTCACTGGTTTGCTCCAAAGCCTATCAGCTATACAAATCTGTGTTGGTCCCAGCGTGCGGACGCTGGTTTGCTCCTAAGCCTTGCGGCTATACAAACTCACTTGTTACACCAGTGTGCGGTCACTGGTTTGCTCCAAAGCCTTTTAGCTATACATATCTGTGTTGGTCCCAGCGTGCGGACGCTGGTTTGCTCCTAAGCCTTGCGGCTATACAAACTCACTTGTTACACCAGTGTGCGGTCACTGGTTTGCTCCAAAGCCTTTCAGCTATACAAATCTGTGTTGGTCCCAGCGTGCGGACGCTGGTTTGCTCCTAAGCCTTGCGGCTATACAAACTCACTTGTTACACCAGTGTGCGGTCACTGGTTTGCTCCAAAGCCTATCAGCTATACTAATCTGTGTTGGTCCCAGCGTGCGGACGCTGGTTTGCTCCTAAGCCTTGCGGCTATACTACTCGCTTGTTACTCCAGTGTGCGGTCACTGGTTTGCTCGCTAAGCCTACGGCTATACTATTCAGTGTTGTTTCCAGCGTGCGGACGCTGGTTTGCTCCAAAGCCTTGCTGCTTAACGATTCTGCTAATTTGCCAGTTCCATCTGACTGCTGCTATTATCTCTGGGCTGCCCTGCCCGGTATTGGTAAGGCCGGTAGAACCTTTTACCACATTCCATCTGAGGTTGCCTTACCCAGTATTGGCAGGGCCGGTAGAGCCTACATTGTGTATCTATTGAGGCTGCCTTGCCCGGTAATTTGGTAAGGCCGGTAAAACCGTTATGCTATTCCATCTGCAGGTTGCCTTACCCGGTATTGGCAGGCCGGTAGAGCCTAAAGACTGTCCTGTCCGGTATATTGACAGGACCGGTAGAGTCTGCCTTCTGTCTGTGCTATATTCTGTATATATATATATGTATGTTATTGCCATCCTAAGTTATCATTTATTATTTCAATAAAATTTATTTTTTTTTACCTAAAACTTGTGTCTGAGAGTCATAATAAACCGTGACAGCAGAGTTGGAAAGAAGCACCACAAGTACCCCCGTAGCTGTGCTTTTTCTGTAGTCTCATTATTTTTTATCATTTTATCCCACTATTTTATTTGTATTGCCCTTGGAAGCTTGCGCTTATCCGATATTCTACGAGATTGACTTTTTCGAGCGAATGGTGCTGCACAGGACACTGTGGATTGTAGCTGCATCCCAAGGACAATATAGAGACATATTTTTGGTTCTATTATATATATATATATATACACATATTTTATTGTGGTTAGCAGTATTTGGAGCGCTATTTATGTTGTTTTTTTCTATGTCTAGGAATGTCTTGTATTAATTGTTAGCAGGCTAAGACCTTTGGCAAGGTAAGCCTTGAACATATTGTTAGTAGGCAGAGTCCTAAGGGAACATAAACCTTCAAACTTTGACTAGACTGAGCTTGAAAAATTAGAAAAACATTTAACATGAAATGCTTTTATACAGCCATCCCTGTTCAAATTAATTCCCACGTTTCCATTGTATAGGCTTTGAGGGTTACATGGGGCATGGAAGGTGCCCTGCAGCAACCTCATCAGCCATCCAATCAGCATCTAGCTGGGTGGGTCCTGGACATGTGGTATGTCATCCTTCGATTGGGTACCTGGAGGGATGATGTATCTGTGACACCTCCAGCTAGATGCTGATTGGCTGAGAGGTGGGGTTACTGCAGGGCATTACATAAAAATGTTTTTTGCTTTTTTATATATTTTTAACTCTCCTCTTTCCCTTAACACCCACAATCTCTGCACCCCAACTGTTCAGATAACAGCTATCTACCACTAACACTCTGAGATCAAGCAACTCCAGCTCCCTCGTCTTTGCCTGTCTGCCTCTACACTAGCTTGCTTAACATTTATTCATTTTTCCCCAAGAGCAGATTGACAACATGTGATAAACTTCCACCCTCTAGAATACTGATGAGTTTGCTCAGTGGGAGTACATAGGGTAAATTCTTCACGTGTGTGTGTGGGGGGTGGAATTACATTATTATCACAATTTCAATGCATACAGTGCTGTTTTGTTTTTTTACATGTTTTGCTTTTATGGTAAATACTTTCTCCTCCTTCCCTACTGATGATGTCTGATAGTCTTGAGGTTTAGTCAGTTTAAAAGGTGGATTTGTTCTTATACAGTAAACCTATTGTTTTACTCCAAACTTTGGTTTCACACAAAAACTTGCAGGTGGCAGCTTGTCAACATTACAGAGGTTAGTTTGCTCATTTTACCACTAGATTTTAACTTGTTTAGAAGGATAAGTAACCAGAACTGGATTTACAGCTCATGTACCTGGCCATGCTCCTGTCCAAACCCCATTTATCTCATAGCCCTATTTCATCTCCTGTAACCTGGCACACAAAATAGATTTACAGATAACATAAAAGCAAATAAAAATCTCTAATTTCCTTGAATCCTAGAGAGGCCTCCAATGCAGTCACAGGAGAGTATGTGTTCATTAGCACACATCCATTATTGTAAAACATCAGTATACTTGGAAATATTGTTTTTCTTCCCTTGTTCAGATTTTGCACTTGTGATCAATTTACCTAATCAAGCATAATATGACTTTGACAAAATATGTTTTAAAGCAATGCACATGTGTCTTGGATTTTGCTTGTTTTGTTTGATTTTCATGTCATCTGATGCCACTCTCAGTGGCATATGATTTTCAATAAATGTGTTTTGTGAGAGGATAGTTGGATTATATTAATGCACACCGAATACATGAATGTTAACAAAAGGAACTTACATTTCAATTTCAACTAAACAGTTTAAGCTGAAATATAAACAATATGATCAAAAGAATGAGTTAAATCATTTCAATTCAAACTTTAACAATTTATAACACTGTTGATTGTGTCATGGATTAGCTTGTCAATCTTCATAATAAGGCATAAAAGCTTTGTAATTCTATACACATAATGATATAGAAATGAAACAGCATAATAACTAGTCTACAATTGTTCTAATGTTTTACATTTTCCAGAACAAAGTATAATGATTTATAATGATAAGAAAGGGATTAGAAAAGAAGTGTGAAATTTACAGCCATCCAGTTGCTGTTGGACTACAACTCAAATGGCTTACTAAGGATGATGGGAGGTTTTGCCTAACATTAGCTGAAGGCCTGCAATTTTCCTACCCCTGAAAGAAAAAAATCTATTGGTTAATGAACACAACTAAAATCAAACAAATCTATCAGTAATGTAGACCATTTCAGTGTTGAATTCCATTGTATTGCATTGTGGACTCGCAGGCATAAGACATAACTTTAAATAAATATAACAAAAAGAAACAGTGATATACCCTGTGTATGTGTGTTTAAAATGGCTTATATTTAAATATTAACAGTTTCTGAATGGTAATACTGAAAAATTATTATTGTCTGTGTTGTTGACCATAATCGCATCTATGGTGACAAATAGATAATATTTTTTTATAATAGAGAGTGGAGAGTTTTTCTCCACAAAATCCAATAGTAAAGTAGCCAGAGGATCATTGGATCATAAATATAGCTCTTGATAAGGCTATATCCAACAATGGAAGATGCACTAAGGGATGATATTTTGTGAAGTGTGTCTAGCAAAGTGTGGTGATCATTTCACCACAGAGAACATGACACACATTACCATGCACTAAGAATTAATTATGCGGGGGGGGATAATTAAATAATTAGCATATATAGTTGACATAATGTTGGCGATGTGTTAGGAATGGCAAGTGGGGGGAGCAGATGGGCTCATATTTTGGCACCATGTACACCATTGGTTCCTAGCAATGGATTAAAGCAGTAAAATGTATTGCCAGAAGTAATGTAGATAGTTCAAGAACTGGTACAGAATCTGTTACATATACCAGCTTCTTTGCTGGTTCTGTCCTTACTGAATATCTGTAAAATGGGCTATCTGCCAAATTCCTTTTGATTTAAATATGGCTTTTAGCCCATTGAATACTGGGAAAGTCTGCATAGTATTTCTTTGCAATATACTGGAGAAATCTCTAATTTTCAAGGGATAAATACTGCATTTAACTGAAAGATATTTTTTTTATTACTTAGCAATTCATTGCACAGCCTCTGTGTGTTTATCGATAATTTAATACTGCACTGAATAACAAGAAATATAAATATAGTATTTTATTACTTACATTGAAGTCCTCAAGGAAATCGCAGATTGTCATAAAAAATATTTTACCTAGAAAATTGTAACAAAAGGAAAAAAAAGAGACTGATATTGTTACAAATGAAGAATCCAGCAACAGAATACAATGTAATATTTTGAGTTTTGTAGATGAACAAACAGCCCAATTGAAAAGCGCTTTTTAATATGAATTAACTAACTGTAATATTACATAATTTATCAATATTAACATGACATTTTTGAACCTCTAATTTGAAATGCAGATGAGAAAATATTTAGAGCAAATTTCACTTTAGTTCTGTAGTTAAAGGCTAGGACCACCAAGAGTTAGTGTTAGTCTGTTCAGTTGTCATTGCTTGCGGTAGTTCAGTGAATGAATGGTACAACATTTAGGCTAAGGTTAGGCCACCATATAATACAACAATGATTACATTTATTTTCATTGTACAGACATCTGAAAAGACCATTATTGCCATTCTAAAATTCTCAATAGTGTCACATTGAGTTTTCTGTAAACACTGGTTAATGAGAATACTTGTCAGATACTTTTCTGATTAATTGGTGGCTTACAAAAGGCCAACTTGCATTTTATTCTGACATTTCCTTCGCTTTGCATTTAGTTACTATGAGATTTTTTTTCCACTGATAAAAAGTACCATGATTTCTTTTTAAACACAACTACACAGTTCTTGTAATTGTGTAGTAACAAAGACAAATCCTGTTTTCTTTCTGACTAACTTTAATTAAGGAACATAGGTCAGAAAACTTCCCAGTAAATGCCTCACAATGAAAACATTGATTTGAAAAAATCAGTGCGTTCGAATTTATATGAATGTTTGTTTGTTATTTCTAATTATTGTTATACTTAATCTGATGGCATGACTGCCAGAGAGATCTGAAGCACATTGCAAAGGGGGGAGATGCACTAAGGCGTGATAAATGGGTGATAAAGTACAGATGACTTCTCCATTGGTATCACTTCTCCAATTCCTATGTAATTCTATGGAGCCAATTTGAAGATTTCTTCAACAATGGGGATCTTAGTACATAGACTCTGTAGAATACGATAGGAACTGGCAAAGTGATATCACTGGAAAAGTCATCTCCACTTTATCACCTCTTTATAATTCCTTAGTGCATAACCCCAAATATGTAAAATGTGTCTCTGACAACCAATAGGTTAAAACATCAACTTTAACACTTTGAGTGCCAGAGGGGTATTGAACACATTGTGTTTCAATACGTTGGATACCTTTCTGTCACTCAGAGTGTTAATGGCCCCTTTTCATTATTTTAACCTTTTGAAAGCCTTCAATACTAACAACTTCTAATAATAAACCACTCAGTTATTTTAAAAACTTGTCTTTGGAATAAATTGATTTGAATGTGTTTGCTAAAGCACTATCAGGCTCTTCAGCTGTTAGAGACTACAAATCCTATCATCCCCAGCCTTCCAACAGCTAGTAGGGTATGATAGGAGATTTAGTCCCCAACAGCTGGATATCCAGTGTTTTCCTATCCCTGGGCTACACCAATGCATTTAAATGTAGTAAAACATCACTGTTCCTTCAGCTATAGACTAAAATGCAAAATATATTAAACAGATATAACTAACTTCTCTATATAGGTCACCTACATAAGCAAGTCCCTCTGTTAAATCAAAAGCCACTTATTGTGGTATACTTCCCCTGTAATCTGGGGAGAAATGCTTTAATGACAACTGGATATAATGTCTATCGAAGGTGCTTTGACTTTTAGTTGTTGACTCCAGGCCCCAAATCCCCCCATTGCAGTCTTCTTTGGAAAGAAAGAAAACTTCAATGGGAAGTGTTTGTGGAAAGTATCAACAAAAAAAGGATGCCTCCATCAGTTGACGTGATATTCACTACTAATAAAAAATTAATTCTGGAGAACAAATCCACGTAGAATTAGCCATTAGGATTTTCTGGCCAGATAAAGGAAAATGGGAGTTTAATATTAGAGGTCATTTTAAATCACATATTCTTTTTAATGGAGAGGGCGATCATTTCCCTTACAGCAGAAGGAAGAGAAGAAATTAACATTTAATTCAAGATAAGTACAAATAATAAAACAAGCACATAAGGTTAAATACATTAATATATATCACTAAAATAATAGGTTCAAATAAAACAGTAGTATTTATTTAGGAAGAATTTAAGAGGCAGCCATTATATCAAAATATGGGGCGTTAAAAAAAAGTATAGATTTTATGGAAATGGGTTGCTAAATAAACAAGGGAGTTATCAGCTCTTTGAGTGCCGGGGGTGGTGGCACATACTACTTTACATCAGGCTCTAGAATTCAAGCAGTTAAAATCTATCTCTGAGTGCTAAGTTCTATTAATTGTTAAGCGGTTCTCCAGTTCTCACAGATGTTATATCCTGAAGACCCCATGAAAGCAATTCATAGAGATAAAAATTGGATGTCAAAGACAGAATCCATATATTTTATTTTATCCATAACTTTATTTTATTTTGTAGGCATTAAAAAAACATGAAGAATGATATAAGTCTTATCTCTCAAACCTTTATGGTTTAAGAGATATTCACAAGCAAAGTGTCCCCCTCCCGCCCCTTTTACTGATGTCACACTTTTCAGCCAGGGCAGAAGGGAGCTGCCCAGGTAGACTGCAGAGAGGGACAATCTTCAATTAAGATAATGGAAAAACCTGAAAAGCTTGTCAAGGGGGGCAGGGATTTCATTGTTTTCATAGGAATAAGAGTGTCCCCTTCTGTTATCTGTCCAGTCTATGGACTGTATTCCACATCTGAGAAGAGATTGTTTACAGTAGGTAAAAGGGACGGGAGGGGGAAACTTTGCTTGTGAATATCTCATAAACCATAAAGGTTTGAGAGATAAGACTTATATCATTCTTCATGTTTTTTTAATGCCTACAAAATAAAATAAAGTTAAAACAAAGTATTACTATCCCTTTAAGGTTTTCCTGGAGTTAGTGACTCACCTAAACTCAAGCAGAGAATGCATGGCCTGTTAGAGGTCCCTGAGATAGGACTGGGAACTAATGTTATAATTTGCACCATACATATACTCACTAACATTAAACCACAGTTTTAAATGAACACTAACACCTGAAATGAAAAGGATTTATATGCACTTAAATACTATGTATTCCATGCTAGCATTTGTAAAATGTCTATTTGTTTTCTGAGGCTGAAAACCTAGTCTTACAGATACACTATGAGAGTAGCCATTTATGCCTTTACCTGACTCCAATTACCTAGTAATTTTGATAGTGTCTCAGGAGAAATAGCGCAGGATAGTTTGTAAAGGGCCAAAGATAAGGTAAAATCTTTCCTGAATACAGGAGCTATGGGTAATAATTAGTGATGAGCGAGCATGCTCGGCCGAAGCTCGGTTCGGCTCGAGCATCGCTCTGCTCGGCACATGGCGGTACTCGTACGAGTACCGCATGTGCTCGCCCGCCATGTTCGGGTCTCCTCCCCGCACGTTTCGCGGCTGCTGCGCAGCCAATAAACGTGAGGGGAGGCTCTGACATCAGTGTAATGCCAGCAGCCATGTTGGCTGCTGGCATTACACTGATTGGCTGGCCAGAACCCGTGATCAGGTGCTGTATAGCACCTGACCAGCGAGTTCGGCTCAGTCTTAGCCAGGGAGAGATGAGGATAGGAAGGGAAAGTCAGTGTAGGGAGAAGAAAAGTGTGTTTGAACAAAATATAAAGACCCAAAAGTCCTTTTTAGGACTATTGTGTGTGGGGGCAGCAGTTATATTTTGTTTGGGGGGGCAGAGATTTAAAAAAAAAAAACGTCACATATTCCGTTCACTGTGCCTAGCCGCAGATTAGCAGCACATTCTGTTTGGTGTGCAAAGTTGCAGATTAGCAGCACATTCTGTTTAGTGTGCAAAGTTGCAGATTAGCAGCACATTCTTTTTAGTGTGCAAAGTTGCAGATTAGCAGCACATTCTGTTTAGTGTGCAAAGTTGCAGATTAGCAGCACATTCTGTTTAGTGTGGAAAGTGTAAAAAATAAACGTCACATATTCCGTTCACTGTGCCTAGCCGCAGATAAGCAGCACATTCTGTTTAGTGTGCAAAGTTGCAGATTAGCAGCACATTCTGTTTAGTGTGGAAAGTGTAAAAAATAAACGTCACATATTCCTTTCACTGTGCCTAGCCGCAGATTAGCAGCACATTCTGTTTAGTGTGCAAAGTTGCAGATTAGCAGCACATTCTGTTTAGTGTGCAAAGTGTAAAAAATAAACGTCACATATTCCGTTCACTGTGCCTAGCCGCAGATAAGCAGCACATTCTGTTTAGTGTGCAAAGTTGCAGATTAGCAGCACATTCTGTTTAGTGTGGAAAGTGTAAAAAATAAACGTCACATATTCCTTTCACTGTGCCTAGCCGCAGATTAGCAGCACATTCTGTTTAGTGTGCAAAGTTGCAGATTAGCAGCACATATTCCGTGTAATATGAAGAAGGCGGGTAAAAAGGGACGGGGAAGTGGACGTGATCCTGATAGTTCAGGGCGCGGGTCAGGACGCGTAGAAACTGTGCCTGGTGCCAGAGCACAAGAAAGAAAGACATCCACCATACCTAGCTTCATGTCTCAGTTTACAGGGCGTCGCAGGACATCACTCTCGAGGTCAGACCACTGCGAACAGGTGGTCGGTTGGATTTCAGCTGATACTGCTTCCAGTCGGTTAAGCACCACCCTGTCTTCCACCAAGTCCACTCTCACTAGCCAAGAGTCTGGTCAACATAATCCTCACCCTGATCATCCTTTCTCCCACCATAGAGGGTCTGGCCAAAGAAGTGATCCCACACTGGGATATAGTGAGGAGCTCGTCTCATCACCAATCCTTCATTTGAACCTCTCTCCAAGCACGCTTGCAGAGGAACATGAAATCTTGTGCCCTGATTCACAACCTCTAGAGGGTACCCAATCACAAGAAGATGACAGAGGGGAACGGCATTTAAGGTCAAAGGAAGTGGATGATGATGATGAGACACAGTTGCCATCAAATCAACCACTATTACTGTCTCAAGACCTTGATGAGGAGGATGATACACAGTTGTCAATGACTGAGTATGTGGTGGGATCAAGAAATGAGGAGGATGATCAGAGTGAGGAAGTGGAGGAGGACTTGGTGGACGATGAGGTGACTGACCCCACCTGGGAAGGTGGAGAGCCGAGCGATGACAGCAGTCCTGAGGGTGAGCCATCTGCAGCACCGCAACAGGCTGGAAGAGGCAGTGGTGTGGCTAAAGAAAGAAGGCGGACCGCACCAAACCGGCCCGCAAATGTTCCACGGAGCACCCCCTTGCGTAAATCTCCCTTGCCAAGGGCTAGGTGTTCCGCGGTATGGCGTTTTTTTAAGGAAAGTGCGGACGACAAAAAAATTGTAGTTTGCAACCTGTGCCACACCAGAATGAGCCGAGGCATGAACACTAGAAACCTCACCACCACCAGCATGATCCGACACATGGCATCCAAGCACCGTAATAAGTGGGAGGAATGCCCGGATCGCCAATCTGTGTCTGCAGGCCACACCACTGCCTCCTCTTCCCCTGTTTTCGGTGCCGGCCAATCGCCTGTCGAAGGCGCAGGCCCGCATACCTCCCGCCCTGCACCTGTACCATCTGAAGTACCATCAGCGACCACATCCACTTCCCTGTCCCATCGCAGCATCCAAATGTCGTTACCCCAGGCATTTGAGCGCAAGCGAAAATACCCAGCCACCCACCCACAGGCCATAGCACTAACCTCACACCTTTCCAAATTACTGGCCATCGAAATGCTGCCATTTAGGCTTGTGGAGACTGAGTCCTTCTCTCGGTACGCAGTCCCCAGCCGCCACTACTTTTCCCGGTGTGCCGTCCCCGCCTTACACCACCATGTGTCCCGTAACATTACCCGTGCCCTGACCAACGCAGTTACTGGGAAGGTCCACTTAACGACTGACACATGGACAAGTGCTTGTGGCCAGGGACGCTACATTTCCCTGACGGCACACTGGGTGAATGTCGTGGAGGCTGGGAGCGACTCGGACCCTGGGATGGCACAGGTGCTACCCACGCCGAGGATTGCGGGCCCTACCTCCATCAGGGTTTCCGCCAGCACCTACGTTATTGGCTCCTCCTCCTCCGTTTCCACCTCCGAATTCTCTGCGCGCAGCGCCACTCACCCATCAGCCGGTAGCTGGAAGCAGTGTAGCACTGCAGTGGGGAAGCGTCAACAGGCCGTGCTGAAGCTGATCTGCCTTGGGGACAAACAGCACACGGCCTCAGAGCTGTTGCAGGGGATTAGTCACCAGACCAAGCAGTGGCTCTCGCCACTCAACCTGCAACCAGGCATGGTTGTGTGTGATAATGGGCGTAACTTGGTGGCGGCTTTGGAGCTCAGCAAGCTCACACACGTACCATGCCTAGCGCATGTATTTAATTTAGTGGTTCAGTGATTTCTAAAAACCTACCCCAATTTGCATGATCTCTTGACCAAGGTGCGCCGCGTGTGTGCACATTTCCGTAAGTCATCAACAGCTTCAGCCGGCCTGTTGAAGCTGCAGCAGCACTTACAATTGCCAGCTCACCGGCTGCTGTGTGACGTGAGCACGCGCTGGAACTCCACCTTCCACATGTTGGCCCGGCTTTGTGAGCAGCAGAGGGCAGTAGTGGAGTACCAGCTGTTACACGGTCGTCGCCTCTCCGTTCAACTTCCTCTAATCAGAAGCGAGGAGTGGGAATGGATGTCAGACCTCTGTGAGGTTTTACGCAATTTTGAGGAATCGACACAGATGGTGAGCGGCGATAACGCTATTATCAGTGTAACCATCCCACTTCTGTGTCTACTGAAACGCTCGCTGCTCACAATTAAAACCGACGCTTTGCATGTGGAAGAGGTGGAAATGCGGGAGGAAGAGCTTACACAAGGTGATAGCCAGAGCACCCTCACTTCGTCTTCTCAGCGACAATTGGAGGAGGCGGAGGAGGAGGAGGAGGAAGACACGGTTGCCTCCGCTACAGAGGGTAGCCATGGAACTTTAGTTCCATCTCTTCAGCGTGGGTGGGCAGAAGAGGAGGAAGAGGATGAGGAGATTGAGAGTCATCCTCCTGGTGAGGACAGCGAAATCTTGCCTGTTGGTACTCTGGCACACATGGCTGACTTTATGTTAGGCTGCCTTTCCCGTGACCCACGCGTTATACGCATTTTAGACAACACGGATTACTGGGTGTTCACCCTTCTGGACCCCCGCTACAAAGAGAATTTCTCATCTCTCATTCCTCCGGTGGAGAGGACAAGCAAAATGGTGCAATACCAGAAGGTTCTTGTTGAAAAATTGCTCCAAAATTTTCCATCTGACAACGCTGGCGGCAGAGTACGTGCTACCTTGGCCAACCGAGAAGGGGAGAAAAGGGGAGCACACAGCAGTTCCGACAAAGGCAGGGCAACACTCTCCAAGGCGTGGGACACCTTCATGACACCCCGCCAGCACCCTCACCCTGATGCGCAGCCTAGTGTCACAAGGAGGGAAAAGTTTTGGAAGATGGTGAAGGAGTACGTAGCAGACCGTGTCAGCGTCCTCAATGATCCCTCTGTGCCTTACAACTACTGGGTGTCCAAGCTGGACACGTGGTATGAACTGGCACTCTACGCCTTGGAGGTGCTGGCCTGCCCTGCCGCCAGCGTTCTGTCTGAGCGGGTATTTAGTGCTGCTGATGGCATCATAACAGATAAGCGTATCCGCCTTTCCACCGAAAATGCTGATAGGTTGACACTTATAAAAATGAACAAGGCCTGGATTTCCCCTGACTTCTCCACTCCACTGGAGGAAAGCCCCGGGTGAACATAAAGTGACTTTATATATGTTATTTACAATGATGGGAATACTCTGTATTCCCATTCACCCCTTCCACCCAAAAAATGGGTATATGGTTGAGTCTTAATCTTCTCATCCTCCTCCTCCTCTTCCATATGCCCTGTGATATAATTTTTATATAGGGCCAGCTCACCAGCGGGCCCTGTTTGACAATTTTTGTATAGGTCAGCTCACCAGCGGGCCTTCTCATATAATGTTTTATTGGGTCAGCTCTCTAGCGGGCCCTCTCATATAATGTTTTATAGCGTCAGCTCACTAGCGGGCCTTCGCATATAATGTTTAGGATGGTCAGCTCCACAGCAGACCCTCACCCATAATGTTTTAGATGGTCGGCTCAGCGCACGTTTCCCTCTTAATCATGGCCCCAGTTCAGAAAAATCGAGGACATTTTTTGCAGAATTTGCCTCTGCGCACGTTTCCCTCTTGATCATGGCCCCAGTTCAGAAAAATCGAGGACATTTTTGCAGAATTTGCCTCTGCGCACGTTTCCCTCTTAATCATGGCCCCAGTTCAGAAAAATCGAGGACATTTTTTGCAGAATTTGCCTCTGCGCACGTTTCCCTCTTAATCATGGCCCCAGTTCAGAAAAATCAATGAAATTTTTTGCAGAATTTGCAGATGATATACAAGTAAATATACAGCAAATACTGTTTGGTAACAATTTTTCGCCTAAAGTCGTTTTTATCTTCCTTTTTGTGTGTTTTACGGTCAGTCTGTAAAAATGGCGTACTACGGGCGAAACATCGTTCCCAGCAGCGACGTTGGAGTCCAAGATGCATCCAGACATCCTCCCTATGCTGTCCCTGAACCATTTCTGTGGTGTTTCCATCATTTTCTGCCCTTTTCCTATGAACCAGGCACCCTCCCCTCATCAGAGCAGGGGGTGCCTGGTGTAATGCTCGAGTCCTCCCATTGACTTCAATGGGGCTCGGGTGCTCGGCCGAGCACTCGAGCCTCCGGGGGTGCTCGGCCAGAGCACCCGAACACCCGAGCATTGGGGTGCTCGATCATCACTAGTAATAATTTCAATAGATTAAATGCATTAGCTACCATCTCTCATTACAAAAAGCACAAATAAAATTAACCAGATGGTGTTTGAGTTTAGGATTATAGGGATCAAAAATAAAATAAATAATTTCTATGTGTATAAATAAATAATTACTATGTCTGATCCAATGAAAGCAGACTTAGAGCTGGATTCCATTGCAGTGGATAACTTTTTCTAGTTTTTTATCTACAAATTTCTCCTTAGACTTCAAAGGAATTTGTTAGATAAAACCAGTGATAACACTTATCAACTGTAATGCAGTCCAGGCTGTAGTAAAAAGCCAAGGAATGCTATGTGCTATGAAAATATCCTGTGCTTGCAGCAAGACTGTCACCCACAAATGTTGCTATGTTGCAAGAATAGCCCCATAGACAGAGAGCATCTGGATATTAAGATTTTGGGGACTGCCAGGTCTCATCCAACTTCAATGCAGATTCATTAAAAACAAAATCTTCTTTATTTAACAATTCACATAAAATAGGTTAAAGCACCTGACTTATGTTGCTAAGACTGTAAATAGGGAAAGATTCAATGAATGGGCACAATAGAGCAGTGAGTGCCACCAGCAGCAATCAACGCATTTTGTGTTTGCTACACTTACTCATGATACCTATTTTATGTGAATTGTTTAATAAATATTTTGCTTTAAATGGATCTGCATTGAAGTTGGATTTTACTGTGTGAGTGCTCATTCTTTTCTTTGAAGTATCTTATTTGTGAACAGTTTGGGGTTGTTCCAGCAGCACACAAGATACCTGAATTACAATACAGCAGAAAATGGTGGAGTGTATTATGACTACATACATGAATATTGGAGAATAACCCATTGACTAACCAAACAGGGGGTCAACAACATTAATTTCATCCAAATGTTATAAAAATAATATTACGGAAGATACATTTTTTGCTGTGCACAAGATAATAGGATACCATTCCTATAGATCCTGCTAAATTCTATAGCAGGCTCAATCTTAGTTGAGCTCCTCTGACCACCACTTTGCATATGCTAATTATCTTTTGGTATTGTTCACCCCAAGGTTAACTGGGGAATTGTGACATGGACCCCTTGCTCACAGTGCCTAGGGAGATCAGCTTCTCCTTATTGGCTATGTCCAACAAAGCCAAAATATATGTCTAGGCATTCCCTGGCACTTGTTGTTCTTGAGGATCCTCCTACTCAACTCGGACATTAGTAGAACACCGGGTTGAAGAGGAGGAGGTAGAGGAAGGCAGTGATCACCTTCCTGCTTGCCTCATTGATCTTCTATCCTATTGGATAGGTGATCAGTGCCAGAGGGACATCAGGAGGGGTCCAGATGCCCCCCAAAGATCCTGCACTATGTGCATTTATATATATATATATATATATATATATATACACACATGATCACTCCCGTGCTAATGAGTAAGATTGTGTATATTGTAAAATATTTGCTAGAATGGAGTACATAGGCATAGTGGGGCAGCATGTATAACATATGCATTGTGGGGCAGCATGTTGAACATAAGTATTCTAACACTGGGGGCCAGGCAGTATACATGGGGTTCTATGGCTACCAGTGGGCAAGTGGACAACTCTGGAGGATGGCTGGTAACCACAAATCCCCACAGATGCTCTCTGACCTACAGCTTTGTTCGCTTGAAAGTGCACAAGAAATATGACTATGAAAAAAGATACCGAGCTGAGGGCATGATTATATACTGGTTTGTGTACTTTTCTAACCCTTTGAGTGCTACAGGGGTGTGCAATACACATCCCTATAGCACTCAAAGGGTTAATGGAGTGATGATGTTCATGGTGCTGAAAGGATCCTCTCCACAGCCCTACTGACCAAGTGGGGAATCAGACAGAAGGCTCTCCAGCTTCAGGGTTGTCTACTGCTGCTGATGAGTAATGTAGGACATCCCTTCCATATCACTAGCAGGTCGACAATCATGTATGCTAATGGGCCACTTCTCCTCCACTCCCCTTGCACCCCTAAATTTTAGTACATATGACGATGTGTGTCTACATGGAAAGGGCAAGGTGCTTTACACACACCAACAAAATAATTTCAACAAAGCATCGACCTTTAGTGCATCTCAGCCACTGCTTCATGCTAGCATTTAGGTGGTTAAAAGCCCCGTTTAAATTAATAGGAATTTAGGGAACTTGTTCCCTATGGTGCAGCTGGTTTGCTCTAAAATGTCCCCACTTTTTGTTAGTACATCAGTCTTACTGTCAGACCAAAATTGCAGAAGAACACAATTAGAAAAATGGGTCTTATGTATAAAACCAAAATAGTGACATTCTAGAGGAGACACATAAAAATGTCCAGGAAAATAAACTTGGCTTTTAACCATTTTAATACTATTGAGGTTTGGAAGCAATGTGTTGGAGACCTCTGTAGCATTTGAGGGGTTAAAAAATGTAAATTTAATTCAACAGAGAGGGAATTGTTTTGGTTCCCTATGCAGTTGATTTGCCCTAAATTGCACCGCTTTTATACATAAGGCCCCAAGAGTTGAGGGAAGGTGGAACATCCTGTAGATAATCAACTGGACTACAGCGGTTAAACTCAAATTCCCCATATTCTTGTTAATTTAAACTCTTTTAACCCTATGAATGCTAGAGACGTCTCCAATGCATTGTGAAGGAATGTGTTGGAGACCTTGATAGCATTTAAAGGGGAACTATCACCTATGTATATGTTGCTCCCATATGAAAATGGAAGCATAGAAAATATTAAAAAGTCAAGTCTTTTTTTTTCTCTATATTTTTTGAAAAAACTTACTAAATAAATCTTGAGTGCAGCAATGGCTTGTGCATGACGGCACCACTTGTGGGAATGTATGTCTGCCCACCACCTTTCCCTTTTCCTCCAGCCATTTGTCTAAACAGTTGCCTGCAGGCAGCATCGATGTGAAGGAGAAAGCCAGGCAATGAATACACAGTAAACAGCAAAGTCCTGCACTGATAAAGGCATGGATGGTGCTCCACATCATCTTACACAGAGGAAAGATGGCTGTGCTCTCCCTCGTCTCCACACAACATTTGGCTTACAGTTTCATCTACTGTGAAAAACTATAGTAGGTGAAACTGGCTTATTTATTATATTTGTTATATAAGCAATTGATTCTGGAGCGGGTGGTTCATATGGTGACAGTTCCACTTTAAGAGATCAAAATCCCCATTTAAATTAATGGACCTTTTTATTTCTCCCCTACAGAGCAGATGGTTTGCCCCAGAGTTGCCCCACTTGATTTTTACTTAAGGATCAATGGTACCAAAGTCATGTGTTTCTTTCATGCATTACTAGGGCTGCTCTAAAGTCGGTTCTGTGAACATGGCTTAATTTGCAGTCAGCATGTGGAACTATTCTACTGGAAGAGCTACTTAACTGTCAGAAGCTTTTATGGCGCCTCTCTATCCCAATAAGACTGTTATTTTAGTGGATACAGCACTACTGGGATTTAAGCTGAACCCTTCTTGACTAATGCAGGCAATATGGGAAACTGATCCACTGATTGAATTCCTTTGTAGTCATGCACTCTATAAAGTGATTTATAGATAACAATGATAACTTTGATGATTTTATGTAGATATTAGGTCTTGTGCCTATCAATAGACCCAAAGCTTATGCAATTTTTAGAGGTATTTTATTACCTTTACCATATTTTTTCTGCTGACATCATTTAAGCTTTTTTGGACTGATATATGTACTAATTCCTTATCTTTTGAACTTCTGGAATATATATCATTACTAATGTATGTAGCAAAACCGGAGCCTTCTCATACTTAGTAAATAGTTACAATGATTTATTACACTGTATTGTAAATCTTTTTATTTGCAACAACTGTGATTTTTGAAGACCTTTTGCCAACTGGGAGGCTGTTGTACTAAGTACCATAAGGAGCAAATAAAAAGGTCAATTTATTTAAAGAAATATTACGATCGATCTATCTATCTATCTATCTATCTATCTATCTATCTATCTATCTGTCTATCTATCGTATATATTGCAGAGTTTATACTACTGAGTAAAACAAGGGTATGTTCAGTGTATTCAAATGTTCTCACAGCACAAAGTGACATTTTTTGGGTTCAGTACCGTCATGGACTGAAATGTTATGGTGGTGCCATTGCTATGGACTTTATTGTCAGGGACATTAACCCTCCACAGCTTACCATAGCAACAATGCCACTGTAACATTTCAGGCCATTATGGTATTGCACCCAAAATTGCTGCAATAACTTTTGAATAAAACATCTCATAGCAGTGAAAGTAGCCTTATTTTACTCAGCATGATAAACCTTGAAATACACCTTTTCCCATATTATGTACTATCCATTTTACATGGAACCTCATGAATACTACACAATGCACTGGAGACTTCTCTAGCATTCAGTGAATTAAAAGCCATTATATCAGTGAGAATTATTTTTATTTGTTCTCAATGATGCATTTGCTTTGCTCCAGAATTACTCCACTTACTTAGTTGATCAACCTGTGTGGGTGGAATTTTTCATTTGTAAATGTATTTATGAAAGCAGTCCTCTGATTTGGAAATACAAAAGACAATGCAACTCAACATGAATCCTCTTCTTTATTCACTAATATCTGTATATATATATATATATGTATACTATGTAGCAAAGTGGAGATAACTTTGCCAGTGATATCACTTCTCCAGTCCCTGTGTAATTCTATAAAGCCTATGCACTAAGATATCCAAAGGTTGAAAAATCCTACTTCATAGGCTCTATAGGGTCTATAAAATAACATAGGAACTGGAGAAGTCATCTCCATCAACAGGCCAGGATTTAAAGATTTCCCTGATTAAGCATTAATGAATGGCTCATTCATTTTGAAAAAAAAAAAAAAAAAAAAAAAAAAAAAAACAGGGAAAAAAATGTCCTGACACATCAACAGTCATTAAAGGGTTAATCTTTTATTTTGAACCCGTTGAATGTTAGAAAGGTCTCCAGCACATTGCGCTGAAGAACTTTCTAGCAGTCAAGTGGTTAAAAGCCCCAGTTTAGGTTTGGGAGTTTTTTATTTGTCCACTTTAGTACCTTTGGTTTGCGCTAGAATCTGTTCATTTTTTTAGTTCATCAGCCACAGTGGCTAACGACCATAGAAAAAATAAGTCGATATTCAATTGCCCTACCAACTGAAGCCACGACGAACATTGGGTCACAGAACTTGACTTGTGGCCAAACATCCGTTGTGTGCTTTTAGTTTCCAAAACCCACACTAAATATTGTGAGTAATGGGAACATCAAAGGAAAAGAGCTAACAATTGGTGCTTGAGCTCAAATACACAGTCACCCTCCAAAACACTAACCTAAAAGTTAAGTGCAACAAGACTAACCCTAAAACTATCCTAATTTCCAGATCCGTGTAACACTTACCTGTCGTCCACTGTCCATCTTCTTCTGTCATGTTTTATCTTCCTTTTTCTTCAGTCTCCTCACCTTCTGTCTTCTTTTCTTCTGTCTTCTTCTCTGTCTTCATTCTTGTATTGAATAGTTACCTGTAAAGAGAAAAACAAATTAACATTAAATATGTGCCAAAAACATAAATATGTTCATTGATTAACCCTTTGACTGCCAGAGAGGTATGCAATACACTGCACAGCAATGCGTTGCATACCTCTCTGGCAGGGTTAAATGAATGAATACATTCCAACTCGCAATACACAATGCCCCACAATCGAAAAATCAGTGCCCCAATCCTTTCCGCAAAAATATTATTTGATCCAAATAGAATGGCTAATGCAAAAGTATTGCTAAATTGTAAATAGTTTTGTGCTCCACTAGTGGTGGTAACAGAAAGTGAGGCTGACAAAATTGCTCCACTTGGTACCTTACGGGCCGATGTCTGAGACAGTGTGTAGAAATTTGAACAGACACTGGCTTTTATATGGCCGGTCTCTGTTCAAAATGTCTTCCAGGTGTCCATTGGGTGGGATATGTGCTTACCCATCTGTCAGCCAATCAGCTGCTAGTGGGATTCATCATTCCCCCACTAAGAGCTGATTGGCTGGGAGGTGTGTAAGCATACACCCCAGCCAATAAAAGACTGTGAGACATTTTTAACAGAGATTGGCCATAAAAAGTCAGTCTCTGTTCAGCAGCATTTTCACATTAGCCTTTCTATTTGGAACATTTTTGGGGGAAAAAGGATCGGGACATTGATTATTCGACTGTGGGGAATATTGTGTTGTGACTTAGAATGAAATAATTACTTTGCATGTAATACACATATTTCCAAGTTATGCTTTTGGGCCATATTTATCCCTCTGAGTGCCAGAGGGATACACAGTGCATTGCTTTGCAATGCGTTGTGTACCTCTCTGGCACTAACAGGCATTTCTAAAACTATATAACTTAAGCAGATAAGCAGAAACCTAGGGTAGATGAGCTTACATGGAAATTACAGACCTTCAGGAACTCAGAGTGACTTGAGTAGTTTATTTGCTGTGTCTAGGTCAGGTTTTAAGTTTATTCCATACCATGTGCAATTCCATACCACGTACATTTCCTGAAATATCTAGTAACTATTATTTTGGGACATGATATGGTCTATTTAATTTTGGGAATTTTGGAGTGATTGCTAAATACATTTGCTGCTCTGCCTGAATCTTGGATTTTACTTCAGCAGGGTATTAGGTGGTTGGTAGATTGCTTTTGAGTAGGGAAGTAACATTTTGCCAGCAATGTATTCATATTTGGTAGTGTTTCAAGAGTAATTTAAAAGAGTAAAGTTGATTAACTTTGTGTGTATATGATTATACCTCCAACTTGCTTTTTCTCAGTCTTTCCTAAAATATTAGTGGGATGAAGGGATGCCCTCCCTTAAAAATTTCCAGAAATTCGACAACCCTGAAGTCTGAGAGCATTCATTCTGCTCCCCCACTTGTCCATTGGGGAAGAGGAGAAGATCCTCTCTGACTTTAGCAATACAAAACACCACCCTTCTTGTAACCTTTTTAGTGCCATTGGAATGTGCATTGCATAATTCATACCCCTGTGGCATTGAAAGGGATAAAAGCTGCACAAGTAACAATTTCTACATATCTGAAATTATAAAAGTCCACAAAATGTCCAAATGCAATAAACAGAACAGTCTAAAAATAATAAAAATGCTCCTTGAGTACCGCACACCTTATAAAATATAATATGGAATAACAATGGAAAAGTTTTCTGATAACAAAAAAATTCTATGCACATTTTTATATAGTAAATGGAGTCCCAGAGGACAGAAATTACATGTAGTTGCCATTCTCTGTTTTCAGTTGTGTAATGAATGGAGAAATCCCCAGATCAGAAGTGGTCAACTAAGATTGAAATATCCCATCTCCTACTCATCTTAGTGTAGAACAATGATGCAAGCAAAGGTCTCTAGTGGACCTCTCTTGTCTCTTGGAGGGTATGCTTACTAGGGATAGGTCAAAATTTTTGCATTGAACTGAAATCGGCAAATAATGGCACTTTCCGCTTGGCAAATAATTTCCTGCGAAAAGTGCCATTTTTCCCCCTTTTCCCACATTTTCCGCCCATTGAAATCAATGGGAAGAAAAATATTTCTCTACCACACAAACGTTTTCTACAGCCATATAAAAGGCTGTCAGGCTCTCACAGCAGCCATTCTGTGTTTGTGAGAGGAGAGAGCAGCATGTTTTTGAGCTAGAGGAGATAGGCAAATAAAGGGGAATTGAAGCTTAGTTTAGGGAGTCATTTAGGTAGGACATTTGTTCTCTGTATTAGGGGAGTCTGGGGGCACTATAGGGGATAAGAAGGGAGGAAGGAGGTTGACCCCACCAAATACTCCAAAATTCCATGTGACTTACTGGCAAGACACAGGCAGCTAGGGACCTATTTGCTTGCTGATCTCGCTGTTATTGTCTCTGTGCAGGGTGGGGAAGTCTAGGGAAAGAAGTTGTTGATTTTGTTTTCAGTTCTAATTTTTTTTGGACAGACCGTGATAAGACAACAGGGTTATTTTTTATAAATAAATAAATAAGAATAAATAACTAAATATCTTAGGTGATAGTGACAGACAGCTGACTGGGCTTAGGCAAGGCATCATACAGCTGCATCAGTTATGTTGTGTACCGTACAGTAAAAAACATAGTGTAGTTGCATAATGTTCAGCAAAAGCACAAGGGGAAGGGGGAGGGGTGGAGCAGTATAGGGACATGAGAGTAAAGTAGTAGTTCAAAACCTGACTGCAGCAATGGTTGCTGCTGTGTGCAATCAATGATGATGATCCCTCTACTCCAAGGAAGGATGCAGTTTGTCAAGGTCCAATCAAAACTAGTTCCAGCACCACCAAAGCCAGTAGAAATATAGAAATGTATAAGAACAACACCGAAGACAACAACAAGTCGCATTCCAGGGTTGATGATGCTGGCAATAGCATAACAGATGAAGGTGTAGCAGCTGAACTGCTTGCTGCACCAGACAGTGAGACAACCAAGCACCAAACACCTGTCCTCAAAATAGTATAAAATTTTGTTACAGTAAAAGTAAAAAGAAATTGTTTGAGACCTCTAAAAGCTTAGAGGAATATGTAGTAGTGGGCAAGAACTGTCAGGTGATGCTGATGTTGCTGAGGATGACCTAATGATGACTGATGATGATGCAGATCTAGAACATATCCTTCAAGCATCATTCTCTTGTTCAGATACAGAAGAAGTTGAGAGTGAGGATGATGACAAAGCTATAAGGTTAGCAGAAAATCAAAGGCTGTATCTTCCATCACTTTTAAGAAGCACTGTGTCTGTCTATAAAGTATTTGAGAAAGCCATTGGAAAGTCTGACCCTGGACAAGTACAGATGTCAAAAAGCACACAGTCACCCTATCAGTCATCATCAGCATCATCACCTCTTCAAAATCCAAGTCCCACTCAGCCACACACACCTGTTTTGAGTACCCAGCAACAGCAACACAGGTTAATATCCACAGTGTTAGATACGACAAGTACCTCTGGTGCCGCAAGAGCTGAACGGAAACGCAACCATGGGCACACTGCCGGAGCAGTAACGGAGGCAACAGTAGCTCTGCAAGAGTTAAAGGAAGGCTCGTAGTAGTAACGGAGGCAACAGTAGCTCTGCAAGAGTTAACGGAAGGCTCGTAGTAGTAACAGAGGCAACAGTAGCTCTGCAAGAGTTAACGGAAAGCTCAGTAATTGGCACACTGCCGGAGTAGTAACGGAGACAACTGTAGCTTTGCGAGAGTTAACGGAATGCTCAGCGGAATGTACACTGCCGGAGCAGTAACGGAGGCAGCACAGCCACACAGTCTGGTAGGCCCAGACTAGGCGGAAGTCAGAATGTCGCCCAGCGACACGATGAAGCAGGAACTGGAGAGCTGGGCCGGATCATGGAGCAGGAACGTCAGACAAGCCGGGTCAGGTCACGGAGCAGGAACGTCAGCCAGGCCGGGTCAAATCACGGAGCAGGAACGTCAGACAAGCCAGGTCAGGTCACGGAGCAGGGACGTCAGCCAGGCCGGGTCGGATCACGGAGCAGGAACCAGAAGCGGAGAAGTCAAACGGGCCAAGTCGGTACACGGGAACACAGCAACTCAAGTCAGCACTGGTACAGGAACACCACGAAAGGGCACCAGATAGGTGCCAGGGCCCAGTATAAAAAGGCCATACTGGGCGGGCCAAACATAGCTCAGCCAATAGGAGCACAACACACAGAGACTGACAGAAAGCACGGGTACCGTGATACAAAGCCAGGACAAATATATTAACAGAAGCACAGATGAGGAGGTGGAGGAGGGTTGTGAAGAAGGGTTGCCACCATCTACCCCACTTGGGACCACTGCTATGAGTGACAAGTAATGTGTGTCACTAATCTGAGAAGGAGGATATAAATTTGATACAAAAATGATAATAGTAAAAACTATATACCTGCACAAATCTCAACCAAATGATACGGTTTTATTTGACACTCAGACACAGTAGGTGAGATAAAACACAGTGTTATTGAACAGACTCAGTAACTATAACCCTCACGGGTCCAGTAATATATATATACACAATATAGTACTGACATAGGACAGGTTACAGCAATTTATACCCACACGGGTCCAGTATATGTACAATACAGAAATTACAATATACTGACACAGGTCAGGCAAAGTTTGTGTGATACTCAAACGAAGCAGCAATGAACGGGTTACTATTAGGCCAGGAATGCTGACAGGCCCTTATAGTGCAAGGCCCTTAAGACTCTCACTCTGCAGAAAGTTCACAAATAACGAGAAATGACCAGTAAACAATGGAGGCCCAGGATAAGCTTGTGGACTGCCGTAGCAGTAACGGAGGACTATGAAGGTCTGCCCAGGAGGGCACCCAATGGAGACTGCACAGTAGAATAGCCGGTGGATAATGGCACCTTCCCCGAAGGGGTTAACGCATGCTAAGACCAATGTTGACTGCCCGATCGTAAGCACAGCCTGAGGCGCCAATGGAAGACCAACGTTAGCGTATTGGCAGGAAGGAGGGTCAAGCGTACTGTGGTGCACAGATGGAAGACAGACACTGGAATGTTGTCCTCGCGACACAGACTGAACCGAGACTAGACAGCAGGAGTGGCACTGAGGCAACAGTGATACTGTCCCAAGACAGACAGAAGCCCAGAGGTGAAACCCAAACCGAGGACTGGAATAGGACCGCAGGCAAGAGAGATACACAGGTGATGTAGCCCAACCAGGCCAGTACACCGAGCAGGAACGTCAGCCAATCCGAGTCGGTACACAGAGCAGGAACATCAGCTAGGCCGGGTCGGTACACAGAGCAGGAACGTCAGCCAGTCTGAGTTGGTAACCAGAGCAGGAACGTCAGCCAGTCCGGGTCTGTACACAGAGCAGGAACTTCAGCCAGGCCGGGTTGGTACACAGAGCAGGAACGGATACAGCAGAGTAGTCAGGCAGTCCGGGTCGGTACAAAGGCAGGAACTGATACAGCAGAGTAGTCTGGCAGTTTGGGTCGGTACACAGAGATCACACGAGAACTGGAACAAGCGCTGGTAATGGAAACACCATGAAAGGGCCCCAGAGAAGTGACAAAGCCCAGTCTGACATCAGGCACAACACTAGTGGCAGCAGGGGCAGCATATCTGACAGCAGGCACAGCAATGGTGGTATCAGTAGCATGGGCAGCACATCTGACAGCAGACACAGCATTAGTGGCAGGACAGCACATTTGGCAGCAGGCACAGCACTAGTGGCAGCAGGGGCAGCATGTCTGCCAGCAGTTACAGCACTAGTGGCAGCGGGGGCAGCATGTCTGGCAGCAGGTACAGCACTAGTGGCAGCAGGGGCAGCATGTCTGGTAGCAGGTACAGCACTAGTGGCAGCAGGGGCAGCATGTCTGACAGCAGGTACAGCAATGGTGGCAGCAGGGGAAGCACATCTTGCAGCAGGCGAAGGAAGCTGACCTGTCCTGCTCTCACTAGTACTACCCTTCTCTTCCTCCCTTGCCAATAATTGCCCCAAGATCCCTAGGGGCGATTTAGGGGGACTGGGCAGTATTGGTTCAGTTGTGCTCACTTCCTCCTCCTCAGACTCAGTGGACGCATAAGGGTCCTTCCAATTCCTCCTTCTATTAGTTTTAAGCTTGTTCATAGTGACAGCAGTCACTGTGAACCTCTCTTCCCTCAGTTTTACATACAATTCACAGCAGAACAGCACAGCACGTCAACCTCGCTCTATAGCTGCTTCTGTTGTGTTTCACTTCTGCAAATACATAACGTCTTTATAGCAGAAAGGCAAAAACCATGTAACTCAATGGGCGGAAACTTTTTAGTCAACGAAAAATTGGCTGGGAATTTTGGTCAATGGGTGAAAAACGTGAACATTTTAACCACTGTTTGAAAAGTGGATTTTCTTGTGAACAAGTGGACAATAATGTAGTTTTCATTGCTCAATCGCTGGTGCTGAAATTAGATTCTGTTCACAACAGGCCACTTAGGCTCGTAATATGCATCCTGCCATCCTACTGGGCTATTGTAGGGAGATATGCTGCAAAAAAAAAAAAAAAAAGGGCTCATTCAAAGGGGAATCAGAACTGTAGCAGTCTTCTCCTTCAGTTCTATCAGCTGGCACTTTCATTCACCTTTTCCTGCATTACCCTGCTGATTCCGTTGAAGGAGGGGTGTGGCTACTGGCTTGCCCATGTGAACTCCACCTATTAATGGATGATGCTGACATGGGTTATCATTCAGAAATGCTCATTTAAAAGACCTACTGGAAGCCCATAGGCCACTCAGCTGTATCTTTACTATGTTAATGTGTGAAATCAGTAAAGCTGTATCATGCTGGATTTTGTTGCATTCATTCAAGGAAATAGATGGCCTTGTGAAATGCAGAATTGCCCAACAGCTTATCTTTCACCATGGATGACTTAACTATCACACCATTGCTGTGTTGGTTCTGCTGATGTAAAAGGAGGTTAACGCATCTAATTAGACATTCATCTTAAAAGTAACCAAAAGTAAACAAAACAACTGAAACTCTAATAAATTGCTCCAGCATTGTATAAAGTCATAAAATGAGAATGCTTCCAAGAACTACTTGATTTATGTTCAGCTCAATAAAATGAGCCCCTTTAATTTATTTCAAATGTTGTTTATGTTAGGTTGCTTTGAAAAGTACAGTGTTCTTGCTTCCATTTTAAAACTGAAGAAATCTGTGGGTGGAAATGCCACATAGTAATTATTACACTCCTGGGCTATTTACTTTCTATTCCCTAATAGTGGGAAAAGCTATTGTTAAATGTGCCACAAAGTATTACTTATCAAAGAAAATAAGCAGTTGCATGCAGCTGCTTACATCTGGAACTTTTCCAAAGCTTTTTCAACATGTTGGTGTGCATTGTGATTGGAATTGCCAGTTTAACCATGTGAATGGTGTTATATATTGTAAAGCATTACATTGTAGACCTCCCCAGCATCCAAGGGGTTAAAAATAATCATTTGCTTAGTTTTATAACATTTGTAAACAGGTAGGAAAATAAACTAAGATGTGTATTATTATTATTCTTTATTTATATAATTCTGCAGCGCTGTACAATAGGGAATACAATGTTATATAACACTGCAGTGTGTTCACAGGGCAGTAACACTTGACATTAAAAATATATGTTGTAAGCTGTATGCTGGGATACTTCCACTGCTGGGACATGTTTTATGCACAGGTTATTTCAGTTCAAACTTAACCCTGTGAGTGTCAAAGATTTATCCAATGCATTGCAATGTAATGTGTTGGATACCTCTCTGTCACTCAAAGGGTTAAACTTTTTTTTTGTTATAGGACTTCCACATCCTGAAATGTAATGGTGATGCTGTTGCTACAGTAGTCTATGAATACCTTTGACTAGTTATCAATAATACTTCATAGGCTGCTGTAACAACAGCACAGCTGTAAAATGTCAGGCCATGGAGGTACTGTGTCAGGCCATGGAGGTACTGTGTCAGGCCATGGAGGTACTGTGTCAGGCCATGGAGTTACTATGTCAGGCCATGGAGGTACTGTGCACAAAAAGCTGCACAACAAGCTGCAATAACTTTTGAATAACACATATCTCCACAGTGGGAGTGCCCTTGTTTTACTCAGCAGGATAAACCCTATAATATACAGTATATATTTTTTCTTTCAATCTTAAGCATTACTATCCCTTTATGTACAAACAAAATATTCCACTTTACATTGTGAAGAGCTGGGCGTTTACATATTTGTTCATACTACTACTACTACTACTACTACTACTACTACTAGTAGTAGTAGTAGTAGTAGTAGTAGTAGTAGTAATAATAATAATAATTATAATAAACCATGGCAGATGTAACATATTTTAAGATAATACTGATAAATATACAGTATGTTACAGTCACAAATATATGGGTACAGTTTTCCATTCAGTGATAGAATTTATAAGGCAGTTAGTATGAAAACGTATGTATATACAGCAGGGTATTAAACTAGCCCCTGTTCTCCAGGTTGTAAAGCATCTTACTGCTATGTAGACAGTATGTAGTATGTTTAGGGTGCCTCAGCCTTTTCAGAGCTCATTACTAGTGAGCTGTTTCTAAGGTGTTTAGGAGGACTGTTCCTAGGTTGGTAAGGGGACTTTTCTATCAGTCCAGAGTGTGGAAGATCTAGGAGTGAAATATGACAGCTGGTGGCAATTAGACAGATAGCAAAGGTGGCAAAGTAACATAGTTGATGAGGTTGAAAAAAGACTTGTATTCATCATGTTCAACCTTTGCCACATCAGCCTAGTTTTTGTTGATCCAGAAGAAGGAAAAAAAGCAAAACATTGAAGCCATTTTTATTTATCCCCCAATTGGGTAAAAAAAAGTCTGCCTCTGAAAGATAATTGAACTCCCCCCCCGGATCAATATCCTATCTGTATTATAAAGACAGCTATCATAATTATTTATACATTTCTAAGATAAAATGGGATACAATACTTTTTGGAAAGAATATACATTATCTGCTAACACAGCCTTCCATGGCAGTTCCATATTATTACTGCCCTTAATATAAATTATCCCTTTCTATTAAAAGCTCATTTTTTTCTAGCCTTAAAGGATAACACCTTGTTTTTTTGCTCAGCTCTTAAAGAGTTCACCAAAGAGTGCTGTGTATTGTCTTTGAATATATTTGTAAATGTGAATCATATCACAATTTAGATACATTTTCTCTCACATATACAAACCTGGATCGGCTATTTTTTTATAACTACAATGCTCCAATCACTGTGCCAGTTTTGTTGCACTTCTCTGCACTTTCTCCAGTCCAGTAAGGTATTTTTTATGATCAAGTGGCAAAAACTATATTCCATATCATAGCTGAAATCTTCCCAAGGATTCATAAAGAGAAAATTATATACCCATCCCATGCATGTATACCCCTTTTATACTCGATGATACCCTATTGGCTCTTGCCGCATCTGTGGCACTGCAATCTGTTGTTTAGTCTATTGTCTGCCAGTACTTCCAAAATCTTTCTTTAACAATGATTCCCCAAGTAGTTTCCCATATAGTATATGTAACATGCTTATTTCTGCAACCTGAATGCATAGCCTTACATATATCTGTATTAAACCTCATCTGCAGCTTTTTCTTCCATTCACTCAGTTTATCTAAACCCTTCTGTAGAGAATAAACACCCTATTCTATTTTCATACATAGTTTAGTGTCATAGTAAAGACTGAGAGACTACTTTCATTACCCTCTTCATTAATACACAATGAGGGTCAGTCTCTGTGCAGTGTACTGTTGAAGAAAATACCACTGTCCTGGGGAGCCTATGTAAAACATCAAGATGCAGGAGCAACAGGAACTTGCATCTCTTGCCCAATTGGGGCATATATAAAATAATCTACACCCAATAAATGCCTAGACTGAGCTAGATCAAGACATCCAAATTGCTAATTCTACTAATCAGGGAAATAGGAGCGTCACATATAGTCTCATGTCCAGTCTTTCTAGCCAATTGTTATGGGAGCAGAATCATTATAATCTACAGCCCTCAGAGTATAGCCCCCCCTCCCCTAGGCTTCCCTTCAGTGCTACTGATTGACTTCCAGAGAGGCAGCTGAGGCCACCTACTAGAAATCAGCAAAATTGCTCTATAAACATATTATTCTTATGAAACTGGCTGTTTTCGAAGACCTGGAGCATGATTTGTGAAAGGCTTTTTAGTTTGCTTTTTCAGTTTGCCATTTTAACCAAATAAATAGCAGGAAAGCAGTTGCATGATGTCCAGGGGAAAAAAGTAGATTAACTTGCATTCAAATATTTCATACAGCTGGTTCCTGTCTGGGTCACAAGGTACAAGAACATTTTAAGTCAGAGGCAGGTCTGTGGCCTGTCTTGCCCCCACTTTATTATACTTCTCTTTTTCATGCTTCCCTCTCTCTCTCCCACTTTGCCCCACTCTCTCCATCTCATTCGCTTTCCCTTCCCTACTTTGCCTCCCTGTTCCTCCTCCCCTTTGTCTTCCTCTATTTATTCCAGATTCAAATGCAGAAAAATTCGTTTTCAAACACAGACACTAACATCATCTAGTGTCTCATGTATATCTATCAGGTTGGATTTTAGCATTAACTTCCTTTAACGCCTTGGATGCTTTGCAATGCAGTGGAGATGTCTCTAGCATTACGAGAGGTTATACAGAGAATGGCAAATTATTCAAATCATAGTAGTGTAGAGCAGTGGTGAGCAATCTGTCACTCTCCAGCTGCTCCCAACGCTTTGTAGGGAATCATGGGATTTTTAGTCTTATAGCAGATGGAAGGCCTTACTTTGCCCATCTCTGGCACAGAAGGTGTTTAGGCAATTTATCAAGTTACTTAAAGGAGCAGTAAACTTTTTTTATGAAAACACATATTTTACAGAGCATTTCCTGCTGAATAAAACAAGGTCACTCCCATCGCTGTCAGATGCTTTATTCAAAAATTATAGCAGTTTAAATAATCAGGAAGTAAATTTACTGTGTTTACTTCCTGATAGTTCTAACTGACAGGAAGTGACAGACAGTTTCTATCATATTCTATGGAGAACTGTCTGACTTTTCTGACTTCCCTCTCCATTAGAATCTAACAGGAAATCTAATTAGAATTTGACCACTAGAGGGCACTGCTAATGTAAAAAAAAAACCATGGGTTTAAACTGTAATAAATCTGGAAATATAAATCTCTCGGCAGTGGGAGTACCTTTATTTTACTCAATAGGAAAATCCCTCCAATATATATTTTTTCATAAAAAAAGTTTACTGCTCCTTTAAAAAAATACACCACATATTTCTAGAAGTGACTAAATAGAAAAGGCTACTTTTTTTTTATCAGAAGATTAGCATGCATGCATATTAAAGTCTATCTCTGCACGTGGCCAAATAACTGATAAACGACTGGTGTAATGCAGTCTGCTCTGCTGCTAACAGTAATGGGTTTCTTTCATCAACATCTGTAAAAACCAAGCTCAATCTATTATGTTTATTATCACTGCTTGTTTTACCTACTTCCTGCTCAAATGATATTTGTCATTATATTCCTTGGAATGTTCAATGGCTTACAATGGCAAGTTGGATCCATGATCGAAACATGAAAGGGTTTCTTCATAGCTCCTGCTGAAATTCACATCTGTTTTATTTTTTCATATCAACTTTTCTTTCACCAAATTTTTTTATGTTATGGAATGTTTAAAACTGATAAGAAATGGGGTTGAAGTCTGAAACTCTTCCCTGCTGTACTCTGTTTTCAGTTTCTTCCTCAATAACATGAGACAAACAAATGCTCATGCATGTGATTAGATGGAGGATTTGTCTAGGTTACTTGGATTTTCAAAGGGCTTGTTTTATGTTCCATAAGAGATACTGTACAACCAATTATATATAACTAGTTGAAGAGCCTGTTACACGGGCCACAGTGCCACTGCCAGCCGGTCGCGGGGCAGTCATGCACAGTAGAGACTGCCCGGGCCGCAGCTGATACAGAGCTGGACGCTCCTTCGCTTGTTTTATGTTCCATAAGAGATACTCTACAACCAATTATATATAACTAGTTGAAGAGCCCATTACACGGGCCACAGTCCCACTGCCAGCCGGTCGCTGTATCCAGCTCTGTATCAGCCACGGCGCGGGCAGTCTCTACTGCACATGACTACAGCACGCGCAGCAGTCTCTACTGCGCATGACTGTGTCGTTATACATGTTTTAGCGAATTATTATATAGAATATGCTTCATTAATCCTGTGAGTGCCATTGGAGTGGCCACCCCACTAGCACTCACTGGATTAACCTCTTGGATAATAGATAGGTCTCCAAATCATTGTGATTGAGGTTGAGACATCCACTTGGTTAATTGCAAAAAAAATAAATAAATAAACAAACTAAATGCATAATACAAAGTAACCCCAACCCCACAAAATAAAAAAATACTAAATAATTTCTATTACTTGCAGGATGGGAGTGTATGGACATTTTAGCGTGTTCTGTTTCTCAGCAACTTGATTAGCAGTACAGTTGGTTTGATCCAGAATTGCACCTGTAGGTCCTTATAAAGAAAGCAAAAAAGATGCAATTATGGAGCAAATCAAAAAGCACCATAGGGGACAAATGAAAATCTCAATTAAAATAGAGATTTTAAGTAGGGGTGGGTAAAAAGTCAGAAACATTTCCAGCATGATTTTTTCTCGATAAACGGGCTATTTTTCACTTTTTTTGCAAAAGTTTTCTCCTTTTCGCCAGCGCAAAATTCTCATCCTTATTATGTTCCCCATGCTGCAACATTTCCCACAACAATATTACAGCTTCTGAGGGCTGCTGTGGAGAAATAAATAGCTGAAAGACAAAGTTGTGAGTCCTACAGCACCATATGCCTTAAAAAATTGTTAGCATGCAGAGTACCTTTCTCCTTTGTGCACAACACTAACTTCCTACTTAAGTGACCCTAGCACATATTCATGATTATGTCCTCCTCCTCATCTGTGCTGCTGTTAATACATTTGGCCTGGCTTTATCTGTCTTGTGTGGTTTCTGCTACCTGAGGCATCCTACGGTCATTCTCAGTGTAACCAGCTGCCCTGTAAACCTGCTCAGACTCAATACTTTCTGTAGAGCAACTAAGGGTTTGCACTGCAGTACATGTCAATGCCGGCCACACATTGCTTTGTTTGCAAGTAGTCCATGAGGTCATTGTTTCTGCCTAGAATTTAGCTTTTCCTGAAGTATTCAGAACATCTCACATTCAGTGGGAACACTCCTAGGAGCTACAGGGTGTTCCTGTGTGTCAGTTACCAACCCATGCTCTGGAAACAAGTCCCAAAGAGATGTGCCCCCTCTAGTACCACCACCACCACCACTGTTGGGTTTTTGTCACCCCTGCTGAGACCCATGGATTGCCCTGTGTTCAGAATGAGATGTTCTGGTTGATGTAGCTACTTTTGCTGCTGCTGCTGCTGGTTGAAATGCTTCACTGTCTTCTTTTTCACTATGCTGTCCAGATGTTTTTTGTGCCATAACATTCTCACTCTCATGCTCTACAATGTAACACTCCACTTGATCTCAATATTCCTTGACAGAATCCAGTTCCTTAGAGAGATGCTGCTGATAGTCATGACTCCAAACTGTTGATGGCCCTTTGTCAGAAATTCTGAAATGTGTTCAAATGGCGATTCAGCAAAGTGGCAAGAATGTATTCCTCATTGCTCTTAATGGACTCTATGTGAGTATCTTGTTCAAAGCACTCTAACATGTCCTTTACCAGCTGGTGCATGTTTGTGTTGTAATTATGGAAAGATCCCTCAGCTATGCTCTTCGTTTGTTTCTGCAATAAAAATATTATGTTGTTATCAGCAGACACAAAACCAGCTTTTAAGGAGCAGGTTACAAGCAATTCCTCTATCACCTGCTGTAGCTTACTTAAAACATCTACAGCTTTGTGGGACTGTCTCTCAAAACTTTTAATGTACGAGGTGCCATGCCGATGGTATATGCTATCCTGCTGCTGCCTTTTAATCACTCTACCAGAACCAGAGGCACAATTACTGACTGTCATCTGATGCTGTAAGCTAATGTTGCCCGCTGGTGGTGGTAGGAAGGAAACCCAGTGAGCAGTGACAGTCATATAGGCTGTGCTCTGCCCAGTTGTTTCACATAGCTTTTGTCCTGTGGATTTTCTTGCTGTACACACTTTCCAGCCCTTTACCCACCACACCAACCATCTGTTTTTATAATTCAGGCACAGCAGTCCTGGAAACATAACTGTGGCTTTGGAAATGCCAGTGTGGAACTACACATGACATCAGTTCTCTGAAACCTCTGATTTCTACAAATGAATACAGCAGTATGTCAACTGCCAACATCTTGGCAACCTTGCCATTCCACAGGTGTACTTTGGGATTGTTTCTGTGAAGTTTTTGACTCATTCCCAGGAACTTAGTCAACGTGGGTTGGCAGGACATGGCAGAAGAACCCTGTACCTTTATTGCTTTAACAACATGACTAGAGGAGGTGGTTGGGGTAGATGCAGCATGTGTGGGCAGTTTATGACTCATACTCCTCTGCGGCAGGAGCCATAGGTGTTATTTGAAATGAACTAACTTTGTGCAGTGGCACACTCTCTAGCACATAAATAACATCACTACTTCTCTTATCTGCATCAGAGCCCTGGGAACTTTATGGAGTATTTCTGCTGCTGCATGTTGCACCTGTGACCTTCTGATAGTGTGCCTTCCAGACAGACCTGTGGTTGTGCTTCTGGGGGGAAAGCAAGATCATCAAGGCAATTGCTTGTAACTCAACTTCCTGTCTCTTTCAAATCAGGTAGTCAAAATGTTGGGGTATTTGGGGTCAACCTCCTTTGCTCCCTTCTCACACCCCAGACACATCCAACACAGATATAATAATAACAGCAAGATAAGCAAGTACACTGGACCCCAGCTGCCTGTGTCTTGCCAGTCAGTCACACTGGATTTTGGGGTATTTGCGGTCAACCTCCTTCCGCCCTTCTTGTACCCCAGTGTGCCCCAGACTCCCCTTATAGAGAGAACAAATGTCCTACCTAAAAGACTCAAACTTAGACTTAAATTAATTTTCAATTTCCCTTTATTTGCCTAACTTCTCTAGCTCAAAAATGCACTGCTTTCTCCTCTCACAAACACAGAATGGCTTGCTGTGAGAGCCTGACACCCTGTTAAATTCTTGCAGGAAACAAAGAAAATTGCCATGTGGTTGGGAAAAATTCAGTCTTCTCATTGATTTCAATGCAGTGAGCTAGATGAAAAAAGCGGGAAAATTTAACTTTTCGCGAGAAATTTTTCAACAAGTGGGAAGTGCTATTTTTCGATGATTTGGCTTGAGGAAAAATGTTTTGCATATTTCTAATTTTAACCCCCTTGAATGCTTGAGAGGTCTCCAACAGATTGCAAAGGATTATGATGGAGACCTGTCTAGCATTCAAGGGGTTAAGAACCCAATGGATATTTGAGGAATGTTTATTTGTTCTCTATAGTGCTATTAGATTGCTGCAGAACTGCATCATCTCTTTTGATTTTTACAGAAGGCCTATAATCTCTAGAGTCCATAATCTCCTAGAGTCTCAGCAATAATAATGCTGGTGATATTCTTGATTGTGCAATAATAATGTGGCCATGTTTTGTATGCTATCTATACATTCAAATCCCATCAATGGTACTTCTTTTTACATTGCTAATGTATCAGAGAGAGAGACAGACACAGAGGTATGAAAAATGTGTTGAGCACCCCTCTAGATCTTAAGAGGTTAAGTTTATGAAGCCTTCCTTCTGAACTCTTTGAGTGCCATAGGGGTATGATATGCTTTGCAAAGCAACATGTTGGACACTCCTCTGGCACTCAAATGGTCAATACCAGCCTGCACTGTCTGCAGAATACATTTTACAGATATAGAAGCTGATGTACTAAGTAAAACGGGAGCAATTCTGGAGCAAACTTAATTCCATAGGTGACAAATTAAATTGCTCAATGGTTTAAATTAACACTAACAACTAAAATAAACTTGTGTATAGATAGATAGATAGATAGATAGATAGATAGATAGATAGATAGATAGATCAATAGATAGATAGATAGGTCGATATACTAGCAGTGTGGGACAGAGATGCCTGTTATTTATTTATTTTTTATCCTTGTATTTAGTAATGTAAAGTGTAATTTTAAAGTAGCAGAAAAACACCCACTGTTCGCAATATCCATGGGTGTGTATGGATGTATTTGGAAGTGTGTGTAGGGATAGGTGTGTGTATCTGTTAAGCGTGTATTGCTCATGACTGGCATGCTGACAACCGATCACAGTCGGGGTGAACCTACAAATACCAGAGCCACATACCCTTGCTGATCAGTGACTGTGGGGCTATATTTACACCTTGAAGAAATATTTGATTAATTTCATGAGTGGAGGATCCTGAAGATAGTACATTGGGGGTAACCTGAGGCTTTCCAGGTATTCAGGATTACAATTCCCATCATCCCCAGCCAGCTACTGGCTGGGTGGAAATGGTGGGATTTGTAGCCCTTAACATGTGGAGAAGCACAAGCTGGCCACTGCACTCCTGCTCCAGCTCTGTTCCCTCATTCACCTGGGCATGCTGTCCTATTGAATAGTGGCATAATCGCCTGGGTAGGTTATTCTCCCAGTCTTGCTGGATGGCATAAGGAGCAGGTGAAAACATGAAGTTGGCTGGAGGATGACCACAATTGGAGCATTCTAGTGGTATATATATGAAAATGTGTGAAAACCCAGGCCATTTGGAAGGGCATTAAGACTCTGCACACCTGCCCCCTGATGTTAGCAGCGAACATCAGCAGCAAAGCCACTACACCCATGGCTATAATGTACAGAACCAGGTCTATTGTACACAACACTGTCAGTAGACACTCCCCCTCTGTGAAGGCCTACTCAGCAACCCACTTGGGTGAAACACACACAAACAGGGAGAATGGTTTGTTGTATTGCTGGAGAATTTTAATGGCGGCCGCCTCGTGTTCAGCAAAAAATGTATTGCAATTAATATGGCAGTCAGAGGGTTGGGACTGGTGCATATATATATATATAATCCTTTGAGTGCCAGAGAGGCATACAATGCAATGCAAAGCACTCAAAGGTTTAATGGACTACCATCTGTGATCGTGTGCACGGTTCACTTTTAAAAGGTCGCGCAGAAAACAGCACGAGGCTAGGTGGCTCGTTAAACATGTCGGCATGATCAAAAGGGTGACATGAGAATCTTGCCCTGCATGAAAGCGCAAGATTCTCATGTTGCCATCTTGAAAGTTTGCTATATACTTTGGCCAGCAGACTTTACTACCAGTAGACAGCATCAAACATGGTAAAGGTAAGTGACCTTCAGCCAGTTCCACACAATTACTTAAATTGTATTTACTTTCTGTGCTGGCCCTCAGCATCTCCTCTTATCATGGCCTGGCACCCTGGATGTAATAGCTCCTCTTCAAGTGGGCATTCTTACTGAGGCATACACTGTCTTACAGTCATGTATGCCACAGTAAGAACACCAACTTGAAGTAGAGCGGAGCTATTAGATCCAGGACGCCGGGCCATGATAAGAAGAGATCCTGAGTGCCATCTGAACTTTCCTGATAGTGTATGCTGCAGTAAGAACGTCAACTTGAATGTGAGATGTGGATGTCGCTGTCATGCTAACCAAAGAGGGAGAAGGGTGGTGGGGAAGGAGATAGATAGGTGGAGGACGAAAAGGAAAAATAAAAGAAAAAAGACTGATTATGCATTACATATTTTATATTACTTTTAGTCCATCTTTTAGAAATAGAGATTAGACTTGTGGGGTGTAGCCTGGCATTGAGTTTACAGTGAAAACTGACCAAAACAAAATGGACAGCGCAAATGAAATCTGTATATGATTAAAAACCTTATTTAAAGGGACATTAACAGAGAAAAGGAGTATGGTTTGCCTTACTTGAAGCAAATGCAGTGAAGTGGAAGGATCTCAATCTCTATCCCTTCTCTTATTAACCCTCCCTATCGAGCAGGAGCATGCTCACACATCCTCCTGACCTCTTATTTCTTGCAGTACTTCCTGACATCCACTAACATGCATGGTTTAAACAGAGGAGGGGAGAGAGAGTCCTTGGCTTTTCAGCCAGCCTATCCACCTCTCATGAGCCCATACTGTAAGGATTCTTGTTTTATGCACCCTGTTCCCTCTCCTTACCTGGCCACTCCCTCCTCCTCTCTCATTGGGTAGCCATTCTTTATCTACTAGCCAGCCTTATTTTTGTTGCTCAATTGTTCATTCAAGTTTCTGTTAGTGACTGGAGGTTCCTGTGTTGTTTGCTAGCTTGTTATTGACTTGGCCCATTTATGACCCTGCTTCTGCCTTCAGATTCTGACTCCTGATGCACCTGATGACTCTGGCTTCCTACTGACCATTCTTTGCGTGACCTCCGTTGTCCTCGTTTGCTCCCAGTAAGTGGCTCATTTTGACTGTTCTCCTTTTGCACACCCTGGTCCTTCTCCTGTAGGCTCCATTCCTTCTGTATTGAGTTCTAAGGAAGTCTCCTTGTTGATATGGATTTCTTACCTTAGTGCCTTGATCTTTTATACCTGTGATCTCTGTTTATAGACAGTGTCTCTGGAAGTAGGCATCCTCCCTGTGTAAAACCAACATATATATGGGGAGAGCGCTAACTAATATATAATATAGCCCTAATTTTTAATTACCCCTAGTTATTCTTTAATAACATAGAGTAGCACAAATTATAAGTACAAATAATTTAATAGATTGTTTACACACCAGTCTGGGGACTGGAGCAGCTTTGTTTAAAGAGCATGTGTAACGGGAGCCTAAGTCTTAGGGCTTGCTTAGGCCATTGTTCCAGGGCCTCTTCCTCCTAAGGTCGGCTACAGGGTGGTAGCCTTGCTGGTACTGCTCCAGATGTTCCTTCCTGCTAGAATGGGGAGCAAGAGAAGCTCCTTGATACCATTCTGGATATAAAGAGACAGTACTCCTTCTTACTCCAAAACGAATACTAGTTTATTGTGGCAGAACAGCTCTTTTTATACACAAATAACCAGGTTAACTCACAAGGTTCAGCAAAGAGTACAGTAAGAGTAAACATTCAGTGGGGACATGATACAAAAGGCCAGACATGATTGAATTACTATAAAAAGGGCTTGGACTGGGGGCAGACAATGAAACAAAGGCAACTTTGAATATTCCACTTCAAGCCCTGGCCAATCCGGAGCTGGTAAACCTGTGGCCAATCCTGACTGCCGGTGTCACAACAGTCTTCAGCCAATCAGAGCCTGTGGGCAGGAAGCCAACCGATCAATCCCTGGGCTGCCTACTTTCCCACATGTTGTCTATGGGGGACCTTTAAACAGGTTCTGGCCAATCAGAGGAGCACCTACTTTCTTTTTGAAAGGTCAGTGTTTAGGGCTTTCTTGCCTGGCTCTTAAAAGAACCCTTAGTAACAGCCTAGGATCCTTTACATTAAGTCTCCTGTTTATGCTCTTAGCCCTGTTTTTAGTTCTGCATTAACCACTTGGGTGCCATTGTCACTCCATATATTGTTATATTTTTTATCCTCCCTGTGTACTTTGGCAGAGCTACCCTCCAGCGCATCAGTTCCTCTCGTTGTCCAGATACACTCCGGGTGCTTCCTCATTCTATCTGTAGTGGTAGGCTGCAGCTTTGCCGCTGGGATCCAGGATCGGCCTGTCTGTTCCGTCAGGCCCTCCTTGGGTCCGGGGTATACCTGGCCGCCGCGAGCTGGTAGTGTGGTCCTTTTTGGAGCCCTGGGTGGAGTTTGACTCCTTACAATTGGATCTATAATATCCTAGGGCTATTCCAATTTTGGATTTGAAGGGTACTCTGATACTAGGTGATTTATCCTTGGACCTCTGCCCTATAGAGCTTCCCTCTAGTACTCTCATTTCTGTGGCGGTCTTACTCTGCTTATCCTAGGATCTGTTTGGGTATTCAAAGGTTGGGTTGGTCTTTCACCGGACAGATTGAGCTGGAGTATTCTCTCTCCTCAGAGATTACCCTCTGGACTGCACGGGATATCTATTTGTTCCCCACTGGGGTTTGTGGTGGTCCTAGCCCTCAGATTGGTCTAGTGGTTTCCTCCCGCTTTGGGTTGCTCTCCTGTGTTTTGCCACACATCAGCTCCAACTTGCCCCCCATCAGCTCCATGCTACCCTCACATTGCCCTCCATTAGCTCCAAATTGCTCCCACCATCTCCAAATTGCCCCCCGTCAGCTCCAAATTGCCCCCCATCAGCTCCATGTTGCCTCCCCATCAGCTCCAAATTGCCCTCACAATGCCCCCCTTCGGGTCCAACTTGCCCCCACCATCTCCATATTGCCCTCACATTGCATGCCTGTCTCCCATTGTCCGTTTCCTACCTCCCTGGCAGGAGATCTGTTGTCTGTGCCTCCTTTGGTACAGTCAGTCCTGTGGTTGCTGAAGCTCCCCGTGTGGTCTCCTATTCAGGAATGCAGAGAGCTGGGAGATTATGTCATCTCCCAGCACTCTGCATTCCTACAGAGCCGACGAGGGAGCTTCAGCAACCGCAGGACTGACTGTACCAAAGGAGGCACAGACAACAGATCTCCTGCCAGGGAGGTAGGAAAAGGACAGACTTCCTGCCAAGGAGGTGCAATGCGAGGGCAACATGGAGTGGGTGCCGGTGCAACCAACACTGTGGCCATTTATTTTTTATCTTTTTTTTTTTTTATTCTTTGAAAAGTATCCCATTGACAGACACCCCTCAGTAGTGTGCGCCTGTAGGCAGGTGCCTACTTTACCATATGGCAAATCCGGCCCTGCACTTTAATCACGGCAACATAGTCAATACACCGTGTTGCCACACAAATTTTTTTGGCAACTTTTTAAAAGGATTCCGTGTGCATTATGGGAGATGTTCTGCGGCCAGGGGAAGATGGATTGAAGAGGGAGACAGGTGGGATGTGGAGGGAGAGATGTGTTGCAGGCAGAGAAGCATAAGTGGGCAGAGGGTAAGGAGAACATTTGAGACAACATGTTTAGTGTTGTGGCCAGTAACCCTTTGAGTGCATTGGGCTCATTGTGAATTTCCAGCAATCTCCTGGTGATTTATTTAAGCAAATAAAAGTACTGAGTATATTTGTACCAAATTGGTATGGTTTGTAGAGGCTGGTCAAGGCTGACAATGGAAAGGAGAGAGGAGAAGGGATGTCTGTCTGGTGAAGGGGAGGAGAGTCAAAAAGTTGTTGATTGTGAAGTGTAGTCCAACAGCTAAACCCCCTGCCCAATCCTGTGAAAATCACACCCCATACTTATATCAATGCGACAGGCAGTATAGAGGAGATATGTATAACTGCTCCTTACTGCCACCTCTGGGTGTGTTAGGCTTCAGACAAAGCTTTTGGTTACATTATGCTTTCTCTTATATATGTATATACCATCTTGTATTTGAAGGCCCTAAATCAGTTCTGAGAGTACCAAGATTAAAAATCAAATCAATCAGGTCCATTATAGCAATAATGGAACCAACAGAGTTCATGGCCTCAATCACTAGATATCAAAGATGCTTACCTGTAAGTTCCAGTTTGGCCAAAACATTACAGATACCTTTGGATTCATTCTAAACCAACATTACCAATTTGTGGTTCTCCCATTTGATCTGGCCACAGCAATGAGAGTGTTCACCAAAGTGCTGGCTCTGCTTAAAGCCTTTTTTCGATCTGTAGGAGTCAACGTGACCCCTTATCTAGACCAGAGGTTCTCAACCCATGCCCCCAGTGGCCACTAACAGGCCAGAACTTAGGAATTTCCCTGCTAGAACAAAAGTGTGTTGATCAGAGGCTCAGTCATATTGATTAACTCACCTGTGCTCTTAAAAGGAAATTCTCAAATCCTGGCCTGCTAGTAGCCACTGAGGGCACAGGTTGAGAACCACTGATCTAGACAATTTATTACTAAAGGTTTCTTTTCAAGATCTGTTACAGGACCATCCTCATTTCACTAGAAAAATCCTGGAAGAACACAGATGTATCATCAACCTGTCCAAATCTCATTTAAATCCATTCCAAAGAATGTAGTTCTAGGGCCTCCATACAAAATTTTGGATCAAAAAGAGAGGATTTGTCATCTTCTGAGAGAACCTGTACTCTCGATCAGGAATTGCTACTAGTGGGACAAGTCTACAAATAAATATTCTAGAGTTAAGTGCCATCTACAAGGTGCTATCAACATGGACAAGTATCCTGGAAAATCATCAACCACAAATGAGGCACAAAGAGCAAAGCAGCATGGATAGAGGAGGAAAGTATTCTCAGCTGGGCAGAAAACCACACCCCAATGTTGATAAGCAAATAAATTCCAGGAGTGGATAACTTGGATGCAGAATACTTCAGCAGACAGACCCAGGAGAATGGGAACTGAAACAAGAAATGTTCCTTCAGATAGTGGACCAGTGGAGCACACCAGAAACAGAAACGTCCAGTACTCTGTGCCAGAACAAGATACCCACAGGTAGGGGTGGGCAAAATATCTTGCCGTGTTCCCGTGGGAAAATCCACTTTAAAACCTGCAATTAAAATCTTCGCATTTTCCACCCATTGACCAAAATGTTTTGCCATTTTTTCACTGGCTACAAAGTTTCAGCCCATTGATTTTTGCCTTTGCTACAAAAATGTGACGTATTTGCGGAAGTCAAACACAATAGAAGCAGCTACAGAGAGAGGTAGGCATGCTGTGACTGCTATCGCTATGAGCAGGTTTAAAAATAATAAAAGGATGAACTGGAAGGACCATTATGTGTCCACTGAGTCTGAGTCAGAGGAGGAAGTGAGCACTACAGAATCAATGTGGGCCAGTCCGCCTAAATCACCCTTAGGGTTTCTGGGAAAATTAATGTGAAGGGAGGAACAAATGGGTACTAGTAGTAAGAGCAGGACAGGTCAGCTGCCTGTGCCTGCTGCAGGATGTGCTGCACCTGCTGCCAGATGTGCTGCACCTGCTGTAAGATGTGCTGTGCCTGCTACCAGTGCCATCCCCAGTGCTGTGCCTGCTGCCAGTCTTGCCCCTGCTGCCATCTGTGAGGCGCCGGCTTTCAGATGTGCTGCCCCTGCTGCCAGTTCCACCTCCAGTGCTGTGCCTACTTCCAGTACTGCCCTGCTGCCACCAGTGCTGTGCCTGCTGCCAGTGCTGAACCTTTTGCCATCAGTGCTGAAGCTGCTGCTAATGTGTCTTGTAATGGAGGGAAGGAGAAGATGAGACCAAGTGTGACAGCAGGGGACCCTAAGTCACACTTACCATCCCCAAGCAGTACCGCCAGTGCTAGTGCGACTACTACTAAGGTCCAGCAGCTTGTTAGCGTTAGGAGTGAAGGATGGGTTAATCAGTATCCTCCTATCAATATTGACTGTGAGGAGGAAAACTCAGGGTCTGACATTGATTCAGTTGATGTTAGAAGTAGTAGTAGCAACAGTGATGGTGAAGCAGCCGGTGGGACTAGTGTTAGAGTAGTTAGGGAAGCAATTGAGAGAATCCAGGGGGTCAAGGGAGTGCACACCATTCCCCTGACCCTGAGAGTATCCTTCCCCCCACTGAATTGTCCATGTGGAACATAATCCTGAAGAAGGAAGAATTGTCAGCACCACAATAATACCACCACCACCAGCAGGAGTACAGATCAGCTGCCTGTGCCTGCTGCTACTGCTGCCAGTCTGCCTTCTTCACTTCACCAAGAAATGGCAAGTGTGACATTAGGGGACTTTCTGTCACATTGTTCATCACTAATTCTTTCTCCACACCACATCCAACATAGGCACCCTCATGCCCCTCTTATACTATGCCTTTGGGAAATAAAATAATATTTGCTATGTGTTGTGTGTAACTTCTATGTTTCCACTGATTTCAATAGAATGAGCAAGGTGAAAAAAGTGGAAAATCTACAAATGGGAAGTGCCATTATTCACCGATTTCAGTTTGAGGCGAAATTTTTCACCCATCCCTGCCCGAAGGCAGTAGCAGTAGATGCTTTGGGGATTCAATGGAAGTACAAACTGGTATATGTTGTCCTTACACTACCTATAAGTTCCAGTGTCCTCCTCAAAATAAGGAGCTAAAAGGTTCATACCAATCTCATCACCCTGTTTTGATAGAGAAGGGCTTGGTTTCACCATGTACAAGACATGTCAATAACAGGACTCTGGCATCTTCTTCAGATTCCAGAACTTTTATCTCAAGCACCCATTCATATTCAGAACTTTGAAGGAGTAGAACCTGAAACCAAAATCTTGAAAAACAAGGGATTTAGTGATTCGGTCATTCAAACGATACTGAGAGCTCTCAAACCTGTCTCAGCTAAAATATAATGATCAAATTTGGAGAATTAATTTTTCTTTCTGTAACCAGCATTCAATAGTTTCCATCTTCCTTCAGTTCTGCAATTTTTGCAAGCGGGTCCTGAAAAATGACTGTGAGTTAATTCACTCAAAGTACAAGTGTCAGCTCTATCAGTTCTTTTCCAAAAGAAAATTGCTACCATGCCTGATGGAGATCCAAGCATTCATTCAAGGAGTATCCGACCAAGGGACATAAATATGGTTTTGGAGGGTTTCCAGTTCTCCTCTTTGAACCACTATCCTCATCTTCTATCAAAGACCTGACGTATAAGACGGTCTTTCGAATTGCCATTGTGTCAGCAAGAAGAGTTTCAGGGATAAACACCATATCCTCTATCCCGCACCTTATATTTCAAGACAAGGTTGTTTTAAGGACTGTCCCTTAATCCCAACCTAAACTTGTTTCAGCATTCCATATCAATCAAGATTTAATTCTTCCTTCATTGTGTCCTAATCCGAGTAACAAAAAAGAGGAAGTCCTTCATACGCTGAATATGGTTCGCTGTCTCCAAGTATGTCCAAGTCACCCAGCCTTTTAGACAGATGGATAAATTGTTTGTCAACTTCAATGCCAACCATTGCCTCATCGTTTAAAGAGACTATACGACAAGCCTACAGACTTAAGTTAATTCCAGCTCCTTTCCGGATTGTATCCCATTCAGCTTGTTCCATCAGTACTTCATGGGCCATGAAAACTCAAGCTACTGTTGACCAACTCTTCAAGTGGCAACATTGTCATTTGTTCACACATTCACAGTTTTATAGTTTTATAAAGTTTTATAAAGTAAATATGTTTGCATCACAAGATGCATGTTTTGACCACAAAGATTTGCAGGCCATTGTTCATTGGTCTTCTTTCCTTCTCTCAATTTTTGGGACTGCTTTGGGATGTCCCCAGGGCCCCTGCATCCCTCAATGAGACTAGAGAAAAGGAGGTTTTTGTACTTACAGAGAAATAATTTTCTTTTGTCCATTGAGGGATGCAGGGCATCCCTCCCACAGAAAACTAATTTGGGTAGGGGCGCCCTGCTGTCTCTTGGTGGCTCTGTTCTACTTTCTATTCTCATCCTATTCTCTTGCAATACAAAAAACGACTACAATCCTATTGGTGAAGGCTTAGGCACCTGGAAGTGGCAGTAGTACATCCTACAATGTGGCAGATGTGTATGGTAGTGGTGGTGGGAGACTGGTGTGGTGTGGTTGGTGACAAACTGCATCCAGGATGAGGAGAGGGATCATCATCATTTACTGCACATGCTGCAGCAACCATTGCTTCAGTCAATTTTTGAACTACCACTTTAATTTCCCATGTCCCCACACTGCTCTACCTTCCCCCCTCTTTAAGGAGAAATATGCAGTCATCCTTGACTGACAGGCAGGACGGAGCGCAGACATCTTGCCCACGTCCCCACATTGCTCTACCTCCCCCCCTCCCTCTTGCGCATTTTTTAGACATTACTCATTTACTGTGTGTGTTTTACTCTCTACAGTACACAACTGATGGAGTGTGATGTCTTGCCTTGGCCCACAACAAAATTTTCAATGTCGTCTGCTGTCTTTCAAGTTTTCCTCAGTCACATCGCTGTCAGCTGTCTAATATATGTATTTTTTAAATTATTTATGCATTTTTATTTTACTTATTTATTTATTTTTTAAGTTGTCCACTCTATCTTATCACAGTCAGTCCAAATATATATATAACTAAAAAACCAAATCAACAACTTCTTTCCCCAGACATCCCCAGCACAGAGACAATAAAAGCAATATCAGCAAGTAATTTGGACCCCAGCTGCCTGTGTGTTGCCAGTCAGTGAAACCAAATTTTGGGTATTTGGGGTCAATGTCCTTCCTCCTTTCTTCTCCCTCATTGTGTCCCCAGACTTCCCTACTACAGAGAATAAATGTCCTACCTAAACAAATCTTCAATTCTTCTTTATTAGCTTCTCTAGCTCAAAAACATGCTGATTTTCTCCTCTCACAAACACAGAATGGCATGTTGTGAGAGCCTGACACACTTGTTTATGGCTGTAGAAAAGTAGAGAAAATGTTCATGTGATGGAGAAAAAAATTTCTTCACATTGATTTCAATGCAATAAGCTAGGAGAAAAAAGTAGAAAAATGGCTCTTTTCTCAGGAAATGTTTCACCAAGTGAAAAAAGTGCCATTTTTCACCAATTTTGGTTTGAGGCAAAAGCTTTCACTCATCGCTACTCACGATATACACTTCACAGAGCAGCAAGGAACAAAGCAACACAGACTTCAACTGCAAACATTAAAAAAATAAATAAAACTACAGTTCTTCTCCCTCTTACCCTTTAGTGCTCTAGCTACTAAACTACACATTGCAGCATGGTAAGAAGTTCAGGGCTATTTTATTATAGCATTTGGGTGCAAATTGTACACCTATAGAAAGTATAGGCAGAAAATGGCAAAGTTCTCATGAGAAATTCATTAGTGGTAGTGAAAAGGTGGAAATTTCATGTATTTTCTATACATACGAATTTTAGTAGAGAAAGTGGTCAGTTGTGTATTTTCCATGAAAACTTCAGAGGGGGAAAATGGGACTTTTTACTCATATTTTTTCTGAGTATGTTTCCAAAAAGTATAAAACTCATTAGTAAATTCAAGACACAAATTTAGGCTATGACTACTCCAAAATAAATATATTATGGCAATACGAGAATCAATGAAAAATGTATATTAAATTCAACCAGTGAAGATGGAATAATAATCAGTGGTGATAAAATGATAACCAGTAGTAGTGGTCTGAATGATTAATTGATTAGTTACAATATCAGTAGAATGGAAATTGCTCTTATTGAAATCCTCATATATTTAAAGCAGAACTAACACCGCTAAGAAACTTTGTTTGTAATAATTCCCTATCTGGCGACTAGCTGCTTAGTAGCGCTAGTTGCCAGAATTATTACCTCTTTATGCAGAAATATGCAGTCATCCTTGACTGACAGGCAGGACGGAGCACGGACATCTTGCCCACGTCCCCACACTGCTCTACCTTCCCCCCTCCCTCTTGTGCATTTTTTAGACATTACTCATTTACTGTGTTTGTGTTTTACTCTCTACAGTACGCAACTGATGGAGTGGGATGTCTTGCCTTGGCCCACAACAAAATTCTCAATGTCGTCTACCGTCTATCAAGTTTGCCTCAGTCACAGTGCTGTCAGCTGTCTAATATATGTATTTTTTAAATTATTTATGTATTTTTATTTTATTTATTTATTTTTTAAGTTGTCCACTCTATCTTATCACAGTCAGTCCAAATATATATATATAACTAAAAAACAAAATCAACAACTTCTTTCCCCTGCTTAGTAGCGCTAGTCGCCAGAATTATTACCTCTTTATCAAGAAATATGCAGTCATACTCAGCTGACAGTCAGGACGGAGCACGGACATCTTGCCCTAATGACGTCTGTGCACCTGCTCTGTCAGTCCCAGGCGGCTGTAGGAGGCGTTGCTAGGAGCCATTCGGCTCTGGAAGGGACTGACATCGCAGGCGGGAGGACGTCACTAGGCCAAGATGTCCGCGCTCCGTCCTGACTGTCAGCTGAGGATGACTGCATATTTCTCGATAAAGAGGTAATAATTCTGGCGACTAGCGCTACTAAGCAACTAGTCGCCAGATAGGGAGTTATTACAAACAAAGTTTCTTAGCGGTGTTAGTTCCGCTTTAAGTTACTCCTAGATTTAAAGTGAGCAAATTTTTAAAAAACTCTGGTTAACCATTTAAATGTTACTGTCCCAGTGCAAATCATGAATGTGACTAGGGGTAGGTAGATAAAAATATTAGTTAAAAAAGTAAAAAGTGAGAAAAACTGCACTTTCACATTCTGCTTCAATTAAATATTACAAAAATGTTATTACATTCCTAAAAGGCAGTATTGGAAGACATTCATTAGGAAATTCATTGTGGATTGCAGACAAGAGGAGTTTGAAAGAATTGGGTAAAGTACATTTAAGTTGTGCTTGGGTATATATAAAGGTTTAAATAGCAAATCATTTGTATTAATTGTTTTCTTTTTTTTTTGTATCCTCCTGTGTGTTTAAGGGTTTGGTTGCACCTGTGTATAGATCTTCTTTAAAAGTTAGTCCTTGGCTCATTTTGAGCCTCCTCATTGTAGCTTGCAGTTAATTGATTTATGGACAAGTGGAGTTTGAAAGAAGCAAGAGGTAGAACAGAAACAGAACTCTGAAATCTCTAGACCTCTCTTGTGCAGGTAATTTCAAGGTATTTGGTCTGCTGATAAGATTAAAGGGATAGTAATACTTTGTTTTATCTTTATTTTGTAGGCATTAAAAAACATGAAGAACGATATAAGTCTTATCTCTAAAACCTTTATGGTTTGAGAGATAGTCACAATCAAAGTTTCCCCTTCCTGCCCCTTTTACCTAGTGTAAGCCATCTCTTCTCACATGTGGAATCTGGTTGTAAGACCAGACAGATAACAGAAGGGGACTATCTTCTTCCTATGAGAACAATGAAAGCCCTGCCCCCCTTGACAAGTTTTTCAGGTTTTTCCCTTTTCTTAATTGAACATTGTCCCTCTCTGCAGTCTACCTGGGCACCTCCCTTCTGATCTGGCTGAACAGTGTTACATCAGTAAAAGGGGCGGGAGGGGGATGATTTGTCATTGAATTACTCTTGAACTACAACTCTTACAGAATTGAAATAACACTCTCCAAAGTCCAAATACTATGATGATTAAAACATGTTTCAAACAGTTTAGAATATAACAGATTTACTAGACCCATGTTTTAAAATTTTGTGTATTTGATCTAAGCTCGAGAGTTAGTGTACAGTGTAATTCCAGTTGCATTGTAAAACTATAAGCAGGTTAGACATTCTCAATCAGTGCACATTTTGTCATGTTTGAACAATTGGAGCAGTCGCTCCAAGAGGCATCCCTCTGTAGCAAGTGTCAGCATATTATCATTTTTGAATCTAAGATATTAGATCTGGAAATAAATATTGCAACAATGCCTGATACTGGAAACCTGTAAAAGAGCTTAGAGCTCACTGAACCAGTGCAGGTAGGCAGAGGGAGTTCAGGAAGCTAAATGCATGGCTTAAGCATTGGTGTAGGAAGGTGGGTTTGTGGATTTTAGACCACTAGGCTGGCTTTGCTCTTTGGTAAAATCTGTATGGTAGTGATGGATTGCCCCTAAATGGAAAGGGAGCTGCTCTACTAGGGGATAAAATGCTTAGAAGGTTAGAAGGTTGGAGGAACTTTTAAACTAGCAATGGGGGGATATAACTAGTAAAAATGGGGACAGTATAGTTAGGAACTGGGTACAAATAAAAGATCATGGGGGTTGAGATAAATGTAGCTAATAGGGAGGAACTCGTATTAAATGCAGATGTTAAAAAAAGGCAAGTAGTAGGTAGAATCCTTATTGATGACAAAATTAATAGTATGTTGGCGAATGCAAGAAGTATGGTAGGCAAGATGGGAAACCTGGAATTGCTGGCAGTTAATGATCACTTGAACATAATTGGTATATCTAAAGCATGGTGGAATGATACACATGACTGGGCTGTAAATATTGAGGGCTATTCCCTGTTTAAGAGAAACAGGATTAAGAGAAGAGGGCCAAATGTGTGCAATATTTGAAATATTTGAAACCAGATCTAAATCCAAGTTTAAGTGGTGATATTTGTGAGTAAACTGGAGATAATGTGGAGTCCTCGTTGGTAGAAATAATGCTAACTGTGTAGTAAAAGGTCAAAAAAGGTGTTGGTGGGTATAAGCTACAATTTGTCAAATATTGATGTGAATGTTGAAGCCCAGCTGTTATTGTAAATTTAAAAAAACTTTGGACCTTGGGCATACTATAACTATGGATGATTTTAGATATTCAGATATAAATTGGAGAAATTAAACATGTCAGAATGCTAAGGGAAGCAGGTTAGTATGCATGCTTAGTGATAGCTACATGTAACAAATGGTTGAAATGCTGACAAAAAATAACAATGTATTAGCCCTAGTAATAACAAATAATATAGGCATGGCATCCTATGTCTTTATAAATAATGATTTACTTCTAAACAAATATAAAATACAAAAAAAAACAACAATAAAACAGAGCATCACAATAGTAGTTTTCCAGCATCTGGTGATGTCTATGGGTCACATAATTCAGACAGTCATCAAATGGAAAATGGAGGGACTATGTATAAAAATGGCTTTCATTCCTAGACAATTCATGGTTTATGGATTTTAAAACCATCAAATTAACCCCTTAGTGACCGGCCACGTGCACACGCGGCCGGCAATTAAAGCCCGCCAAACTTTTTTTTTTTCATTCTACTGAATGACTTCCAGGACATACATATACCTCTGCTGTCACTAAGTGACAGTTTCTGCGGGATGTATATGTATGTCCATTGTCGGGATGGGGTTAAAGCTGATAGGCTGCACATTATCCTCTTTGTCATTGTTTCATTTCCAATCAAATGTGCTTTAGTACAGAGACAAAACAACAAAGCTTGTGTCAATGTCAAAATACTTATGGACTACGCTGTAAATAATTTATCTGATCATCATACATTTTTTTAAAAACGATATTCCCATTCTATCAATTTGCCGGAATTCTATGTATGTGTTTTTGGGTTGCTTTTTACATCTATTTACATGTTGTTAAATTAAAAGAAAACAGCTTTGTATCTTTTCCTTTCTATTGGCAAATAATTTGTGTAAATGTGTCTCTGGAGTTTATTGAACAGAGCTTTGACCTAAACTTTTTTAAAATAGTTTTTACCTAAATTTTGTTATAAATAGTTTTATCCTCTACTAAGCATTTCTCTTCTTTACACATGCTCAATGTATTACATTTTCACCACTGGCTGCAAAGCAGATCTAAATAGGGCTGTTTATGGAATTACAGTATGGGCATGGCAGATGGATTCTGGCTTATTTAATGCTGGAGGTCGCCTCATCTAGTCTTATTCTTTATACGTGTTTCTAATCACGAAGGCAGGCTGCAAACCAGATTTACACTTAGACCGATATGCTGAAATACTCATATAGAGATTAAGGGCAGGTTTCTTGGAGCAACAAGGCTACAAACACTTTAGTGAGGGCCCCATGGGTAAAGTAAAACATTGAAAAGTTTCATTCAAATCCCAGTAAAGGCACAAGGCCAAGAACTATATTAAAATCAAATTCTCTGCTCTTGGTAATAAAGTATTGCCCTCAGGCACAATGCGGATGGAAAACAAATTTTTCTCAAATGTAGGCTCTAGCCACTTCACTCTTAGATATGGTTTCCTTTTTTTATTGAAAGTATGACAATGAAAATAATTTGAAACTCATTCTTTTTTCTAAGCAATTCCCCATAAGCAGTAGCAGACCTTTATTTGAAGTCAACGTGTTTCTAATAATAAGATTATTTTTACTGTATTATTCCCCAGCTGCAGACAAGTTAGAATATACTTGCAAAATTAAGAATTATGGGGCATTTCTAATCCTTTTCAAGCACCGACATGAAAATACAAACTAAATCGTTTGCTTGATTCTTATTTTACATGTTCTGTGCATGTGCTCAAAAGCCTTCACATGTTAAAAGATAAACAAAATTATTCTTGAAAAAAATATACAATTCCAGCTTATAGACACCAGAAAAAAATAATAAACATGTCATCTTGAATGATCATCTAATATTAGAATAGTTCACTTTTTTATTATTTAGTCAACAATTGTTTATAAATATCCTTGCAATGCAATGGTCTGGTTTTACAACATATCGCTACTAAGTAACTATACTAACAGTTCAAAAATTACAACATTTTTAGGTGCCACAGAAATTTGATAGATTTATATTTTCTACATAAAATAATAGTGCTGTTCCTATGTTATAGTCTCATTCAAGAACATTGGGCCCAGGAAAAAAAATGAGTACTGAAAAAGTTTTTTTTTTCTTTTTTTATTTAGCTTCTTAGTAAGAGAAAAACAAACTTATGAGAATATTAACATATATGACTATAAAATTAAATTGGTCCAAAACTTTTCCAACCAAATATGTTCTGACTTTCAGAATAATCTTTTATTTTTACAATCAAAATGTATGAAAAAGCATTTTTTAAAAAGTACAACTTAGGCAATATTCACAAAGTCAACTGGATGTGCCTTTTCCTTTTTTTTCAAGCTGCCCATGTTAATAAATTAATTTTCCTTGCATTTGTCTTGTGATTCCATCTCTGTTGGTGCTATTGGATGTCCAACCCATATCAACATCATCCACACATTATAGGCTCACATGGCACAAGTTGGTCTCTCATTGGATATAAAGGTGAGAATTGCAACCACTAAGTCATGTGTGAATCATCTGCAATCCCTTGCATTCTTTGTTGAAAGCACCAATGTTTCTGAAAGATACAACACAGGTGGTAATCACTAGGGGTGGACGAAATCTCTCACTGTGTTCCTGAGAGAAATTCCGCAAAAACCTAGTTGAAAATCCGCTTTAAAAATAGTGATTCAAATTTTTCGCATTTTTCGCCCATTGCCCAACATTTTTTGCCACTTTTTCATGGCTAGAAAGTTTCCACCCATTGATTTATGTGGTTTTTGGCTTTTTGCTATAAAAATGTGAGGTATTTGCAGAAATCAAGCAGAATAGTAGATATTCAGTGCTATACTGCTGTAATCTTTTTCCAAAATTGAGGCAGGAGAGACTCACAGTGACTGCTATCACTATGAGCAGGTTTAAAGGGATAGTAATACTTAGTTTTAACTTTATTTTATTTTGTAGGCATTAAAAAAACATGAAGAATGATATAAGTCTTATCTCTCAAACCTTTATGGTTTATGAGATATTCACAAGCAAAGTTTCCCCCTCCCGCCCCTTTTACCTATTGTAAGCAATCTCTTCTCAGATGTGGAATACAGTCCATAGACTGGACAGATAACAGAAGGGGACACTCTTATTCCTATGAAAACAATGAAATCATTGCCCCCCTTGACAGCTTTTCAGGTTTTTCCATTATCTTAATTGAAGATTGTCCCTCTCTGCAGTCTACCTGGGCACCTCCCTTCTGCTCAAGCTGAACAGTGTGACATCAGTAAAAGGGGAGGGAGGGGGACACTTTGTCATTGAATTACTCCTGAACGATATCTCTGACAGAATTGAAATAACACTCTCCAAAGTCCAAATACTATGATGATTAATTAGAGCTGTTTTTATTATGAAACATTACTATCCCTTTAAAAATATTAAATGGATGAGCTGTAAGGACTCTTATATGTCCACTGAGTCTTAGGAGGAGGAGGAAGTGAGCACTACTGAACCAATGCTGTCCAGTCCCCCTATATCAACCCAAGGGATCTTAGGGAATTTAATGGGAAGGGAGGGAGAAAAGGGAATGGGAAGGGAAGGAGAAAAGGGTAGTACTAGTGAGAGCAGGCAGGTCAGCTGCCTGTGCCTGCTGCTAGAAGTGCTGCCTCTGCTGCCACCATTGCTGCTCCTGTTGAAACCAGTGCTGTGTCTGCTGCCAGTACTGAACCTGCTGCCACGAATACTGTGCCTGCTGTCAGACGTACTGTCCATGTTGCTAGTGCCACCATTGCTGTGCCTGCCACCAGTGTTGAAGCTGCTGCCACCAGTGCTGAAGCTGCTAGTGTGTCTTGTAATACTCAGTAGGGGGGAAGGAGAAGATGATGCCAAGTGTGACAGCTGGGGACCCTAAGTCACACTTGCTATCCTCAAGCAATCCTGCCATTGATAGTACTACTACTACTACTACTAAGAAGGTCCATCAGCTTGTTAGTGTTAGGAATGAAGGAGGGGATAATCAAGTGACTGTGAGGAGGAAGACTCTGGGGCTAAACTTGATGTGCGTGGTGTTAGTAGTAGTAGCAGTAGTAGTAGCAACAGTGATGGTGAAGCAACCGGTATCACGGTGCCCGTGATTGCTGCAGTTCCTTGTCTGTCAACAGTAGGGGGCTTCTATTGGCTGTCTGCAGATAGCCCACCTCTTATTGCCTATTTAAACCTGGATTGGGCACCCTTTGAGTGCCCTTTCGTGTTGTTTCTGACCTTCTTGCTATCACTATGCTAGTGATAGCTGGGCCTCTGTTCCAGTGTTCCTGAGTTCCTGATCTCATGTGTTCCTGAGTTCCTGATCTCTACTGTTCCAGTGTTTCCTGCATGCTGAAGTACTTCCAGTCCTGGTTCCGGCCTAGTCTCTGGTGTTGCAGTTCCTGCTGAACTTCTTCTCTGCTGTTTCCTGACCTGACTGATTGTTGTTGGTTCCTGTCATCGCATCGCCTGTCTCCTGTATCCTGGCGACCTCCTGCCTGGTCACGTCGGCGACTCGCTTGTTACACCAGTATGCGGACGCTGGTTTGCTCCTAAGTATTGCGGCTATACAAACTCGCTTGTTACACCAGTGTGCGGTCACTGGTTTGCTCCACAGCCTATCGGCTGTACCATCCTGTATTGGTCCCAGCGTGCGGACGCTGGTTTGCTCCAAAGCCTTGCGGCTATACAAACTCGCTTGTTACACCAGTGTGCGGTCACTGGTTTGCTCCAAAGCCTATCGGCTATACAATCCTGTGTTAGTCCCAGCGTGCGAGCGCTGGTTTGCTCCAAAGCCTTGCGGGTATACAAACTCGCTTGTTACACCAGTGTGCGGTCACTGGTTTGCTCCAAAGCCTATCGGCTATACAATCCTGTGTTAGTCCCAGCGTGCGGGCGCTGGTTTGCTCCAAAGCCTTGCGGCTATACAAACTCGCTTGTTACACCAGTGTGCGGTCACTGGTTTGCTCCTAAGCTTATCTGCTATACAATTCTGTGTTTGTCCCAGCGTGCGGACGCTGGTTTGCTCCAAAGCCTTGCGGCTATACAAACTCACTTGTTACACCAGTATGCGGATGCTGGTTTGCTCCTAAGCCTTACGGCTATACTAACTCGCTTGTTACACCAGTGTGCGGTCACTGGTTTGCTCCTAAGCCTATCGGCTATACAATTCAGTGTTGGTCCCAGCGTGCGGACGCTGGTTTGCTCCAAAGCCTTGCGGCTTTACGATTCTGTCAATTTACCATTACCATCTGACTGCTGCTACAATCTCAGGGCTGCCCTGCCCGGTATTGGTAAGGCCGGTAGAACCTTTTGCCACATTCCATCTGAGGTTGCCTTACCCGGTATTGGCAGGGCCGGTAGAGCCTACATTATGAATCTATTGAGGCTGCCTTGCCCGGTAAATTGGTAAGGCCGGTAGAACCGTTATGCGATTCCATCTGCAGGTTGCCTTACCCGGTATTGGCAAGGCCGGTAGAGCCTAACATTCTATTACTTCAGACTGTCCTGTCCGGTATATTGACAGGACCGGTAGAGTCTGCCTTCTGTCTTGTTATATTCTGAATATATCTGTATGTATGTGATTGCCATCCTACGTTATCAATTTATTATTTCAATAAAATTGATTTTTACCTAAAACTTGTGTCTGAGAGTCATAATAAACCGTGACAGTACGAAAGGGCCATGACCTCAGACAGCAAAGGTGAAGGTAATGCACAGAATATCCATTGGAGGATGGATGTGCACGAGCAACGTTTGGATCAGTTGGCAGTTGCAATTCAAACGATCCTTGAACGCACGGTACTTGCTGACAAATCTAGCTCTAGCCCGGTGGTCTCGCCAAGTCAGACACCGGAGAGTGATACCAGACCCCTAGGGGGCACTGTTAAAGGGTTAACGGCTTCTGCACCCTTGCCGCTAAGATACGATGGTGACCCTAGTCTCTACAGAAGGTTCATCAACCAACTTGAGATTTTTATGGAACTGACGGCACACGCATTTCCCAATGATCGTAGTAAGGTGGGGTTTACAATATCTTTGCTCACTGGCAGAGCTTTGGCTTGGGCTAACCCCTTGTGGGAGAATGCTAAACCTTGTACTAAAAACTTTAGAGAATTTGTGCAATCCTTTCGAAGAGTGTTTGAGCCTCCTGGTAGAACCACCTCTGCTGCCAAACGCCTTATGGAGATACATCAGGGCAGGCGTACAGTAGGCGACTACACCATCGAATTCCGCACATTGGCAGCAGAGGTAGGTTGGAATAACGAGGCATTATTGGCAGCTTTTTCTCAAGGTCTGAATGACCACATTAAGGACAAAATCGCTGCTAAAGATCTACCTATTGATCTAGATGACTACATTGAATATGTTATGATAATTGACTCCAGAATACGTGAGAGATCAATTGCCAGAGATCGCAAGTTACGGTCAAAGAATAATGAGCCTAGTGGCATGTTCTGCCCACCCATCCCTCCCCTGGCATTGAAGTCTAGTGAACCTATGCAAATAGGCTTCACTAGACTAACCAAGGCTGAGAGACTTTATCGCAGAAGACAAGGGTTGTGTTTATACTGCGGTAAAAAAGGGCATTTGCTAAATTCCTGTCCGGTACGTCCGGGAAACGCACACACCTAGGGTACCTTGGGGGACAGGCCCTAGGTGGTGTACAATCGTCCCCAGTGTCAGGCACAATGAAACCCACCATACAGGTGGTATTATCTTGGGCACAACGCTCTGTGGAGGTTTTGGCCTTGGTTGACTCTGGTGCAGCAGGGTATTTTATGGATAATACCTTTGCTGAATTGCACGGAGTTCCACGCATTGAAAGAGAAAATCCCTTGACTATTGAAGCGATTGATGGCAGACCCTTAGAACCGCCTCAGGTTATGTTTGAAACTATGCCACTGTCTATGACTATTGGGGCACTTCACAGAGAAGAGCAGCAGTTTCAACTGATTAATTCTCCGCACCATGCGGTAATATTGGGCTTTCCGTGGTTACAGTTACATAACCCACAATTTGATTGGAAAAAGTGTGAAACTGCTGCTTGGTCCCAGTTTTGTATGGACAAGTGCGTCATCCAGCCTTTTAAGGTCCTGTGCACCTCCTCGGCTATACCGGATGTGTACCAACAGTTTGGCGATGTTTTTAGCAAAGGAGAGACCAGTTTGCTACCTCAGCATAGACCTTATGATTGTTGCATCAAATTGCAGCCTGGGGCAGTACCTCCGAAAGGACGCACTTATCCATTATCTTGTGAGGAAAATAAGGCAATGGAGGATTACATTTCGGATGCCCTTGCTAGAGGGATCATACAAAAATCTACCTCTCCAGCTGGGGCTGGGTTCTTTTTTGTAAAAAAGAAAAATGGTGAATTAAGACCATGCATTGACTACCGGGGCTTGAATAAACTAATGGCAAAAAACGCATACCCAATACCACTCATCACCGAGCTTTTTGACAGGCTTAAGGGCACTTCGATTTTTACCAAATTGGACCTACGGGCCGCTTACAATCTGGTGCGCATTCGAGCAGGTGATGAGTGGAAAACTGCCTTTAATACTCGAGCTGGGCACTACGAGTATCTTGTAATGCCATTTGGGCTATGTAATGCCCCCGCAGTTTTCCAGGAACTGATAAACGATGTGCTGAGAGATATGTTACAGACATGTGTTGTGGTTTATCTGGACGATATATTGATTTACTCTCAAGACATGGCACAGCACATCAAAGATGTATCCGCAGTATTGCTACGACTCCGTGAGAACAAATTATTTTGTAAACTGGAAAAATGTGACTTTCATAGAACCAGTGTGCCATTCTTGGGGTTCATAATTGGCAATGATGGCATTGCCATGGACAAGGATAAGTTGTCAGCTGTCTTACAATGGCCAAAACCCAAGGGGCTTAAAGCCATACAGCGTTTCCTGGGTTTCGCTAATTATTATAGGTGGTTTATTAAGAACTTTTCTTCCATTGTTAAACCTTTGTCCGATCTTACGCACAAGGGCGCTAATCCTTCTTGTTGGCCGGTATCTGCTGAGAATGCCTTTGAGAATTTGAAGCTGGCATTTGCTGCGGCTCCTGTGTTATCCCACCCCAATCCTCTACTTCCATTTACGTTAGAGGTGGATGCCTCAGATATTGGGGTTGGGGCAGTACTTTCGCAACGACACGAGAAAGGTGGTACTCTCAGACCTTGTGGGTTTTTCTCTAAGAAGTTGACTGTCACTCAAGGCCACTATGAGATAGGTGACAAAGAATTATTGGCCATTATCCTCGCTCTTAAGGAGTGGCGTCATTTGCTTGAAGGTACCAAGACTCCCGTATTAATCCTAACAGATCATAAAAATCTGACTTATCTCTCGGAGGCCAAGAGATTGTCCTCCCGTCAGGCCAGGTGGGCACTGTTCCTGTCTCGATTTAATTTCATTGTATCATACTTACCGGGGTCAAAGAATATCAGGGCTGATGCACTGTCAAGACAATTTGAGGCCGACAGTGACAGAGTGGAAGCACCAGCACCCATCATCCAACCTGATAGAATACTGGCTACTATACGCACGAGTATCACTTCTCCTTTAGGGGAGGAGATCCTGGCCTCTCAGGGGTCCGCTCCCCATGAAACTCCAGTGGGCAAATGTTTTGTCGATGAACCATTTCGTACTAGGCTGCTTGAAACCTACCATTCCTCTAAGGCTGCGGGACATATTGGTAGAGACCAATTGTTATGGTCCCTTTCTCAGTTATTTTGGTGGCCCTCCATGAGAAACGATTGTGCCGAATTTACGAATGCCTGTGCCACCTGTGCCCGCGCTAAGACCCCGAGACATCTCCCTGTGGGCTTGCTTCAACCGGTGCCTAATGGCGAACGCCCCTGGTCTCATGTTTCCATTGATTTTATGGGAGAGTTGCCTATGTCCAAGGGGTACTCCTTTATATTCATGGTGGTGGACAGGTTTTCTAAAATGGCTCATTTCGTGCCCCTCCGTGGTCTTCCTTCAGCGAAGGAATTGGCAATGGTGTTCGCCAGAGAAGTATTCCGGTTGCATGGAGTGCCTAGGGTACTGGTGTCTGACAGGGGGAGCCAGTTTGTGTCTAGATTTTGGAGGGCATTTTGCCAACAGATGGGCATACAGCTGTCCTTCTCCTCTGCCTACCATCCCCAGACCAATGGAGCCGCTGAACGAGCTAATCAGGGCTTGGAACAATTTCTCCGTTGTTTCGTTACTGACCATCATGATAATTGGTCCGACTTGTTGCCTTGGGCAGAGTTCGCCAGGAACTGTGCGGTCAATTCTTCATCTGGGAGCTCTCCATTTCTGATTAATTATGGGTTCCAGCCCTGTTTGCTTCCAGACTCATTTCAGACGCAACAGATTCCAGCTCTGGATGAGCATATCGAGCAACTCCGTTCCACATGGGCACAAGTTCAGAGGGCACTTGGTCAGTCATTTCAGCGTCATCAGCGCCATGCTAATCGCAGAAGGCTTCCAGCGGTTTCCTTTCAGGTTGGGGATAGAGTATGGCTTTCCTCCAGAAATCTCAAGCTGCAGGTTCCGTCTAATAAGTTGGCTCCTCGGTTTATTGTTCCATACAGAGTTATTCGCAAAATTAACCCTGTCTCCTATGCACTAGACCTACCTGCATCCATGCGTATCCATAATGTGTTCCATGTGTCCCTTCTTAAGCCTCTGGTTTGCAATCGCTATACTACCACACCTGTGGTGCCAGGACCTGTTGAGGTCGAGGGCCAGGAGGAGTACGAGGTTCAGAGCATTATTGATTCCCATAGGCTTAGAGGAAGGGTACAGTACCTGGTACATTGGAAAGGGTATGGTCCTGAGGATCGATCATGGGTGGATAGTACGGACCTTCATGCACCTAGGCTAACTAGGGCCTTTCATGCCAATTACCCACAGAAACCTAGACCCTATTCTAGGAGAGGGGGTCTTTGAAGGGGGGGTACTATCACGGTGCCCGTGATTGCTGCAGTTCCTTGTCTGTCACCAGTAGGGGGCTTCTATTGGCTGTCTGCAGATAGCCCGCCTCTTATTGCCTATTTAAACCTGGATTGGGCACCCTTTGAGTGCCCTTTCGTGTTGTTTCTGACCTTCTTGCTATCACTATGCTAGTGATAGCTGGGCCTCTTTTCCAGTGTTCCTGAGTTCCTGATCTCATGTGTTCCTGAGTTCCTGATCTCTACTGTTCCAGTGTTTCCTGCATGCTGAAGTACTTCCAGTCCTGGTTCCGGCCTAGTCTCTGGTGTTGCAGTTCCTGCTGAACTTCTTCTCTGCTGTTTCCTGACCTGACTGATCGTTGTTGGTTCCTGTCATCGCATCGCCTGTCTCCTGTATCCTGGCGACCTCCTGCCTGGTCGCGTCGGCGACTCGCTTGTTACACCAGTATGCGGACGCTGGTTTGCTCCTAAGTATTGCGGCTATACAAACTCGCTTGTTACACCAGTGTGCGGTCACTGGTTTGCTCCAAAGCCTATCAGCTATACAATTCTGTGTTAGTCCCAGCGTGCGGACGCTGGTTTGCTCCAAAGCCTTGCGGCTATACAAACTCGCTTGTTACACCAGTGTGCGGTCACTGGTTTGCTCCACAGCCTATCGGCTGTACCATCCTGTATTGGTCCCAGCGTACGGACGCTGGTTTGCTCCAAAGCCTTGCTGCTATACAAACTCGCTTGTTACACCAGTGTGCGGTCACTGGTTTGCTCCTAAGCCTATCTGCTATACAATTCTGTGTTTGTCCCAGCGTGCGGACGCTGGTTTGCTCCAAAGCCTTGCGGCTATACAAACTCACTTGTTACACCAGTATGCAGATGCTGGTTTGCTCCTAAGCCTTACGGCTATACTAACTCGCTTGTTACACCAGTGTGCGGTCACTGGTTTGCTCCTAAGCCTATCGGCTATACAATTCAGTGTTGGTCCCAGCGTGCGGACGCTGGTTTGCTCCAAAGCCTTGCGGCTTTACGATTCTGTCAATTTACCATTACCATCTGACTGCTGCTACAATCTCAGGGCTGCCCTGCCCGGTATTGGTAAGGCCGGTAGAACCTTTTGCCACATTCCATCTGAGGTTGCCTTACCCGGTATTGGCAGGGCCGGTAGAGCCTACATTATGAATCTATTGAGGCTGCCTTGCCCGGTAAATTGGTAAGGCCGGTAGAACCGTTATGCGATTCCATCTGCAGGTTGCCTTACCCGGTATTGGCAAGGCCGGTAGAGCCTAACATTCTATTACTTCAGACTGTCCTGTCCGGTATATTGACAGGACCGGTAGAGTCTGCCTTCTGTCTTGTTATATTCTGAATATCTGTATGTATGTGATTGCCATCCTACGTTATCAATTTATTATTTCAATAAAATTGATTTTTACCTAAAACTTGTGTCTGAGAGTCATAATAAACCGTGACAACCGGTGGGACTAGTGTTAGGGGAGTGGTAGGGGAAGCATTTGAGAAAGCCCAGACTAGAAGTCAAGGGAGCCCACAGGCTCTGGGAGTCCTCCTCCCCTTCTCTTCACTGGAGTGTCCAAGTGGAACATGATCCTGAAGAGGCCAGAACTGGTGTTGGGGGAGAGCAGGCTCAGAATTAATACCACCACCAAAAGCAGGAGCAAAGATCAGCTGCCTGTACCTGCTGCTAGTGCTGTCAGTCTGCCTTCTTCAGGCAAAAAAGAAATGACAAGTGTGATATTAGGGACCCTCAGTCACATTGCTCATCACCTCCTCCAAGCAGCAATGAGATGTCTGTGACAGAGCAGCAGCACATACCGACTAGTGGTGGTGATGATGATGTTAGAGAAGCTGGGGTGGAAGAGACATTTTTATCAGACACTGAGAAGGAATGGGAGACAGGGATGAGGATGGGCATCACCACTACAGTGAGATTTTGGAATTTGAGGAATTTGCAACTGCTCTAATTTCTGCTGCTGCTGAGACACAAGGGCAGCAGGATGCTTTGGAGCAAGCTAGTGTGCCACAGACCATGGACCCTGTGGAAACAGGGTCAACAAGTGATGCGGGGCTAGGAGAGGTTCCACTTGCCAGAGCCAGCAATATTGATTCTGAGGCAATAGCAGCAACATCATCCGCTGCCAGCACAGACAGTGAAGAGGAATGTGGAGGACAAGACAAGAGGCCATTCTTCTCCACCTTCCCCCTCTCTTCGGAAGTCATGGGTGTTGGAGTATTTTTCTCTTAGGGCAGACAAAGTGCAGTCATCACCAACTGCACTGTGCACAATTTGTGACAAATCAGTGAGAAGGGGAAAGTAGGGAACACACCTTAGCACAACCTCCCTGATATCTCACATGAAACACAGACACCATGACATTTATGTCAAACATATTAAAACCAGACACCCATTACAGAAATCTAGCACCGCTGTTACTGTACCCCCTGACTCTCCAGAAAGGCAACAAGAGGCGAGGTGGAGTTCAAAGAGGAGGAAGAATAGAGAAACCCAAGCAGAGACTGGAAGTTCCATGAAGAGTTAAACAACTAGCTTGCCATCATCATCACCTTCTAGGGTAACTATATCTTCTGCCAATCCACCTCTTTCATTGTTACCTCCCCCACCAAATGATAGCCACTCTGTTGATGTTAGGATGTGGTAGTTCATCTCTCCCCATTGCACACTGTGTGGTGCACTGACCACACATGCCAGTGTAGTGAAGGACAATTGATACCTGGTCATCAAGCGGCATCTGAGGAGTTTCCATCCCGCAGAATATGCTAGGATGCAGGCAGGGAGGGTTCATCATTACTATAAAACTGTCAGCAATATGTCTTGTATCCTTACAGGGTGTGGAAAAGAGGCATAGTGACAGCAGCAGTACTTGGTTTCTGGTGTCATGCTGTTTGGATACAGTTGTGCCAGGTGTAATTTACCAAACACACACTGTGCACATTGCAGTTGCTGATGAGAGGCACAGTTCCTGCTCTCAAGGGAAAATGTTTTATTCTAGTAACAACACACCCATGATTTTGGAGGAAGGGCAGGTGGAGAAGAATTATTGGCCAACTTTTTATTTTCTCCACATAAACTGGGGGCTACTTATTGTGCTGCTACTGCCTCAAGTGCATCACTTGAGCTAGTCGTGGCAAGTGGAACCTTCATCATATATCCCCCATGTTACTGCTATTGTTGATCCCATTCCCTTTCAGCTGCCTAATCACCCTGCTGCTTAAACATCTCAGCAGCAGCAGCAGCAGTTGCAAATTCCGCCATTATGGACTCAGACTAAGGAGGACATTTGACAATGGCCAGTGGCCAGTGGCAAACATGGCCTACTGGCACTAGGCCAGTAGGAATTTTTTTTCCTCAGGGCTTGTGCTTTGAAAAGAAAAAAAAACAAAAAAACATAGCCATACAAAATTAAAAACAAAACAGTTAAGAACCCACCCCCCAAAACAAATTCCCTGTTCAACTGATTAATTCCCCAGACTCCACCCATCAACACAGGCACCTGCTCAGACCGTTTTTATACCATGTCTTATGGAGGATTTTATTTGTATTTATGATTTATTTTTTATTAAGTCCCAGTAAACAACCCCCCCCAAGAATCATTCTGTGTTCAACTGATTCTCACCCCACCAACACAGGCACCCTCATGCCCCTTTTATACTATGCCTTTGTTAAATAAAATAATATTTGCTATGTGTTGTGTATAACTTCAATGTTCCCATTGATTTCAATGGAACGAGCTAGGCGGAAAAGCAGGAAAAAGTGGAAAATCTGCACTATTTGCAGGAAATTTTTTGCCAAGCGGAAAGTGCCATTTTTTGCACATCCCTAGTAATCACCTATGAGAAAAGCCACTTAAAGAGATTAGAAACTTAATTAGAAATTATACAATAGTGACTTAAAGGGATAGTATTACTTAAAAAAAAGACTAACCCCTATGTTAAAGCCCTTCAATAAAGATGAAAAATGCCCCCAGCGGCATCTCTCAAACCCTTATGGTTTGAGAGATAACCGCTTTCAAAGTTTGCCCCTGGCTGACATCAGCATTGTAGCTGACAGCCTGGGAATCCGGTCCCGGGACCATCTGCGGCTCTGCAGCAGAGCTGAGATCGCATTAATAAAAAAGAAATCCTCCACTTAAAAGGTCTTCTACATGTGCTTGCAAACCATGGTTTCTTCTTTATTAACACAATCTCGGCTCTGCTGCAGAGCCGCCGGCTGATCTCAGGAGAGGATTCCTCTGCTTTCAGCTAGCATGCTGATGTCAGCCGGGGCAAACTTTGAAAGCGGTTATCTCTCAAATCATAAGGGTTTGAGAGATGCTGTTGTGGGCATTTTTCATCTTTTTTGTAGGGCTTTAACATAGGGATAAGTCATTTTTAGGTAATACTATTCCTTTAAGTCACTATTCTATAGTTTCTAATTAACACAATGACAGCATTATTGTTGCCCATGTGGGCAAGCCCCTAAAACATAATTTGTGTTATTTCCTTGCACCTTTTTTGTTGTTGTTTGCTTTTTCTGTGGAAAATTAACTTATGGGACAACCATTTGGTTTCCATAAATAAAGCAATGTATTCAGAAGAGTGTCTACATAGTCATATTGTGATCCAGCACATAGCCTCTTTACAATAAAGTTGATTTCAAAAGGATGTTAATCTGCCTACAGATGAATGAACAGTTTAGAAGTAAATAAACTCAGTATAGCTAAACTAACAGCTTCTCCCAGCTCCACTGTATTTTTTACATAATATTGTCAGTCCACTGTTCAAAATGAATACTGATGGAAATGACTAAATATTTGTTATAGATAATTAAAGGGATAGTAATGTTTCAAAATAAAAGCAGCTCCAATTAATCTTCATAGTATTTGAGCCATAGAGAGCGTTATTTCAATACTGTCAGAGTTGTAGTTCAAGAGTAATTGAATGATAAAGTATTCCCCTCCTGCCCCTTTTACCTAGTGTAAGCTACCTCCCCTCAGATGTGGAATCTGGTCTTAAGACCAGACAGCTCACAGCAAGGGACAATCTTTTTACTGTGAGAACAATGAAAGCCCTGCCCTCCTTGACAGGTTTTTCCCTTATGCTATTTGAAGGTTGTCCCTCTCTGTAAGCCATCTGGACACCACCCTGCTGCTCTGAGGTAAGCAGTGTTCCATCAGTAAATGGGGTGGGAGGGGATACTTTATCATACAATTACTCTTGAACTATAACTCTGACAGTATTGAAATAACGGTCTTCGTGGCCCAAATACTTTGAGGATTAATTGGAGCTCCTTTTATTTTGAAACATTACTATCCCTTTAACCATAATATGCTTTGTTTATAATTTCCATTTTTTTTAAATACTATTGTATACTATGTATACTAAGTTATTCCCAAATCAAATCATCAATAATTTATACTGGGCAAGATTTAAAGAATATCTTCCCGTAATCAAAGAAGGCCATATTAAGTGACTAACCCAAATTTATTGTAAATAACAAATATATCAATCTCACAAAATTTGTACTAACAAGTAATCCCTTGTGGCACTTAAAACACTCCTGCCATCACACACTATGGCTCTTATAACTACCCATTCTACCTTAGGAATATTTCTTTTTGTATCCTTTACAAAGGCTTCAAAGTTAACCTAGAACACACTGTGGTGCACTCACCTCAAGAGCTCTGATATTGGCCTAGGGAAGGGTGAGACAAGCAGGTTAGTACTGATAGGCTTAGCTGCAAGGTCAGGACAACACAGCCAGATAAATAAAAAATAAATTAGGTTTATTAGACAGTCACACTACACATCAAGGGAAGCAGTTTCAAGTAAAAAAGAGGAATATTTATAAAGCCTAGACACTAATTCTCTGAATGATAAGACTGCAGGCAGCATTAGAGTTGGAGAGGCCTTGACTGGTACAAATCTGAAGGGCATTTTTCTTGGTTATAGTGGGAGGGACTTTGACTGATAAGGAGCTGGAGAAAATTTTGTCAGATCAGGAGTGGACCCAGAGAGGGTTTGGCTGAAGAGATGGAGAGTCCTAGGCTGGAGGGGTTCTGAACAGGCTGTAGACAAAGCAACACAGCAGCAATTCAGTTCATCAGTGAGATGTTTGGTTTGCAGCTCTCAGCTGTCCTTCTATTGCATCTTTTATAGCTCCCAGCCCAAATGAGCACTATAGGCAGGAATTTTACACCAGTCATACCGGTGGACTGAAAAGTTAACCAGCTAGCATTAAGCTGTCACCTCTACAGACCAATCAGACATCTATAATATCAGTGGGCATTACTTCCTGTGGTAGATTTCTTGACCTGGTACCTCTCTGTCTACTGAAAAATTGGACTTCAAAAGAGAAAAATAGTAAAAAAAATCTTCTCCTGCTACAGGAAGAACTACAACATAACACTGGATAAACTTTAGTAGTTGAGAAACTAACCAGCAGGGTTTTTTTATAATGCATGGCAAACAGTATTTACATTCCGGCTTAAGGAGAGAAACTCATAGGGGGACATGGGGTGGCACCAGTCCAAAGCAGTGTGCCTGGTAAAACTCAGCCAAATGCATATTTGTGGACCTATGCCTCCTTCCTCAGGGTATTCCACATCCCTGAACTTGTAATTTTAATATTCTGGGGTAACTTCAAATTGGTCCAAAAAACCAATGCTTACTTCCTCATAGTCTTGATATAGGCCCAGGCCTGCTCCTTTAACTCACCAAGTATTTAATTCAACCTGAAAGAAAATGTGGCAATAAAAGCACAGAGTTTATTGTGAAGAATAAAACTTGATAGTCTGAAAAAATACAAAAGGACACAGAAGGCTTAACAAATCCCAAACACCTAAAATGGTAGGTAACTCCAGCATGAAACAGTGCAGCTTTTAAAACCCAATGCTCCTCCTCTAACAGACTCTAATTAGTCAATTAAAGACAATGTACAACATAGTCAATTAAAGTTAAGGTCAACAAAATATGGCAAAAAAACAAACAAACAAGGATGTTATTCACTGCTATATACTAAAGGATACCACCTAAAATAATGTATTAGTGTTTTAGAAAAGAATGATCAGAAATAAACAAAGGAAGGGGCATGTAAATGGATTTTAGTCCAGTTTGACAAACACAGTAATAAAGAGAATGAATGTAAATATAAAAATGTGAAACCTGTCAGAGACCAAATAATTACCAGAAAGCTGTAAGATATGGGAATGGGAACATATAAAAGTAGTTACCCTTAAAGCTATACAGCATAGGGACAAGTACCAGTGACTGACAAGAAACCGCACTTATATCTCAAAAGAAAAAGTTTAGGTCCCACTCAGAATTTATTCCTTCAGATTTCCTGGTCAGTAATTGGTGAATACAGAACATTTCCCTACAACCCAAAAGTGGGAAAATATTACCACCTCTGGGTGGTCTGGTCACTTTATCAATGACTTGGAATCTGAATTGACTAAAATCCAAGTTATGGTCCAAAAAATGTTTGGCCACAGGAAACCTGATATCAGCATTGCCTACAGCAATCAAATGTTCTCTTATTCTTTCTTTTAGGGGGTATTGTCCTACCAACATATTGCTTGGAACATGACAAGCAAGTAACTAAGTAGTCAACAATTAATACAACTCTTAACTGTGTAAGTGTTACGGTTTTCTGACACTCAGAGAGAGTTAGAGATAAAAGACAGTTTTATTAAAATAAAAATGAGGAACAGTGCCCCTAAGGGCCAGAATTGGTAATACAATACTGATTGACTACAGGCTTGATATAACAAGAGCAGGAACTGTATAGCAAGCACAACAGAGGGTTAACACCCAAGCTGGAGTCAGTCTCTGTGATGGTGATTAGACAACGCCCGGTATACAACAGTCCCAGGAGAAGATGTAGCAGCTAGCTCAAGCAGAGCGACCAACTGATTCACGGCCAGATCTCGATCTGGAGATGCCCATGGGTATTGGGTAACCAACTGTAATAAGAGCCAATGCCCCTACAGGGGTGAGCAACACGGAGAGATACTGCCTGAGCCAAAGGAGCCAGAATAGGAAGCACCCCTGGTGCGGTAGAAGTGTACACTGCGAGTGCCAATGGGACCTGAGCCTCGCACCCCTTAGGTGCTGTAACGGAGGAAGCACTGCCCAAGCTGACTATTGAGCCGACACACAAATGAGTGCGGACGGATGGACACATACACAGTGAGCGAATAGAACCGGAGCCAAGCACCCTTCCGGTGCTGACACGGAGCTTCCACTGCCAGAGTATAGGAATGCCCTTTGCACCACGAGGCACAATGCAACGGAGAATGGCAACAGACAGATATATGACTCTGCAATGTATATCTAGGCTCGGTATACCGGAAAATGCTCAACCAGTGTAAGAGAGGCTCAGTAACGGAGGCAACAAGTTTGGCAGGCGTATGCAATGGCTCGGTATCACGGAAGCAACTGGCACAGCAGTGTTAAGACAGGCACAGACACATAGGTACAGCGCAGCAGTAATCTTTCGGCTCAGTAACAGAGGAAACCAACAGGCTCAGAAGCGGAGGCCACAGAGAATGAAAGTGAGAACAGTTGGTGTTAACTGCGAGCAGGCTCACAATGTCGCCAGGCGGAAGAGGAACACAGACTGGAAGGATCACGGAGCAGGAACGTCAGTCAGTATCTGTTGATCATGGAGCAGGATAGTCAACCGGAACCGGGTCAATCACGGAGCAGGAAGTCAGCCAGAACCAGGTCAATCACGGAGCAGGACCATCAGCCAGAACCGGGTTAATCACGGACCAGGAAGTCAGCCAGAACCGGGTCAGTCAAGGAGCTGGAACGTCAGCCAGAACCAGGTCAATCACGGAGCAGGAAGTCAGCCAGAACCGGGTCAATCACGGAGCAGGAACGTAGAGTAGTCAGACGAGCCGGGTCGGTACACAGGAATACAGGGACACAGCAAAATAGCGCAGGCACAGGAACACCACGAAAGGGCCAATCAGCTTCCTCCAATGGACGAGCTCCAGCACAGAGAGTGACAGGAAAGCACGGGCACCGTGATAGTAAGTCTTTTGTGTCACTTTGCTTTTAAAAGTCTTTGACTGTAATGTAAAACTGCAACATCAACATTTGTCGCCCGTACTTATTAACACCTACCATGCTGAGCCAGAAACTCTCTTTCTTTCTAGGCCATTTAAAAAAACTAGGGGCTAAACTATTACCCAATGTAGGGGCTTTTCTACCAGTAAATCTACACCCACCACAAAGAATTTCTCCATAACACTTTTTTTGTGAGTGTACAGAACTATTCCCCATCGTGATCTTAACATGTCCAATACTTAATGACATATAGATAGGATTGGAGGGACATTATATTCTGCTACACAGTATAACACTGGTTACTGTTACTTGACGCCGAGATAGTTACATCTCACTCTCCTATAAGAGACATTATTGTGTGTGATAATTAGAGGTGGATTGATCAACGTTTTGAGATGCCAAGTGTTAATAACATTTTAATTGACATAATTTTTGCTCAAATCAGTCTCTAGACATTGGAAGGTATGTGCTTATATTTTTAACTCACCAGTTCTTTTAATGGCAATAATAAACATGTTTTAATCATTTTTTGTTTTTTAACCCTTTCTTTTCCATTTGACCATCACCTCACCTATAAGTATACACCATCACCTACAGGGTAGAAGGGTGGTATAGTGTTTAATAGGGATTTATCTGTCCTTTCAATGTTCTATTTGATAATTACAATACCACAACATTCCTTACTGCTTTAGTACCTTCGTTACTCAATTGACCACACTTTTTAAACCTAGAATTTCTCAGCCTCATTACTCTAGCCTATCCCTTTAACTGCACTCTTTTCCTGCATTCTGGGTGGACCAGTGTGTAAGCTCATTCCCCAGGTGGCAAGGAAGAAGGAGGATGTTGTCTTCAGCCTTAACATGGACTTTGACCAGGGCCACCAGACAATTTTTCTCCTTATACACAGTTACATTTTAGTATTCTTCAAAGAACGTAAACAGAAAAGAAGATAACCCATCACTACTTTATAGCTATTGCTTCAGTGTGAACATGAGTAAATCATATATTTCTGCTATAACACCCACATATTTATTCATTTTCATCAAATTGAGGTTTTGGTTACATTGTTTGCCAAAATGTTCTAAAGGTGTGATGAACATGTCAAACATAGAGGCTTGGGTCCTGTCCCAACACCTTATAATTTTGTTGTTTTCATAAATTTAATTCAACCCAATCTAGAGTATTTAATCAGCAATCTAAGTGAACCAATAACAGTCTCCCACATCCAGCATGGGACTTTATTTCTAATCTTTTGAATTCCAGAAAGGTCTGCAGTGCATTGTGAAGAAAGGCAATGGAGAAATCTCAAGCATGAAGGGGTTAAGCACTTTTTGTATGTTGGAGGGTTTTTTGGTGTCAGACAGTGCTGTGTGGCCATAGGGGGGCTAAGGGGACTTAGGTTGCCTTGCTTAGGAGCCTCTACACTTAAATCCTTACTTGTAAATATATATTTTAGAATAATTTTTTTCTTGTCTCCTATAAACGAACACATGATATGAATTTAGAATTTAGAAGTATTTTTGCTTCAGAATATATTGATATGAAATTCTATCACTTATCCACCTGTCAATTAAATTGAATATATATGAGAAGGCTGAATTTGCTTTGCTAAGCTTTTCTTTATTATTTTTACTCAGAGAAGAAATATTATATTGTGTTGATTTAATATATCTGCAGTTCGATGCCTAAAGGAATAATACAATTTTTTCTTATAACTATGGTAATTACTTTAGACCTCTATTTCAGATTTTCAAGTGCTTTGTTGAACAGATAAGACACTACTAGTAGTGATGTACCATAGGTCCTGAAATGATATATGATCATTTTGGAGATGCAAAATATTTAACATTGCAAAATATTTCAGGTGAATAAAAGTTAAACAAAGCAATCATTCATTTAATTTAGAACCATCTACATGACAGATACTATTAGGTCTTTTTTAATGACTGATCATATCTCTTGTCTTGCCCATGAGAGGCAGGGAAATACAATTAAAAAAAGTGTGAAAATGTGGCCATTCTGTGTTTACCCACCTAGTTTTTTATGGAATTCTCCAGATGGCAGATGGGAATGGTAAACTGATCTAATGAATTGATGAATGTGCAAATGATAAATATTGGCTTTGCTGAATTGTCAAATGGCTAATGCACAAGAAAGTCAGAGAATTTCCTCTTGATGAAAAAGTCTAAATGCTTAACTTTCACTCTAGTGATAATTTGGAAGGCATGTCTCAGTGCCAGCATATAGTTCAATAAATATGGGAATGCAGGACATCTTCCCTATAAAATTTTGTAAAATCTATGGAATTCCCGTGATTCATCACAGTAGGAGATGTAGGAATGCCACTAATGACTGTCACACCGGCTGGTTTACTAATTTTTGACCTTGCTGCCTTCTTGTTTCTTTTGGACTCCTCTCATTTCTTATTGGTGAGGTCTAGTTTATATGCTGCACAGGCAGTACTATCACTGCCCGATTATTCGAGTTTGTTGTTTGACCAGATTTTGTTGCAGTTTGACCTTGACTTTTGTATTCTTTGGATTGTCCTCCCAGTACTTTATTCCTTGGATAACATTTACTGACTTCAGGATCCGCTTATATTTGACACTCCTTACACTACTGATGACCTCAGTTTGTTTTGACTATCCTGCTGCTTGGCTCCCTTACATCAACAGGTACTTTTTTATCTTTCACTTTGCCTGCTGCCAGTGCTTCCCTGCTTCCAGTGCCTGAACCTGCTGCCAGTGTGTCTTGTAATTCTCAGGAGTGGGAAGAGGCGGAGATGATGCCAAATGTGACAGCAGGACATCCTAAGACACAATTGCCATCCCCAAGCAGACCTGCCACTAGTACTGCTACTAATAAACAGCTTATACAGAGTGTTAGGAGTGAAGGAGAGGGTGATCATATTACTAATGAGGAGGAAGGCTCAGAGACTGAAATTGGTGTGGTTGGTATAAGTAGTAGTAACAATGATGGTGAAGCAGCTGGTGGGACTAGTGTTAGGGAAGTAGTAGGGGAAGTAATGCAGAGCATCCAGACTAGTGGTCAAGGGAGCCCACACCATTCCTCTGACCCTGGGAGTCCCTTCTTCCCATGGCATTGTCCATGAAGAAGACAGAATTTTTCACTAGCAACAATAATACCACCACCACCACCAAAAGGAGCACAGATCAGCTGCCTATGACTGCTGCTAGTGCTGACCTTCTTCAGGTCAAGAAGAGATGGAAAGTGTGACATTAGGGGACCCTCTGTCAAACCTCTCATCACCTCCTCCAACAGGTGAGATGTCTGTAATAGAGCAGTGGCAGGAAGGAGGGACTGATGATGGTGGTAATGATGATGGCAGAGAAGCTGGGATGAAAGAGATATTAATGGCCTTTTTAGCCCAAAATGAGAAGAAATGGGAGACAGGGATAGGAATGGGCATCACCACAACCACCAGCAGTGAGCTTTTGGAATTTGTGGAGTTTGCTACTGCTCCAATTACTGCTGCTGCTGAGTTACAAGGGCAGCAGGATGCTGAGGAGCAGGCTAGTGTTCCACACATCGCCGTGGACACTGTGGAAATGGGGACAACTGATGCAGGAATAGGACAGGTTCCACTTGCCAGCAGCAATACTCCTTGTCCTCGTTACAGTGCTGATTCTGAGGCAGTAGCAGCAACAGCAGTAACATCATCCTCTGCCCCAGCCAGTGAAGGGGAATGTGGAGGAGAAGAAAGAGCTCATTCTTCTCCACCTTTCCCCTCCCCCCAAAGTCCTTGGTGTGGGAATATTTTTCTGTTGGAGCAGGCAAAGTGCACAATTTGTGACAAGTCAATGAAAAAGGGAAAGGAGGGTATGCTTGGCACAACAGCGCTGATAACACACATGAAACACAGACACTATGACATTTATGTGAAATAAGTTAAAACCACCCAAAAGTAGACTCAAAAGCACTCAGAAGAAAAAAATTATTAAAACAGTAATAAAATCTATCTGAGTGTAGTAGTTTTTCATATAAGTAAAGTGCACAATAAATAAAAGTAATGGTAATGATCTATTTGTATAGATTATTTATTGGAAATAAAATTCAAGTAAAAAATATGTTATTAATAGAATTGACAATAGAAATAAATTATTAAATAAATAAATGAATAAAAGTTTGCTTGGAAATAATAATAAAATGAAGGTATCTCTAAACACTCAGTGCTACTCAAATAAATTGTTGTACCGGTAGGGGTATTCAAACGGCTTGGTATAATACCATATTGTTCATAATAAATATATATATGATAAGAAAAAAAAGAAAAAACACACATATAATCATTGCAATCTGAGGTTGAGTGAGGTATTGTGGAAATTCAATTTGTGTTTATATGCAATGACACTGTGTATTCTAATTACTTGATGTTAGTGTAACATATGCCTGGTAATAAGTTATACATCCACATTCACTTGAATCAATTTACTCAGAAGTCCCCCATGGGCGTAAGCTTACTGTCCAATTTCTTGATGTGTTTCATTTCAACATTTTTCTCTAGGAGTCTTTTGTCAAGTTCCCCCATGGTTTTCTGGCAGTCCTGGGATGTGGCGTTCAGTCTGGTTCCACTGGGTTTCTCTGGCAGGCTTTTTTCTTCTCCTGCAAGTTCTAACACGTTTTGAAGCTTTGAAGGCATCTTCCTCAGGGACATCAATTTGCTGTATAGCCAAACACCCACCAAAGAAATTGGAAAACACTGTTGCTGTACCCCCCGTCTCCTCCCAAAAGCAACAAGAGATGTGATGGAGATCAAAGAAGCAGAAGAATAGTGAAGCCCAGCCAGAAGCTGAAAGTTTGATGGGGAGCGAAACATTTGGCTCACATCACCTTCATGCTCTAGGACAACTACATCTTCTGGTGATCCACCTCGTTCATCTTTATCTCCACCACCAGTTGATAGCCATTAATTAGATGTTAGATGTGGCAGTTTTTTGTCCACCCATTGCACACTCTGTGGTGCACTGACCACACATGACAGTGTGGTAGAGAATAATCACAACCATGGCATAAAGTGGCATCTGAGGAGATTCCATCTGGCAGAACATGCTGATCAGGTTTCATGGAGGGTTATCACGGTGCTCATGATTCAGCGACATTTTTACATGTTTTCTTCCTGATGTCTTGTTATTGGCTGCGCTGTCTAGCTCCTCCCAGGGACAGCCTTTAAATACCTTGGGCTGGCACTTAGGGGTTGCCCTTTGGTGGTGTATCTGTTGCCTAGCGCTAGTTCCGATTACTCTTATTGATTCCAGTGAATGACTAGGACTGTTTTGACTACTCTGCCTGTTTACCGTTCCTGCTCTGTGTACCGACCCGGATTGGCTGACGTTCCTGCTTCCTGTATTCACCCGGCCTGGCTGACGTTCCTGCTCCGTGTACCGACTCGGCTTGTCTGGTGAACCTGCTCCGTGTACCAATCCGGCGTGATTGGCGATCCTGCTCTGTGTACCGAATCGGCTTGGCTGACGTTCCTGCTCTGTGTACTGACCCGGCTGGGTTGAAGTTCCTGCTCCAGTTCTGTTCCTGCTCGCTAGCCACTCCACTCTCGCTGTTGCTCACGCTCAGTGGTCTTGCCAGAGCGCCGGTGGTCCAGTTCCGCATTGTAGTCCAGTCCTTGATCCGTTTACACAGTGTGCCCTGTGTGAGCCTCCGGTAGATTCCGATTCGCCCCACGATCGCTTGGTCTGTTTTCTGCCATTACTGAGGCTGGGTTCAGTTGGGAGCCTCAGGTTACTTCCACACTGCAGACCGGAGCGTTCGTTAATCTATTCAGGGGCAGTGCTGGGCATTTGTGTATGAGTCTGAATTCTCAGTTGGGCGCATATTATCCTACTGCACTAAACACTGACTCACGCTTGTTTGTAGTCTCTGGTGGGCGTTCACTCTGGCAGCCTTCCTCCTATGTTGCCTTAGCCAGATCTACACTGGCTTAACCCGTTGCATACTTGTCAGTCGCTGTTGTGACTCTCTGCGTAGACAGTTACATTGGGCCTTCCAATATTAAGATCAACTCAGTCACTGGCCTAATTTACTTCTCTTGTCATATTTACACTGTATCAACTGTGATTTACCTGACCTGTGTCAGTACTGTATATTTGTTCTACATACTGGGCCCGTGTGGGTTAATCATGCAATTGTAACCTGTCCTGTGTCAGTTTACCATATTTCTGTATGCTGGACCCGTGAGGGTTACTGTTATTCATTGTGTGCAAATAAAATTGTATTTTTACCAAGACCTTCTGTTTCTGAGTGTACTGAACCGTAACAAGGGTTCATCATTATTATTAAACTGTCTGCAAGTTGTTATGTGTCCTTAGCAGGGAGCAGACAAGGAGCATAGTGATATCAGCAGTACTTGGTTTCTGGTGGGGGGATTTCACCTTGGGGACCATAAGCATCAAGCTCTTTGGATAGAGTTGTGCCAGGTGTTTGATGTGAGTTCAAATGTCCCACTGTTCCTAGTCTTTCCTTTAATTACCACACACAGTGTGCACTTTACAGTTGCTGATGAGAGGCACAGTTCTTGCTCTCAAAAGAAACATGTCTAATTTCATTTGAGCTGACTAATCATCCTGTTGTTTAAACAACTCAGCAGGAGCAACAAGAACAGCAGTCACAAATTCTGCAATTACACTGGCCAACACAACATAACCTGCTGGCACCAGGCCAGTAGGGCATTCTTTCCTCAGGGCTTGTTCTTTAAAAATCAATGCCTAAGTCCTACAAATAAATGTTTCCTCAGGGATTGGGCCTAGCACAAATCTAATTTCTTATAACTAATCAATGTTTCCTCTGGGCTTGGGCCTCTAACAACAAGTCTAAGTCCTACAACTCATCCTCTACAATGTACCACTCAAGTATCAGTCTGCCCTAGTTGCATATTACATCAGGGGGGTCGCTGTCTCTGTCACGTACCAATTTCTTATTGTATTTTATTTTTAATTTTATTTATTTATTTTTTTATTAATTGTCCCCTCAATACCAGTCAACAACCCCCCACAAAAAAAATCCCTGTTCAACTGATTCTTTCCCTGGACTCCACCCACCAACACAGGCACCCTCTTCAGACACCTTTTATACCATGTCTTATGCTTTTTTTATTATATTTATTTTTTATTTTTTATTAACTGTCCCACCCAATCCCATTAAACAACACCACCAAAAATTTCCTGTTCAACTGATCATTTCTCCATCACTTCACCAACACAGGCACCCTCATCCCCCTTTTTTTTACTATGCCACTGGGAAATAAAATTCAATGTTCCCATTGATTTCAGTGGAATGAGTTAGATGAAAAAAGCGGGAAAAACAGCCCTTTATGTGTGGTAAATTATTTGCTGAGCTGGAACTGCCATTATTTGCCGATTTTGGTTTGAGGTGAACATTTTCACCCATCCCTATTAATGAATTCATGTGCTTTCATATATCCTGAAAGTGGAACTAAATCATTTTAGCCCCAGTCAGGAGGAGTATTAGCTGACACTGCTTTTCAATGTACCCTTTTCTGAGTTTCTGTGAGTTTGGACAGGAGAGTTGTATATGTATTGGTTTCTTTTACAAGTTAATGTGATGGTAGCCTTTCTAACCATATAACCATATTCAACTTTCATTTGAAGGTAGGTGTTTTTGCTGCTGTACTTTTCTAGTATTTGTTCACTGTTGCTGTAGCTAAGACCTTGCTTCAGACTCCATTTTCAACTTAACCCTTTCTGGAATGCCTTTGAAATACTTTTTAAGTAACGTAACCTCTATGTTTTATATGTTTATTGTGTCTGGTTAGTATCAGATGTTTTATGATGTCACTCCTAATTGCATTCAGTACATTCCCTTTGATAAAATCTGTAATTAGTCTCACTCAATCCATCTAACTGGAAGCCATTCCCGGTTTCATTAAATGAAGGTTCAGCAAGGAGGAACATTAGTTGCATTTTGCAATAGTTGCCACCCCTTTTCAATGTATCCCTTTCATAAGTATCTGAGAGTTTGGAGGAGAATTTGATAGGAGGAATGGATAACTGCATCTCAAGCACCTAAAGACAACAGGCCGGTAAATAAAGAGGGTGGGTGTGAAAATAGAGGAAAATGAAAGGGAAAGAAGGAGGCAGAGGAAAAAAAAAAGAAGAATTTCAAATAGATTAAAATATCTTTCAAAGCACGTTTGAATCCTTCTTTCATCCCCCTCAATCATGAATTTCTTGGACATGCATATCAAAATGAAAATACTAAATCTATTTATATAAACCCTTCCATTTTTAACATGTTTTCCCCTATATCCCCACAAATGTACTCCCCACATATACCAAGACATGCTAATCCACCATGGACTTCTGCATACATGTGCACTATCATCTGGATGCTGGTGGAGAGTGCTAAAAATGATCTCTTGAAGCCCCTGTCATCACAAATAGCAAGACATGCGTTCACTACACACTCAACACAAGCAGCACACAAATTATATAGAATTGAATCCTGGCCCTCAAACTGTAACAAAAGGTCCCTCCTTATTTAACCCCTTAGTGACAGCCGCGTGCGTACGCGGCTGTCACCTTAACGCCCAGCTAACATTTTTTTTTTTAACAAAATGATTCCGGAGTCCCCGAAAGGCGTGCAGCTGCACAGAGACCTGGACTTCCGGCACTTGCCAGGTATGTCCTCTGTCACTAAGTGACAGTTTTTGCGGGATGTACCTGGTAAATCAATTGTTGGGATGGGGTTAAGATTTTTCTTTTGTTTACAGCTAGTATACAGCTCAAAATGGTTTAATTAAAAGCATAGTTTTATACCTATAAACTCAAAATTCTTATACTGTACTTACTGAATCCTGGCTGAGGCCTAACATAACCAGAGGCCACCATTGATATTCAAGGATTCTTATGATTTAGAAAAGAATGAACAAAGAGAGGAGGAGACATAAACAAATAGAAAAAAACAGTCAATACTTTTTAATCTATTGTATTTATCTTCACCATCTAATGCAAAAGAATAGGTAGCTGGTAACTTTGAACTTCCCTTCTTAAAATGAATCATAGTTTCTGGAGTTTGTCAAGCACCTGATACCTCAGCAAGGTCACCCTCAGGCATAGCCCACATTCTTATTGAGGTTGTGTCATGGTTTCCGGGTTTTTTCTGTCCTCTCTGGGATTTTCTGCTCTCCTTCTTGGATTTCTTTTTCTCCCCTTTTTTGTTACGCCCTTTGTTTATGGGCCCATATCTAGCACCAACACTCTTGTGTCGGTGCACAATCAAAGCATGTGAGTTTTGTGCGTTCCTGTTTCAGCTCCAGTGTTTCCTGTTTATGATCCGGCTTTCCTCGACATCGATATTATCTCCTGATTTGGCTTTGTCTCCTGTCCTGCTCTGATCTGACCACGGCCTGTTTTCGACTATTCTCTTGCCTCCTGTTCTGGTACAGTACTGCTCGACTGGTTTTGACCTTGGCTTGTTCGACTATCCCTCCTGTCTTCTCCTTAGGCTTGACATCACCTGCTTGTTGCTGACCCGGATTTGTCGACCATCCTTCCTCCATGCCACAGTGTCGAGTCTGTCGTGGTTCTTTACTGTCGGATTCGACTTCCCCATCTCCTCGACTCACAGTTGTACGAAGACATCCTGCGACCCTCAGTCGTACCTCAGTAACCTTCAACTCACAGTCGTACGATGGTTTCTTGTGACCCTCAGTCATACGGTATTCCTGCGACCCCTGCAGCTGCTTCATTCGACAGAAGCTATCCATACTACTGGTAGGTTTCTTAAGCTGTTTCCTGACCTGGTGAGTAGCTATCTGTCTCCTAGGTGGTTATCCAGCCATCAGACGTCACGGCCTGCTACCCCACCCAGCTCCAGCCACAACAAGATCACCTGGGAACAGCCACCGACCTCCAGCAATGCTCCCCACTCCTCGCACCCCAGCTCCTGGCTCACTGGAGCCTACACAGTGAATATTACATATAGCTTACTGCCTGTTATTATCACATTTACATCAAAGTAGCAACTTGCCACTCCTATTGGGGGTTATCTCCCCTCTAGCGTTTCTCTGGCCGCTTACACCTGGGTGCATAGGTTCGAGTAGTGACAGGTTGCCACTTAAGTCTCTCCTAAGTTATCAAACTAATTGATCATAGCATGCAATAAACTTAACACCTTTCATAGACTCTGCACTTGACTATTTTTGGGGGGTAAATCGGGGTACCATGGTACTGTGTTAGCCATAGAAAATGTAGGAGACTAGTAGATAGATGTATAATTTTTACTCTGCTGGTCTTCTGACTATTTTTACTCAGCGTTCTTGCATGTCTGTAATACTCATGCACCACTAAGGAAGGCTGGGGTAAGTTGGTCCAATTTCCCTGTGTTTCATCTGACCTCTTTGAGATTTACCATTATAGGAATGCCTCATGGACAAAATTTTAACTAAGTAGCTCCACATATGATCGTTCTGTCTACAGACAATTGGAGAATTCCTAAGCAACAAAACTAGTCAAAACTCAATAATTTACTGACATCCTAAACAATAACATAAAAAAAAAAATTCTGATAAAAAAGCTCAAAACTCAGGCATAGGTAATAATTTCAAAAACTGGTTTAGCTCCTACTTATCAATGTGTGCCTATTGCTGAAAATGTTCTCCTCCCACTCCAAGTTACATGTTTTATTCTTGGGCCCCTTCTATTTTTACTGTTTACAAATCATCTTCCCATAGTTTGCAAAACATCTATGCAGAATTAACAATAAAAATCAAAACATATCACAAGGATGTATTTGAGGAAAATGTATCTGAGGTTGAAAGATGGCTCACTAAAAAGAAACTGTTCTTAAACATTGACAAAATAATTAAAGAAATCTTGTCAGATATCTTGTCAAATGGGTAGGCCCCAATCTCACACTTGGTCTTCATAATAGTAAATTAACATACAAACTCTGTTTATAAACAAATACGGTCTAAGCCCTCTGGTAAGAAAATATTTTGTGCAACAGATGTTAATGCTAGTCATTCACTACAGAGAATCATTTATGCTTCTTCTCCATAAATACATATCTTTAAACTCAACACTGTATAATTCATTATGCTGCTTTCCTCTGCAATGTAATTATACATCCTATGACTGTGTATGAAAATTGCACCCTTCATCTTCCTTGAACAGTTTAAAACCATCTGGAAGCTACCAGATTACCTGAGCAGTATGCTCACTCCAACTCTCCATACTTTTTATAACATCTGCCCCATTGCCAGAAATTCACTTACTCTTTCATTCTAGAGGAAAGAATTGGGGTGATCTGCCTTTTATATAAAAGTATTGCTTCACACAGTGTTGGAGACCTCTCTTGTATTCAAAGTCTATAATTAAGCACCCATCATAGAGCAACCCTTCATGCTGACCTGTTCATACTTTTAATTAATTTTGTAATAAAGATTACTGTTTTTAAGAAGTGGTGAATTGGTGCTGTCCTTAAAGGGATAATAATGGTTAATTTTATGGTTCTTTCATATTGTAGGCATTAAAAAAATATTAAAAACAATGTAAGTCTTATCGCTTAAACCTTTATGGTTTGAGATATATTCCGTGCTAAAGTTACCTCTTCCTGCCTGTCTGAGAGAAGTCAGTGCTCTAGCTGACAGTTGCAGAATCTGGTCACACTTTGTTCCAATGAAGTATTTATTTCGAAATAGCTTGATTTCAGTTCTGCTGAAGAGCCTCCATCCGGGTCAGATGACTGGATTCTGCAGCTGCCAGCTAGAGCGCTGACTTCTCTCAAACAGCCAGCAAGAGCTAAATTTGGCACGGTATATCTCTCAAGCCAGAAAGGTTTGAGAGATAAGACTTACATCGTTGTTAATTTTTTTTTAATGGCTACAATATGAAATAAACATAAAATTAACCATTACTATCTCTTTAACAATATATCACATTTTATTTGTACCCATGCTGAAGTTTGTTTGCTCTAGAAGTACTCATCGTTCTGCTTCCAGGATACAGGCTGAAGTGACTATATTAACCCTGTGAGTGCCAGAGGGGTATGAAACGTATTGCTCTGCAATGTGTTGTGCACCTCTCTGGCACTCAATGTGTTAATAGATGATTGAACTTGTGGACAAAACTGCATTGCATTTCGAAAATGGGCATAAAACCCATTATGTATCCCTCTGAGTAATAACCTATTGCTCTGCAATGCTTTGGATACCTCTATGGGACTCGTAGGGTTATGTAAGAAAACTACTTTTAACCCTTTGTGTGCCAGAGAGGTATCCAATGCATTGCAATGAGATGGCTACCTCTTTGGTGATCTTAAAAGATTATCATTAATGTATATATTGTCTTGCTGTGCCATTCAGTCTCTAGCTACTTTCTCTTTGTCAGGCTATTAACCCTTGGTGGACCAGAGAGGTGTGCAACACTTTGCAAAGCAATGCTTTGGACACCTCCTGGTGTCGAAAGGTTTGAAAGATTTGTAAGTATGTATTAACTTCCAGCAGTGGATGGTAAATTCAGGATATTATTACTTGCTCAATTATAAGTATAAAGAAAACACACAAAAAAAGGTTCATTAATGATGTTTCCTAGCCAATGCTGAAACAGAACTCTATGATCTGTTTTTCTTTTTTAAAATTTTGGAGCATTGGGTTTGTCATTATTCAAGTATGTTTAACAAGAAAAAATGTCCACAGCATATTTTCTGCAGACCTCGAAAAACATTGTCAAAGAAAATCTGGAAAGGTTCATACACTGTTGCCAAAAAACATAGGACACATTGGCTATGCTCAAAAGTACATGATATTTGGATTTTATAGAAGACAATTCAATATCCCCTAGGATGCATAAATTGAAGAATACACTCTTTTTATAAAAAAAATGTAAAATCATTATTTATTTATTTATTAGTGTAGTTAACGGAGATATGCATTGCCATATGGTCCAATAGAAAATATATAGGCATATGTAAGGGGAGAACTGGAGCAATTCTAGTAAAATGCACTGAATACCTCTTTGGCATTCAAGTGGTTAAAGACCCCATTGAAATCTCACAATTGTGATACCGCTTCATATCTCTCTCTCTCTCTCTCTCTCTCTCTATATATATATATATATATATATATATATATATATATATACATATACTAGTTGGAGAGCCCGTTACACAGGCCACAGTGCCATTGTCACCTGGTCGTGGGGCAGTCCAGCTCTGTATCAGCCACGCCGCGGGCAGTCTCTACTGCGCATGATGCGGCATTACACACGTTTTAGTGAATTATTATATGGATATATATATCTATATATATATTATTATATATTATATAGGATATATATATATATATATATATATATATATATATATATATATACACACATATATACTCCCTAAGGATCTTTCTAAAAATCTTCAGGTTACATTACAATTTATATAAAAAAGTTCTGTGACTGCTGGATCTATATTTATATATACTCTATATATATATACACTGTATATACTCTATATATACTCTATATATACAGTACTGTGAAAAAGTTTTAGGCAGGTGTGATATAATGCTGTAAAATAAGAATTCTGATTCAATATCATCCAGTCTGTCTGGGATTACATGAAGAGAGAGAAGCAACTGAGGCTGCCTAAACCCACAGAAGAACAGTGGTTAGTCCTCCAAGATGTGTGGAACAACCTTTCTGCTGAGTTCCTTTTAAAACTCTGTACAAGTGTATCTAGAAGATCTGATACTGTTTTTATTCTGTTCATTCACTATGCATTTTGTTAATTGATAAACTATTAAAATGTCTGTTTTTTAGATTTTTATTAACAAAAGCAGCCTCATTGTACATACATGAAGGAATTTGACAAAAGGGAACCATCACAGTCAATGTAACCATCATTAGATACAGGGTAGTGAATAGACAGGAGATAAACACCACAAGGCAACCCCCTTCGTTTTTAATTTTTAACTTAACTAACTGGCAAGAACACCCCTAAAAAACAAAAGAAAGAAAAAAACCCTCTTCTCCCCTGCCCACAGGGGGATTGCCGTCGCCCACTGTTATGGACACAGGTAGGTTGCAGCAAAATTTGCAGCAAAACTGTGTCCATTATATGGTTATGTTCCCCTTTCCTAATCACACTTAGTTTTTAGAACCATTTTTTGTTTTTACAGGCCTTCACCATTTTCCCTTGCCTCTTTCACACTTGTCTGTTTGGGCAGAAAAGATGACCAGCTCTATTTTGTCTCCCTTGTATTCTAGGAGGGGGGGTGTCAATCAGGTAAAGTGGGCTGGTGATGGGCAGGGCTTGCAAACAATAAAAGAGGTGTGCAGTGAGCCCTTGAGGAGACAGTCTTGGAGGGAAGCAGTTGGAAAAATGGAGCCAGGGAGCGATGGATGGGGGTCCAGCCAGGCCATGTAGGCACAAGAACTGTTCCAGAGGAGAGCCTTACCCAGACCTCCAGCATGACTTTATCCGGTTCCCAGGCCTGCTTTTCCTGCCTCCTGTCCCAGGATTGTTTTATTGTTTCTTTTATACAATATTTCTACGAAAAATACCCCAAGTAACCAAAGTATAGTGCTTTCTACTATAATTGTTGTATTATGTGTCTTATTTGCACTGCAGTAAGTAATTGTCTAGTTAATATTATTAGGTGTTTAGCTAGAAAATATTTGATAATATACAGTGTATTGTTAAGAGTAATGTTTGTTATTAAATATTATTGCTTATTGTTACTACTGGGGTGTTATTGTGTTTATTGTGGTATTGGTCATTAGAACAAACTTCTCTGGGTATATCCTATAATTAATGGGTTGGCTGTTTGGGTGTTTGCAAATGCATATTGCTTCCAATAATTGTGTTGGTGTCTGTGTAGTGTGAGCATTTTGCTAGGCCCTAACTCTGTGTCTTTGTTCTAAAACCACATGGTTTAGGACTCCATTTTGTACAAAGCACATGGTATGTGAGTTTGCAGTTTCTTCATAACTACATTCATTTTAACACAACTGTTATTGTGAAACCATTTGCGCCAAATTAATTCACCCAAAGCCACGAACTGAAACACCCACTGCACCCCCAACACCTGCCCACGCCAACATGCATTCAAGATAGACACAAGCCCCCCAAAAAGGCAAGGAGTGTTCAAAATATTGCATCCATGCTCCCCAAATACCAAGGAGCTTGTGTGGGCCTCGCCGATGAGAAAACACCAAGCAATAGTGAGCTACATTCTGATTAACAAGGTTAATCCGATGGTCATGAGACAGCAGGACATCGGACATCCAGGCCATTGTGACCACCTTACGTGCCATGACCATGGCCTCCTGCAGGAGAGACTTAAAAGGCCTCAAGTCAAGATTGTCAGGGAAGATGGAAAGTTGGAATTCCAGTGTGGTATGCCAAGGAATTTCAGAAAATAACACAATGCAGGAGCACAGTCCCAAGTAAAGATGTAACAGCCATTAGACGTAAGTCTAGCAAGACAAATTAAATGAAAGCATAAGAACAGCCCCTCCTATACCCAACTCCCCTATACCCGGTTCAGGGATCGCATTCAAAGGTGGGAACCCCAGATGAGATTGGCACATCCAGGAATTCTGAAAAGATAACACAATGCCAGAATGCAGTACCGAACAGAGGCACAGCAGCAACATGCATTAGCATCACATCAAAACAGGAGAAGCCCCCCGTTACTCCTCCCTATCCAACCAGGAACCACATACAACAGTGGGGGTACCAGGCAAGGGTGGCATGCCCATGAACCCCAAGAAGGGTATAACGTACCCCCCACAAGAGACCCCCACAATGTCTGGCAGTAATTCACATCAGGACCAATATCCACCGCAGACTGAGAACCTAAAGGGCTCAGACAACATCAAGTCCCAGAGGAGCGTGACCCACTGAGCAGAACAGGATAGTGTCACCATATGCAAAGGAGGTCTCGTCCCCCCCGAGGGCCAGACAATGCCAGAAGACAAGTCGTCCAAGGTCAGTCACCACTGCAAACAGCTATGGGTCAAGGGACACCAAATGAGCAAGATATTCTGCCACTGGAATGGAAGTGGCAATAGAGGACTAGAGTCCTTCCAACCAGGCCATCGCCACCGAGGTGAACAAATGAGCACAGTGTCCATAGGTGACCCTCAGACGTGCCAGGTACAGCACAGCGTAGCATAACGAATGTTTCTATCCCTTAAACATTGCTTGACATGTTGAAATTTCCATCGCTGCTTCTGTGCATCTGGTGAAAAATTGAGGAAAATGGAAATCCTGTGGGTCTCATAGGTCACGGGGCCCTTCAGTCTGATGAGGCTTAATATCATATCTCGATCTTTGAAATTTAGTACCTTGGCAATCATTAGGTGACCCATAGCAGGAACCCTGTGAGCTCTCTCCATAACAAAGTATGTAGATAATTCTTCCTCTCAAATTTTTGACTTAATCCAAGTTACGAGAAATTACCCAGGTGATCTGCCCTCACACCGCTCCGGCAGACCCACAATGTGAATCTTGGAGAGTTGCACATTATTCTCCAGATCATCTGCCTTGCGGGAGAGGACCTGTACCTGAGACTGCAAAATCCGCACAGCTTCCTGGACTGGGTGCAGTGTATTCTTCACCACCAAGACTCGTCCCTGTACATCTGAGATGCTCTCCCTCAGTGTCTGCTGGTCTGCTCTCAGGAGATACAGATTAACCTGGATTGTGTCAATCTCAATGGTTAAGATGGCTTGACAATTAACAATAGCAGACATGAGTTCCTGAAAGTGAGATCCTGCAGTATCCTCAGAGCACTGTGCTGGTGATGCCATTTTGGGGCTGAGGTGCCCTCCATAAGCGTCTTAACTTCACCCTCAGCCACCTGACATCTGACATATTTACCTAATCTTGATTTGTAATTGCTGGAATTCTTGACCATAGTTAGAATGGTGCACAGAAGCAGAAGACCACACTCCAGAAAGGTCAGTGGAGGGAAGACCACTGGTGAATATGAAAACAACTTCAAAAAACATGATAGCAGTGGGCAGTTGGCTCCAAACTACAATTCACAACATATGATACATCAGGGGATCAGATGACGCAGAACAGGACACCCATCTTGCAGGAGAGCATGTAGTGAGGAGACAAGGAGGGCAGCAATGTGATCTGAGAGTTCAGACAAGGGGGACGGCAGAGGACCACAGCTGGTCTACATAGGGATGAGCAGGGCACTTCAGGGCAGTATCAAATACAAGATAGCCCATTGAGAGGGGGAAAGGGGCACTGGGGAGACAAAATAAAAAACAAGGAGGCTGCACTAATAAAGTCTGATAGATAAAGTCTAAATAGATCCAGAGGTGGACAGCACAGTCAGTAAAGTAGAGGACCACACAGTAGCCATATGAAGGCCCAAGAGGTGACCAAGACAGAAAGATGGCCCCTATTGATATAAGTGCAGAATGACCTACTGGAAGGGAGGGGTACTGGGCTAAAAATAATAAAAAGGGATGGAGATCTAAGGGGGACGAGACAGACTATATGACAAGTGCTTTTCAGCTGAGTAGCTCCAGTTTTAGGCCCAGTATATATGAAGATGGTGCTCACAGCAGTGCCCTAGATCAGCCTGTAGTCCTCCACCACCACTCTTCTCCAGCAGTAGTTTTTGGGATAGGGCTCCGTATACTATTCCCTTCCTATCTCCTTCTGATTTTCTTGCAGTCAAGATGCTGCAGGTGCTGCCAGGAAGGAATTAGGTCTGCCAATTGCCTCCATTCCAGCAGCAAAACTGGCAGTTGAGGTCACAACTGTGTGGCCCAGGTCCCCATCGGGTCGAGTGTCAAACACCAGGATTTCAGGTGTTTAATTACCGTCTGAGTCACCGAGCAGAAACACACTATTTGGGAAAAAAGGAATCCCAGAATAGAATCCATTGGGTAGTGTGCCTCATTAATGGATTCTAGTTCTGGGATTCCTTTTTTCCCAAATAGTGTGTTTCTGATTGTTTTTTTCCTGAGAGCACCTAACTATTTAGTTATTATTGCCTCATTATATTTGTCTATAGTAGCTTGTGCTGATCTATTGTCTTGTGTGCAGGAGTCACCGAGCAAGCAGCAGCCGATTCAGGGCATCAGAAATACACAAAAGAAAAAAACTAGCAATGTTCCTATAGACAGTGTACAATCAAATATCCAAGTCCCATATAAAAGTCTTTATAAGTATGTAACATACATCAGCAACTCCAAAGACGTGCAGCTCTGTCCTTGGTGTCCTCAGCAACACTGTTCACTATCTGAGTTCAAGGAAGAGAGGAAAAAGACAGGAGCAAGCCTCTAAGAGTAGTCTTCTGATAAAGCAGGATTCATATATAGAGTGAATGTACTCACAAGATAATTTCTTGTAAGTAGAGCCCGTAAGTGTAAAGATCATCAGCCGGCGACGTCAACTTGAGGATGAAAGTAACCCAAGGAGGTCTCTCCATTCATACAGTGTCTTGATCTTGAGCCAAAGATATACCTGGTAGACTGTGTATTCCTGCGGGGAAGCAAAGTGCTTTCTCTAAGAGTAACTCTGTATCAAGTAGCAGATGGTTTATCACCCCTCCAATGGATGCTACTCACCGGATAATCTATCAGTAGCTCTCTTTGATCAAAAGAGGCTTAAAACACTGATAATTCAGACAGGATAGAAATGTAACAGTTTATTACTTAATATCCCTATGAGTTTCGTGAACAACATGCTCACTTTGTCAGGGGATCCCCTGACATGCAGGCACATCCAGAAAGGAAGCAACGTTCTGAATCACCATCTTGTTGAACTTTCAGTGCTTAGCTCTTCCAGATACAAAAAGGTGTGCAAAGTATTGCAAAGCACTGCATTACACAACTCTCTATCAGTGAGCATAAATGAGTGTGTGTGAGTGTGTGAGAGCATGTGAAAGTGTATGTGAGCAACTGCATATGTGAGCAAGATCGTGTTTTGCGTATATCGGTTTGAGTATAGCGTTTTGCATATAGTGTAGTTTGAGTATTGCACATATACTTTTATGCATAGTGTATAGAATTTTGTGTGTAGTGTTTTGCTTACTGCGTATAGAATTTTGAGTATAGTGTATAGCATTTTGAGTAGTGTTTTGCACATAACATTTTGCTACAGAGCATTTTGTACAGAGCATTGCATATAGTGTATTGCATATTGTGTATAGTATAGAGTATTGCATTGTATGTATAGCGTACATCATTTTGCGTATTGTGCGTTGTGGACATCATTTGTGTTTGGCGTATAGCATTTTTTTGCGTATTGCGTTTTACATATTGCATTGTGCATATTGCATTGTGTGTTGATTGCCTATTGTGTGTATATTGTGTGTTTTGTGTGTGTTTATTGTGAATATTGTGTCTGTATGGATTATGTTTGTGTGTGTGTATTGTCTACATTATGTGTGTGTGTATGCATTGTGTCTGTGTGTATTGTATTTATTATGTTTTGCATGTATTGTAAGTATTGTGTGTGTGTTTATATTGTGTTTGTGTGTATGTATACTGTGTGTGGCATGTTGTTGTTTATGTGTATAGGTTGCATGTGTGTGTGTATAGAAAGCCACGCAATTCCTTGCAGAGACTTTCACAGGAGTGGTCAGGGGGGCTTCACTGCCCCGAGAATGGACCTATGGGAGCGCCAGTATAGAGGAGCATTGAATAACTCCTCCTTACTTCTTTGACATATATAGATTTATATAACATGATTAATATCTTGACTGTTAGAGAGGTCCCCAATTAATTACTTTAGAATTCTTTGGAGACCTGGCTAGTATTCAGTGGGCTAACCTTTCCAGTATCATAGATTTTGTCAAATCATTCCAAAAAATTATTCTGTATTTTTTTCCATGTCTTATATTGAAAACATTGTGCTTCACAGCTGCAAAATCTTTCATGCTAATGATTTCATTCAAAAGTACTTTGTAATTTATCTTATGCTCTGCTCTAAGGAACTGTTATTATTTTAATCATAACATATGTTAAAAGGTCAAAGCTTTCTGAGATTTGGCATTCCCACCTTCTAGTATTTGATTCCTAAAAACAAACATTTCAGATACTGTACTTATAGCAGTATGGAGCAACTGATCTGTAATAACTGGGACCACACAATAACATGTGCAGATTAAATAACAATTTAAGCAGCACGAGTTTCAAAATCCTGGACAATCCTTTATTAAAAGACTGTTGAGGCAATGTGGACATTTTTCTTTTAATAGTTTTGATAGAAGTTAATACAATTTGTAAGTGTCTAGAAGATTAAACACCTGGCATTTGGCAACTATTAGCAATGATCACATTGTTTAAACAGCCAATGATTCCAGAGGTGCTGTTTTCTTGACACCATACTGCTGATTTGATTCAGGATAAAAGAAAATGTTCCAAAACTTCAAAAGCCCTATGAAAGCCACCAAAGAAGCAGGTTACAAAATAGCAGGCTAAAAAACTGTCACTTATTCAAAATAATTGGGATGAAGACCTGTGCAGTCGATGTGAAACGCTAAAGAATATAAAATGTGTAATCTGGAATTTGAAATAATAAAATTGTGTTAACAATTATATTGTACTTAAATAATTAAAAACATTTTATCTAGTTGGAAATTCAATGTTTTTTTTTTTTTTTTGCCTTTTCTAGATCAACAGAGGTTAATAGGCACGGCTAGACTTGATGGACATATGTGTTTTTTCAGCCACATAAACTATGTTACTATGTTAATCCTTTGAGTGTCAATTTGGTGATCAACTCACTGACTTTATTCTTAAACCTTTACTCCCAGCCTCTAATTGGCAAGAATTTTTCTAAACTGTGATTCGCTGAATACCTTTCAACCTCCCTTTAGGTTGTTCATTCGGCATTAACAGATTTATTTGGTTATTCTTAATTTTCCTGCAATAAAAACAGGGCTTATTTTTAGAAAGCCTGTTTTCATTCATAGGTTTCAGGCTTAACGTATATATAGTTTTATTTAGTATTTTTATTTTATTTTATGGACACTATTTGCTTAAATCATAAACTACCAGGGCCTATGACCCCAAGCTATAGGTTGGTGAAGTTGATGGGTATATTAAGGGAGTGTTACAGTTTCAGCTTATCTTGTTTACAGCAGCATCTACAGACACGAGGCTTCTAGCATGCAGCAGGCCTCTGTTTTATCTGTTTGTTTCCTGTAGTCTCCTCCTACCTTCTTCCTACTTCCTCCCTCTGAGCTGCTCCTCCTACTTCCTGTGGAGGGGTTTAAAAGGCAGACTGAGTCTTGACTCAGTCGCCCTTGTGTCGTTGTTATTAGGTGAAGTACTTGGGCTCTGTGTGTGACCTGGCTATCTACGGAAACCCGCACTGTGTATGACCTGGCTATTTACGAGAACCCTCTCTGTGTATGACCCAGCTAAGTACGAGAACCCTCTCTGTGTATGACCAAGTGATCACGAGTATCCCTTACTGTGATCAATTTGTGCTATTGGCTTAAGACAGACCACTGTTGTGGACAGGGTCTGATTGGTGACTGCAGGTGTGAGTCACAGGGTCTCAATATAGTGACTGCAGGCGTGAGTCACAGGGTCTGGTGTAGTGACGGCAGGCGTGAGTCACAGGGTCTCGTGTGGTGGCTGCAGACATGAGCCACAGGGTCTTTATATGTGACTGCAGGAGTGAGTCACAGGGGTCCGATATAGTGACTGCAGGCAGAGTCACAGGGTCTCTTAGCAGTGACTGCAGGCGTGGGTCACCGGGTTGCTGCAAAGGTGTGGTGTTGCTGGTTTGACTGATTGCAGACGTGGGTCAGTTCTCCAGTCCAACAGTCCTTGTGTTCCTGTTCGTTGGATCAAGATTGCTGAGCCAGTGTTCACAGTGGTCGTCTGTTCCAGTGTTCCAGTCGACGGATCAAGAGTTGGCGTTCCTGTATCCTACTGAGACTAACAGGGGCTTCGGCCCAGCCTCTCGCATTGTGGTCTAGCAAAAGGCCTACTATTTCTGGTAGTAGTGTCTCCATCATGAACATGACTGACTGAGGACAACATTGTAATATGTCTGGAAAAGGCTGTGGTGAATAAAGCATATGGACCTGATGGCATACACCCAAGGGTGCTTAAAGAACTTATGGCACGATGCAGGAAATGTGAAATCGCTATTTCCAGTGTGAAAACCACTAGGGAATAGGTTTGCGCATGATTTTGTTGAATTGCACATGAAAATTCAAGATTAACGAACGGCTGCATATATTTATTTTTTGTGGGCATGGCTAAGATTAACAAATCTACGTGAGTGGAATAGTGAATGTGCCTAATGCAGGAATTGCTATTGCGAATGAATTTATGCGTCTGTGTACTGTTGGCGTAAAATGGAATTGTTTATTCGCAATTCAAGAAGCGTTCGGTATTTAGCTTCCTGGATTAGAACATGCGCAAAATCTATCTGTGCACAAAAATGCCTTTATCCAATGCAATCGTTTCTTGCATCGCGCCAATAGTTCAGTAATAACAACAACCCTTATACTTAATAATGTATTGATTTGCTATCATCAGGCATAGAATCCTGTGACTGGAGGAAAGCAGATGTAGTACCATTATTCAAAAAGGGAGCAAGATTTAAACTATGAAATTATAGACCTGATAGCTTGACTTCTGTAGTGGATAAGATACTAGAAGTGGTATTAGCGAAGGATGGGTAAAAGGTCCAGTCATGTTTCCATGAAAAAATTCGCAAAAAACATGTGGTTGTTTGCTTTTTTGTGGGAAAATCCACTTTAAATAAAGTGATTAAAATCTTTGCTCTTTGAGACTGCTTTTCAAGTGATTGCATGCAAGAGAAGAGTTAGAAGGAATCTGGTTAAGTACATGAAAGTATGTTTGGTGTTTTATTGGTGTTTTATTTAGGTTTGAAAAAAACAAATTTCATTTTGTGTGGGTATTGCAATAATTTAAAAAACTGTTTACTGGGTTTTTCTCTGGCTTGTGTGATTAGGGGTGATTGCTAAGGGAAGTCACCTGGGTGCAGTGTAACTATAAGTACAGTCCATAAGCTCATTGGAGCTGGCTCTTTGAGACTGCTTTTCAAGTGACTACATACAAGTAAAGGGTTAGAAGGAATCTGGAGTTAGAATCAAGGGATTTATTGCATTCACATTTAAAGTTGGTTACTTACATTAGAGTGAGCATTACAGGACAATATAAAGCTATTTGAATTGTAAAACCAAGCATGAGTGATAGCAGGTTAGACAATCTCACGCAGTGCACATCTTGTCACGTGTTTGAACACTTGGAGCAATCATTCCAGGGGTCATACCGCTGTGCCAAGTGTGAACATATTTTCTTTTTAGAGTCTAAGATATTGGATTTTCAAAGAAATATTGCAACATTGCGGGACACTGGAAACCTGGAAAGGAGTTTAGAACTCACACAGCACATAGTATGTGGGGCTAGTGGTGAAGAGGGTGGAGCTGTAGATGAGGAGCAACAGGTAGGCAGCTGGGTAACAGTAAGGAGGAGAGGTAGTGGGCAGAGGAAGAGGAAGGCAGTTCTGAGTTGACTCAGTCCAACAGATTTGTAAGATTTTGTGAAGATGTTTATGAGGATAGCTCAGAATTAGCAACAATGGAGAGGGCTAATTCCTCTAGCAGCCAGGGGAACAGTCCTCCTTCCAGGCTAGATGGGATGCAGAGTAGGCAGAAAACAAGGCAGGTGGTGGTAATAGGAGACTCTATTATTAGGAGGGTAGATAAGGTAATCTGCCACCAGGAACATGAATGTCGAACAGTATGTTGTCTCCCAGGTGGTTGGGTTCGGTATATTGTGAACAGTGCTGACAGATTATTGGGAGGGACTGGAAGCAATCCATCTGTCTTGGTACATATTGGTACCAATGACAAAGTAGGAGGAAGATGGAGGTCCCTAAAGAATGATTTCAGGGATTTAGGTTGCAAGTTCAAGGCAAGGACCTCTAAGGTAGTGTTTTCTGAAATACTACCTGTGCCATGCGCCAGTGCAGGTAGGCAGAGGGAGCTCAGGGAGCTTAATGCATGGCTCAAGCAATGGTGTAGGAAGGAGGGTTTTGTGTTTTTAGAGCACTGAGCTGACTTTGCTCTTGGGTACAATCTATATGGAAGTGATAGATTGCATCTAAATGGTAGAGGAGCCTCTGTGCTAGGGGAAAGAATGCTAAGAAGCTTGGAGGAGCTTTTAAACTAAGAAAGGGGGGGAGGGCTTAGATAGCAAAAATGGGTAGATAGAGCAGATAGGACTCGGCTCCAAGTAAATGATCAGGAGGGTGGAGTAAGGGTGGGGATAAATGTAGTAAATAGGGAGGAACTCATAGTAAATGAAGATGTAGAGAAAAAGGCATGTAGGGAGTAATATATGTAAAGACTTCAAAATTAATTGTATGCTAGCAAATGCAAGAAGTATGGTAGATAAAATGAGAGAACTAGAATTGCTGGTGGTTAATGAACAATTGGACATAACTGGTATAACAGAACCATGGTGGAATGATGCACATGACTGGGCTGTAAATATGGAGGGCTATTCCCTGTTTATAAGAGACAGGATTAATAGAAAAGGGAGAGGTGTGTGCTTATATTTGAAACCAGAGCTAAATCCAGTTTTGAGGGGTGATATTAGTGAGGAAACTGGCCAAATTGTGGAGTCCTTATGGGTAGAAATTGAGAGTAAATCTGGTTTAAAAGGTAAAAAAAGGTGTTAGTGGGTATATGCTACAAACCGCCAAATATTGATAACAATGTTGAGGCCCAGCTGATATTGCAAATGAGGAAAGCTGCCCAGTTTGGGCACACTATAATTATAGCAGATTTTAATTATCCAGATATCAACTGGAAAAATGGGACCTGTCAGAGTGCTAAAGGAAGCAGGTTTGTGAGCATGCTTCGAGAAAACTAAGTCACAAATGGTGGAAGTGCCGACAAGAAATAACAATGTATTGGACCTAGTGATAATGAATAATGCAGAAATGGTATCCAATATTAAGGTAAGAGAACATTTGGGAATCAATGATCACAACGTGGTTACATTTGAGATTAGTCTGGCAAAGTAAAACTGTATAGGTTCAACCAAAACTCTTAATTTTAAAAAAAACCTACCTTAAAATTGTTAAGGGCTTCAATGAAACACATAGACAGGGATACTTTATTTAAAGGCAAAAATAAAGAGGAAAAATGGTCAGAATTCAAATTTAGGTTGCAGAAATGTACCCAATAGTATATACCAATGGGGAACAAATGCAAAAGAAGTAAGTCACAGCCAATGTGTTTAACTGCACATGTAAAGAAAGAAATAACAAGGAAAAAAAAGCATTCCAATTATTTGAGTCTGAAGGAACTGAACAATCTTTCTTAAAATACAGGGACTGCAACAAAGATTACAAAAAGGCAATTAGGGTAGCAAAAATAGTTAATGAAACTCGAATTGCAAGGGAAAGCAAAACTAATCCAAAAAAGTTTTTCAAATATATAAATAGCAAAAAACTTAAGAGTGCATTGGACCTTTCAAAAATAAGATGGGTGAGTTGATTAGTGAGGATAAGGAAAAGGCCAATGTTTTAAACACCTTCTTTGCATCAGTATATACAAGGGAGCAAGGAATGGTAGAAGAGCCTCAACAAGTAACAAATAAAACAATACAGTTATTAGATATTGTGTTAACTCAAGAAGATGTTATGGGAAGATTGAACAAAATTAAGACTGACAACGCACTAGGTCCTGATGGTATACATCCAAGGTTTCTTCAGGAAATTAGTGCAGTGTTAGCAAAACCCCTATATTTACTCTTTAAAGATTCTCTCACCACAGGCTCAGTGCCACAGGATTGGCAAAGAGCCAACGTAGTGCCTCTATTTAAGAAGGGAACTAAAATAGAACCTGGGAATTATAGATCTGTGAGTTTGACCTCTGTAGTGGGAAAACTGCTAGAAGGGATAATAAGGGACTATATTCAGGATTGCAACATAAAAAATAAGATCATTAGCATGAATCAACATGGTTTTATGGAGAATAGATCATGGCAAACTAATATTGTCAGCTTCAATGAGGAAGTAAGCAGCAACCTTGATGATGGCAAGGCAGTTGATGTAGTATTTGTAGACTTTGCAAAGGCATTTGATACAGTGCCACACAGAAGGCTGGGGTATAAAATAAGGAAATTGGGGCTAGGAGATAACCTTTGCAATTGGATACAAAACTGGTTGAAGGATAGGGAACAGTGTGTTTGTAAATGGAACATTTTCCAGTACAGTTAAAGTGGAGAGTGGAGTACCTCAGGGTTCAGTATTAGGTCCGCTGCTTTTAACTTGTTTATAAATGACCTGGAAATAGATATAGAAAGCAAAATATTAATATTTGCAGATGACACTAAATTATGCAAGGTAATTAATTCAGAACAGGATACTTTCTCTCTACAGATGGATTTACAGACAATGTCAGATTGGGCAAATAAATGGAATATGAAGTTAAATGTGGGGAAGTGTAAAGTCATGTGTTTGGGAGGAAATAATCCTAAGGCTACTTATGAACTTAATGGAATCATTTTAGGGGACTCATTGCTAGAAAAAGACCTGCGTATCCTACAAACGTGGAAACAGTGACCAGTGTCAAACAGCAGTAGGAAAGGCAAACAAAATCCTGTCTTGCAGAAAAAGACGTATTGAAGCAAGAGTGGATAACATTATTTTGGCATTATACAAATCATTGGTAAGACCTCACCTTAAGTATGCAGTGCAATTTGGGCACCAGTTCTGAAAAAGGATATACTAGAACTAGAGAGGGCACAGCGAAGAGCAACAAAATGAATTAAGGGAATGGAGGACTTGACGTATGAGGAACGACTAGACAAACTTGCTTTATTTACTCTAGACAAAAGATGACTAAGAGGAGACCTTATCACATTGTACAAGTATATGAGAGGTCAATACAAGGATCTCTGGGGTGAGCTATTTATTCCAAGACCTGATCAGGTGATCAGGGGACACCCCTTGAGATTAGAGGAAAGGAGGTTTAGACTTCAGCAGAGGAAGGGTTTTTTTACAGTAAGGTCTGTTAAATTGTGGAATTCCTTGCCCAAGGAGGTGGTTATGGCAGATACAATGGATACATTTAAGAGAAGATTAGATACATTTCTTTCAAAAGGAAACATGCAGAGTTATACTGTTTTTTAGTAGGCAGATCAGAAAGGTCGGATAAAGACTAACTTATTTGGTAGCAGGAAAGCTATAAAATTCTCAGTCACTGGGGTATGAGGCGAAGGTTGAACTTGATGGACTTGTGTCTTTATTCAACCTAATTTACTATGTTACTATATTTTGCCTTTTCCACCCATTGCCAAAAAATGTTTCACTATTTTGTTCAATGGCTACACATTTTTCACCTCTTTACTTACATGTTTTTTGCTTTTTTGCTATAAAAAGTGCAAGCAAACTGCATGTTGTCACATGTCTTTAATGGGAAGTGGACAAGGGGCATAGTGACAGCAGCAGTACTTGTTTTCTGGTGGGATGATTTCACCTTGGGGACCCTAAGTGTCATGGTGTTTTGTTAGAGTTATGCCAGGTGTTTGATGTGAGTGCAGAAGTCCCCATTGTTCCCAGTCCTTCACTCATTTGCCCCACACACCGTGCACTTTGTAGTTGCTGATGAGAAGCACAGTCCGTTCCTGCTCTCAAGGGAAAAATTGATATTCCAAAAATATACCCGTGATTTTGTAGGATAGGCAGGTGGAGAAGCATTGTTGGCCAACTTCTTTTTTTCACATATAATAGAAGTGGTGGGGGCTAGTTATGGTGCTGTTACTGCCTAGTAAAATTCAATGTCGGACAATTTTTTTTTCATTCGTCAACTCCGCAATTTGGATCCGACCTGTTTGACTCGGACGAAAGTCGCCAACAGTTCAAATTATTCGGTGACTTTAAAATACCTTTAAAAATACAATAAAAAATGAAAATTAAATAAATGGAATCATTTCCAGGGTCTAAATGAAGATGGTGGAACAGGTTAAGGGGGGCATTTAGCCTTATGGTACTATGGATGAAATAGCTAAAGTATGGATGTAGCAATAAGGCACCTTGCCTGCCTACACAATACACATACGCAACTGGCTGCTGGCTGAAGTGTCACTCTGAAAATTATTCAAACAAATCCCTAAAATGTATTTTAATACTTTACACAAGATCAAAGGTGACTCTCCCTTGTGGACGCAATAAGGTACTAGGCCTGCCTATAGAACTGTGAGACTGCCTGATGTGTCACTCTGAAAATTATTCAAACAAATTCCTACTTATTTAGTATTTTTAATATTTAACATAGGAACACAGGTGACTCCCTTGTGGTGGTAATAAGGTACTAGGCCTGCCTGCAGAACTGAGAGACTGGCTGAATTGTCCCTCTGAAAATTATTCAAACAAATTCCTACTATTATTTTTAATATTTAACACAGAAACAAAAGTGACTTTCCCTTGCAGTGGTAATAATGTACTAGGCCTGCCTACAGAACTGTGAGACTGGCTGAAGTGTCACTTTGAAAATTATTTAGACATATTCCTACTATTATTTTTAATAATAGGTGACTTTTCCTTACGGTGGTAATAAGGCACTAGGCCTGCTTGCAGAACTATGAGACTGGCTGAAGTGTCACTCTGAAAATTATTCAAACAAATTCCTACTATTATTTTTAATATTTAACACAGAAACAAAAGTGACTTTCCCTTGCGGTGGTAATAAGGTACTAGGCCTGCCTGCAGAATTGTGAGACTGGCTGAAGTGCCACTCTGAAAATTATTCAAACAAATCCCTAATATTAATTTTAATATTTAACACAGAAACAAAAGTGACTTTCCCTTGCGGTGGTAATAAGGTACTAGGCCTGCCTGCAGAATTGTGAGACTGGCTGAAGAGTCACTCTGAAAATTATTCAAACAAATCCCTAATATTAATTTTAATATTTAACACAGAAACAAAAGTGACTTTCCCTTGCGGTGGTAATAAGGTACTAGGCCTGCCTGCAGAATTGTGAGACTGGCTGAAGTGCCACTCTGAAAATTATTCAAACAAATTCCTACTATTATTTTTAATGTTAACCACAGAAATAAAGGTGATGTTTCCTTGCGATGGTAATAAGGTACTAGGCCTGCCTACAGAACTGTGAGACTGGCTGAAGTGTCACTCTGAAAATTATTCAAATTCCTACTATTATTTTTAATGTTAACCACAGAAACAAAGGTGGCTTTCCCTTGCAGTGGTAATAAGGTACTAGGCCTGTCTGCAGAACTGTGAGACTGGCTGATGTGTCACTCTGAAAATTATTCAAACAAATTCCTAATATTTTAATTTTTTTGCACAGAAACAAATATGACTCTCCCTTGAAGTGGCAGTAAGGCACTAATGTTGGCTGCCTGACTATGCCTAATGCTAACTGCCTGCCTACACAACAAGTGGACACTCTCTATCGCCTTCTTCTCTCTCTGAGCTCCAACAACACAATGAGGAAATGCAGGCAGTCTGCCTGGGTGTCTGTGTTATTTGATCTGGTCTCTTTCGCAGTTATTCTGGTGGCCTTCCTTACGTGCTGATTGCACCACCTACACGGCAACATGCACTCTTTGTGCCTGTGCCAAGTCCCCTAGGAACCTCCCTGTTGACCTACTTCAACCAGTGCCTAATGGCGAGCGTCCCTGGTCCCATGTCTCAATTGATTTCCTGGGAGAGTTGCCAGTGTCTAAGGGACATTCATTTATTCTGATGGTGGTCGACAGATTCTCTAAGATGGCTCATTTTGTGCCTCTTCCTGGCCTTCCTTCTGCCCGGGAATTGGCTGTTGTTTTTGCCAGAGAAGTGTTTCGGTTGCATGGTGTACCCAGGGTGCTGGTATCTGACCGAGGGAGCCAATTTGTCTCCAGGTTTTGGAGGGCATTCTGTGATCAGATGGGCATACAATTATCCTTTTTGTCTGCCTACCACCTCCAGACCAATGGGGCCGCCGAGCGTGCCAATCAAGGATTGGAACAATTTCTATGCTGTTTTGTGTCCAATCATCATGACAATTGGGCCAACCTGTTGCCGTGGGCAAAGTTTGCCAGGAATTGTGTGGTTAATTCATCGTCTGGGAGCTCCCCATTTCTCATCAATTACGGGTTTCAACCATGCTTGCTCCTGGATTCATTTCAGACACAGCAAATTCCAGGTCTGGATAAGCACACAGAGCAACTCTGCTCCACTTGGGCACAGGTACAGAGAACCCTCAGTGCTTCGTTCCAGCATTATCAGCGTCACACTAATCACAGACGGCTGCCGGCGGTCTCCTTTCAGGTTGGGGACAGGATATGGCTTTACTCCAGAAACCTTAATTTGCAGGTTCCATGTAATAAATTGGCTCCTTGGTTTGTCGGTCCCTTTAAGGTTATCCACAAGATTAACCCAGTTTCTTATGCTTTGGATCTCCCAGCATCTATGCGGATTCATAATGTGTTCCATGTATCCTTGTTAAAGCCTTTAGCCGTTACACTACTACTCTAGTGGTTCCTGTTCCTGTGCAGGTGCAAGGTCAGGAAGAGTACGAAGTACAGAGTATAATTGATTCCAGGAGATTTAGAGGAAAGTTGCAGTATTTGGTTCATTGGAAGGGCTATGGCCTTGAGGAACGTTCCTGGGTTGACCAGAGTTACCTCCATGTCCCCAGACTGCTGTGCAGATTTCATGCCAAGTACCCTCAGAATCCGGCTCCCTCCTCTTGGCGGGGTCTTTGAGAGGGGGGTACTATCACGGTGCCCGTGTATTGCTGGCGACATTTTACAGCATTGTGCCTGAGTTCTTCTTATTGGCTAGTGGGATATTTCTCCACCCAGTGGTAGCCTTTAAGTACTGAGCCCTGTCATTTCTACAGGGCCCTTTCGTGGTGTTCCCATTGCTAAGAGCTTGCTGTCGTTATCGTGTGAAATCCTGTGTATGACCCGGACTGTCTGACTACTTTCTCTGATTCTGTTCCTGCTCCGTGTACAGACGTGGCCTGGCTGACGTTCCTGCTCAGTGTACCGACCCGGCCTGGCAGACATTCCAGTTCTGTGCATCGACCCGGATTGGCTTCCATTCCTGCTCATTGTGCCTCCAGCCCGGTGCACTGCCACGTCCGGTAGTCCAGTAGAGAGTATTTTCTGGGCTCTGTCTTGAGCGTGCTGACCCAGTTGGTTGCCTCGTTTATTGCATTATCGTTCCGTGACTGCGACCCATTTGTGCCTTGCTGCCTCCTTCCACCTTACCCAGGGCTGACTCAGATCTCGTTTGCTCACTATACGCTTGGCTTGTTATTGCGTTGCCACTGAGGTTGGTTTCCTGGGCTCCTCAGTTAGTCGCTACTCCTGTCAGTCGCCATCAAGCCTAAGCGTCTATTACCAGGGCTGTCCGGTGCTCACCCGGGTAGGAGCTATTCTATTGGCACACTGTATGCTGGCTTGTCACTACTCCTTACTGAGGTTTGTCTCCTGGGCACCTCAGGCGGCTCTGTCACCCGGCAGTTGCCATCAAGCCTAGCGTTGTTACACTTGTTGCCCAGTACCGTTACCTTGGGTCGCAGTCTGTGTTGATTCCTGGGCGTTCCGTTATTCATCCGGTTGCAGTACTACTAGTAGTCCGTGATCCATCCAGGGCCTCGCTTACCCTTCCTGGGCCTAGTCGCTATTGTGGCACTCATCCACAGAGAGTGTTTCTTGGGCCTCGCTATTAGGGCCTCCCAGCCTAATAGCACCAACACATCAGTGTCTCACTATTTCACACGAACTGTTCCTGACCTGTGTCAGTTTAAGTACTGCTCTCTGATAAATATACTGGACCCATGTGGGTTAATGTTATTTTGTAACCTGTCCTGTGTCAGTATTGATTGTTAACTATTGCTGGACTCACAAGGGTTACTTTATTCTGTCTGATTTCAATAAAACTGTGTTTTACCAAACTGTCTGCTTCTGAGTGTACTGAAAACCGTTACAAATAGAGACAAAGCGGGAAAGTAGCGCATGAAACAGAGAAGCTAATTGGACTAGAGACATGGAGGGAAAGTATGGAGGGAAAGTAATCGAGCGCGGGTAGTAGTCGCCTAATTTCCGAAAGTTTCGAAGACATTCAGACCAGGGCCGGTCGGATTCATAGTTTTTTTGGCGAATGACCCTTGCCTGTCAGAAGGTCCGAATGTTGCAGAATGACCCCATTTTCATGGAATTCCGAATGTTGCCGACCCGAATCGCTCAAGTCAATTACTGCCTCAGACATATCATTGGAGCTAGACGTGGCAACTGGAACCATTATCATCCATCACCCATATCACTGCTGTTTTTGATCCCTTTCCCTTGGAGCTGCCTAATCATCCTGCTGCTTAAACAACTCAGCCGCAGTAGTTAGAACAGCAGTTGCAACAGCCGCATGCTGGAACTAGGCCAGTAGGATATATATTTTTTCCCACGGCTTGTTCTTTCCCACACAAACTAGAGGCCTACAGAAACCAACTATTTGGGGGGCTTATTTCTAACAGCCGAAGTCTTACAAAGCACATATATCAACTAACTGTATCCCTTAATTTGCTGCCATAGATCTCAGTACCTCCCAAATACCAAAATGTATATACACCAAAAAACCCAGACTAAAACAGATTGCATAGAAAGTGATTTATGAACCATCAAACAGATGATCAATGATAAATAATGTGTATGGGCATACCACACATCAAAAATGGCAGGGAACTCCTACACTAATGTGCATTTGTGTTAAAACACATGTGTAGCTATGCCCCTTAAATTGTTGCTGTAGATGTTGGTATCTCACAATCAGCAAAATGTCCATTCACCAAAGAAACTTTGTTATTATTGTAATCATATGAGCATACAGTCAAACCGCTCATAGCGTGTATACAAAAAAAGGGAAAAAGAATGACAGCCTCAATTCAATATTGCGAGAGGAACAGATATGAAATTGCTAAAACATATGTACACATATAATCCATCATTCTGTAATGTATGGTCAACTAATTGTATATTGACCAACAGTGCAAAAAGAAGAGAAAATTCAGTGCATCGCTTCCTCAAAATGATCAAAAAAGTAGAGATCAGTTAGCATTGTTAATGGCTACTGAGTAAGCCAAAATCAAACCAGTGATGAAATAAATGCTGACGCTCGTTTCACCGACATGTTTAATCAAGGCTGAATGCAAGGGTTGAAAATCAAGATATTAAACAGTGAAAATCATACCCTCATGCTAATTAAGAGATAATTTAAAACTGACGTATCTCAACAAAGGAATGTTGCATGTGAATAATACATCACATACGCTGTAGCAAGCGAAAACTTCTCTCATTGCTAGGATACCTATCCAAGTCAAAGCAAAGCAAACACAATTGCAAAAAAGTTAAAATTATATTTATAAAAATGTGAACTTTGATAACATTTTAAAATAAGAAGGTGCAAGAATGTGAAGGGATTACGTTACTTAACTACAAATTAAATGTGAAAGGAAAGATTAATTAAAATAATTAAATATAGTATCATAACTACTAGACATTATTCAAGTATGAGAATGAAAAAGTGATAAGTACAATCATGAAATAAATAATGAGTGATGATCAGTGTGAATAAGTGAAATAGATGATGCATCATAAGAAAAAAATATAACAAAGAACATAATTTCAAACTTGGATAGAGACTCAAATAGCCACGACAAGTAGAATAATATCATGAAAAAGGAGGAAAAACATTCATAGGTTTACAGAAACACACCCATTTTTCATTAGGGCCAACTTCTTGAGGCATTTGTGCACACCAGACTTGGGGTAATAGGGCAAATTACCCCTCATTAGATGCGGCAGGTTGTCTTCTTTCCAAAATGGCATGGTTTGTGTACCCTTTCTTCACTTCTGTAGTTGTAATAACCATTTTTGTACAACAAGTAATGTTTGAGAAAATGTTAGAAAAATTTAAGGTTGCAATAGGGATAGTTTTGTACTTGTAACGCCCCCTGAGGTAGGTAAACTCAGACCAATGAGGTGTCATTTTTCTCCTAAGAGCACTAGCTAATGAATACAGTAGGAAATGCCATGGTTTTCACAGATTTAAGTACATTTGAAGGGGCAGAAATGTAAGAAAATGCCTTTTTTGTCATTAGCGCCACTTTCTGGAGGCATTTGTGCACATCAGGCTTGGGGTAACATGGCAAGTCACACCTCATTAGATGCGGCAGGTTGTCTTCTTTCCAAAATGGTATGGTTTGTGTACCCTTTCTTCACTTCTGTAGTTGTTATAACCATTTTTGTACAGATAAGTAATGTTTGAGAAAATGTTAGAAAAAATAGATGTTGTAGTAGGTATCATTTTGCACTTCTAGCACCCACTGAGGTAGGTAAACTCATACCAATGAGGTGTAATTTTTCTCCTAAGAGCACTAACTACTGAACACAGTAGGAAATGCCATGGTTTTCTCAGATTTCAGTACATTTGAAGGGGCAGAAATGTAAGAAAATGTCTTTTTTTCCCTATAGTGCCAGCTTCTGGAAACATTTGTGCACACCAATCTTGGGGTAAGAAGGCAAGTCACCCCTCATTAGATGCAGCAGGTTGTCTACTTTCCAGAAATATATAGTTTTATAGTTTTATATAGTTATTCCACTGTTTTAGGGTAGCTTTACCACAAAAACTCTAGAACGCGCATATTAGTTCATAAAGTTGAAAATGCCATTTTGCTCTCCTGGTGATTAGGGCTCTACGCTAGTCATGGACGTAGGTAAAACTATACAAATTTGGCATTTTTTTACTCGGAGGACTCAGGGCTTTTTCAAATAATTGAAACTTTCTCAATCAGGGTAAATGTTTTTGATACATAATACGTGATTTTAGCAAAATAAGTAAATTTTCACTTTTTTGTCATTATGACATCATAGCTTTTTGCACAATGCAAAATTCTCTTCATGTAAGGTACCACAAAAAAGCCATAAAAAACAATATATAGTTTTCCATATGTAACTTAAAATCCCCAGAGGAAATCAAGCCTAAAAAGAAGGATAGCAAAAATGCTGAAAATGTGTCTGGTCTACAGGGTACAGGAAATGGCTCAAGCACCTGGCACTGAAGGGGTGAAGCATATTTTAGCCAAACGATGCAACAAAAACCTGATTTTTGAAATAAGTGAAATGATATCTTATAATAGATATGCTATACATAGTGTTCACATTTAGGAAATGTGTATAAACCAGTGTAGGATCATCTTCTGTCTTTGTTTTGTTATTATTTGGGGACTATGGAAAGTTCTTTCATTCCCTACTGCTCTTCATATTTTGTTTACCAGGGGTTCTTTTTGTATATATTTATATTTTGGTGTTTTAGTGCTGTGAGCTTTTCTTCTTTGCTACAAAACTGCAACAAGTCTGTCTCTCTAAATTCCAGGGTTCAGACACAACTCTTCTTCTTAAATGGATTGCTTTGTTTTGTCAGCGTCCCAAACTCAAACTTCCTAGCATAACATTTTAAATTGGGTTCACAGTCATTGCACACATTAAATAAGACATCTAATTTAACTTCAAGAAGACTCTTTGTTAGATTTAATATACTGAATGAATTGATGTATGATTTAAATATGCACCTAGATATTTTAGATGAAACATAAGTAGCCTCATTTTTATTTTAAATGATATCATTTTTCTACATAATGTGTATAGAACTGATTACCTAATTGCATCAGACTCTGTGACCAATAGTATGAATAAAAAAGTTTTCCAAACTAAGCACATTCCTGCACTAAAATTTATTTAAAGGGACACTAATGTACCATAAAAATGTTTTTTTGTTTTTTAGAATAAAAAAAGAATTAATTCTGTGCTCCAAACCCCTTTTCTTTCCTACCTTTACAGTTTGAGAAATATTCAATCCTAAAACACACTTTTTAGACAGTTCCAAAGAAGTATTTCTTTTTAAATCGCGTTATTGCAGCTCTGTTGAAGAGCATCCTCGTGTCGGCTGACACAGATCTCCTACTGTCAGCTGTATTGCTAATATCAGGAAAGAGAGAACTTTAGCGGTGAATATCTCTCAAACCGTAAAGGTTTGAGAGATAGGATTTGCTGCACATAATTTATTTTTCTTTAATCTACAAAACAAAAAAATATTTTTATGAGTTGGCAAGGATATATGCTAACTATACCATCTTGTGATCTACAAAAATCCCCACACTATAAAACATTTTTGTGTTGGGAATTGTTATTCCAGGATGAAGCTACTGATCCCCATCTATTCTATGGAAAACCATCTGAGCCATACTGGAGAAATACAATTTCCTACAATCCATGCTGATTTAAATCAGGATGCTAGAGAAATCTTCAATGTGTTGCAAAAATTGTTTTGGAAACCTCTGTAGCATTCAAAGGGTTGAAGGACTACCGGTAGCTTAAATCAATGAGACGTTTTAATTGTACCTTGTGTACCCATAAATATATATATATATATATATATATATATATATATATATATATATATATATAGAAAATAAAGAAAGCACTCACAGGACTTCTTTATGGTGATGAGCAGTTGTGAAGTTTATTCCATCAACGTTTCGGCCCTATTGTGGGCCTTTGTCAAGATGCTTGACAAGGGCCCACAATAGGGCCGAAACGTTGATGGAATAAACTTCACAACTGCTCATCACCATAAAGAAGTCCTGTGAGTGCTTTCTTTGTTTTCTATATTTGGATACAAATTCATTTTTGGGATTGGCACCCAGACATAATACCACTAAGAGGAGAGTGTACAGCGAGGAAGTTTATATATATATATATATATATATATATATATATATATATATATATATATGTATAAAATAATGCAATTTTGTGTGAAACACATCAAAATGGAGTCACATCCAAGGTTTGGTTTAGGGATGGGCAAAAAGTCCCATTGTGTTTTCGTGAGAAATTCTTTAAAAACTATGTGGTTGTCCTTGAAAATGTCTCCTTTTTGCCTATACCAAAACATATTTTAATGGCTACAAATTCCCACCCGTTTACTATGTATACTTCACATTTTCTACCAAAAAAACTTAAGAATACCAGGAAGTGGAACAGAGAAATTAGCAGCTAGAAGGTTAGAGAGATAGAACAGCAATTTTCTAGTGTTATTTAGTGAAATAAATCTAGCAGAGGCTCTTTGTGTTGGCTAACACTATGAGCACCCGGAGTTTAAAAAAAGGAGGTCTTTCCAAGGAACATCACTGGAGTTACTGGCAAGTGGAACCATGATCATCATCGCCTGTCTCATATCATTGCTGTTGAGCCCATTCCCTTGAAGCTGTCTAATCATCCTCCTGCTTAGGAGGATAATTAGCAGCAATGACAGAACAGCAGTTGTAAAAGAGACAATATCATCATGCTAATATGACCTGCTGGCACTAGGCCAGTAGGGCATATTTTTTTTGTCTCAAGGCTTGTTCTCTGCAAGCCAGAGGCCTATACAAACCAAATTTTGGGGCTTGTTTCTAAGACCTACAAATCAATGTTCCATCAGGGTGTCACGGTTTATTATGACTCTCAGACACAGAGTAAGATAAAAATCAAACTTTATTAGAAAGTTTAATGGAACCCCACGGGTCAGTACATACATGTATATCAATACACAATCTGGGTGCAAACCGTAGTAGCAAGATACGGCAGTATAGGCTCTACCGGCCTTGCCAATATACCGGGCAAGGCAGCCAGTAAGATGTTACAACAGAATGTAAATAGGCTCTACCGGCCTTGCCAATACACCGGGCAAGGCAGCCAGTAAGATGGTACAACAGGATGTAATAGGCTCTACCGGCCCTGCCAATATACCGGGCAGGGCAGCCAATAAGATGTTACAATGGGATGTAAATAGGCTCTACCGGGCCCTGCCAATATACTGGGCAGGGCAGCCAGTAAGATATTACAACGGACTGTAAATAGGCTGTACCGGCCCTGCCAATATATACCGGGCAGGGCAGCCAGTAAGATGTTACAACTGGATGTAAATAGGCTCTACCGGCCCTGCCAATATACCGGGCAAGGCAGCCTGCAGAAATATGAGGATAGTGAAATAGTCCAACTGGTTCATGCAACAGAGTCTTCGACCAGTGAATGGAGTAAACCAGTACCACGTACTGGAGCAATGGAACGCCCAATCGGTACTATGCAACGGGTAGCAACCGGCAAGATGGAGAAAACTAGTACAGCGTACAGGAGCAAATGGAACGCCCAACCGGCTCTATGTAACGGAATCAGCAAATGGTCTATGGAGTAAACCTATCACGGTGCCCGTGATTGGTGCTGTTCAGTATCAGTCAATTGCTGAGTATCATGATTGGTTGTCTGTGATTAGCCTTCCTCACACAGCCTTTTTAAACCCAGGCTGAGCACTTCCAGGTTGCCCTTTCGTGGTGTTTCTGACTCCACTCTGCCTGACCCGCTTGTCAGGCTTCTGGGCCTGTTCCTGCTGTTCCTGCTGTTCCTGCTGTACTTGCTGATCCAGTGTTCCAGTGTTCCAGTGTTCCTGTATGCTAGTGTTCCGGTGTTCCAGAGTTCCAGTGTTCCTGTGTTCCAACACCTCGCGAGTTAATCTTACTGAGTTCCAGTGTTCCTGTGTTCCAGCACCTAGCGGGTTAATCTTACTGAGTTCCTTAATCTCCTGCTCCAGCCGTCGCTCTAGCGACATTGTTCTTCTCGCTGCTGATCATACTTTGTTGGTTTACTCCACTAAACCTGGTTGCGATATATATTGTTGGTCCCAGCGTGCGGACACTGGTTTACTCCACTATACCTGGTGGCAATATACATTGTTGGTCTCAGCGTGCGGACGCTGGTTTACTCCACTAAACCTGGTTGCAATATACGTTGTTGGTCTCAGCGTGCGGACGCTGGGTTACTCCACTAAACCTGGCGGCGATATACATTGTTGGTCCCAGCGTGCGGACGCTGGTTTACTCCACTAAGCCTGGTTGAGATATACATTGTTGGTCCCAGAGTGCGGACGCTGGTTTACTCCACTAAACCTGGTTGCTATATACATTGTTGGTCCCAGCGTGCGGACGCTGGTTTACTCGACTAAACTGGTTGCGAGATACATTATTGGCTCCAGCGTGTGGACGCTGGTTTGCTCCACTAAACCTGGTTGCGATATACATTGTTGGTCCCAGCGTGCGGACGCTGGTTTACTCCACTAAACCTGGTTGCGATATACATTGTTGGTTCCAGTGTGCGGTCACTGGTTTGCTCCATTAAACCTGGTGGCGCTATTACCATTAGTCCCAACGTGTGGACGTTGGTTTGCTCCTGAACATCCAGTACTGTGGTCAGTCGCTGTCCACTTCCTTGCAGTTGTCTGAGTATCCCTGGCAATAGACTCCTGCTGAGTAAGACCTCTATACTTATGCTCTATGCTGTCTTAGTCACCTGACAGCTGGTCTACTCGCTCAGGCTGCCCTGCCCGGTATTGGTGAGGCCAGTAGAAACTTGACGATACCATCCTGTAGGTTGCCTCACCCGGCATTGGCAGGGCCGGTAGAGCCTACTCCAGTACTCCTTTGGGCTGCCCTGCCCGGTATTGGTAAGGCCGGTAGAACCTTGTAATTCACCATCTTTAAGGTTGCCTTACCCGGTATTGGCAGGGCCGGTAGAGCCTACATTCAGCATTCCGTGGGGGCTGCCTTGCCCGGTATTGGTAAGGCCTGTAGAACCGGTATATGTCATCTCACGGTTGCCTTACCCGGTATAGGCAAGGCCGGTAGAGCCTGTCATTAAAACTGTCACTTGGGTTGCCTTGCCCGGTATTTAGGCAAGGCCGGTAGAACCTATTATATGTTATATTACTATTGTATTGTTATGTATGTTTACCCTACGGGGACTGCCTTTAACTTTTAATAAAGTTAAGTTATTTTACCAAACCTTAAGTCTGAGAGTCTTCAAATCCGTGACAAAACCAGTGCCGCGCACTGGAACAAATGGAAAGCCCAACCGGTACTATGCACTGGGATCAGCAACCGGTATAAGTGGAGTAAACCAGTATCAAGTACTGGATCAAATGGAATGCCCAACCGGTTCTATGCGCTGGAATCAGCAACCGGTAACATGGAGTAAACCAGTACCGCGTACTGGATCAAATGGAATGCCCAACCGGTTCTATGCAATGGGATCAGCAACCGGTATAAGTGGAGTAAACCAGCACCGCGTACTGGATCAAATGGAATGCCCAACCGGTTCTATGCGCTGGAATCAGCAACCGGTAACATGGAGTAAACCAATACCGCGTACTGGAGTAAATGGAACGCCCAACCAGTTCTATTCAATGGGATCAGAAACCGGTATAAGTGGAGTAAACCAGTACCACGTACTGGATCAAATGGAACGCCCCAACCGGTTCTATGCACTGGGATCAGCAACTGGTATAAGTAGAGTAAACCAGTACCACGTACTGGATCAAATGGAACGCCCAACCAGTTCTATGCACTGGGATCAGCAACCGGTATAAGTAGAGTAAACCAGTACCGCGTACTGGATCAAATGAAATGCCCAACCGGTTATATGCCCTGGGATCAGCAACTGGTAACATGGAGTAAACCAGTACCGTGTACTGGAGCAAATGGAACACCCAAGATGAAAATGTCGCCCAGGCGACAGGCAGCCAGACGCAGTGAATCAGGATACAGTACAGGAACAGGTTGCCCTCCAGGGCAACCACAGGAACGGCAGGACGGCCAACCGGGTCAGGAACGGAAGCTGGAACAACACCTGGACCGGAGCAGAAGCAGGATCAGGAACAACGGTCCACCGGATCTGGAATGAGGACAGGAACCAAACAGCAGCAGCTCTGACAGTGGTGAACGCTAACACTGGTAGAAGATCACAGGCCCAAGCATACATCATACAGGTGACTGCAGGTACAGAGACACCACAAAAGGACAACCAAAGGGTGACTCAGGCGGGTTTAAATAGGCAGTGCTAGGCGGGCGTTAAACAGGCGGCCAATGGGGAATACACACACCTGACTGACAGCAAGGGCGAGCAATCACGGGCACCGTGATACAGGGCTTGTGCCTATACAAAGTCTCTGTCCTCCAAATCAATGTTTCATTAGGGCTTGTGTCTATAACAAATCTAAGTCCTAGATATCAAAGTTTCATCATGGCTTCTGCCGATAAAAAGTCTAAGTCCTGTAAATCAATTTCTTCTCACGGCTTGTATTTGACTAACTTCAGTCCTGCATAGTAGACACACAAAAATATCTTTTAGCTTTCTTTAAGCCTGTTAATATGCTGTCTAGCCATGGTTTATAAAGAGAAATAAAGAAATAATTAAAATAAAAAAGAGTTGCTGAAATCCAGATTGACTGTAGCATGTGTATGGTGGTGGTGGAACTTTTTGTGAGACTTTGACAAACTGCATCCTACTCAAGAGGAGGAAAGGGATCATCATCATTTATTGCACACACTGCAGCAACCATGGCTTCAGTCAGTTTATGGACTACCACTTTACTCACACATCACGGCACTGCTCCTAATCCTTTTACCCTCCCCATACCCCATGTGTGTGTTTACTTGACAATACTCAACTTCTATGTGTATGTTTTTACTGTAAAGTACAAAATATAATTGATTTTGGTCCGCTACAAAATACTCTATCTCAAAAAGTATCAGTTTACCCCAGTCACAGCTTACCTCATGGTCCCTGTCACGTACCTACTTTTTTTTTTTTATTATAGTTCTTTTTTTCTAATAACTAACTGTCCCACCTATCCCAGTCAACAAAAAACACAGTCTCTGTTCAACTGATTCTTTCCCCAGCCTCCACCAACACAGGATGAAACTTGTATCATGGCTGCCTGTGTCTCCCCAAGTCTATGGGTGTGTGAAGGCAGCATTGAGATTTACCCCAAATACACCAAAATTTAGGGTAACTAACTGGGAAGACACGGGCAGCTGTGATCCAAGTTTCTTCTTTATCTGGCAGTTATCTCTGTGCTAGGGGAGCCTGGGGATATGTGGTGCATAGGAGACTTATACCAAATACCTCAAGGGTTTTGTGTGACTGACTGGGAAACCACAGGCAGCCATGATCTAAGTTTCTTCCTGATCTTTGTGAAGGGGAGTCCACAGGTGTGAGAAGGGAGCAAAGGAGACTTATCCAAACATTTTGTGTGACTGACTGGCAGGAATCAGGCAGAATTGATCCTGGTTTCTTCCTGATCTGTCTGTTATCTCTGTGCTAGGGGAATCGGGGGGTGTAAGAATTGAGAAAGGAGAATTATGCCAAATACCCCAACATTTTGTGTGACTGACTGGGAAGAGGCTGGCAGCTGTTATCCAAGTTTTTTCCTAATCTGGATGTTATCTCTGTGTTAGGGGAATCGGGGGAAGGTAGTTGAACAGGGAGCATGTGTTTTTGTTGACTGTAATAGGGATAGAGAGAGTTACTTAAAAAAAGAAAAACAAAATAAAAAATTAAAAGATATAAAAGAGTTTGACTGATAGTCTACTGATGTAAACTGTGACTTAGTCAGACTGATACTATGAGAGTTATACTATTTTGTAAAAAGCAAGACATGACACACACAATCAGTTTTGTTGTGTACTTCACTGTTAGATAATGCCCAGCAAACATACTTGTGGCAGGGGTAGGGTGAAAGGAATAGTAGCAGTGCATGATGGAGGGATTTGGGACTGAATGGGGATACTTTGGCTGGGTGTGGAAGTTGAGATGGGAGCAGCCACTGTTGGTGGTGGCTGTAAAGAATGATGGGGGATTGCTGCTGGCTGATGGGGGGGTCTCTGCAGACAATTTGTTCTTCTTAGTGGAGGATTTCTTATGTTCACATTTTTGAAAAGGGGTAGTAGATGTACTAGCAGCTGCAGCAGCATGGAGCTGGGACTTGTGTCACAGTTTTTTGATGAACACTCAGACCAGATTGGTAAGGTTAAAATGACTTTATTAAGATAAAGATCACACACGTAGTTAGGCCTTTGGGCCCACACAAACAGAACATAAATATATACAGGTATATACAGTAATAGCAAGCCAGTTATAGAAATGTATGCCTGGGAGGCACAGAACCCTGAGGAGAAAGGCAACACTACTGGCACAACCCAGATGCCTAGGAGGCACAGAACCCAGAGTGGCGAGGCAACACTATTGGCACAACCCAGACGCCTGGGAAGCACAGAACCCAGAGGAGCGAGGCAACACTGACCCTGGCACTGGATACCGATAGACCCAGGCAACTCTCATAAGCAAACCCTAGAATGCTAGGGGTGGATTGTAATACAGTGTAAATACATATAGGAGATATATATATATGGAGCCAACCAGTGTCCCCTCACACTGAGGATGGTAACAACGCAACGCTGGCTCTTGAGCCCAAGGCTACTGCAGAGGGGAATATGCACAACCCTACCTGGACGATTCAGGTACACAAAGGGTTAATAGGTAACTCCCAGTGTTATACTGCAAATCCCAAAGGGAGTGAGCCCAGCGCTGTAAGGGAGGTGGACACAGAGAGATCAGAGTAACACAATCAATGAACACTTTACTGGTACTTTGCGTGTGCACACCGCCAAAGGCGGTTAAGAGAGTAACTACAGCACGAATGCTTAGCCAACGGTCGACAGAGTAATAGCGCCATGCGGTGCACACCGATTAGCGTAACGGCAAAGCCACAGTAAGGATAGCTGGACCAAACGGAGGCAACCAAGCAGTAGGCTAGGTATGGATGGCAACAGAGCGTTAATAAGCTAGACACAGACTGTAATGAAATAGGTACACAGCCAGGTACAGACAGTAACGGAGCAGGTTCTCAGCCAGATAAGGTCAGCAACGAAGCGGGTTCTCAGCCAGATATAGTCAGCAATGGAGCGGGTTCTCAGCCAGATAGGTCAGCAACAGAGCAGGTTCTCAGCCAGAAACGGTCAGTAATGGAAGCGGGTCCTCAGTCAAATACGGTCAGCAGTGGAGCGGGTTCTCAGCCAGATACAGTCAGCAATGGAGCAGCAGTAGTACAGTAAACTCAGGAACGTCGTCAGGCAGGCCAGATCAGCAATAACGGAGCAAAAGTCAGGAACTAGTACACCACAAAAGGGCACCATAGTGTAGACAAGACAGAGGTTATAAAGGCTATCACTGGGTGGAGACAAAGATACTTGGCCAATCAGAATGAGATATGGAAATAGAAGAATCAGAATATTGCCGCCTGCAGCTAGGAGCACGGGCACCGTGATAGCATGCCTATGATTTATATGCTTAATCAATGCAGATGTGCCATGGTGGGATCCCTGCATTCCCCTCTTTACCATTTGATCACACAGGGTGCATAAAGCATTTGTAGTTTCCTGTACTGTTCCAGACCCCAAGGAGAAATCTTCCCATACCCAGGACATCAGTATTCTGACAGAATTGTTGTCTCCAGTTGTTGTCTGCTTTCTGAATCCTCACTCCCTTGTCTATTCACTCTCTGTGCCTCTCCATGATCATTTGCTAAAGAAAGATTTAGAGTGCACTGACTGATTCTGGGGAATCAGCAGTACTACTATCTCGGTTGCTTGGTGACAAGGGTGGTGCATCTGGTGTCACCATTATTCTTGGTGCAGGTAGCAGTGCTGCTGCTGGTGGTGGCAGTAGCAGTGGCACATAGCTAACAATTGATGCCTCCCCTTCCATCTTGGCAATTGAGAAAGCACCCTGATTTAGGCGTGGCCTTCTACAGTTCTTCCCCATCCCCTCTAAGTCTTTCTGGTAGACAATGAGCATGTTTCTTACTATAAACAAAAATAATATTATAAAGAAAAATAAGTAATATAAAAAGTGTTTATAAAAAAAGGAAAGTGAAAAAAATATAAAAAAATAAACACATCAATCACACTACACATGTCACTGACCCTTGCTGACCTGTGACTAATGGAAAATTTTAATTACCCTCACTAACTGAATTTAAATTACCTTCACTGCCCTAATACTGACTTACTATTTGAATGACCCTCCCTCACTGCCCTAACACAATGTGAATGTCTCTCACTACCCTAACACTAAATCTCACTTGACTGACCACTAACCTAACACTTTGCACACTAGAGAAATCATTATTTTTCATCAGCTCTCTCCACATCTATTCCTCTCTCACTACTAACAAAATCCACACCGAAGTAGAGGAAATTATTGGCTTATATAGTAGAGGCCAGAGGCAAATTAAGAGGTGTTTTTCTATGAGGGGATTCCCAACTAAATAAATCAATAGTATAGGATGGAAGAAAATTCAAAGTTGCTGGAAATTTCTATAGTGAACACCATCTCAAGGATGAAGAGGGTGGGTTTGGTACTGATTTCTTTTCTCTTTTTATATTGCTGGAAATTTAAGCCTGAAACAAACTATAGGGCAGAAGTTTGGCAGCAAAAGTTTTGTGAGAATTTTCCATGAGAAAAGTGCAAAATTGTATATTTCTTGTGAAATTTCCCACAGAAAAAAATGGGACATTTTGCCAGTCCTTACTGGTAAATGATACACACAAACACTGTATAACTCCTAGCTGTATATCTCATTAGCAAATGTTCTCAGATTGAGACATATGTATGAATTTGGCTTTACTACTTTATGGCCTGCCACTGCAAATTTTAACAACAAATCTTAAACATACCACTATGGGCCATATGTTCAAAGAAGTAGTGAAATAGCTTTTGTCATTTGTAACGACTTCAAAGTAAAGTGTTGTTGGGATCATTAATATTTTCAGAGAGTGTCAGTTGTGATCGAAAATATGTTGTTTGTCCTGACTGAAATTGTCGTATGTAATGACAAAAAATGTCTTAACTAACAACAAAAATGTCTTTAAAAATGTCTTAACTAATGACAAAAATGTCTTAACTAAAGACAAAAATTCTCACATTCAGAACACATTTCCTCCACTTTTTCTTAACGTACAAATTTTGTCTGTTGAAAGACATTTTTTGTTGTTAGTTACAACAAATTTTCATTTCCTCTATGTGACACTGGAGAATAGTTTAGCTACGCCCTTGCCCCGCCCCTTTGCCCGTCAATTCTGGAGTTGTGTCGTATGCAACGGACATTACTAGTTTTTTGTCGTATACTCATATATAGAAAATATGTCGTTCATGCATACAATTACTTATTTTTGTCTTTCATACGACAATTTTTTTTCGTTATCCCTTTGAACATACGTCCCTAAGAATGTTTTTACATGTTCCCCATTCCCCACCACAATACTGCATTTTTAAAGTATCTTTTTATCTATGAGGTATTGTCCAATTAAATTATTGGAGAAAGAATAAAGTTGGTTACTGTATACTAAACAGTCATGTCAGGTTACTATAGCGTTTAACCCCATGAGTACTAATGGAGTATACAACTCATTATGGAGCAATTTGTTTTGTGCTCCTCTTCAACTCAAAGTGTTAAATCCTTCCAGATAGTGTGTAATTTTTTATTCAAATATATTACAGCTCAAATTAGTATTTTTGGGTTCACACCAGCCATTCAGAGTTAGTGTTGCTGGTACAGCATTCAGTGGAGGGCTATGCTCTGTAACAAAAGTAATTCATAGAGAGCATAGTAACAGCACCTAAAATGGTAGGCCATGGAAGTGCTGCTCCAAAAAATACAAATTTATACCATGATAACTATTGAATTAAACAGCTCACAGCAGGGAAATAAACCTTATTTTAATAGGCAAAAAAATACATACACAATATATTTACCATATCGGTTAAATTCCTGTATTCAATATAAAAATCACTAGAGTTGCTGCATGCATGAACGTTTGTCATCAATGTGTAGTCTCCATTATTAGGGCTTGCATACCATAGAAATATATGCCGATACAGGGTCCAGAGCCTAAAATCACCTAGCTTTTTTCCATAAAAAGGTCAATGTTACATTAAAATATTTTCTATCACTTTTCTCCTCTTGATCATAGGCCATATTGTATCAATAACAAACTTATCTCTGAATTATCTTTCAGTGATCTCTCTCCTTTCTGGCTATTAAAAAATATATTGAATCCTAGTGTGCACTCTATTATTTGATTTTGGAAAACAACATAAAGACCTATCCTTCTGTTGGTGGATAATAACATATATTTGCATATCAACTCATTTTCTTGTTTGTGCACCCACTTACAATTTCCTGAACATCTTGTTTGTTGTAACTCTTTGCATGTGATCTTCAATCAGCACCAGAAACTCTCATGTGTACCAAGGCAAGTTGCATTAACTCATATGACTCCTCCCTCTGCCTTATGTAATATAGCCTTGCACAGAAAAAAACACAAAACAACCCCTCAACCCCTTGGGTGCTAGAGAGTCTCCGACTCATTATATCACAATGTGTTGCAGACCTCTATAGCAGTGATTCTCAGAGCCTGTCCTCAGGATGCACCAACAGGTAAGGTGTTAAGAATCTCCTTAACTAATCACAGATGGAGCAATCACAATGACTGAGCCATTGATTACCCACATGTTAACAACAGCTGTGTCTTGAAAACCTATGGTTTTGGTGCCCTGAGGATTAACACTGAGAGACACAGCTCAATAGCCTTCAAGGAATTAAAGGAATAGTAATATATATTGATGTGCTTACCCTCCTAAGTAAAATATGCTTTCTCCCATTGCTGAGAGGTCTTTTATTCAAAAACTTTTGCAGCTCAAACTTGAAATTTTTTGGTGCAATATCTCAATGGCCTGACATTTTACAGTGGTGCTATTGTTACACCATCCTGTGGCAATGTATGATCAACTGACCAGAGCTGTCTATAAGATGGTGTAGCAACAGCACCATTCTAAAATATCAGGCCATTGAGATATTATACCTAAAAAAATTCAAGTTTGAGTTATAATATCTTTTGAATAAAACTACCTCTCAGAGTACCCTTGTTTTACTCAGGAGGATAAACCTAACAATGCATTTGGAGACCCCTCTAGCATCCAAAGAGGCAGCCCCTTATAATTGGCCTACTTATACAGCACCTTGATATCTCAACCAGATTTGCTACAAATAATCAGTTAGTTCCCATCATGAAAGGTAAAATTGCACAACCAGATGTATTTCTTTTTTTCTCACTTCATGAATTTCTCTTTGTTTTTTACTATTCTAAAGAGGATTATTACAAAGATTACAGTATACTTAGCAGTTGGAATAATGCCATCTGTTAACAATAGTCACATGATTGAACACTATGGCTATGTTTCTATATAGTATTTCTTTTGAAGTACTTAAAAAAGTATTCAAAAATTATCAAGCAAATGTCAAGTAGTTAAGAAAAAATGAAGAGAAGTGTAACATTTCAACAGTGTCGATGCCAGATTCATCCATGACACACTGCTTCTCAATGCTTTATTGATCTTTATTGATCTTTATTAATTATATCTGCAGATATGTAGTATATATCATTGCTCAAACATGACTGTATGAGCTAAGAGTTTTAAATGTATAATTTGTAATTTGTTTCACAGGAAAGAGTTTTTACACATAGGTATGTACATTTGCCTTGACCGAGAACTGTGCTGCTAGAAAATGTCACAAATCAGCTCTCACTGAAGTAAATACTGTCAACACCATAGACTTTTGTAACATCATAACTCAGCTCCTAGAAGAAATTGTGACCCTTGAACTTTGCCTGTTATTTGTAACCATAAATATGTGCTTAATCAACAGACTAACATGGTATGAGTGTTGTGAATGTACAATGAGACTGATAAATGGAGCATTTCTGGAGCAAACCAATGGCATCATGGGGTGCAAGTAAAAATCCCTCCAAGGTTCTATTTGATTTAAATTGAAAAATTGTGAATCAGTGTGTTGGAGACTCCTCTAGCTTTCAACTAATTACAAGCCCTATTTAAATCAGTGGTAATTTTTATTCATCCGCTCTGGTACAGTTGATTTAAACCAGAATTTTTCATGTTATTCCTTGTACATTAGCCTCATTGGAGGAGATGTTCAAAACTAGTATAACAAGCAATGTGTCTGTAAAAGTATCTCAAAGCAACATAACGATATGTATAAATTTTTAGCGACATTTTCATTAAGTACTAACTCCAGTTAGTCGACTTTTTGGAAAAGTGGTTCAGAAATGATCTTGTCTAAATAAGAATTGTGTCACAACATATGTATAAAGAAGTTTGATAATTATTACATCAAAAATAAAGGCAATTTTAGTGATCAACTCCTTAGTGACCGTCCGCGCACACGTGGCCGGCATTTAACGCCCGCCGAACATTTTTTTTTCCATTTTACTGAATGACTTCTGGGACATACATGAATGTTCTCTGTCCACCTGACACACCCGATCGGGACGTACATGTATGTCCTCGGGTGGTAAGGTGTTAAATCTTAACACCAGGTAGAATTGTACAATTAAAACGTATTAGGGCACTGATCCTGTCTTATCATCCCCGTTGCTTATTACCTAGATCATGTCACCTTCGCAACTGTGCTTCTTGACCCCACTATATTAGAATACTTATTGATCCAAAAAAATAAAGGGAACCCCCCCAAAAAGTGGGTCTAGTAAGGGCACATAATGATGGACTGTAACACCTAAGCAGGATTCAGTCCTGGGACCAATGCTCTTTAATTTGTTTATTAATGATCTAGAAGTGGGAATTGAAAGTAGCATCTCAATCTTTGCTGATGACACTAAACTATGTAAGGAAATACATACTGAGCTGGATGTTTTTTCCCTACAGAAGGATTTAGATAAACTAAGTGAATGGGCAGAAAAGTGGCAGATGTCATTTAATGTAGATAAATGTAAGGTTATGCATTTGGGCTGTATAAACAAATTTGCTACATATACTCTAAATGGGAAACAACTTGGGAAATCCTCATTAGAGAAAGATTTAGGAGTACTGATAGACGATAGACTTCACAGCAGTGTGCAGAGTCACTCAGCTGCTGCAAGAGCAAATAGAGTACTAGCCTGCATAAAAAGAGGTGTAGAAGCAAGGGATGCTAATATTATCCTACCTCTGTATAAATCCTTGGTCAGGCCTCATCTAGAATATGGAGTACAATTTTGGGCGCCTGTTTTTAAAAAAGACATTACTGAACTGGAAAAGGTGCAGAGACATGCAACAAAAATGATAAAGGGATTGGAGGATCTGAGTTACAAAGAGAGACTAGCCAAACTAGGTTTGTTTACATTAGAGAAGAGTTGTCTAAGGGGTGATATGATTACCATTTACAAATACATTCAAGGTCAATACAAAGAACTATCCAATGAATTATTTATGCAAAGAGCTGAGCTAAGAACAAGAGGTCATCCATTAAGACTAGAGGAAAGGCGCTTTCGACTAAAACAAAGGCAGGGATTCTTTAAAGTAAGGGCAGTAAGGCTATGGAATTCTTTGCCTCGGGATGTTGTGTTTGCAGATAATGCAACTGCATTAAAAAAAACAATGGATGCCTATCTAGCACAGAACAATATTGACAATTATGACAGATGGCTTCAAAGCAAATAGGATATTGAACCGGGGAATTATTTGAGTAACAGTTGGAGTCAGGAAGGAATAATTCCCCCCCACACACACACACACTTGGGGCTAGATTGTAAATGGCTACAGAGGGCTTTTTTGCCTTCCTCTGGATCAACAGGGGTGTTTTTGGCATGGGCTGGGCTTGATGAACGCATGTCTTTTTTCAGCCTTATCTACTGTGTTACTGTGTATTCACAGGAAGGTCAGCAATAATCAGCAGGCAAGAGCTGGTCAGGATACAGGCCAGGTCGTACGCAGAAAGGCAGCAAATATCAGCAGGCATGAGTAGTACAGGATACAGGCCACTTCATTCACAGGATACAGTCATGATACAGGCCAGATCATACACAGGAAGGTAATCAAATATTAGCAGGCAAAGCAAGATCAGTACAGGATACAGACCAGGCCATACACAGGAAGGCAATATAAATGGCAGGCAAGAGCAGGTCACAAGCATGCTGAGAGTCATACAAATTAGGGTAACACAGATACACTAGAACAGGAAGCTATGGAACACTTAGCTGGCACATAGAGCCCAGGCCATCCTGGCTTATAAATGCATAGACCTAGAAAAAAGAAGGGGTGGAGCAACCACTGGGCAGAGAGCGGCCACATTGAAAGAACATGAGGAGTAGGGGTGGACGAACGCTCTTGCCGTGTTCCCACAAGAAATCCTGCGAAAACAATGTTGTCTTTTTCGCAGGAAAATCCACTTTAAAACCAAAGATTAAAATCTTTGCATTTGCCGCTCATTGGCAAAATTCTTCGCATTTTTTCAGTGGCTAGAAAGTTTCCGCCCATTGATTTACGTGTTTTTCGCCCTTTCGCTATAAAAATGTGACTGTGCTGCTGCCACCAGTGCTGTGCCTGCTGCCAGTGCTGAACCTGCTGCCAACTGTACTGTGCCTGCTGTCAGACATGCTGCCCCTGCTTCCGACAGTGCTGTGACTGCTGCCAGTGCTGAAAATGCTGTCAACAGTGCTGTGCCTGCTGCTAGTGTTGAACCTGCTGCCACCAGTACTGTGCCTGCTGTCAGACTTGCTGCCCCTGCTACAACCACTGCTGTGCCTGCTGCTAGTGCTGAAGCTGCTGCCACCAATACTGTGCCTGCTGTCAGATATGCTTCCTCTTCTGCCACCAGTGCTGTGCCTGCTGCCAGTGCTGAACCTGTTGCCACCAGTGCTGAAGCTGCTGATAGTGTGTCTTGTAATACTCAGGAGTGAGGGAAGTAGAAGATGATGCCAAGTGTGACAGTAGGGGACCCTAAGTCATACTTGCCATCCCCAAGCAGTACCGCCAGTGCTAGTGCTACTATTACTAAGAAGGTCCAGAAGCTTGTTAGCATTAGGAGTGAAGGAGGGGTAATCAGTATCCTCATATTAATAGTGACTGTGAGGAGGAAGACTCTGGGGCTGAATTTGATGTGGTTGGTGTTAGTAGTAGTAGCAGTAATGGTGAAGCAGCCAGTGGGACTAGTGTCAGAGTAGTGGTTGGGGAAGCATTTGAGAGTATCCAGACTAGCGGTCAAGGGAGCACAAACTATTCCTCTGGCCCAGGGAGTCCCCTTCCCTTCACTGCAGTGTCCAAGTGGAACATGATCCTGAAGAGACCAGAACTGTTGGTGGATAGCAGGCGCAGAAATAATAATACCCCCACCAGGAGCACATATCAGCTGACAATGCCTGCTGCTACTGCTGCCAGCCTGCCTTCTTCATGCCACCAAGAAATGGCAAGTGTGACATTAGAGGTCCCTCTGTCACATTGCTCATCACCTCCTCCAACCAGCAGTGAGATGTCTGGAATAGAGCAACAGCAACAACAGCATGTAGGGACTAGTGGGGGTGGTGATGATGATGCTGGAGAAGCTGGGGTGGAAGAGACATTGATGACCTTTTTAGCAGAAACTAAGAAAGAATGGGAGACATGGATGAGGATGGGCATCACCACATCCACCACCAGCAGTGAGATTTTGGAATTTCTGATACTGCTGAGATCAAGGGTAGCAGGATTCTGAGGAGCAAGCTAGTGTTCCACAGACCACCGTGGACACACTGGGAATGGTGTCAACTAGTGTTGAGCGAGCACCCCGATGCTCGGGTGCTCGGGTGCTCTGACCGAGCACCGCCGGAGGCTCGAGTGCTCGGCCGAGCACCCGAGCCCCATTGACTTCAATGGGGCGACACGAGCATTACACCAGGCACCCCCTGCTCTGATGAGGGGAGGGTGCCTGGTCAATGCCCCCTTCATCTCCACAATGTCCCCCTTCATCTCCGCAATGTCCCCCTTCATCTCCGCAATGCCCCCTTCATCTCCGCAATGTCCCCCTTCCACAATGTCCCCCTTCATCTCCACACTGTCCCCCTTCATCTCCACAATGCCCCCTTCATCTCCGCAATGCCCCCTTCATCTCCGCAATGTCCCCCTTCCACAATGTCCCCCTTCATCTCCACACTGTCCCCGTTCATCTCCGCAATGCCCCCTTCATCTCCGCAATGTCCCCCTTCCACAATGTCCCCCTTCATCTCCACACTGTCCCCCTTCATCTCCGCAATGCCCCCTTCATCTCCGCAATGCCCCCGTACCTCCAGTCCCTGGTGGTCCAGCGGAGCGTCTTCAGATCTGTGCCTCCTTCGGCACAGATCCCCGCCACCCGAACATGGCGGGCGAGCACATGGCGGTACTCGACGAGTACCGCCATGTGCCGAGCAGAGCGATGCTCGAGCCGATCCGAGCATCGGCCGAGCATGCTCGCTCAACACTAGTGTCAACAAGTGATGCAGGACTAGGACAAATTACACTTTCCAGCAGCCACAATACTCCTGGTCCTAGTTGCAGTGCTGCTTCTGAGGCAGTAGCAGCAACAACAGCAACATCATCCGCAGTCACAGACAGTGAAGGGGAATGTGGAGGACAAGAAGAAAGAGGCAATTCTTCTCCATCTGTTCCCTATCCCTGTAATGTTTGGTCTCATTCATTTGCTCTCAGGATATGGTAACTTCCTTCAAAACTCCTCAAAAGTGGCCTCAAATGCTCAGTATCATCCTTTTAATGTGTTTTGAGATCAAAATAATGACCTCTTCAACAGGGAAACAAAGTATCCATGGAAAGATTGATTTAAATAGGATATATAGGTAGGTGTATATATATATAGGTATTTTTTTTGTAGTCATGCCGTCCATCTGCGCACCACAATTTCAGATATCCTTTTACAATAAACCATCTAGTTATAAGGTGAGCCACTTTGGGGACTGCTTGCTTATCCAATAGAGAGTGGAAATGTAGTATTTAAGCAAGAAGGAATTAGTAGTTGTTTCCTTTTGTCATACATTAGGGGTTGTGCACTTAAGAGTGATAAAGTGGTGATAAAGTGGAAATGACTTCTCCAGTGATATTACTTTTCCAGCTCCTATGTTATTCTATAAAGCCTATGCCTTGTGGCCTTTTTTCTTTGATAAAGCGGCAGAGCCCCAAAACTTGTGAGAGTGGGTCTAGTGTTTTATACATATATATTTATTTTTCAATAAATATTTTATATTTGTAATGTTACTTATTTGTGGAACAGCTGTTTCTTTCTTCCTTGTTCCCTTAAACAAAGATTGAAGACCATTATATCCTGAGTAGTGAAAGTGAATTTCTCTCCAGATAAGTACTCCTGAATTTCATTTAGCATAGCGATTGCTTGCATTGCATTATCACTCTGTTGGGCACTGAGGATGGACAAATATTTTCACCTCATGCCAAAATCTGCAAAAAATGGCACTTTCCACCTGGCGAATAATTTCCAGTGAAATGTGCCATTTTCACTCGTTTTTCACCTAGCTCATTGCATTGAAATCAATTAGTCTGACTGTTTCTCCACCACATGGCAGTTTTCTCTACTTTTCCTGCAAGCCTATAAAAGGGTGTCAGACTTTCACAGCAGCCATTCTGTGTTTGTGACAGAAAAAAGCATCCTGTTTTTGAGCTAGAGAAGATAGACAAATAAAGGGGATTTGAAGCTTAGTTTAGGTAGTCTTTTAGCTAGAAAATTTGTTCTGTTTATTAAGGGCCTTTGGGGGCACTCTGGGGGAGAAGAAGGGAGGAGGAGTTTGAACGCAAATACCCCCAAATTTGGTGTGACTGACTGGCAAGACACAGGCAACTGGGGTCCAAATTGATTGATGATCTTGCTGTTATTATTATATCTGTGTTTGACTTGTCTTGGAGTGTGAGAAGGGAGCAAATTACCTCACATACCCCTATATTCTGTCTGACTGATTTGATTTGAAAGACACACACAGCTTCAGTCCAAACAATTTCCCTACTGATCTTGCTGTTATTGTCTCTGTTCTGGGGAAGTCTGGGCAAAGAAGTTGTTGATTTTGTTTTTTTAGTTATAATTTGTTTTTTAGACAGTGATATGATAAGAGTGGACAACTGTTTGAAAAAAAAAAAATACATCAATAAATATATATATATATGTTAGGTGACAGACAGCTGGGATCCTGATGTGGGGTGTGTGACTGAGGCAGAATTGATAGACAGCAGAAGACATTGGGTATTTTGTTGAGGGCTAAAGCAAGACATCACTGGCCATCAGTTGTGTTGTGTACTGTGGAGTAAAAACACACACAGTAGCTGAATAATGTCCAGCAAATGCACAAAAGGCAGGGGGAGGAGGAAAAGTGGAGCAGTGCGGGGACATGGTAATAAAGTCGTAGTTCAAAGACCTGCAGCCATGGTTGCTGCAGCATGTGCAATAAATGATGACAATCTCTCTCCTCCTAGGGAAAGATGCAGTTTGTCAAAGTCCCACCAAATGTTCCACCACCACCACCAGCAGCGACAGTACAAAAAAAAACTATATAAGAAGAACATTGAAGACGACAACAAGTTGCATTCTAGTGTTCATGATGGCAATGGCATAATGGAGGAAGGAGCAGCTGAACCAAATGATGCATCTGACAATGAGACAAACAAGCACCGAAACACCTGTCCTCAAAGTAGTAGTGAACTGTGTGAAAGCAAGAGTACAACCAAGGCGTACCGCAGGTCTATCATTACTATTCAATCAATCTATTCTCTATTCGGTAATAATAACCGGCACACAATTTAAAGGAGTTTATATAGATAGACTCTTGATCTCTGATCTGGTATAACAAGTTTATCCTACCAGCTCGAATAGAGACCAACAGTGATGATATCAAGTCAGTTAGTTAGGTGCCGGTTGTTAACTACTTAGGTTATAAATATACTTTTGTTCTCCGATCTGGTATAAGGAGTGTGACCTACCAGCTCAAATATAGACTAACAAGTGACGATATAAAATTAGAAAATTAAGGTGTGGGTTTGAACACAAGATTAGAGCTATACATCTACAGGTAGAGTTAATACATTGTGAATAAATGTCTCCCTAAAATAAGACTCTGGGGGAAGATAAGTAGATTTGTACTTTCTTAGACCATGGAATAGGGTGTCAAACTGCCTATTCCAATATAAAGATTGAAGTCATCGTGTATAACAGAAGCCGTGCGAATGGGCTCTAAACCACTTAAAAGCAAAGATTGCTACCTGTCTTGTATTTAAAATCACAGTATATTGGAATTAAAATATTTTGTTGGCCAGAATGTGGATTATATAAGGAATAGGTTCCTCATTCCTCGTTGAATACTGAGGTTTTTAGGACCGCACATCTAATTAGCATGTGACGACCCAAACATTTTAAATGTATGTGTCTTGAATTTTGATATTAAGAAAGTAATTCTTTGAATGCTGTTACCCCTATAAATAATAGTTAAGATATGGGGTTGTTATACTTAGGATAACAACAGATTTGAAAGTACTGAATTGGTCTTAAGAATACTGAGAGGGTAAAAAATTAACCTCCATAGGTATTCACAACATTTTTCCTCTATTTTTGTTTTTTCTTTTCTAAACGTTGTTGATTGAAAGCAAAAGTAAAAAGAAATTGTTGGAAACCTCTAAAAGCTTAGAGGAATATTAGGGTAGTGGGCAAAAAGCGTCAGGTAATGTTGATGACTGATGATGATAATGGAGATCTAGAATATATCCCTCAGGCATCCTCCTCTTCTTCAGATATAGATATAGTTGAGAGTGAGAGAGATGATGACATGGCCAGAAAGTTAGCAGAAAGGCAAAGGCTCAAATTTCCACCACTAAAAAGGAGCACTGTACCTGTCTATAAACTGTTTGAGAAAACCATTGGAAACTCTGACCCTGGACAAGAAAAGATGGCAAAAATTACAGTCATCCTGTCAGTCATCATCAGCATCATTACCACTTCCAAATCCAAGTCCCACTCAGCCACCCACACTTTTGTTGAGTAGTCAGCTGCAACAGCAACCGCAAAACAGGTTATTAACATCCACAACCTTAGCTATGAAGAGTGCCTCTGCTGCTGCTAGAAGTGCTGCACCTTTGACACCCAGTAATAGTAGCAGTAGAAATGCATCATCATCTAGCCCCAGTAGTAGTCGCAGCCCCTCAGGAACCCATCAGTCCATTAAATCCACAGTATCAAGATACTTCACTCAATATCCAAAAGCTAAGCATGTTGCTATCTGTTGTCTGTGCAAAAAGCACATGAGCAGGGTGAAGCAGCTCACAACTATATGAGATCCACCCATAAACACAACCACAGGTATGACTGGGAAAAACACTATCAGCAGGTCAGAGGTGCCAAAACTAGCAGCAGCAACAACAATCCAAAAAGTTCCCATGGCTCTGGGGCAGATAAGAGATGTAGTGATGTTATTTATGTGTCAGTGAGTGTGCCACTGCCAACAGATAGTTCATTCTAAATAACACCTATGGATCCTGCTGCAGAGGAGTATGATGACTCATAGTCATAGACTGGCCTCACATACTGCCTCTACCTCCACCACAGCCTCTAGTCATGTTGTCAAAGCAATAAAATTACAGGGTTCTTCTGCCATGTCCTACAAATCCACACTGACTGAGTTCCTGGGAAGGAGTCAAAAACTTCACAAAAATAATATCACCTGTGGAATGGTAGACATGCTGCCATATTCTTTTGAAGAAAACTGAGGTTTCAGAGAACTGATGTCAAGTGTAGCTCCACACAGGCAAATCCGAAGCCACAGTTATTTTTCCAGGATAGCTGTGCCTGAATTGTACAAGCAGAATGCCAGACCAAATATATTAACAGCAGTACAGATTAGGAGGAGGGATGTGAAGAAGGGTTGCTACCACTTTCCAAACTTGAGAGTGGGACCACTGCTGTGACCAATACATAATGTCTATCAGTAATCAGAGAAGGATAGCTTTCATTTGACACAAACATAATGGTAAAAACTGTTGTAGGAATCTATCTATCTATCTATTTATCTAATTAATAATGTATTATTAAATACACATACATATATTGCTAAAAACTATGGTGAGACAGCTCTGTAAGCTGTTGTTTCTCTCTCTCTCTCATATATATATATATATATATATATATATGTATTTATATATATAAATTCACACATCAATCACACCAAGCCAGTCCCCCATCACCACTACCACACTCATCTGCCACATTGCAGGTTGTACTTTATTTTTTCACTTGATATCATCATGAATATGTGCCAGCGTCACTTAAGCAGGAAGTTGGATTTGTGGGCAAAGCACACATGCACTTCTCATGCTAACAACTTTTTCAAGGTATATTTTGCTGTAGGACTCTCAACTTTCAATTTCAGCTACTTATTTCTCCACTACAGCCCTCAGAAGAAGTAATATTTTGCTGGGAAATGCTGCACCACAGGAACTGGCAACAATGTGTTGGATTGTCAAAAAGAAGGAAAATTTTGCATTGGCGAAAAAGTGAAAACTTTCGAGAAAAATTGTCTGTTTTTTGCAGTCATGCAGGAAATTTTTCTCACTTACCACGCACCACTGTTGGGCTCCTTTTTTCTTTGTGTATGCCATTTGGGATAATGTGTGAAGAGGAACTGCCTGTTAGCTCTGGTAAATCAGAAAATGGATGAAAGCTTTGTTTGGGCAGTTGAAACATCCCTGGAATCTTGCGAGCTGTGAAATATGTATGTTAGATCCCAGTCAATTTATTTGTGATTACACCCCCCCCCCCTTTGTCTACCATATTGTCATTTGTGGAGCATACGAAATGCACCACAGGGGACAAAAAATATTCTCAAATTCCATAGATGTAAATGGGGCTTTAGTAATGTGTTGCAGACCTCTGTAGCATTCAAAGGGTTAAAATCGATAACTGAATAAATTGACATTATTTATACATAACTGTAATGGATCCTACTCAGTTACTGGAGCCCTTGTCTGGGCATAAAGCTTATCAGCCCTTGGCACCAGAGACTGTGGACACTTGGACATATTGATACCTTTTTCTGCCTGGTCTTACAACCTCACAAGCGCTCCTCATGGACTAAGAGACTTGAGCTAGCATGGACTAAGAGACTTGAGCTAGCCCTTATGTGGATAGGCAGTTGTGACAGAGGAAATAACCATGCAGTGCTTGTGTGCTGCAAACTCTTATGGCCTGCAAAGGGTTAAAGCAATACAAAGCAATAAAATACTGGTAAATGTTACTATATCGAAATATTCTGACGGGAGGCTTATAGCTGTTAGATAGCTGAGATGACCACCCTGTTAAAGTGACATTCAAAGTAGTTGGACAATGGCTCCAACCTTGGACCATTGTCCCTGAAGATGTGTATTGTAGCCACTCCAGCTGCTGTATATTTGTGAACTGTATTGAGACCCCCTGCTGTGTGTTAATTCAATCATGTCGGCGCCATTGTATCTGCCAGGACCATTTGTTGTTAGTCCTTTGTCCTGTGTTTGGATTGCATTATCCCTGCCCCTCACCCACTGTATTAGGTCTGCCCATGTATTGTCAATATAAGTCAAATGTATAAATAAGCTGTGTTTGGAGTGAATAAAGAGTTAGTCCTTGGAACTAAGAATGAGTCCTGTATCATGGTTCCTGGGCATTGTTAAAGTGTCTCATAGGACGCCCATCCAAGCCAGCTAAGAGCTCTCTGTTGCAATTTGTGTTTCCAGCATTTGCAGTAGATGTTCTCAGATTGGGTTCCAGTGTTACAGAGTACCAGCCTGCTTTCTCCAGCTACCCCCCTTGTAGCTGACAGTAGGAGCCCAGCAGTTTCCAACTGAGGATGCAGTTCCAGAGATCCAGTCATTTATCCTGTCCCACCGGACAGGCTACCAGCCTTTAGCTGTATCCAGGAGGGAGAGACCCAGAATGACGGCGTCCTTAGCTTCTGATTCCGATTCAATAAGTTTGCCTCACTTTGCCCAAAAAGAACTTACAAATTATTGCAGGTTATGTCTATATTATAGATAGTTATATTTTTACAGTGTGGCTGAAGAAGCAAATTATGGTAATGCTTTCAGTGCCAGAGAGGTATTTAATACAGTCCTTAAGGACTTTCGTAAATGCTTTCTTAACCACCTTGTGGACATTCTTAATCAGCAATACATTGCTTTGCAATGTATAACCCCGCCCCCCCCAAATGGATAAGGTGCTTTTTAAATCAAGATATCTTTAACGTCCTACAGTAATATTTTAGTCCTTATGCATTCTCCTACAGTATGAAGGTATTTAGCATGATGAACTAAACATGTGCTGGTCTTTTCTGCTCTGGGATCTATTTATCTGTGCGTAAGAAAGTGTGAGGTTTTGTTGCAGTTTTCCCAGTGCAACTTTACTGCTAAATCAAATGATATTTCAAATGTGGTAGTGTAAGAATTTACTGGGTTTATTGAGGATTGTCAATATATATTAAAAGGCGTGATACATTTTACTGGAACTGAGAAAGTTCTTCATGCGCATTTTTTTTATTGCAGTAAAATCTATTAAAATGAATAAGTAAATTCTGGGCCTTATGCACAAAAGAAGGCTAAAGTAATTTCTGAAGCAAGCCAGGATCACCATAGAACATGTAAAAACTTCCCATTGATTTCAAAGGGAACGTTATACCGTGGAATGCTAGAGAGATTACTAACACATTGCTTTACAATGCTCTGGAGATCTCGCTAGTATTCAAACAGTTAAAATCACTGGGACATAGTTTTCCTCAGAATTACACCAGTTTTCTTTTTGCATAAAATATTACCTCTCTGAGTGCCAGAGGGATGCAAAACACATTGCTTCACAATGTGTTGCATACCCCTCTAGCATTCAAATACTTAAAGGGACACTAATGTCCGCTAAAAATGTTTTTCTTGTTTTGTACAGCTTAAAAAAATAAACCATGTGGCTCAAATCCCGTCTCTCAACCATTTATGATTTGAGAGCTATTCGCATGTAAAGTTACCCCCTCCCTCCCCTTCTCCTGCCGTCAGCGCTGTGGTGACAGCAGGAGATCCCGATCCTGGGACCAGTCGTCAGCTTTTCAGCAGAGCTGAAATTGCTTTATTTAAAAAGTGTTACTTTATTGGAACTGTCTACAAAAGTGTGCTTGCAAACCAGGCACACTTTGTAGACCATTCAATGAAATAGTTCTTTTTAAATGAAAAGCCTCCTCAAGTCGGCCGACTTAAATCTCCTGCTGTCAGCTGCACAGATGACATCAGGAGAGGGGCAACTTTAGATGCGAATATCTCTCAAACCATAAAGGTTTGAGGGATAGGATTTGTGCCACATCATTAATTTTTTTGACTCTACAAAACAAGAAAATTTTATTATGGGACATTACTGTTACTTTAAATTGTTTCAAAAATGTCCACCAAGTTTTCAGCAAAAAATCAATTGGTAAGGGATGTTCTATGTCGATTCTGTGTGTAAAAAGTGTGACTCTAAAACCCAAAACAGTACTATATGTTGGTAAAAGACTTGAGCTGATATAATTGCATCTCTTAGGCCAGGATTCATCAAGGTGTGCATGGCTTAATGCACAAGAAAATCAGATTTCTTTGTGCATTAACCATTCACCCAATTAGCAATTGCCATATTATATCTGGCCATCGCTTATTCATCAGTGAGCGATGACCAGATAGATCCGGCAATTTTAGCCGCCAGCTTGAAGCTGTCAGATCCCATTACAATGTGTAGGGCAAACACACGCAAACACATTTTTACTGACCTTCAGTAGCAGAAAAGGAGATGTAGAATCCAGGTTTCAATAAAAGATATGGTCAAAAAGCCTCAGTTTTTTCCTGCAGGATTTTTTTTGTGGAAAATCCTCAATTTGCCATTTTTCCAACAGAAATTTCCATGTATAGAAAACCCAAAGTAGTAGAGATCTCTGTGAAAGTAAAAGTAAAAAGAAATAGTTTGAGACCTCTAAAAGCTTAGAGAAATATGAAGATTGTGGGCAAGAAGTGGTGATGGAGGCTCAGGATGACCTAATGATGACCTAATGATGACTGATGATGATGATGATAATGATGTAGATATAGAAGATATCCCTCCAGCATCCTTCTTTTGTTCGGATACAGATGAAGTTGAGAGCGAGTAACATGATGACATGGCCAGAAAGTTAGCTGAAAGGCAAAGGCTCAGTCTTCCACCGCTGAAAAGGAGCACTGCAAAGTCACAAACTATAACCTCCTCTCCACTACTAACAACTCACTGAGTTTACCACATTGTAAGAAAAAATCCGGTTGATCTGCCGTCTCCTTCAGAGCTCCAAAAAGCCTGGAATAACTGCCCAAAAAATCATATCTTCTTACTGTCTAAAATGCTTATAAATTATTGTGTCTTTATAGCTAAAAGCAATATGTAACTGTTTATAAATTTTTTAGTATGTCTGTATGTCTGTGTATGAATATGTAATGTTTCTCTGTTTGTGTAAAAATGCTAATTTTTACTGTAAACTCTCCAAGACACATTTGAAAATGAGAGACATCTTAATGTATTATTCCTGGTAATGCATTTTCTAAATAAATAAATAAATAAAATAAATAAACAAATAAATAAATATCACACACCAATTGACACATCTGTACCCATATTAAGACCTAATAAAATTATGAAGTTTCCCTGCCACCAGCTTAGCATATTCAGTGGGATGGAATGTCTACAGATGCTCCCTAATACAATGCATTCTCACCACTACATTTCCATTTGTAGTTAATGCACTACACAATGTGCAATGGGTAGAAATTAATGTTGAGCGAGCACCCCGATGCTCGGGTGCTCTGACCGAGCACCCCCTGATGCTCGAGTGCTCGGCCGAGCACCCGAGCCCCATTCAAATGAATGGGAGCACTCGAGCATTAAACCAGGCACCCCCTGCTCTGATGAGCGGAGGGTGCCTGGTCAATGTCCCCCTTCATCTCCGCTATGCCCCTCTTCCACAATGTCCCCCTTCATCTCCTATGCCATAGCGGAGATGAAGGGGGACATTGTGGAAGAGGGGCATAGCGGAGATGAAGGGGGACATTGTGGAAGAGGGGCATAGACTCTATGCCCCTCTTCCACAATGTCCCCCTTCATCTCCGCTATGCCCCTCTTCCACAATGTCCCCCTTCATCTCCTCTATGGCATAGGAGATGAAGGGGGACATTGTGGAAGAGGGGCATAGCGGAGATGAAGGGGCACATTGTGGAAGACGGGCATAGCGGAGATGAAGGGGGACATTGTGGAAGAGGGGCATAGAGTCTATGCCCCTCTTCCATAATGTCCCCCTTCATCTCCGCAATGCCCCCTTCATCTCCGCAATGCCCCCGTACCTCCATTCCCTGGTGGTCCAGCGGAGCGTCTTCGGATCTGTGCCTCTTCCGGCACAGATCCTCTTCACCCGAGCATGTCGGGCGAGCACATGGCGGTACTCGTACGAGTACCGCCATGTGCAGAGCAGAGCGATGCTCGAGCCGATCCGAGCATCGGCCGAGCACGCTCGCTCAACACTAGTAGAAATGAAATGACAGGTCCCCACATCTAGGCACTCGATATCAGGTGGTGGGGAGGTAACAGAGGCACATGTACCAAGGTGTATCCCCTCCTTTCCCCTTTTCACTACCTTATCACACAGTGCAATTTTGGATTACTGCACTGTGCCTGCTCCATAGAAAACATATTCCCACACCCATGATTTCAGTGAGGGAAGAGGTATAGAAGAATGGCCTTCTTCTTCTCCAGAATCAGCTCCACTGGCTGGGGCAGATGATGCTGCTACCTAAGCATCAGCACTAGAGCTAGGAACAGGAGTAGTGGAAACTGTCCTAATTCTACACTAGCCTGCTCATCAACATCCTGCTGCAGTGACAGATGAATGTCTACCTCTGATGACTCAGCAGCAGTAATTACTGCATTTGCATCTATTCCTCCCATTTCTTATCAGTTTCCACAAAAATGCTCTTATATTCTCCTCCATACCAGCTCATCTCTTTTTGAAAATTGGCACCAGCCAATATAATTGGATTGTTGGAGGTTGCAATGAGCATCTTAAGTGCCCTCAGCACTCGTATGAAAGGTTGCAGGCAGGCCCAAAGGATTCTTAGGGAATGCAATAAAGTTTCAACTTGCTGGGCTTTGGTGAACTCATTCCAAGAAATAGACAACATTAGGGGTGGGCAAAAAGTGAGAAAGATTTCCTACATTACTTTTTGCAAAAAACTGGTGATTTTTCTCTTTTTTTGGTGAATGTTTTCTCTTTTCCTCAATGCACAATTTTTCCTCCTTTTCACCTATTCCAGAAAATGTTTCACCTATTTCAACACATTTTTCTTCTTTTCTAACACATTTTTCTCCTACTCCAACACATTTTTCACCTTTGTTTCCTATGGTGCAACATCTCCCAGCACAATATTACTTCTTCTTATATGGCTATAGAGAGTAGAGAAAACTTTCATGTGGTGGGGAAAAAATGTTCTTCTCATTTATTTCAATGCAATGGGCTTAGCGAAAAAAGCGGGAAAATGGCAATTTTCACAGGAAATTTTTCGCCAAGCGTATAGTGCCATTTTGTTGCTGATTTTAGTTTGAGGCGAAAGTTTTTGCCCATCACTAGTCAACATGCTAAAAGTACTATTGCCCAGGATAGGACCTTTCACAATGGGGGACAAAACCAATGCAGAATCACTAAGTTGGTGTCACCCATGTGGAAGGAGTCTTAAGAATGCCTTGGTCTTCTCAAGGTAGATAAATCTACACTAACAAAGATAAGTGAATTTTAAAGATAATTAAAACCTACCTCTATATTGTGTAAGCTTTTTATTTCTAATATAATATTAACCTGTATATAAATAAATATAATAAATAAGTATTAATGTTTACGCTGCTAATAACTGCCACATAAGAAACATGGGAAGTGATGAATAAATGAATAAATGAAGTGGCTTGTTTTATAGTTAATCATTATTCACCAGTTAGGAACAGTCAAACTATTTTTTGTTTTCTTATGCCATTGCAGAGGAGAATCATCAAATGCATATAATTCTGACACTACCAATAAGGAATGTGTAGCATTTAGCGGACCTTGTCGGAAAGGTGCAGCTGTTCTCTCTACTAAGTACAGAGAACATGAGATCCATGTTTGTAATGAATGAATGAAATTACAACAAGCAGAAATCAAATTTATGAAAAACATGCACCAAGAATAAACAAAGCTTAAGAGTTTAAATTATTTAGGGGTTCTCCTTTTACTACATGAACCTCAATGCATTTTACATCTCACAACCTTATCCTATTTCTCCATGTAAAATTATGTTTACCACTTTATAAATACAGGATTTATTTCAGTTACCTAGAAGAATTCTGATACTGATACAACCAAAACACAGGAGCCATATAAGTTCCAGATAGTTTATTATTTAACTTCTTACAAGCAAGCTCTATAACCTTCCCTCACCACAATCAACTAATTTGCAAGGCTTAGACACAGGTGCACATTGAACAGGAAAGTGAAAATGTAACCGTGAGGGCTATGCTGACAAGTCTGTCTCCTCAACACATTTATCTCCAAATACATTTGTTCATCTGGTAAGAATTTTTCCATTTTGATTTCTTTGTCCAAATGCTTGCCATACAACAACTATTTTCACTAATAATGATCAGATGTACATAGTGAGATAATAGTATAAAATAGTTTTCTAAATTCCAATTATGCAATCTACTCCAAGATATTTCAGGGGCATGGAGAAATGTGTCCTAATTTGTCCAGAGGCCCACTAGTTTTGCATTAAAAGTGACTATTTTTATTAAAGGGAAACTTTCATTGTCATGATATGTCTTCACTAATAAGGAGCAGACATATTGTTTCCATGGGGCTTGTATGCCTGAAGCTCTTGTTTGACCCCCTGAAAGTCACATATGGAGATCATAATGCTGATCCACATGCCTATTCAGCCATACCACCCATTCCGTTGAGATCTTTACCAAAGTAGTGGGACACAACTAGGTTAAAGAGGCAACCTAGCGAAACTACATACATATGGCACATGCTTTTGAACAACGCTCTCTTACTGCCAAAACCTACATTCAGTTGCCAAATATGGGTTGCAGGGGAGTAATCTAAACTAAGACAAATCTCCAGTGAGAGAAACCTCTTGAATTCCTGTTATTCTATGAGAACTTCATTTCAAGGTGCATAGAATAACATGACACTTTGAAAGGCTTTAACTGAATTGGTCTGTATGGGGTGCTGAAGGGGGTGGAATAATGTATTGGTGAGTACTCAGGTGCGCCTCTGTCATTTTAACAGACCACATTATTGCTTTATACTTTCAGGTTGGAAGTCATCAAACAGTGAAATAAGCCATGTATTTTTGATGGGTAACGCTGTGTATTTATCAGTATTCTGATTGTATTCTATTGAAATCTGATGAAAAATTGAGTATGCTTTGGCATTCTGAAGAGACACACAGATACAAAGTATGTATATGCATGTGTCCATCAATAAGGAATGTCATGGGGCCCACCATCTTGAAGCTGATGGTTGGAATTGGAGTATCTACTTGACTCTCTCTCTATGAGTGAAGGATAGATACTATTAGCTTCAGAATCTACATCAAGAAGAAGGGAGGGCAATCTGTTACCAATCATATGTGGATGGTTTCAGATTGCTCTTCACCTTCCCCCAATATATAGTCTGAGGTAAAAATCATCAAGTGATGAATTACATAGTGCATAGTACATAGTGAAAATTTGATGCTATTCCTATATCGACTAACTACAGTTTCCACCACTTACAGAGAGCCAATGGATTGTTGAAGAGATGGGAATTATAGTACATTAGCATTCCAAAGATGTCATGCTGTCCATGATGCTGTTTCTGCAAATTATTCTTATGTATATATTTTGACAGTATACAGTTCTTACTTTTTTGTCATTTTTTATTTTAAACAATTTTTGAGATCTTTTTGCTTTATTTATTTGTCAGTTTATGCAAATTAGATTGAATTGGCTGGTATGAAAATATAGTTATCCATGTCATATTTGCATTAACTGAGGAATAAAGCTTCAGAAATTGTTGGAAATAGAAAAGGCAAACACTTTCAAAATCACCTGTTCATTACAAAGTGAACATTCTTCTTTAACCTCTTGCTATTTTAATTAGGGATTAACTACAAGTTTTTTAAAGGCAACAAATAGCCACAATAAGTATATGTTAATTTACAAAGAAAAGTTGTAATTTGTTATTGACCCCCTTAAATATTCTATTAAACTTTTGCTTTAAAATATGAAAAGGTAAACAGTTTGAATGCATTTATCTCAAATATGAATGCCTGATTATTGCCTATGTAAATGGGCAACAAGAACAGAAGATTGCATAAATTATGTATTACAATATGCAAGTTACCTTCTGTCTGATCTTGAAACATTATTCCTGCTGTGTAAAAAAAGTTGCTTTCAATACTTGAAATGTTATTGCGTTGTGGCTCTAAATTGCTGCATTTTTTTTTACTTTCCATTTTATGATGGTACTGTTGCTGTCTATGGAGAGTTTGTGTTACTAACACAAGCCCATAGACAGTGAAATCAATAGCACCACTACAAAGTCTTGGACACATAGAAAACAATACCAGAGCAATAATAACATAAAACAAATCCACGAGTTAGGTATCATTCATATGAGGTTGTTTGCATGCTTTCCTATTACCCGACTTGTGAAAAGAAAATCAGCGGTAATTATACTTACCGCCAGTCTAAAAAAAGCCCATAGGAAACAACTAAAAACAACGTGCAATTAGTATCCTATTACCCATGCTCAGTATTACCATCTGTTTTGTGGTTACATTTAAGTCAGAAATTTTGAGCCTCAGAGGTTGAGGCGTAGAAGCCGTAATGACAGTTTCAAAACCATTGTTGTTCGAACAAAAGAAGTGTATAATACAGTATACAGCATTGAAATCGGACATAAAGTGCCCCCCTTTGACATATAAACCCCCTTTTAGAAGTCAACTACAGTGCTTTCTTTCACCACATTAATTCAACAAATATTGTTCATAGTTGAAAATTAACCCTTCCCCTTCCAAATCTGACTTACAGTGCTTTCTTTCACCACATTAATCCGACAAATATTGTACATCCAACATTTTAACCCCCCCTTGAAAAGTCAACTACAGTGCTCCCATGACTTTCTTTCTCCATTTTTATCCGACATTTTTCTTCTCCTATTATATTCGACATGAACTTGTATTTTGTATTGCAAGATTAATCTTATGAGTACCAGAGAGGTATTGTAATGTGTTTGCTACCCCTCTGGTACTCATAGAGTTAATAGGCAACCTGTATATGTATAAAAAAAGGTGTTTGTGTCACAAATTTTGCACAATGCCGTTGGTGATGATGACTGCACTGTGTCAGCCTCAAGAGAAAAATAATCCCACACCCATGACTTCAGGGGGGAGGGAACAGGTGGAGAAGAATGGCCTCTTTCTTCTTGTCCACATTCCTCTTCACTGTTTCGGGCAGAGGATGATGTTGCTGATGTTGCTGCTACTGCCTCAGATTCAACACTGCAACTAGGACCAGGAGTATTGCTGCCACTGGCAAGTGGAACCTGTCCTATCCCCTCATCACTTGTTGACCCCATTCGCACTGTGTCCACAGTGGTCTGTGGCACACTAGCCTGCTCCTCTGCATCCTGCAGCCCTTGCATCTCAGCAGCAGCAGCAGGAATTACAGCAATTGCAAATTTCACAAATTCCAAAAGCATACTGCTGGTGGTGGTGGTGATGCCCATCCTCATCTCTGTCTCCCATTCCTTCTCAATTTCTGATAAAAAGGCTATCAATACCTCTTCCACCCAGCTTCTTCAACACCACCACCACCACTAGTCCCTACGTGCTGCTCTATTACAGACATCTCACTGCTGCTTGTAGGAGGAGACAAGCAATGTGACAGAGGGTCACCTAATGTCACACTTGGCATTTCCTTTTGACCTGAAGAAGAAGGCAGACTAGCAGTAGCAACAGTAGCAGCAGGCACAGGCAGCTGATCTGTGCTGCTCCTGGTGGTGGTGGTATTAATTCTGAGCCTTCTCTCCCTCAACACCAGTTCTGGCCTCTTCGGGATCATGTTCCCCCTGGACACTGTAGTGAAGGGAAGGGGGGAGGACTCACAGAGCCAGAGGAATGCTGCGGGCTCCTTTGACTGCTAGTCTGGATGCTCTCAAATGCTTCCCCTACCACTCCCCTAACACTTGTCCCACTGGCTGCTTCCCCATCACTGTTACTACTATTACTAACACCACACACATCAAGTTCAGCCCCAGAGTCTTCCTCCTCACAGTCACTAGTAATATTAGGATATTGATTACCCCCTCCTTCATTCCTAACGCTAACAAGCTGCTGGACCTTCTTAGTAGTAGTAGTAGTAGTAGTAGTAGTAGTAGTAGTAGTACTAGCACTGGCAGGACTGCTTGGGGATGGTAAGTGTGACGTAGTGTCCCCTGCTGTCACACTTGGCATCATCTTCTCCTTCCCCCCTTCTGAGTATTACAAGACACACTAGCAGGTTCAGCACTGGTGGCAGCAGCTTCAACACTGGCATCAGGCACAGCACTGGAGGCACTGGCAACAGGGGCAGTATGTCCGACAGCAGGCAAAGAATTTGTGGCAGCAAGTTCAGCACTGGCAGTAGGCACAGCACTGGTTTCAACAGGGGCAGCAGGAGTAGCACATCTAGCAGCAGACACAGGCAGCTGACCTGTCCTGCTCTCACTAGTACTACCCTTTTGTCCCTCTCTTCCCATTCCCTTTTCTCCCTCCCTTCCCATTCCCTTTTCTCCCTCACTTCCCATTAAATTCCCCAAGATCACTCGGGATGATTTAGGGGGACTGGACAGAATTGGTTCAGTAGTGCTCACTTCCTCCTCCTCCTAAGACTCAGTGGACACATAAGGGTCCTTCCAGCTCCTCCACTGATTATGTTTCAACCTGCTCATAGTGATAGCAGTCACTATGAGCCTCTCCTGCCTCAATTTTGCAAAAAAATCACAGCAGAACAGCACAGCACGTCTACCTCCCTCTGTAGCTGCTTCTAGTTCTTCTTCTTCATCTGTTATTTTCATCTGTCATCTTTATGTTCTTTCTTTATTTGTGAGCCTCTTCATTCTTCTTCTTGAACTTAGTGTAGAACCTGTAAGAACAATATATAGTTATAAAAAGAAATCTATAATTAAAGTTCCTACTGACGTCGGTAGGAAAAATTAGCAAAAATTCCCCCTTTTCGTACCTTTCGGGCCATTGCCCAATGCCAACTGAGGGAAATTTGAACAGGGACTGCAGTCGCTGTTCAAATTGCCTCCCATGCTCCCATTGGCTGGGATGTGGTGTTATGAAGGGCACAGAATTTGCCTTGCACTAACCACACCTACCAGCAAATCAGCTTCTAGCTGGAGGGATGAATCAACGGGCTAGAAACTGATTGGCTGGGAGGTGGGGTTACTGCAGAGACCATTCCGTGCTCTGCATAACCCCACATCCCAGCCAATGGGAGCATGGGAATTAGTTTGATCAGGGACTGGCCATATAAAGGGCAGTCCCTTTTCACATTTCCCTCAGTGCACAGTGGGCAATGGCCCTAAAGGTACAAGAAAGGGAGATTTTTGCTGTAGTTTCCTGCAGCCACAACAGCCAGTGGCAGCGGCAGAAACAGCATAAGCTTAGTGATATATTTGTTTTAATAACTATATTTTTGTTTTCAGGTTCAACACTAAAGGAGAAGAATGAGGAGGAGTACAGATGAAGGATAAAGCTGACCGATGAAGACGGAGATGACATATGACGATAACAGATGAAGAAGAAAGAAGAATATAGAAGTTTACAGAAGAGGAATTAAAGAAGAAGACCAGAGTGCAGAAGCACCCCCCCCCCCCCCGTGGACATCATCATTATTTTTGGGCTGAGTAACTTTGAGTGCCAGTGGGCTATGCAATGCTGTGCAATGCATTGCTTACCCCACTGGCACTCAAAGGGTTAATTATTTTTCCTTCACATATACACATTTTTTAAAACCCTTTCAACCTTGGGATGCATTGGTATGTGGTTTAGGGCCCCAAATCAATACATCTAGGGACCACTACTTTAGAATATTTCCTATCTTTTTTATTACTTCACTTACATGTCGGTGGTATACACACACGTTAGGGGACTTAGCTCCAACTTCTTTTTCCGGAAATATTTGTCCCTTAACATGTGCTACTAACTACCACTTGGAATTGAATCGCAAATTCAGCTACTTTTACATTGCTTCCTATGAGTGAAAATGTAGTGCCCAAAGTTAATGTTTTTCTGTTCAGTAGTGTCACAGCACAGGTAATTGCATACCTGATTGTGATTAAAACTCCAAACAGTACTTTTTTTTAGCATTGCCAATTGGATTGAGCCCTAGATGAACTGAAAGGTGTCTGCTGTAAAATTCTATGTTTTTATGAATGCTAGAGAGGTCTCCTTTCCAATGCATTGTGAAGACATCTCTAGGATTCATGGGTTAAAATCCCAGTGTAAATGAAAACAAGAATATTGCTTTGCATTTGCATATCCTCAGTTCTTTGATTTCCAGATGGATGTGTAAAGTTTTGTAAAGCAACATGTTGTGAAGTCTTGTGGCACTTAAAGGGTTAATAAATGTTCTTAAAGAAGTTGATTTGCAACTTAAAATCCAGTATTTATCCATACCAGCATGTGTCCTTCTTTTGATACTTTTTATATGGCTGTGCTATGAATATGGCATATATAGATACAAGTTTATAGTGCTGTGTGACTTAATTCTGAGAATCATTGGCAGGCTTTGAATGCAAGCATTTCTTTGTAGTTTTATGATGTCTGTGATTGATAATTGTTGAAGCTTGTAACCGGAGGGCAAAACAGATGTAAACACTTAGATTAAAGTGCTGTCTATGAAGCGATAAAATGTTTATTTATTTCTTGACTAGATATATAATGAAAAACTATATTTTTAGTTGAAAAAAATACAACTGTGGAATTTTCAGTATCCATTGAAGAACGTCAGTCTGGAAAACACCAGCAAACCACTTTATTTTAATTTATACCATAGTGCCTTCTATCCAGGGACAATAATGATGATTAGAAATATACAGCTTGGAGGAGGTTTGATGAGTAGACTGCTGCTAAATATTTTAACCCACTGGATATTAGTGGCAATTCCAGAATATTTCTATTCAGTGAACTAGAGGAGTCATTTGTATCCAAGTGTTTAAAGAGACATGGGGGGAGATTCAGTAAGCGGTGATAAAAAGGTGATAAAGTGGAGAGAACTTCTTCAGTTTATCACTTCTCCAATTCCTATGTTATCCTATGGAGCCTATGTACTAAGATTTCTTCAACACTGGAGATCTTAGTACATAGGATCTATAGAATAACATAGGAACTGGAGAACTGATAAACTGGAGACGTCGCCTCTTTATGACCGTTTAGTGAATTTCCTCCATTATTTCTTTTAATTATTTCTAAATAATTTCAATTAAATTTTGTATCATTTTTTGTAAAACTTGTTATGAAATGAAATTTCTCATAAAATAAACTGAGGGTGTTGCACTAAGGTGAAATAACTGTGACATATATTCTCAATTGACATAAACTCATTAATCCCTATTTATTCTATGGAAATTATATAGACTAAGATTTCACCAATTTGAATTGTTGGCATGCTGAAGCCCTCCAGCTGCTGCCAGAGTGCAACTCCTATAATTTCCCACCAGCCATTGAGATTATATTGTGTGTCATTTGTTGAAATAACATTATGGGCTAAATTAAGTATGCTAGTACCCTTAGAATCTGTTGTTGACTTCTTATATACTACTGAATAGCCAGTAATTGTGAGTGTGCCTGTGTCAGGGTTGGGGTTGGAAGTGGTGACAGTAATGATGATGATCACTGGACAGGATGGTGGTGTTGATTTTTACTGAAATGCACACAGCAGAGCTGTTAGAATATTGAATAATGTTTTGTCTGTCTGAATATAATGTATGTATTTGTCTCTGTCACCCTCAATCTCTTCTCAGGTGTAGGAATGGGATCTCCTGCCTGTCTGTCACCTATCTGTCAAAAAAGTATTTTTTTATTTATTTTAACTGTCCCTGTCACTGTCAGTGTAATTATCTACAAATTACATCCACAATCCCTGCAACTGTCCAGAGAACTGAATACAATTGATATTACTTTAATCCAGTAACTCTGGATCACTTTCTTTGCCTATGTGTCTCTATACATTGGCAGTTAGTGTCAAATCAACATTTCAGCAGCATTCTCTTTCTTTCTCAAATATTCCAGTGTTGATTTTTATTGTACAACTTGAACGAACGGCTGCACCACCACGATGTCTGGACCAATCAGCAGGATACTCAATAGTTCTCTCAAAATCAAAATCCTTTATTTCAAATACAAATGTAAAATCATTCCTGCGGATAAAAGGATGTTGCCAGAAGACACAGCAGGACTTACAGAGTGGGTAGACAACAATTAAATGTCTAGATGATAATCAACGCGTTTCGCGCTAAACCAGCGATTGATTTTTATTGTACAGCATTTACCAGATAGCTTCATAATCAGCAGCTTGCAACACAGTATAAAGCCCACAGCAGCTGCTGAAGCACAACCACACCCCAGTAAATACTTGTCCCGCTTGTTCCTGTAGATGAAGAAGTGAGCTTGTTGTGAAATAACATAGTATGTAATGTTGTACTTGTCTGTCCTAATTGTATCATATTTTTATGTTTGTTTGAGTAGTAACTATCACTCAGTCTCAGTAGAGTTTCAGGATCAGCCAGGCAGATCATATCATTTTCCCTGTCTGTCCAACTCTGTCACTTATCAGATATTTGTTAAATGCACATTTATATACCCACACTCACACCCATAGAACAACTGCTAGTGTCTACTACCAATATTAAAATCAAGTAACTCCAACTCCCTCAATTTTCTTGTCTACCTACTTAATCTAGCTTGCAAATTCAGCTGATTTCTGTCTCTAAAGCACAGACTGACAACATAAAATAATCTAAAACCCCCTTTTATATTTAGCACAAGAGGAATTCATGTGGGATGCTCTCCCCTTTGGGTAGGAAATACATTATTATCATTGATTTCAATTAAATGGAAAAAGGTAGAAAACAGCTTTCAGAGGAATTCCCAAGGAAGAAGGGAAATAATGTTTTTTCTCATGTTTCACTTCTTCTGAGAAGAAATGATTTTACCTAATACATTTTGGGGGATAAAAAAAATAAGGTGCGATAAAGAGAAGATAACTTCACCAGCTCTATAGAATTACATAATTACTGGAAAGTTTATAGAACTGGAGAAGTTATCTCACCTTTATTAAACCTTACTTTATAACTCCAAATTGCAATTCATTTAATGAGATAATGCACTTGGCCCATATGTGGAAAAATATTTGAAAATGGCTTAGCATGGGTATTTCATTTCTTTAGTTAAATAGAACTGAAAAAATAGGCATTTATCATCTATATTTCACACATAAATGGGCAATCTGTGCTTATTAAATAGGGTCCAGTGTGTGCTTTAACATTAAATAAAGGAGTGAAACGGTCTGTGGGTCCCTTTATATAAGACCATCTGCAAACATTAAAAATAAAATTACTCAGCCCCTCCCCCCCCCAAAAAAAAAGACCTGAGTCCGTCAAAATAATTTTATTAGCTTTTGTTTTAAACATTTTGTCATAGTGTTACCTCTCCATTAGACCTAACATGCCAAATTTGTAAAACTCATTTCAGAATGACAGAAATCCTATTCTTGACTACGAAGTATCCTGCAGACATTTAAACCAAGTTTTGCAACTCCAGTTAACATATTGGTTTCTTGACAGAAAAAAGAATTTAGTACATTAATTCCCTATAAAAACCAGTTACAGCTTGATGTTACAGGGAAAGTTTACAAGATACTTTAACGGCAGCATTTGAAAAAAATGCAATTTCCACTGTTAATATAGCTGTCATTGTTTAAAGGGATAGTAATGTTTCATAATAAAAGCAGCTGTAATTAATCATCATAGTATTTGGACTTTGGAAAGTGTTATTTCAATTCTGTCAGAGTTGTAGTTCAAGAGTAATTCAATTACAAAGTATGCCCCTCCCGCCCCTTTTACTGATGTAACACTGTTCAGCCAGATCAGAAGGGAGGTGCCCAGGTAGACTGCAGAGAGGCACAATCTTCAATTAAGTTAAGGGAAAAACCTGAAAAACTTGTCAAGGGGGGTAGGGCTTTCATGGTTCTCATAGGAAGAAGATTGTTCCATTCTGTTATCTGTCTGGTCTATGGACTGGAATCCACAACTGAGAAGAGATGCTTTATACTAGGTAAAAGGGGCGGGAGGGGAAACTTTTCTTGTAAATATCTCTCAAACCATAAAGGTTTGAGAGATAAGACTTACATCGTTCTTCATGTTTTTTTAATGCCTACAAATTAAAATACAGATAAAATGAAGTATTACTATCCTTTTAAATCTGACATTTTCTTATGAATGCAAAAACATTTCTTCTTGTCTTGATTTCCAGTGGAAGTAAAACTTTGAAACTAGATATTAGATATAGAAACATATTAAAGACAAGTCTACAGACATTCCATATGTAGTTGCATGATAAATAAAACCATTGATTTTAAGAATGCAAATAAATGCCATCAGTTCCTAAGAAATTCAGTACAGAATCTGTTATAGCATAATTCTCAGACACAAAGAACAGGAGTTGTTGACCTTGACTGCATGTGTGAATATTACAGATCCTAAATGTGCAGAAATAATTATTTTATAATTCTTTTGTTTTTCATTTGGGTTTGCCTCAGTCAGCATTAAACTATACCTTTAAGAGTAAATGTCTTGATTTCTTTAACAAAAGGATGTATCTAGATGTATGCTGTACAGAAACCTTGTATAGCTATATACTTATTACTGTTGCATTTAAACTCTACTGTAGTATACATCAGGAAAGCAGAATTTAATAATGCAACATGCTCTGTTGTTTCTGTGCGGTGTGGTATAACTCTCAGAACCACAGAAAAGTAAACCCTAGACACACTAGGTAAACGATAGTGGATAAGAATCAACCAAATATAAGGCCGAGGTGTATTCTAGGAACAATAAAGAGTAAGTCACAAAAAAGGATGTTTCTATAGAATGGGGGAAATCCCTATGAATTAGACACTCAAGGCAGAAATACTCACTAGAAAATATACATACATATTATTTGCAAAATATATAAAATCACACAAATGATAACAAATTGATATGGAAACATGGTAGAATATGAACAAATGGAACACAATACAGTATGCAGCACACATATGGTATGCTATAAGAAAGTTCCACAATAATATTCAAAGATCACAAATTAGCAATACCACATCATTAATATAATTATATCATTGATAAGGAATGTCCCACATGCACACTTTTGATAAATACACTGTACCCAGTTTCTTACAACCAACCTTGCAGGAGATCACAAACAGGAGATCACAAAGTACAAGCTGAAGCAGGCATGAAATACATCAAAAAAGAAAACCATCCTGATTGGGAACAAATTGTTCCTCATTACAGTGGTGTAACGTATAGAAGGGCCCTGGTGCAATATTTTTTAGGGCCCCTAACACCAAAATATTCCCCTCGGCATAATTAGAACCTAGTGGGTCCTGAGCGCAAGTGGGCCTCCTTGGAGGCCACACTCCAGCACGGCTGCATTTACTGAAAATGTTGTAATTATGCCCCTACAATAGATTTTGCAATATTGTTCTTCATCAATTTGCATTTCACACCCTAAACATATACTTGGTGATCTGTTGCATGCAATTAGAGATCCGAGTTTTTTTTCATTTGATTTTTCTGTGAAAATTCAAATCAATTTGTTCTATTGAATTTCACAAGTGAACTTTTCCATCTCCAGCTAATGCTTTCCACAGCTGTGATAATTCACACCTCAATACTAGGGACTGGCAAAAAGTCCCATTGTGTTTAAACAGGAAATTTTGTGAAAAAAAAGCATGATTTTCCATTTTTGGACAGAAATTTTGCCCATGGAGAAACATATAGATTTATGGCCTTTTTTGCTAGGAGCACAAAAATATTTGAAAAATTGCTTTAATTTCCCTCCTGTGTTACTCAATGACACAAAACTTCCTGCCCATATACATAATTTCCTGCACTAGTGTGGTGTGTTTTAGGAGAAAAGCAGAGTGGCAGGAGATATATAGAGAGAGAGAAAGAGAAAGAAAGAAAAAAAAATTTAAATCAAATCCTATATAATAATTCGTTAAGGATGTTTGTCAGAAGCCGTCATGCTCGGTAAAGACGACTGCTCTCGCTGCAGTCATGAGCAGTACAGACTGCACGCACCGTGGCTGATACAGAGCGGGGCGCTCAGAAATTCACACCGGAGTCCTCTCTGCGCACCTTCTTGGGACCAAGCAGTCTGAATTCGGAGTACCCCGCTCCCCATCAGCCGTTGTGGTGGGTGCAGTCTCTACTGTGCATGGACACTGAGGCTAGTGACTCAGTATCTGAGGAGACATGAGTAGGGATGGACGAAAATGTTTGCCTCAAACTGAAATCGGCAAATAATGGCACTTCCCACTTGGTGAATATTTTCCCATGGAAAGTGGAGTTTTTCTTTTTGCCTAGCTCATTGCATTGAAACCAATGGAAACAATTCATTTACACACAACACACATCAAATGTTATTTTATTTCCCACATGCATTGTATAAAAGTGGTCTGAGGGTGCCTGTGTTGGTGGAGCGTGGGGAAAGAATCAGCTGAGCAGGGAATTTTTTGGGGGGTTTGTTGAATGGGATTGGAGGGACAGTTAATAAAAAATAAATACAATGAAGAAAAATAAGACATGGCATAAAGTGGGACAGAGGACGTTGCCTGTGTTGGAACAGGAATTATTTTGTGGAGTTTTGTTGACTGGGATAAAAAAAAATAAATAAGATTAAAAATAAAATAAGAAATTATTACTTAACATAACAGGGACAGGGATTTCCTGAAGCAAGCTGTGACTGAGGCAGACTGATACTTTATGGGACAGAATATTTTGTAGAGGATTATTTGTAGGATTTAGACATTGTTAGAGGCCCAAGCACTGAGAAAACATTGCTTTGTATGACTTATTGTTAGAGGCCCAAGCCCTGAGAAAACATTGATTTGTATGATTTATACTTAATAGATGCACAAGCCCTGAGGAAACATTGATTTGTTGTAGGACTTAGACTTGGGTTACACCCAAGCACTGAGGAGACATTGAGTTGTAGGACTTGTTAATGTCACAAGCCCTGAGCAGTCACATCAGAGATAATTTTTTATCTATCAGGCTTGTTAAAGTCACAAGCCCAGAGGAATCAGAGATCATTTTTATGTATCAGACTTGTTAGCAGCACAAGCCCCGAGGAAGCACACCAGATATAATTTTTATGTATCAGGCTTGCTAGCATCAAAAGCCCTAAGAAATCATATCAGCAATAATTTTTTTTCCCTCACGCTTGTTAACATCACAAGACCTGAGGAATCAGAAATACATTTTATCAATTTGACTTGTTAGCTGCACAAGACCAGAGGAATCACAGATAATTGTTATCACTTTGGCTTGTTAGTGTCACAAGCCCTGAGGCATGAGTGATTTGTTGGACTTAGGCTTTTTAGAAACAAGCCTCCAAAAATATTTTTTTTTCTGTAGGCTCCTGGCTTGTGTTGAAGGAACAAGCCCTGAGAAAAAAAATGCCCTACCAGCCTAGTGCCAGCAGGCCATGTTATGGTGACCCATAGCAAAAGCCCCTGTGTCATTGCAGCTTTTGTGACTGCTGTACTTGCTGCTGCTGTTTAAGCAGTAGGATGATTAGGCAGCTCCAAGGGAATGGGATTAACAAGAGCAGTGATATGGGTGATGATGATCATGTTCCACTTGCCACTACTTCCAACAATGTGCCTAAGGAAGTAACAGAACCAAAACTAGCCGCACCACTTCAGGCATATGTGGAGAAATGAAGTTGTCCGGTAATGTTTCTCCATAGTCATAGAGTGCCCTCAAATGTTGCATCTACCTCCACCACCTCCTCTAGTCTTAAAGCAGTAAAATTAAAGAGTTTTTCTGCTGTGTCTTGCCAAACCACACTGATTGACTTTCTGGGAAGAAGTCAAAAACTTTACAAAAATAATCTCACTTGTGGAATGGCAAGGTTAACAAGATGTTGGCAGTAGGCATGATGCCATATTATTCTGTAGAAAACAGAGGTTTCAGAGAACTGATGTAATTTGTAGCTCCATGCTGGCATATCCCAAGCAGCAGTTACTTTTCCAAGATGGATGCGCCTGAATTGAACAAGCAAGTGGTTATTGTGATAGGCAAAGGGCTGGAAAGTATGTACAGCAAAACAATCCACCTGACAACAGATATGTGGAGAAGTGGCTAGAACACAGACAATATGACTATGGCTGCTCACTGGGTTTCCGTCCCACCAACAGTGGGCCACACTAGCTTACAGTATCAGGTGACAGCCATTAATTGTACCTCTGGTTCTATCAGTGTGATTAAACGGTAGCAGCAGGATAGCCCACACCATCGGCACCCCAACTTGTGCATGGGGAGACAGTCCCACAAATCCATAGATGTTTTAAGTAAACTAGAGCAAGTGATAGAGGAATGGCTTGTACCCTGAGAATAGGTGATATGGTGCAATGTGCCCTGCTTTGCCCATGTTCTAAATTTAGGTGTGACCAGATTTCTGGCAGAATCCAAAACCCTCAGAGAGTTGCTAATTATTGCCTGCAAAATCTGTGCTCATTTTAGTCACTCCTACAGTGCACGCAACTGTCTATATTCCATACAAGAGCGTTGCAACCTTCCCCATCACCAGCTGAAAATGGAGGTCCCTAATAGGTGGAATTCCATGCTGCTGTACATGATAGAGAGTTTGTACAAGCAGAAAAAGTCCATTAATGAGTACACCATGCAAAACAGAAGGCTTTGGAAGGAACTCTTTTGTCACCCGGCCATTGGCAACTAATGTGCAATGTATATGAGCAGCTGAAAGCCTTTGAGGAAGCAACCATGCTGGTGAGTCATATAATGGCAGGAATTAGTGACATTCTACCACTATTTTAATTACAGAAAAAATGAGGAGCATGGCTGAGGAATCTTATCATAATGACAACACAGACATGCAACAGCTGGTAAATGACATGTTAGCGTGTTTTGAACAAGATTCTTGCATAGTGTCAATTCAAAGCAATGAGGAATATATTCTTGTCACTTTGCTGGACCCCAGCTTTAAACACAAAATTTCCAGATTTCTGCCAATGGGCCATCAACAGTTTGTTACAATGAGTCAAGATGATCAGCAGCATCTCTCTGAGGAATCGGATTCTGTCAAGGAATATAGACATTTGCTTATTGATCGAGTGGAGGGTTACATTGTGGAGGATGAGAGGAGAAATTTAGGGAACAAAAAATATCTAGACAGCATACTGAAAAAGAAGGCAGTGAAGCATTTCAACCAGTAGCAGCAGTAGCAACGGTATCATCAAGCTGAACATCCTTCACTTTCTGAGTCTCAGCAGGGGTGGCAAAAATCAGACATTGAAGTCTTCGGGATTTGATCCCAGAGTGTGGGTTGGTAACAGACACACAGGAACACCATGTAGCTCATATAAGTGGTCCCATTGCATGTGAGATGTTCTGCATACTTCCAGGATATCTAGGCAGAAACAATGACCCCATGGACTACTGGCAAACAAAGCAGTATGTGCGTGGCAAGCATTGACACCTACTGCATTGAAAAAGGCTATCAAGCAGCAATGTACTGCAGTAGGACATGGCTATCAAGCAGCAATGTTGGGAGACTAACATTCTTAAAACTTAACCAACATCTCATACCATCTGAGTATCAGGTAGCAGAAACCACACATGACAGAGAAAGCCAGGACAAATGTATTAACAGCAGCACAGATGATGATGAGGAGGAGGAGGGATGTGAAGAAAGGTTGCTACCATCTACCACACTTGGGACTACTGATATGACCAGTAAGTATTGTTTATCAGTAATCTGAGAAGGATAGCTTACATTTGACACAAACATGATAATTATAAAAACTGCTGTAGAAATCTCATTCTCTATATATACATATACACATCAATCACACCACTTATTAAGAAAATTCCTGGGTATTCCTAGTGATTGATGAAACAAACACTATCTGAAAATAAATAATACATATTATTACAAGGCTTAGCACTCAAAGATTTTTTTCACAGCATAAAACCTGAAGATGATACAGAAATGGAGCAACATTTCTCAGCATAAAAGTGCCTCCATAATGACCTGTCATACTGAGGTTTGATACTGAGATTTGGATCAGTAGGATTTTCTGACATTTTTATTCGTTCCCTTTAGTATAGTTGGCTTGCACCGGTATTGCTCCAGTTACTCTTGGAGCATCAGTGTTCTGGTTTTCCTTCAACAACATTATTCAGAAGGTAAAACATGCAGGTTATCTAACCAAGATATAATCACACTTGAAAAGGCGGGGGGCATTACATCAAGAGGGTTTTTCTTTTACTCTTTTCTAAACAAGAATTGCTTTTTTATTGAGGTAGATCAGCTTCAGTGTGCACTTTAATGTGGTCTAAATTTACAAGGTAAGAGGAGCAGTTCTGGAGCCTAATAACTCTCTAAAAAAAAACAAATAAAAATTCCCTGTTTTTGAAATGGGGCTTTTAATCCCTTGAACTTTATATAGATCTCAAACACTTTGATTTTCAATGCATAAGAGACTAAGAGTTAAAAGACCCATATAAAGTGGTACTGTCGCTTTGTAATACATATGTCATTTGGATAGAGTTTTCACCTACATATAGAGATGCTTGGAAGGTCTAATTGCAGCAATTAAGTTTAGAATTTTTTCTCTATGACATCAGACGCATGCACTATGTATACCCAATTCATGTCATCACATATTCACAGCATGCACATTTATACACTCACTCATGCCATGTCACTAAGGGAAGAAGTCAGTGGAAGATAATTCCTGCAGGTATTCAGCACATCCCTATCTACATGACCATTTGTAGGAGAATTCAGTTTAGCATACAAGTTTGGCTGGAAAAAGTAGTAGGTGCAGGGGGGTGCTGATTTTGGAGAGGATATCTTGGCAACTCCTACACAAATCTTATCATGATTAGTACTGTTGGAAAGATACAAAGTATGCTGGGGCTTGTGTAGGAAGGGCCAATATATCGCTCTGAAAATTGCAACCCCAGAACTTGATCACAGAGGCAGATAGGCATACCTGGACTCCCTGGAGGGGAGTCCTGTGGTGCCACTGGGTGAGATGAATGAGGTCATTGTTGGCACAAAAATGGGTGGTGTTTAATCCAAGTGGGGGTGGGGCTTCATAGACATGAGAAAAATGCTAGGCATAGCCAGCGGAAGGAGTTGAAGTGAGCGGGAAAAAGAGTTGTCCCTTTATTTCACAAGTTGTTTGTCTTTGTAAACCTGAGGCTGCATGGTGAGCATTTAGTATTAATAGATACTCTGTAATACTTTTTCAAAATTTTCAATTTCACGCCATTAACAGAGTTACATACTTATGCCTTTTGTTGATTTCAGAGTTGTACATATAAACATCCAATTTTGTAAGGTGGACGGACCTGTAGTCATGTAATGACTATGAGTGACGGATTGAGAACTATTACAAAATAAGTATTAATAGTTGACATTGTTTTAATTCGCAATTAAGGTGTTTTGTTTACTAATAAAGTTATTTATTTTAGGCAAGAAGTATGTGGTTATTCCTTTATAGATTTGCACATACATATTCCAGCCAAATAGAGTATTATACGGGTCTTTTCAATATGGACTAAAGGTCCAGCTCTTTTCTATCTCCTTTTTTTCTTTCAGTCAGTTTCAAGTAATAATCAAGACCTGTGATACACTTCATTCTTATCCCATTCATTGTGTATTTGTAATGTTAATTATGCATATGCATGCAGTGTTCTGTCTTATGTAGCTCTAAAACAAGATATGTTTTTTTTTCATGGAGGTGTGCATTGCATGATGCATAGTCACACAAAATGACACTTGAAGTCATATTGCCTAGAAACTGCACTGTCTGTCTATAATTATCTTGTGAATTATTTATTTAAAGGAGCAGTAAACTTTTTTTATGAAAACACATATTTTATAGAGCATTTCCTGCTGAATAAAACAAGGTCACTCCCACCACTGTCAGATGTTTTATCCAAAATTTATAGCAGTTCAAATAATCAGGAAGTGAATTTACTGTGTTTATTTCCTGATAGTTCTACCTGACAGGAAGTGACAGACAATTTCTATCACATTCTATGGAGAACTGTAAGGGCGAGATGTTCAGAAAGTGGTGGTAACTGAAATTGTCTTTAATCACAATAAAAAAGTTCTTACGCCATGATCCGTCAGTTCTCAGACATGTTTCCATAATTTTTTGCATCCAATTCCGCCATCTCCGTCAAAGGGAAAAAGTCGTCTTAAAAGTGGATGTGGTTTAATCTTTCGTCATAATGCAAGGTATTTTCAGAAAAATATATTAGTTTGAACGTTATTTATTGTCTGATTAACATTTTTTTTCTCGACATAATAAAAATGGTCTAAACTTGGAGAAGAAGAATTTGTTTCAAAGACAAAGAAATGTCTTTGTTTCTTTGAAAATTTTCGATTCAAACGTGATGGATTTACTTCTGAAAATATTGTCCCTCTTTTACCACCAACTCATGATCCGACAAGTTTTTCATTTTGATGACTTTTTAAACATCTTACCCTATGTCCCTGACTTTCCTCTCCGTTAGAATCTAACAGAAAAACTAATTAGAATTTGACCACTAGATGGCACTGCTAATGTAAAATAAACATGGGTTTAAACTGTAATAACTCTGGAAATGTAAATCTCTCGACAGTGGGAGTACTTCTATTTTAGTCAATAGGAAAATCCCTACAATATATATTTTTTCATAAAAAAGTTTACTGCTCCTTTAAAGCAAAAAATCATGAGCTATTTAGCTTTATTTAGTTAATCTACATAAGACATTACTTGACAAGCATACAGCTAGATACTATCATTCCACACTGTTTAGCATCCCAGCTTCCACTTTCTACAAGCCAGTACTAGTCATTTGCATAAACAAGAGGTAGTAAATTGTTGGACTTTCAGTGATTACATCACCCATTATCTCTGTTTGGGATGATGGGAGTTGTGGTTTCCAAGAGCTGAATGTCCAGTAATTGACTAGACACTGGCATAAACTGACCAATAAATATAGTTGATTTTGAAAGCTCTTCCGATATCACTTATTTGTTTGGCACCTGGATCAGTGGCAGCCACACTCTGGGTAGGGCTTGCTGTCAGTGGGCAGCCAATGGGATGTGGGGGCAGGGTTTGATTTGGTTGAGAAGGCAGGGAGCAAAGCCCCTTGCCTCCTCAGCCAAATGGATACACATCAACTTTCAACACGGTGAAGGGGAGGGAACATGGGGTAGTGGTGTGTGGAGGGCCCACCCTTTGCACTGTGGTGAAGAGGAGAGGCTATCCTGTTCACCCTGTTGAAGGGGAGGGGCCAATAAGAGATCAAATGTGCACAACTAAACTATATAAATGTACCTGAGAACTATATGAAGGACCTATATAAACAAATATGTGCCTCTTATTTCCTTGGATGCCAGGGATGTCTGCATTGCTTTGCTGCATTATTCATATTATAAACATATAATATAAGTGTAAAGTTAATTTATGACAAAAATGTAACTTCTCAAGTGCATTAACCCTTTAAGAGGGGTGGGTAGCAAATTGGTTCTCAATGACTTGCCCATCCCTCTGATTCTGAATAGGTTAAATATGTAACACAGGCTCCAAAATCACATAAAGATATCAGTAACAATATAGTTAAGCTATACATTCCCTTATACCACAAACTCATTAAAATTTTCTTTAACATTTGTTTTTCTTCTATATATCATACTTGAGTGTTACTCATAAAGGAATTGAACTCCCCAAACACGTGTCCATTTATACCATTAAAGTAGAATCAGGTGCTTGGCATGACTGTCACAAGACATTTTCCTTTTAAAAAATTGATGGCTTCAGCTCTGTTGCCTTACAGTTCTGGTTACACTTGCATTGTGTTTATAGGGGTCCTTGTAAGTTTCTTTTCTGCTGAACGCTTGGGAAGGATCTCACACCTTCTTTTTATAAACGTGACATGTTTTTACATTCTCATTTGACAAATTGCCTAAAATTAGCTTTTTTACACCTATTATGACCAGACATGATGAGAAACTCATATGTAAGCCACAGGTGTTTGGTGAAAATTGTACAAAGATCAAGAAAAAGAGTGCAGAATATTGAAACTGGAGGAGGATGCACATACATGTACACATACATACATGGAAATATAATTTTGGAACACATTCATTTTTGTCTAAAAAGACCAAGAAAGTCAGTTTTACTTTGGGCATATGACCAATGGTCTGAGAGAGATTTTGGATCATTTTGGATCAGTATAGAAGGTTTATGTACAGTGCATTAAGAAATGTGACACAACTGTAAATGGCGGATTGACATAACTGGAAACTTTAAAAATGAGCTGACGAAGAGATCTTAGAAATGTTAGCCCTTATAGTGCCCTTATTTGCTCTACTCCAGATGTTCTACATTTATTCCTCAAGGAACCTTTAACTCTGGGCCAGAAGGCAGAGTAGGCAACTATCTAGAGCTCCAGTGCCTCATTTGTGCTAGTCACACCCACATTCTGAACTGTGGGTGTGGCCAGAACAATCTCAATATTCCTTCACCAGTTATACACTCCTTTTCAGGCTATTATTTAACTCATTGGATGTGAAAGATATCTCTAGCAAGGGGTTAAAGCTTTCTATTTTAATCAATCGAATTTGGGGAATTTTTATTTCTCACATGCTATAGATTTCCTTGTTTGTAAGGTGCTATGGGGATATTTATAAAAATGGTGTTATGAAAAATGAGGAGTAAAAGTGGCATAAAAATGATGGTTCTCCTTTAAAAAAGCTTGTGCCAGTTTTGGAAGCCTTAATGCAATGTATTTGTGTTTCGGGAAAGTGATGGTAGAGCTGGAGAAAATTCTGGCACTGCAAATTTATAAGAAATGTCGCTAACTGCAACAATTTTGCAACTTAATTTTTGCCCAGATTTTTAATGCCAGTTATATTCTGTTGTTAAAGGAATAGTTATGTTTCATAATAAAAGCAGTTCTAATTAATCATCATAGTATTTGGGCCTTGGAGAGTGTTATTTCAATTCTGTCAGAGTTGTAGTTCAAGAGTAATTGAATGATAAAGTATCCCCTTCCCTCCCCTTTTACTGATATAAAACTGCTCATCTCAGAGCAGCAGGGTGTGTCCAGGTAGATTGCAGAGAGGGACAATCTTCAATCAAGATAAGGGAAAAAATCAGAAACATCTATCAAGGGGGGCAGGGTTTTCATTGTTCTCACAGTAAGAAGATTGTTCATTGCTGTGAGCTGTCTGGTCTATGGACCAGATTCCACATCTTAGGAGAGGGGGCTTACACTAGGTAAAAGGGGCAGGAGAGGGAAACATTATCATTCAATTACTCTTGAACTACAACTCTGACAGTATTGAAATAACACTCTCTATGCTCAAATACTATGAAGATTAATTAGAGCTGCTGTTTTGTGAAACATTACTATCCCTTTAAAGGGATAGTAATGTTTCATAATAAAAGTAGCTCTAATTAATCTTCATAGTATTTGGGCCCTGGAGAGTGTTATTTCAATTCTGTCAGAGTTGTAGTTCAAGAGTAAATGAATGATAAAGTATCCCCCTCCTGCCACTTCTACTGATGTAACACTGCTCAACTTAGAGCAGCAGGGAGTGTCCAGGTAGATTGCAGAGAGGGACAATCTTCAATTAAGATAAGGGAAAAAGCTGAAAAACCTGTCAAGGGGGGGGCACGGTTTTCATTGTTCTCACAGTAAGAATTTTGACCCTTGATGTGAGCTGTCTGGTCTATGGACTGGATTCCGCATCTGAGGAGTGGGGGCTTACACTAAGCAAAAGGGGTGGCAGGGGGAAACTTTATTGTTCAATTACTCTTGAACTACAACACTCACAGTAATGAAATAACACTCTATATGGCTCAAATACTATGAAGATTAATTAGAGCTGCTGTTTTTGTAAAACATTACTATCATTTTAAGCATTCTAGGCATTAAAATCAGATTATTAACGCCTATTTCTAAGAATGCCCTTACTCACATATGACTTTATTGACAGTTGCCATGACAATGGTAGTTCTTAAAAAACAGACTAAGAATGTTTTTTATAAATCTTCCCTATGGTGCATATTTATAAGAGCAAACTGAAGTTATTGTGGAGTAAACCAACTACAACATAGGGGCAAAATAAAAAATCCTGTATTCCCATGCACTTGAATAGAGATTTTTAACACATTGGGGGTTAAGCACTAAGGAGTGATAAAGTGGAGATGACTTCTTCTGTAATATCACTTTGGAGATCTTATTGCATAGGTTCTGTTGAAAAACATAGGATTTGGAGATGTGATATCACTGGAAAGGTCATCTCTGCTTTATCATCTCTTTGTGCATCACCCCCCTTTGACTGCTAAAGAGGCCTTCATTGCATTGCGGAACTCCCTTGTTTCAAGGAATTAAATGCCTAATTTAATTTAATAGGTATTTTTATTTGTGCGGTTGGTTTATCCCAGAATACGTCCTTGCTTTTATAACTATGGTCCAATGAGGCCACAATGACAAATCACAATAAACTGCAATGCTTTATTATTTCACTGTATCCAAACAAAGCAAAGGACTCAAACTCATGTGGGAGTACTACTGTGTTAGTTGTGATGAAGGAGATGATTATTGTCGTTCTGACTATATTCCTTTGTTATTTTATGGCTTCATAAGCAAGTGGGTTATTAGGATACAGTACTTTTATTGCACAGAGGATTTGAAGAGCAAGGTATTGGCAGATGAAAGAAAAAAAGCCTTGAATAATGTTCAGTTACATCTTTTCAGTACAGAAATGGCCCATATTAATAGATTTGTCATGTTTTGAGGAAGCTACGGGGCCGAACTTGTGCGAGTTATACATTTCTGAGATGGAATTTTTACAGATTGCTTTCTAGGAGACATATCTAATTTGCATTTGGGGCAGTTTAACAGTACTCCAGTTCAAATTATCCCCCAAAAAAGCAGATGATCCAGATTTTAATTCTAGGAACATTTTGACACTTTTATTAAGCCACTTTACCACCAATCCCACCCAAAACCTGCAGAAAGGAAAGAAAAATCTGAGTTTTTCACACTTATAGCACAATGTTGCTGTGGATTTCAAGCACAGGATATTGGTAGATGTAAAACAATCAACGGATTACTGTTTAGTAAATCTTAAGAGTATGGCAATACCCCACAAGCCTAGGTTTGTCATGTTTTTGGGAAGCTACTTTGCCAAATTTGGAACATGTGTGGTTCCAATTTCAGATATGGAATTTTCAGAGATTGCTTTACTGATGCCATGTCTCATTTGGGACAGTTTAGCCATGCTCCAGTCCAAGGTATCATTTTGCATTTTGGCACTTTTTACACTTTTTTTTTTTACACACTCATATGATAATGTTGCTGTGGATTTCAAGCACAGGACATTTGTAGATGTAAAAAAAATACATTGGTTACTAGTGTTCAGCTACATCTTCTGAGTATGGAAATGCCGCACAAGCATAGGTTTGTCATAATTTGTGGAAAATACTGGGCATAATTTGGAACACGTGAGTTTCCATTTTCAGACATGGAATTTTCACAGATTGTTTTACTGGTGCTATGTCTCATTTGGGTCAGTTTAGCAGTGCCCCAGTTCAATGTATAGCCTCAAAAGTGTATGTGTTTTAGATATATACAACCCAGGGTTTCATTCTAGGTGCATTTCGGCACTTTTTATGCAGCCACTTTACCACCAATCCCTCCCAAACCAGCAGTAAGAAAAAAAGATGAGTTTTTCACACATATTACAATGTTGCCACGGATTTCAAGCACAGGACATAAGCATATGTAAAAAAATGCATTGATTGGTGTTCAGCTACATCTTCTGAGCACATCAATACTCTACAAGTATACGTTTGTCATGTTGAAGAAGATACTGGGCCAGATTTGGAACATGTGATTTTCCATTTACAGAGATGGAATTTTCACAGTTGCTATTCTGGTTCCATGTCTTATTTGGGACACTTTAGTAGTGTTCCAATTCCCATTATCCCCACAAAACTATAAGTCTTTGAAAAGTAGACATCCCAGGATTTCATTCTAGGAGCATTTTGACAATTTTCTTGTAGCCACTGTATCACCAATCTAAATCCCTTTCAAAAACTGCAGTAAGTAAAAATATATATGCTCAGGCAAGGCTTAAAAGTTGAAGTCCTTTGCTACTAGACAGACCTGAAAAGGTACTCGCCACTGCAAGCCATAACATACCAACCAGGGCTGAATTTCTACTAACCAGGGCTAAATTTTCACTCACCATTGGCTAGTGGTAAGTGGAAATTTTGAGCCTTGTATACTGTATATATATGTTTTTGCTAGTTTTCTTGTACCAAAAATATTTGGTTGCAGAAAGCTATTACAAATTGGATTTTGTTATTTATGTACTTAATGGAGATATCATATATGTTTATGTTTATCAATTTATATGTTTATCAACTGTGGGCATTCAAATTTTATGTGTTGGTTCTTTTACTGGATACTTTGGCTTTTGGTTTTTCACACGGAATTGCCTATATTTGTAACAGACAGAGCCCCATCTACAGATTTCACAAAAAAGAAATAAAAAGAAGGCTATGAATTTAAAACAAAATTCTTAAACCCACCAGTATTTAAAAAAAAATTAAAAATCTCGTTTCTCATTATATTTATCACAGTGTTAGATTTAAAGAGTAGGGATAGGCAAAATGTCAGGGTAATTCTCGCACTAATTTTCACGGAAAAACAACAATTTCCCACTTTTTTCATGAAATAAGGCTCTCCTCATCGCCACTGCCAATAAATTTCCCACAAGAACTTTGCCATTTTATTGCATATGTTTTCTACAACTTCAAGATTTCCTGCTGCAATATTACCTCTTCTGAGGGTTGACTTGGAGACATAAATAGCTGTTTAGGTCAGTTTATCGAACTGTATTGTCAATTCATTATTCAGTAGTGCTACACTTAGTACCTTTTTCCTCACTTAATTTTGTTTCTCCCGTGCATCTACCTACCATTGATTTTTCGTCTCATCTTTGAATCTAAGCATCATCTGGGAACAGCTGCATTATTGCAAGAAACCAAATAAGATAGACATCAACATCAACACAGGGGCACGAGAATAGGGACAATATTTGTGTTATATTGTGTATTATATAAGACATCATATTATTGTACTTGATTGTCTCACTCCATCCCCTTTTGGTAGACTGTCTAGAGTACTGCTACACTTAGCACATTTTTCCTCTCTACCTTTTGTTTCTCCAGTGGATATCTGCTCTGTCTCCTACACATATATAATGAAATGGTAATTGTTACATCACTACTGCATTGCAGCTACAAAAAAAAGCAGGTCCAATTAATTTTCATAGCATTTGGGCCACGGAAACTGTTATTTCAATACTGTCAGAGTTGTAGTTCAAGTGTACTTGAGTGACAAAGTATCCCCCTCCTGCCCCTTTACTAATGTAACACTGTTCACCTCAGAGCAGCAAGACTGTTTGGATGGATTGCAGAGGGGGACAATCTTCACTGATCATAAGGAAAAACCTGGAAAACCTGTCAAGGTGGGCAGAGTTTTCCTTATGTTCACAGTAAGAAGATTGTCCCTTGCTGTGAGCTGTCCGGTCAAGAGACCAGAATCCACATCTGAGGGGAGGTGGCTTACACTAGGTAAAAGGGGCGGGAGGGGGATACGTTATCATTCAATTACTCTTGAACTACAACTGCCAGTATTGAAATAACACTCTTCATGGCCTAAATTCTATGAAGATTAATTGGAGCTGCTGTTTTTATGAAACATTACTATCCCTTTAAACCAGTTATGAATGCAGAACACAGATTGCGAAGGACTGCTGTAGTGCTGGGTGCCTCTCAAAACAAAAAACACATAATTAATTGTAGCTGGAACTGCAAAAATCAGCATTTTGTAGTGGTGTTTGCAATTTAAAAAAATTAACCCTTTGAGTGCCAGAGGGGTACGCAGCATGTTGCTTTGCAATGTGTTGCGTACCCCTCTGGCACTCAGAGGGTTAAATACGAACTTACAGTGGGGCAAAAAAGTATTTAGTCAGCCACCAATTGTGCAAGTTCTCCCACTTAAAAAGATGAGAGAGGCCTGTAATTTTCATCATAGGTACACTTCAACTATGAGAGACAGAATGAGACAAAAAAAAAATCCATAAAATCGCATTGTCTGATTTTTAAAGAATTTATTTGGAAATTATGGTGGAAAATAAGTATTTAGTCAATAACAAAAGTTCATATCAATACTTTGTTATATACCCTTTGTTGGCAATGACAGAGGTCAAACGTTTTCCGTAAGTCTTCACAAGGTTTTCACACACTGTTGCTGGTATTTTGGACCATTCCTCCATGCAGATCTCCTCTAGAGCAGTGATGTTTTGGGGCTGTCGCTGGGCAACACGGACTTTCAACTCCCTCCAAAGGTTTTCTATGGGGTTGAGATCTGGAGACTGGCTAGGCCACTCCAGGACCTTGAAATGCTTCTTACAAAGCCACTCCTTCGTTGCCTGGGCGGTGTGTTTGGGATCATTGTCATGCTGAAAGACCCAGCCACGTTTCATCTTCAATGCCCTTGCTGATGAAAGGAGGTTTTCACTCAAAATCTCACGACATGGCCCCATTCATTCTTTCCTTTACATGAGTCAGTCGTCCTGGTCCCTTTGCAGAAAAACAGCACCAAAGCATGATGTTTCCACCCCCATGCTTCACCGTAGGTATGGTGTTCTTTGGATGCAACTCAGCATTCTTTCTCCTCCAAACACGACAAGTTGAGTTTTTACCAAAAAGTTCTACTTTGGTTTCATCTGACCATATGACATTGACCCAATCCTCTTCTGGATCATCCAAATGCTCTCTAGCAAACTTCAGACGGGCCCAGACATGTACTGGCTTAAACAGGGGGACACGTCTGGCACTGCATAATTTGAGTCCCTGGTGGCGTAGTGTGTTACTGATGGTAGCCTTTGTTACTTTGGTCCCAGCTCTCTGCAGGTCATTCACTAGGTCCCCCCGTGTGGTTCTGGGATTTTTGCTCACCGTTCTTGTGATCATTTTGACACCACGGGGTGAGATCTTGCGTGGAGCCCCAGATCGAGGGAGATTATCAGTGGTCTTGTATGTCTTCCATTTTCGAATAATTGCTCCCACAGTTGATTTCTTCACACCAAGCTGCTTGCCTATTACAGATTCAGTCTTCCCAGCCTGGTGCAGGTCTACAATTTTGTTTCTGGTGTCCTTCGACAGCTCTTTGGTCTTCACCATAGTGTAGTTTGGAGTGTGACTGTTTGAGGTTGTGGACAGGTGTCTTTTATACTGATAACAAGTTCAAACAGGTGCCAGTAATACAGGTAACGAGTGGAAGACAGAGGAGACTCTTAAAGAAGAAGTTACAGGTCTGTGAGAGCCAGAAATCTTGCATGTTTGTAGGTGACCAAATACTTATTTTACAGAGGAATTTACCAATGAATTCATTGGAAATCCTACAATGTGAGTTCCTGTATTCTTTCCCCCCATTCTGTCGCTCATAGTTGAAGTGTACGTATGATGAAAATTACAGGCCTCTCTCATCAAGTGGGAGAACTTGCACAATTGGTGGCTGACTAAATATTTTTTGCCCCACTGTATGAATGGCGATCTGTCTCATATAAATGGCAATCTTTTTATACCAAGCCCTAAATGTCCTCAAAATGAGCTAAGGCTGTATAAGCTGATTCCTTTTGCCTGTTGTATTCTTTGATGCAGAGGGTTTTCTTAGTATATCAGCTTTGGACTGAGACTGGTACAGTGCTATGATCATGGATGGTGGATGGCATGTACACATCTTTTTGACATTAAACTTAATTTGCAACAGCTGCTCTTTGACAGCCTCCATTTCTGCCATTTATTCTTTGGGGAAATCTTTACAGTTTTTTCTAACTGTACCACAGGCTACTGTATCTAAACAAAAAGTAATTTATAAAATAGGGTCTGGCACAAAAAGTATGCATAAATGGTACCCTTTATTAAGTAAGGGGTTAATGAGGTTCCAAACTATTTTTGCACTGGACCCTACAAAGTCTAGTCAACCAGGTGGATCCAGGTGGCAGTACTTAAACTAATATACATGGAAAGGATAAGTATATCCTGTAGAATTTTACTGCAAACCTGGAACACTTAGAGAGAATGTGCTGCTTTGAATCCCCAATCTTCTCTTGTACTTCATAACAGACTCATCAGTGCATTTTTATAGGGTGTGAAAATCTCTGCAAAATTAGCCTGTAAGTAAATTATAAGAGAGTGAATTTTAAAAAAAGCCTGTCATACTGAGGATCTTCTTTTGGCAGGCACTGGGTGTTGTTATTGAAATACATGCAGCACAGGAGCATTTCATATCTATCCTTGGTCACAGTTTGTAGGAAACTGGAGATAGCAGAAATTGGATTTGTGTTCAAATATGACCAAATGCTAGGCGTTTTAATTTATTGCCATAGACAGTGTTAGGGCCCAGAATTTTTTAAACTCTTCAATATATGTGGGTTGGCAGGATTGCTCCCTTGCAATGTAGGATGAGGGATTGGCAGGAAGATATTCAGCTGTATATTCATTTGGTTGGGGGACAATATCCCCAAAATATTTCCCCCAAAAAATATAAATTAAAAAAACAGACAGGTGCAAAACCTAAGACATCCCCTTTTAATGCTCGTGTTGGTAGGATTTTGCAGGAATTTCAGGAAAACAGCCAATTGGTGGCATCAATTCCAGAAGGTAAAGATCAATGGTAGTACTTGTGGTAGGTCTCAGGGCAGTATGGCTCTTTTTAACAGAGGATTCAATATGATCACTAGAAGTATCGTTTGAAGTATCACTAAACTGGGCTTCAGGGACGTGCACAGACATTTTGGAGGGCAGGGGCTCAAATGAAAAAAAGAGCGCTTCTCATAATAATTATTATTATTATTATTATTTTTTTTGTTAAAAGGGCACAAGGGCACTTTGGACAAAAAGGGCAGGTGCTCAAGCTCCCCTTGGTGTCTATGTGTGCACATGCCAGCTGGGCTTAATCAAAATCTGATGCAGAATCAGTGGCTACAGTATCTGATGCCAAAAAGGAATATGCCTCTTTGGGAGTATACATCCACTGCATTATTACCTACCTAGTCACGTACCCTAAACTACTTAATGCCTCACTTCTATTATATAACTACCCCCTACACTTTCTAACCTGCTTAACATACCTATCTACGTAAATTTTTTTTTTTTTTAATTGATTTTGTTTTTTAATTAATAAAAAATATCTACCAGAAGCCTTATTCCTCACTAAATAACTTACCAGTCAGTCACAAAGAATTTTGGAGTAATTCTTCTTCTTCCTTTTCATACACTAAAACTCCACTGACAATGAGGCAACAGTCAGATCAGGAAGGAGCATGGATCACAGCTGTCTGTGTTTACTCAGCCACAGAAAATTCTGAGGTATTTGTTGTAACCTTCTTTGCTCCCTTCTCACACCCCAGACTTCCCTAGCACAGAGATAACAGCCAGATCAGGAAGAACCTTGGATCGTGGCTGCCTGTGTCTTCCAAGTATTACACACAGAATTTTGGGGTATTTTGGGTCAACCTCCTTTCCCACTTCCTGTGCCTCAAACTCGCTTAATACAGAGAACAAATATCCTGCCTACAAGTCTCCCTAAACTAAGCTTCAATTCCATTTTATTAGCCTGTCTTCAAAAATGTGCACAGAATGACATGCTATAAGAGCTTGACAGCCTTTTATACTATGCCTGCAGGAAAGGAAGGGAAACTTGCCACATGGCAAAGAAAAGTTCAGTCTTCACATTGATTTCAATGCAAATGAGCTAGGTGAAAAAAGTGAAAATACTGCACTTTGCGTGGAAAATATACTGGTCAGAAAAAAGTGTCATTTTTCTCCTGATTCTCTTTTGAGGTGAAAACTTACACTCATCCTTACTCGCTAGTATTCTTCCCCAAATCAAGCGGCTTACACATTGAGGGTTTCTTTAATGCATATTCCTCCCTGCTAGTGTTGCTGTTTCTCCAGGGCATGCCTAAGACATAGCAGGGCTCTTCTGCAATCATGCACTTATGCAGAAGAAAAATAAAACGTCTAGTAGCTCCCACTTATCTTGCAGGAAAGACATATGATGTGCAGCATCATATTATAGTTTATAAGCACATATTCACAAGTACAGGAGAATTAAATTACCTCAATGTTATTTTTGTTAAATACCAAAAATGAAATGTTGGCCATTCCATTATGGGTTTCAGTACTTAAAGGGATAGTAATGTTTCATAATAAAAGCAGCTCTAATTAATCATCATAGTATTTGGACTTTGGAGAGTGTTATTTCAATACTATCAGAGTTGTAGTTCAGGAGTAATTCAATGACAAAGTGTCCACCTCCCGCCCCTTTTACTGATGTAACACTGTTCAGCCAAAGCAGAAGGGAATTGCCCAGGTAGATTGCACAGAGGGACAATCTTCAAATAAGATAAGGGAAAAACCTGAAAAGCTTGTCAAGGGGGGCAGGGCTTCCATTGTTCTAAGAGGAAGAAGATTGTCCCCTGCTGTTATCTGTCCAGTCTATGGACTGCATTCCACATCTGAGAAGAGATGGCTTACACTAGGTAAAAGGGACGGGGAGGGGAAACTTTGCTTGTGAATATCTCTTAAACCATAAAGTTTTGAGAGATAACACTTGTATCATTCTTCATGTTTTTTTAATGCCTACAAAATAAAATAAAGTTAAAACAAAGTATTACTATCCCTTTAAAGACATAATATTAGCACTGGAAAAGGTTCATTACCTGTAATAGCCCATCTACAGAGTGTCACCTGTTACTAGAAGTGCAGCTTAATAATACAAACACAGAACAAAGAATACAGTTGATCATGCAACAATGCACCAAAAAATGTAATTGACTAGAAAACTCAGACCCCTCAGACTTGCTTAAATGATAAACCTCTAAATCTGGATATCGTTCATACATTTAACAAGTTTGCTACCTAATACTAGCTTATATGGTAACTCCCAAAACTTAATCCAATGACTTAGGCAATTAAAAATAAGTAACAGGTCTCCATGGTGGTCCCCTTGGTTCACTTCAGGGAGTTCATCTCTAGTCCTGACCTCTCCCCTCCCTGTTCCATACACTTAACACTCAGTTCTTACTACTTTAAATGTAGTATCCTTCTACTTACATATTTGCTTTGCCCTCTTCATCCAGGTTACACATCATAAATTTATGAATAGGGATAGACAAAAATTTAAAAAAATGTTTCTGTGGGAATTGTTCACACAAAACTTTCTTCACATAGAAAATACATACAAAATCCACCTTTTGTCAACTGCCAATAAACTTCCCACAAGAAATGTGTATTTTTCCCTGTGATTTCTAAGACTGCAATATTTCCCACCACAGTACTACTGCTGCTGATTGCTAAAGTGGAGAAATCAACAACTGACAGTAAAATATGTAAGCAGGAAGAGTTGTACAGCAACAAATGCCTTGAAAAAACTGTTATCATGTTGAGTCTGTTTGTCCTTTGACCACAGAACTAACCATATGCTTGTAAAACTCTGGCACAGCCATCATTTAAAAATAATTGCATCTTGCAATATGCCAGCATGCAACACATTACATAAGGTGTATAAAACTTGTTTTTAACAAAAGAAAAGGGCAACATGTCATCCTGTCAACCACCAACATTTTGTCAAGTTTACTATTCCAAAGGCATACTTCTGGATTATTTTTGTGCAGATTTTGTGTCCTTTTTATGAATTCAGCAAATGTGGGATGGAAGTACATAGTGGAAGAACAATGTTACTTTATTACTATAACAACAACATTTTTGCAGGGGAAGTGGTAGTGATAGAGGAAGGTGTGAGCACTGGAGCCATGTGTGTTTGAGCAAATGAAGGAAGTCTTGGCATACTCTCTGATACATCTTCACTACTACTATTTTGTGCCCCAGAGACCCAGGAACTTTTGGGAGGGATTTTGAGGCTGCTAGTAATAGGACCTCTAACATGTTGATGATGGGTCTTCCAATGAGACCTGTAGTTGAGCTATAGGTGGAATCTCAAAAAGAATGTGCCTAGGTGTGACCCTACTTTTTCCCTGATCATAAGCTTCTTACACAGACAACAGATTGCAAAATGTTTAGCTTAACAGCAACATACACAAGAGACTTGTTTGTGTGTGGTGTCTTACACTTTACAAAATACTTAATTATGTAAGTCTATGTCTCTAGTATCTGTCTCAGTGAGCCTCAGTCAACGCTCATGTCAGAGTCCAGGTCACTGTCTCCTATCAGTCAACATTTTGTTTAATTAACTGTCACTATTTGCCACTGTCTACAAAAAATGTTTGAGTTAGATTCTGTTGTACGTATCTGTTGCTTGGGTGCAAAGTATATCTGTTAGTCATAGAGGCTCAGCCAGTTCATGAAGGAACTTGGATCACTGTCTGTCCCTTCTCAGTTAAAAAAGATTTTAGGATATTTTGGGTAAATTTCCTTTCTCCCCTAACACAAAGAACAAACTACCCCACAAAACTCCCTAAACTAAACTCCAGCTCTACTTTCTTTGCCTAGTTTCTCTAAATCCAGCAATATTCTGCTTTCTTTCTATCAAACAAAGAATGACATGCTGCGCCTGATGTGAAAAGAAGGGACATTTTCCATGTGTGTGTGTGTGTGTGGGGGGGGGGGGGGGTTAATTCTTACCATTGATTTCAATAAAGGAGAAAAAAAGCCATAAATCTGCACTTTTTGTAAAAATTCCCCTGCATGGCAAAAGTGCCATATTTCACCTGTTTCTCTTTTTGAGGAGAAAAAATACACCCATCCCTATTTATGAAGCAAATTAATTTGGACACACGAACCTCAACACTTTTTAGCTTTCTGCTGGTAATGGTCCCTGCTATGAATACTAGCTGTGATACAACTGTTGTAATATATTAGCCCACAAAAAATATTTATTTGAAAAAAGATAACGTCTAATCCATAGCAATATTTTAAATACTAGTATAAATTAATTAAAAAATCATTTGCAAGTCTGCAACTGATCTTTTTTTATAGTTAGCAGGCATGAACAGTCTTGTGTCTATTTCTAACATATTATATTTCTGTTTTTATAACATACATTTCCAAAGAATTAAGGAATTTGGTACACAAAAGTGTATGTTACAGTCAGTATTGGTTTCCTATAAACATTTTTCAGACGTAAGTACATTTTTGGCAATCAAACAATTCTTGTGAAAGGGCCATCAGAAGAATATGATTTCAGCCCTGAGAACAAGAGAGAAGTATTGTGACTTTTAACCCCTTAAATGTCTACAGAGGTCTCCAAAACATTGATTTGCAGTGAATTGGATACCTGTTTAGAAATCCAAGGGGTTACGTTTCCACTGACATCTGGAATCTCCTTTTAAAATGTTTATTTTCTGGCAAAAAAACATATATGTCCTTTTTTATTGCCGTATCCCATTGCTGTTTTCTATTTTAAAGGTGTTTATTTTGAAGACCATTTGCATCCAGATCATTGACAAAGCAACATCTGTTTTTTCTTCACTACAAAGAAAATTACAACAATAAGATATTATGTAATTTACTCTAATTTACTCTATGATGCTCAAAGGCTCAGGTCCATATTAGCCTCTTTTCTGTTAGAGGGGTCTATAATGCATTCCCATCTCCTCTAGCAGTAAATGGCTTAAAGTTATAATGCAGCCCATAAGTATTTGGACAGTACACTAGTTTTGTTGTTTTGGCTTTGTACTTCAGCACACTGGATTTGATATGGAGCAATAACTAAGGGGATGAAGCTAAAATGTCCAGTTTTAATTTGACGTGATTTACATCCATAAACCATGAACTGTGTAGGACTTGCAGCCCTTCTTATCATACTCCCACCATTTTAGGGGACAAAAAGTAATTGTACAAATAAGGCAATCTTAAACAAATATCATATTTACTACTTTGCTTCAAATCATTTGCTTTTGATGAAAGCTTGAAGTCTTCATCCCCTTAGATATCACTAGACTCTTCCCTGGTGATGCTCTGCCAGGCCTGTACTGCAGTCATCATCAATTCCTGTTTATTTTCAGGTATTTTTCCTTCAGTCTTCAGCAAGTGAAACACATGCTCAGTTAGATTCAGACTGGGGTTATTGACTTGGCCAGTCAAAAACATACTACTTTTTAACCAGGAAAAACTCCATTGATGATTTAGCATTATGTTTGGGGTCATTGTCTGCTGCAAGGTGAAATGCCTTCCAATGAGTTTTGAGACTTTTGGTTGGACACAGATAAGATGTTTCAGTACACTACAGAATTCATCCTCCCGCTGCTTCCAGCAGTCACATCATTGATAAAGACAAGTGAGCCAGTTCTATTTGTAGCCATACAACACCAAGCCATGGCACTAGCTACACTATATTTGAGGTGGTATGCTTTGGATTATGTCCAATTCCTTTCTTTCTCCACAATTTCTTTTCCATCATTCTAGTACAGATTAAGGTTGACCTCTTCTGAACATAATACGTTGTTTCACAACTCTACAGATATATTAAATGTAGTTTTTAGCAAACTTGGCCTCTCTTTTCCTGATGCTTACCAATGATTTGCATCTTGTGGTAAACCCTCTGTGGTTATGCTGTTGTAGTCTTCTCTTTATGGTACTCTTTGGCACTTCTATGGCTACATCATGGAGAGTGTTTGTCATCCGTTCAACAAATTAAAAAGGGGGTTTACTTCATAATTCTTTGAGTATCCACTACAGTGGTCTTCTTTATTTTAGAATGTTGTTTGCTATTGCTTAGCTCATCTGTATATTCCTGCTTCTTAACAATATACTGCACAGTTGATTTTGACACACCTAATGTTTTCATGTCTCTGACTTATTCTGACTGAGAGATGAATTCAACAAATTCCAAATGCAAATACCACATGTAGAATCACCTCTTGTTCTTTTGCTAGTTCTCTTGTATATGAATTATACACACACACTCCTGGCCAAGAAATAGCCGAGCAGCCAATTGTCCAATTACTTCTGGTCCACTAAAATTCAGGGACTATGTATAAAAAGGGCTTTAATTCAGCTTACACTGTTTGTGTAAGTACCAATAAATTAAAACTGACAGTCTGAACTTTATCCTATTAGACATTGTTTTATTTCAAATCCAGAGTCCTGGAGTACAGAGACAAATCTTTTGCCACTGTCCAAATATTTCAAGATTGTACTGCATATAGCCATCATTTTATTTGTGGCATTAACCAAATCAGGGAAACTGAGTGTCCACAAATGCAAAGTGCCTATGTTATTCTTCTATATGACACTGAAAGTACCATTACGACATTCATATTAAGAAATAATTGAGTCTGGCAAAAAATATAAGTTGAGCAGAGACTGCAATACCTAAACAAAAGCAAACAAAGGCAGAAGCACGATAAAATATATTTCATCCATCCCCCCCCCAATAACATGGGTTCCACTACAATACACAAATAAAGGTCTCTGATGTGGCCTGAAACATTGACCTAACAGCAGTAGATTTTTTGATAAAAAATATATATTTTTTTTATGAAGTCATGTGAGTGCAGTGCAATTTGTTTTTATCACAAACAGAAAAATATTATTTTCAGGTGGTATCTTAAACAATAAAAAGCTGAAACTTGTTAATCCCTTGAGGCCATAGGCCTTATGACTGCCTATATAAGCACTTAATCACCACACTTATTGTACCCCTTCTATATAAAATGTAATCTGTAAAGTGCCAAGTACACTGGTTGGCGCTATATAAATAAAAATATACAAAAATATACAACACAATATACAATACAATAGGTGTAGGCATTGCCCATTTTTCTGGTCCTCAAGTGATTCAATAAGCACATGACAAAAATAAGAACATTTTATTAACATGTAAATTTATCTCAGGGATTATGCAGAGTGGGTGACAACAAGTCATTTTATTAAAACTGCTAAGAGAAGGAAAACTAAACTATGCTATTTAAGATATGTCTATGCTTCAGTGACAAGTATACTAGGATAGTGACCATCAACAGATCTGTTCCCTGGGAACAGATAAGCCAGTTAAGCAGTCTGTATTTTGAGCCCCAACAGACCAGTGGGGGAGCACAACAAAAGTCTGAAAAGAGATCCTCAGTCGTCTCTCATTGGCCCAGTGGGAAAAGACTAAACTGAGAGACTGAAGTCTTGCAGTTCAGTTTCCTGTTCTGTGTGATGGATAGACCTTCTACTTCAGACATGAAAGCCTGACAATGTAGTGAATGTATGAAAGCAATTCCACTCTAAAGCAGGTGCTGGTATTGATTTTCATACTGGACGCTTGTCTAAAGCTAATTTACTAAGCTACATATGCCAGTATTATTTCCTTTAACACCAGAAAGAGGAGACCAATGAGGCAGTTTATTGAAGTTTCAGTTCTTCCTTCCCTTTACTCCTTTTTGATTCTGTGTATTTAAACATTGAATACAGAGGTGTGTGCAATGCATTGCTTTACAATGCACTGTGTACACCTTGGCATTCAAAATGTTAAACAAGATGTTACGTAAATTATATGACTTTACACCATTTCTCTATGTATGGTATGGGGCTGGCATAAGGGGCTTCTTGGTGGTCATCTGGAATGTATTACAGCAGTGGGCCTATGGGAACTGTGCACACACAACCCTCAAGTTTGTTGCTGAGAGCTACATATTTCTAGGTTGCATTCCAGCTGAAGAGGTCAATATTTGACACCCCCAATAGCTGAGAGGAGCTGTTTTGGGGCTGAACGGTGTTGCCCAAGTCTGTTTATTAAGTCTGTTTTCATTGGGGCTACCATGGAAGCAGATTTAGCAAATGTGATAATTGCCCTTTAAAGGTTTATAGCATTTTCAACTTGTTAATTTGTTAAATTAATAATTTCAGTTGTACATTTTAGTTTCAATGGTCCCTAAATTCAAAAGAAAAACTGCTTAAATATGGAGAAAAAAGATTTAACTCTGCAGTTGCTAGAGAGATCTTCAATGCATTGCGGAGCAATGTTTTAGACATCTCTAGCACTCAAGGGGTTAAATAATATCCTGTAATGGAATATAAAACTGGTGCAGGGACTTGAGATTGCTTTATGCCACACACATAATTGAGAATGTGGATATGTCCAGCACAGCTGAGGCACCCTTCAAATTTAGAGCTGTAGGCAGTTGCTTACTGCACCTATTGAGAAATCCTGCCCCAAGCTAGACCAAATTATTCAAGGAGTTAAAAGCCAGACTTAAATTAATGTAAGATTTTATTACTCTTCTAGGATACATATGGTTTTCTCCAGAAATATTTGACTTTTCTTTTGAACATAAGTATTTGATATTTTTACCATTAAATATGTTATATATCAACACATTAAAAAACTGTATGGTTTAGTACCTGGCCAAGCATGAACCCCATCTTTTCATCTATAGTCCAAAAACCCAACAGACATTAACAGAAAAAAAAATCTGTGCACTGTCAAAATGTCCAGAACTCCACTAAATTGAATTTCTGTTTTTACACGGTTCCATTAGGTGTTAAAAAGTATTTGAATTCTTATTCATCCTCAAATGATAGATAAGTGATGTTCTGGCACTAAGGGTCTGCACGTATCATGCTTTGAACTGTAATATATGTAATAAAAAATACATTATCAATACATTTTCATGGGATCCATGTGACATTTGATGCAGAAAAGGTGTTGTTTGAAGTCCCACAAGACTAAAATACTAGAAATAAATCAACTTTTTAAATCCTTCCTGAGCAATAAAATTAATGTCTTCCAAGCATTTTATTCAGTTACAGTGTCAAGTATCACTTTAAATCAACAGTCCCATCCAATATCATACAAACTGAAACATCATGCTGAGGTGTTTTCCTTTTTGGAAGCAGAGAAGGAATAAAGACATTTCTTCCAGACCTCTTTTGGCAAACACTGTACCAGTATAATACAATTTTATAGCTTTGCGATGCATTTGGCGCCCTTCAGGTATTCGAATAGTTAAGTGTTTCCAGTAGTAATGGTGTCTGTAAAGAAAGGATAGCTGTTTGTTTTGCATCTTTTTTTCTTTTTTTAACCCCATGTATGCTAGAAAGGCATCTAAAGTATTGCTGTGCAATGTATTGGATTTCTATTTGTATGCACTAATTTTTTAAGTAGCAGGGTAACACCCCCCAGTTAGCTAAAGATTTGGTCTCTCCCTTAGATCCCATCTATATATGGTCTTATCTGGCAAAGAAACAATGTACATAGATTTAAATGTGCAGCTGACCATTAAGTATCAATGTATAAACTGGCTTAGAGGAACACAGTATTTCCCCTCTCTGTCCATATATGTCCAGTACTGGAAACTGCCAATGCTTGCTTTTAAAAGAATTTCCAGTAATATAAACTGGAAAAACAAAAAGGACCAGAGACACAGTTAAGTAATGTTTATTAAAACACATTTAAATGTAACCTCCTTTTGGACTAACCCGTATCCAGGGCTAGCCTTCAACTTGGTTACTTCCATACTGATGCTAGAAGGTAGTCTTGAACCTCTGCAGGGCGGGGGGTCTTTTGAGAACAATGATACAGTGCCTCTACTAACCTTGGATATCTGGGGCAAAGATAACCAGCTAACCAGCTCAGAAAATATGAGCTATACCTCACTTGAATAATGACTGATACAACATGAATAACTACAAATAGAAGGTGCCCAATGGTGTAGTATGTCAGGACCAATAATGTTTTAAACACGCATCAAATGGATACTCACAGACAGGAGGGTCAGCTTAGGATAATGCTGACAAAAGCGCAGGCAGAGAGTATAACCAAACAGTAAAATAATGAACTCTATCTCATGCGTCACCTGAGCGGAGATGGGTTATACTCTCCACCTGCACTTTTGTCAGCATTATCCTAAGCTGACCATCCTGTTTGTGAGTATCGATTTGATGCCTGTTTAAAAGATTATTGTTCCTGACACATTACACCATTGTGTGCCTTCTATTTTTAGTTATTTGTGCTGTTACATTTGGAGAGAACGATCTAAGGACTGAGGCCTGAGGTGCATGTGACCAACTTTTCCATCGTGAAGTGGGGGTGGGTGCGTATTATACCCGAGAGTTTTTGTTTAAAAAAAAATTTAAGACTGGCAGATCCTTTCTCTCCCTCCCCGACTCTATCCGATGCCAAAATAAGACTTACTTTATTCAAAATTCAAGTCCCCTTGTTTTCCAGATTAGAACAGGTAAAATATAAACTAGGTCAATCTTCCCTGCGGGCGGCATGCTTCCATTCACCACCCGCTTCCTTCAATGGGCTTTCAGGACTTTCCACCTCCAGCCAATGGTAATGCCTTGTGAGGATCTCAAGGTCCTCACAGGGCAATACCATAGCCAGAAGGTCCTGAAAGCCCATTGAAGGAAGTGAGCAGCAAATGAAAAGCATGCCGCCCTCAGGGAAGATTGACATAGTTTATATTTTGCCTGTTCTAATCTGGAAAACATAGAGACTTCAGCAGGTACTTGAATTTTGAATAAAGTATGTCTTATTTTGGCATTGGATAGAACTGGGGAGGGAGGGAAGGGATCTGCTAGGCTTAATTTTTTTTTCTTTCATAAGGGGAAAACAAGGGTACGTATTATACATAGACACTCATGTTTTTCCCTAAAATCTTGGGTACAATATACACCTGCATATTATACACAGGTGCGTATTATACCTGAAATTTTATGGTAAAAGACACATGGGGACTATATATATATATTACCTTGATTACAAAACTACACCTACCTGTTTTTATTTTTGAACTAGGCTACCTTCACTGAAATGGTCAGAGCTATTGGAGATATGAAGGAAAGGTATGCAAGGTATAACATTTTAAAAGTAAACATTTACCTGCATCAAAGTAGGATAATTTTACCTTTTTAACCCTAGTCTGGTGTGCAAAATTATTTCCATAATTTGGTGCTACAGAGATTTTATTTATTTTTTTCAACCACTTCAAAGATATTAAAAATCTTTCTGTGAGACCAAGAAAATGGTATCCCATTGGTCTGGACTTGACATACCATAGGGGGTGCCAGAAGCACAAAACTACACCACTTTTCTTTTTTGTAATGACCTGCCTACAGTAAATGCTCATAAACATTACAGATATGAAGAAAAGGTCAGTAAGGCATACTATTTTAGAAAGTAGACATTCACCTGCATCAAATGAAGGGTCTCTTGCATTTTTACTCTTGGGCTTTTGTTCACAACTATTTCCATCAATTGGTGCAATAGTTAAAAACGCAAACCAGGCTGGAGGGACAGACAGTGTGTGCGGGGGGGAAGGTTATGGCGATTTACTTTTAAGAGCATGCAACTACAAGATACATTAATCATGTCACTGTAATGAGAATCTCGCACTACATGACAGAGTTAGATTCTCATGCCGCCAATTGAAAGGTCGCATCTCAGTCTTAATTAGAGCTTTGAGTGCCAACTGCAAGGAGTCTAATTTAATAAACATTCATAAGCTGAGCACTGCCCTGGCTCTCATTACAGTGACATACATGTGGCAGATACTTTCATGAAGGGGCTGAATCAGCTGACAAGCATTTGTACTCTTTGGGTGCCAGAGAGGAATGCAATGCGTTGTGTCCTGCACTGGCACAGAAAGGGTTCATATGCTCTTGTCAGTGGTTTCGAGAATGAGAATCTCACTCTTCATGCAGTGTGAGATTCTCATGTCACCAGTTTTATTACAGCGGCATGATTAATGTATCTTGTGGTCGCATGCTCTTTTGCTTGCAACCTTTTAAAAGGATACCTTGTGGGTTTTATCCTTGAGGAAGAGCTTGCTCTAGACTAAAAAACATTTGGCTTAGACTGATGGATTATACACAGCATTTCTTCATCATTCCTGTTGTGTGATGTCTTGTGCCTTGTTTTGGGTATTCAAGGCTGAATAAACTATATATTACATTACTATAACGGGCTTTTATCAGGTGTCAGTCCATATTTCACCTTGTAGATGTCTCCAATACTTGGTAAGAAATTAAAGTAATAGTAATACTTTGTTTTCTCTTTATATTATTTTGTAGGCAATAAAAAAACAAGAACGATATAAATCTTATCTCTCAAACCTTTATGGTCTGAGAGATATTCACAAGCTGACTGAAACGGTCAAGTCTGCCATCTAACTGTCAGGTTTGGAATCTGGTCCACAGATCATCTGACGGCTCTTCAGCAGAGCCAAGATTACAAGATATAAAAATAATTTGTTCATTAGAACGGTCTACAAAGTGTGTGTGCAAACCAGGCACACTTTGTATACCATTTCAATGAAGTAGTTCTACTTATATCTCATGATCTCGGCTCTGCTATAGAGCCGCGGCTGGTCTGCGCACCAGATTCCAAATCTGATAGCTACATCGTTGACGTCAGTGAGGGGGAAACTTTGCTTTTGAATATCTTTCAAACCATAAAGGTTTGAGAGATAAGACATATCTTTCTTCATGTTTTTTTAATGCCTACAAAATAAAATAAAGATAAAACAAAGTATTACTATCTCTTTAATGAGGGGGAGGTTATATATATATATATATGTTTAAGAATTGTCACTATAAGTTATAACAATATGTCAAATGCATTAAGGAGCAACATTTGCTAATGAGATTTTTTTTGCATAGTTTTCTATCACTTAACAGCCTATATTCTTCCAATCACAATAGGTTATACCTGGCAGTAAGATTTAACTTCTTTAACTTCCCTTAGTTTTAAGGCAATTACTGAATTCCTTTATACATACATTGCAACACAATTCTTATTCGGACCATAAAGACATTTTCCTTATTACATCAGTTTTATGCATCTCCTCAGTGGGCTTTATGTATAAAAGAAAACATTGGTGCAATCCTAGAGCAAACCTACAAAGGACAAATAAACATTTCCCAAATTTTCATTGATAAAACTTTTGGAATTCCAGAGGGGTGTGCAGTACATTGCAATGTGTTGCACAACCCCTGGTACTCAAAGGGTTAAAATTAGCTTTTTACCCCCTTTGAAGCTAGAGATGCCTCTGTAGCATTGTGAAACCAAACATAAATCAATGGGCATTTTTTTGTTCCCCATATGTTGTCCCAGAATTGCCCCCCCCCTTTTTTTTTTTTTTTTTTTTTTTTTTTACACACAAGGCCCAAAAGTATAAAAAGAAACAGAATAGTATGGAAAGAAAAATGGAGATTTTTTTTTTTAAACTTAAAGGATGTTAGCTGAAATATTTCTTGGAGATTACACCATAATGGTGTGTCCCGCTTGAAGGCTGCATTACACAAAAGGAATATGCAGCCAATTAAATCCAATAATACTCTCTTCTGCAATGTGTTGTGTACCCCTCTGCTACTCAGAGGAGTAAAGAAAGGGCACTCACACTGCTAAGAGATCCTTCATTCAAACTTTTTTAAACTCAAAATCATTTATTTTTAATCAGTGCTTTATCAACAGCTCCAACCAGTGCCCAGAAGGCATATTTTATTTTATGCAAGAAAGAAAACTCACAGCACAAACTCACCATAACATATCCATATAGTAATATAATTTTAATGTCAATATAAAGAGTAAGTACATAGAGAGCAGCAGAGAATGAGATGGTTCTCCAGTCCCCCAAACCTCAGGCACAAACCCAAAGTGAAAACAAACAGACAAAAAGACAAACCTGCTCTCGTTTATATAAAATTAAATATGTGCCCTGTAATGTATACATATAATATTTCTTAGTAAATATGTGCCCTGTAATGAAAAAAGTGAGATTTTAGTATTCACAAATTGGCCGAGTCTTGGGTAAGCTTGCCACCGCGCCAAGGTATCTCACTTGCAGCAGGTCCAACTATAATGCAACTAAAAAATACTTATATAAATTTAAAATTCCCTAATGAATTATCCTAAAAGATTAAGTTGTAGTCTAGTGCTCTGCCTAATAACTGATTGGAACAGCACCAGGTTCTGCCAACAAGAAATCATTGCAGTTTAGTTAAAAGAAATGTTTGAGATGAAATAACATTTAAATTATACATCTCCCAGCAGTTTCTTGTTGTTCTCAGCATTAAATACATTACAGTATATATATTAAAAAAACCCTTACAGCTCCTTTAATTAACTGATGCCCAGAATCTATTTCAGGTACATAGTAGTTTGCTTCATTATACAGTGTAGTTCTTTTGTACTGAAATAAACGGCATTTGAGTAGAATGGAAGAAATAGGTGTAAATACCAACATGAATTAAAAGATCACTAACAGCTTAAAATGAAAGAGGCTGGCAAAATATGAAATATCATGTACTTATAGCTAGCACATAGGAATGGGTGTAAAGTTTAAATTTTTTTTATTTTCACTGGAATCTTCTCTTAAAATCCATTATTTACTGCTTTTTCCATAAAATGTCCATACATTGAATATTTATAAAATCTTTTCCTTTCTATTAGTACCATTGGATTCATGCATAAACTGTTCAGTCTAGAGGAGAGCATATATTTAATTATATTTGTGTTATTTGAAATAAGAGATAAGATCTAAGTCAGTTGATTTGTTGTGATTAATGCCCACTGTGCTTGTTATCTTATCATAGCCCGTGTACAGACAATTGTGGACAATCATCGTTAGACTGCTGTGTTACTTGCAGCCTTGGGAAAGGTGGGGATGGCTGCTCCCCGGTGCATTCCTAAATTATAGATTATAGGCCTCACAAAACAAATATATATTTTTTACAGAGACTACTGTGAAGTAAAGTGTACTTAAGTGAATATAATCCCAATTCATCTTTAGGTGTTAGTGTTATCTCCACTCCTAGATATACACTCCAGCACAGGACTCGTCAAATATTCCTGGTAATTTTACTGCTTATCTTACAGGAGATTTTATCATTTTGATTTCTCACTATCTGTATATTTATATTCCTCTGTATATAAAATGGGATTATATTTCTTCATATTAGACACTTGTATTGACAATCAAATAATTTGTATTTTAACCCCTTTATTGCACCATACGAGTAAAAACTCTCACACCCAGGTCAATACCTGGAGATGTTCTATTTTCTTTAGTGTCCGACAACTTAATTTATATTGGGTGCATTGTACAAGAAGCAGTACAGTGTATTTTAAAGAAAAAAGATAATTACAATATAAGCATCTCATGACTGTCTGTCAGTTTGTGTGTGTGTGTGTGTGTGTTTGAATGTGTGTTTCTGTTTGTATGTGTGTGTCTGTGAGCATGTGCTTGTGTCTGTGAGTGTCTGCATGTACTGTGTGTGTGTGTGTCTGCGTGTGTCTGTGTCTGTGTAGTTCACACTAATTTTGCACTAACTGGGTGCAGAATTTTCCAATTTTAAAGCCTGTTTTCTATCTTTTTCCATCTGTACCATGAATAGACATGAACTTTATTTTAAGAACTGTGTTTACAAACAGTTCCACTTTCATGTATTCCACAGCCTGTTTATTGTCCATTCCTATACTCTCCTGTTTATGAAATCAACATCTGAGCACAATCTTTTTCACATGAGTTCTCATGCTGGTTCTGCTCTTGCCCATGAGCACATCTGCAACAAATACCAGAGATAAAACTTTATAAGATGCCCTGAGGTTTGAATCTGAATACCCTCTCAATTAAAGATTGCTTTACTTTGCTGATGGACTTTGGTTCCTCTGGTAAGAGTGTGATTTATGTAGTAAACATGAAATCACTTAAAACTGAGCAATTATTTAAAAAAATCCCATATCCATAATAATTTTACCAAACTATGTGTTATATTCTATAACAGGGGTGTCAGAACGTTTTTCCTCAATAGCCAGATTGAGAAAAGAAAAACAAACCGGGAACCAGATATTAGTAAATTAACCCACTGAGTACCAGAGAGGTGCACAGTGTATTGGGAAACTGCTCATTACACAAATCACTAGTCCTCAAGAAAATGGAATTAAAGACAGATATGTACAAAATGAGAGTCTATTCCATCTAGTTTATGTAATTCCATAGTTAGTCTAATAATCCATATTATATTTAGCTATACAAACTTACATATCCAAGATTACTTTCCTGCCTGATTGTTAAGTCTAAGGATTATTATGTTTTACAGCAGGTTACATTTTTATTATTAATTCAAATTTACATAAAGGTCCTAATTGGCCATACCTGAGGGCCACAAATGGCCTTGGGACTTAGTTTGGACATCCTTGCTCTACAACAGGCAGCTGCATTAAGTAAATGTGTACTATTCATGTATTCCAGCTTTGGGTGCCAAAGAGGTGTCCAAAATATTGCTTAACCCTTTTAAGAATCATAGGGGCAAGCTATGCATTACTCTGGAATGCTTTACACAACACTCTGATCGCTCAAAAGGTTAAATGATTAAGAAAATATTTTTCCCTCCAAGTAAGAGCCTAAAGTACGCCCCCTTATTACTATTGATATGGATTGTTTTTGTTTAAATACAAATGTTATTTTGAAGGCATAAAGCCTTTCATTTTATAAATCTGAAATCAATTAGCAGCATTGGTTACTGGGCAAATATTCATCTAGTTCATGTAGCATTAGCTCCTGTGAGAACACTTCTCTAGTGCCAGTAGTTTTCCATTCTGACCACCTAAGTGCAATTCTCATCTCAGTGGTAAATCTTTTGGTGAGCAGACTTATGCTCTAATGGAGCACTGGGCAGTGTGGAACCATATGTCCTTGTAACAGACTCTACATTACAGCACACTTCATAAATAGACAAAATACCCTTGTGATTCCTACCAGATACTAAAAGATAAATGTGCCTTGTTTATCACATTGGATTCTGTACATGTTCAGCACATTGTTAACTCCTTAAAGATTAGAGGGTTGTTCAAAGCAATGTTGCACTGTTGCATCTGTTCCCTAAAGGTTTAATAAATAGATCATAGAGAACCTCACTCCTGCCATTCCTGACTCAATATACCACACAAATGAACACTATTTTGTTTTTGTTTTGTTGATAATTTCACCCTTCTCTGTATTTCTCTGGCTCCAGTAGATTCAATAAGTCCAAGGTCTTCTCCCGAAGATAATTTCACAAGTGGAGTTGGGCACTCTCTTCTTAAAATGTAGCATTTATTTCATCATTAAAAGCATATCATCCAAAGTTTCAGTCGCAAAGCAACTTTCATCAGGGATAAGATCATCATATTACTGATGTAACTTCCGCTTTAAATAGCACCTCCACCTGCATGAAGTCAAATCAGCGCTGCAGAGTTGCCATGTCAATCCACAGCATCTATCCGGCCCCAGTGCAGAGAGGAGAAATAGTGAGTGCGGCAGCGAATTCATTGAGAATTTGTACAAGGTCTTATCTTGCCCTTTTCTTCCTATAAAGCACACACTAAAAAACATAAAAAATCTGATTAGCCATAGAAGACACTTGCTAAACTATTTTGAATTTATGTTATTCAAATAAGAGAACTGAGGATAATGTCTATTTTCTTCTCATAACAGATTACTGCATTTCTCTCAGATTTATCCGAGGAGTTACTGCCCTTTGACTCTTATATGTGCATCTGTATTAATCCTGCAGCCAAACCCATAGCATAATTAGCCATTATAGCAAAGAAATATTTCACAACAGGAAGCAGAAACCTATTGAACTTTTCAACTAAGCATAAAGAATGTACCAAAAGCCCAATCATTCAGTAGCTATAACAAAGGTTAGAGGTCAGAGCCTAATGCTGGTGACCTACACATCTGGATGAGCAACAGGACAAAACTATGAATTGAAATAAGCATGTTTCCAGCAATATGGGCCCAATAGTAGGTGTCCTGCAGATTTTGTTTCAGTATGTTTTGATTTAAAGGACATGTCAGTTGTATAGGTCGTTGTAGCAGAGTGTTGAGCAAATAGCTGAAAGTTACAATAAATAGGCAAGAGCTGAGTAAACGTTTCAAAGCAAACCTAGTAAAACACTTCTGGAAGATTTGTTTGGACATCAAGGGAAAAGTAACAGCTGAATCTGATCTATGCATTTCTGTACATTTAATGAGTTATTTACTAAAGTCTTCTGGTTGCAAAACTGTGGCAAAATCAATGAAAAACATACCAGTAAATAAAACCATGTGTATTAAAACAAGTGATTGCACAGATAGCATGGGGAATGTTTTACTTTTATAAACTTGTTCTTAACGCTTTAACCCTCCGTGTGCAAGTGGGGTATCCAATGCACTGCAAAAGCACCCAAAGGAATAAGGACCAGATGGTCTGCAACACTTGAACAACTCTCTGATCCGTTAAGGGTTAAAGGAAATACTTATAAATATAGTGAGGCTATATAACTTTAAATATCCTTTACTCAAGCCTCTCTCTGTTAAAGGTATGTATTTGATTCTTGATCTATGCAATCTATTGCTTAACTTGCTTTGGTATGTGTAGAACGCTGTACTCTAATTGACTGACTGTTTTTGCAGAAAGTAACCAATATATACTGACCAGATCTAAAGTCTACATGCAATGTTTAGCTGCAGTTTTAATCACAATCACTTCTAAGGTAAATATCAGAAAACAGGTAAACTAAAATTTGAGTTATATAATCTTATACACCCTCTACTACAAGCTAGCATCTGTACATATATCGATATTTGACACTGGAGGCCTAGCATTTAGTCTTATATATACCCTATGGCTGTATCCATTCATGTTTTATGTAGATCTCTTACATCCCATTTACTTAAGCAACACTGATAGGTGTCTCATATAACTTTGGAAATGATGAATAAGAGAGAGAGTGGGTACTAATCTCAGTAAATCCATCCATTACAACAAACTAACATATTCAAACCATGCTCCTGTTTTTAGGGTTTCTACCTTCTACACAAGCTTTGTTAAGCAAACATAGGATTAGATGTTAGGGATTGAAAGTGGAATAAAGTTATATACTTATACAAGATATTTAAACGAATATAACCCCATCTATTTGAATATGTTAGTGGTGTCCTGCACATGGTATTTTATGATTTTATTTTACACTTCTTTTTAATGAAAGTATTTTGCAGGAATGATGCTTTGAGATTGTCTCGATGTCCTGGGTACTCATTTTATCTACCTTAGAAGGATGAATGGCTGAGTTAACCTTGTAGGGACTGCAATCTGGGACTCTGAGGTTTGAACAGATTCTATAGCTTATCAAATAAACAGTGTTTCTGGATGCATGTTTGGAGTATATATTTACATTTATATAACTCCATTACATTTCCAAGGATTAGCACTTCTAACACTGAAAGGCTTTATGATATTTAGGGCCTTATGCAGAAATCAAGTGTAGCAGTTCTGGAGTAAACCTGCTATACTACAGAGGGAAAATAACCATACCTGGTAACTCACCAGGTGTGACCCTGAGACTGATTCTCTGGAGACAGAGGCTGATTCTCAGGACTCAATGAGCTCATTTGTAACTTCACTCACTAACTCTCCAGTTCCAATCACTCCCTGATCTGCATTTCCCATTCACTGCTCATTTTAAGGGCAAACCCCCCCCTCTCAATTGCCACCCACCCTAATGAAGCCCCACCTACTTTATGACACACATTGCTTCATTTGGATAAGGCAGCCCCAGACCTCAGTGGACCTCAAGAGACTTGGCATAAGAAAGTTCCAGTGAATTAAGTCTATTGATTTAAATGAGATATTTTGTACTTTGAATACTACAGAGGTCTCCAGTGAAAAGGGTGCATGATTGTGTCAGATACCAGTCCCATGGAGACATTGGCATGTATTTCTACCAGGCAGGAGTTAAAGTATGTGAACAGACTAATCAATCCTATGGCAATCTTAGGGGATTTTTTAAAACAAAACCAGTGGTAGTTTTTGTAAAATGTAAAAGAATCCAGCCTTTAGTTCAAGAGTGGGCATTGTGAGGCCCTACAGCTATTGCTGGACTACAAATCCCATCATGGGAGTTGTAGTCCATCAACAGCTCAAGGGTTTCATGTTGCCTACCCCTGCCTTATGAGAGGAGTTATAATCCATCAAAAGCTGGAGGTTCTAGTGTTTCCCAACCCTGCCTTAGTCTATTATGTGATACATTTGCTTGTATACTCATAAAAAAAATCATTTTTCTTTGATGTTGTGTTTGATTAATGGTGGCTACAAAATCAATTTAATTATGAGAAAAACCTTTAGTAAACAAATTCAAGTGTCATAGTAAAGGAAATTGCGGTACACTATCTAATGTTTTGCTATAACAATAAGAATATTGCAGTTGCATACACAAAACAACGTAAGGAGAAAATGAACCATGTAACCCCTTGGATTCTAAAGTTAACTCAAAGGCAGTGAGACTGATGGTCTAAGAGGAATTTACTTTATTTTTCAGCAAATCAACTCCACTGTAGGCGCCAAATACACATTTCCATTGTTTTAAATTGAGATTTAAAGGGATAGTAATGTTTCACAAAAACAGCAGCTCCAATTAATCTTCATTGTATTTGGGCCATGGAGAGTGTTATATCAATACTGTCAGAGTTGTGGTTCAAGAGTAATTTAAGGATAAAGTTTTCCCCTCCTGCCCCTTTTACCTAGTGTAAGCCATCTCTTCTCAGATGTGGAATCTGGTTGTAGGACCAGACAGATAACAGCAGGGGGCAATCTTCTTCCTATGAGAACAATGAAAGCCCTGCCCCCCTTGACAAGTTTTTCAGGTTTTTCCCTTATCTTAATTGAAGATTGTCCTTCTCTGCAGTCTACCTGGGCACCTCTCTTCTGCTCTGGCTGAGCAGTGTTACATCAGTAAAAGGGGCAGGAGGGGGATACTTTGTCATTGAATCACTCTTGAACTACAACTCTGACAGAATTGAAATAACACTCTCCAAAGTCCAAATACTATGATGATTAATTAGAGCTGCTTTTATTATGAAACATTACTATCCCTTTAAACCCTTATGTAATGTAGACATCTCTAACATTCAACCCCTTGTCACATTTAAATCAATGGACATTTTGGACATTTTTGTTGCTCCAAAATTACTCCAGTTCTTTTTATTTAATCAGTCTCAATGGCATCACTAGAATTAAAGGTGTTACAGCATTTTATTTGTATGCATATTTCTATTCTATGACACTCTATAACCAAAAGTACTATTCAGAAATATTTTTATGCGTGCAAAATTAGTCCGATATTCCAGAGATCAATAACTGACCTGTGGTAAAACAGGTGAGATAATAGAGTCTCCTGAAGATATCATGGGAAATGAAATTTAAGGTAAAAAAATTCTATGCTACTTATACACAAAGGGATTAAACAGAATATCCGGTACAGCTGGAAGCCAAATGCCTGCTTCTGATTATAGGTGATGCATGTGCTTTAAGTGCTTTTGGTTCAGTAGAAGTAATCACTTCACCTCAATTTTATTATTATTCTCCATAATTTGCCTATATCCCTGTTCATTCTTCAATGCTTACTGAAGAATGCTGTGAATATTTTGAATATAATCCTATTCACGAAATGGCAAATAGGCCATGTGGGGAATGTACAGAACCACCACAAAAGCTAATTTTCTGTGCTAAGATGCTAGGCAGCACTGCATTTCATGGAAAGCACTAGAGAGTGCGGTCTCTTCAGTGCATACCAGCTCACACAATGGGTCTTATTGTTTAGCCTTTAATTTGAGAAAAAAAACAATAGCAAGCACAGTAAAACTGAGTAATTTTACAACAATTTCCTCTATATTTTGTATAGTATATACAGAGGTGCAGAGGAATAGCACAGCAGTATTAAAGGGAGATTTTGTTACAGTAAATGATTAGTAACTAGGCAATAGGAAGGTACAGCACTAATACATTAGTTGCAGCATGTAATCATATTAGTGCATTTAGCCTCTTAGGTATGAAGACAAAAGTCTAGCAATTAATGGGCAAACCAACTGCACTTTATAACAAATAAAATTTCCCATTGATTTATCCATACACTAGGGGCTCTATGATTAAAAGAAAAGGGGAAGATTACTTGGACAACCCAACTGCAATATAGGGGAGAACTAAAAACAATTCATACAGATTTAAATGTGTATTTTAACCCTTAAATGATTGAGAGGTCTCAGTGCATTGATTTGCAATGTGATGGAAACCTGTAAACAATACAAGTGATTCAAATCTTCATATAAGCAAGACCTACCACCATTCCAAATCTCCCACTCAGTGGGAGCATCCATCTTGAAAGGATTTGCAGGATTATTCCTCATAATTAATTTATAGAATCTAGAAACATACTTGATGAGGCTGAGAAAAGATTTGCATCCATCAATTTAAGCCCATGCCATATCACCCTTGTTTATCCAGAGGAAGGGAAAAAAAACACATTACTAAATAAGCCCCAAGTGGGTAAAAAAAATGTTTCTTGACCAAATGGCAGTCGGATATTTCCCCAATCAATAGCCTATCAGCATAAATCCTTAAAAGGTTGAGAGAGGTGATTTTCTGGACATTGAATATTTAATTATACAGCTTTATCTGACAAAGCAGAGAACAAAATGCTGGTGAGATAAGATTCCCATCTAAAAACAAATATCTCCAAAATGACTAACATGTTTGCAAAGCAAAAAGCAGAAGTTATAGACAGTTTAAATAGATGCATTTACTGAGACTGACATTGGGGTCAGTAACAGGTCTATTTGGGAAATTTAGCATTGTTTAATTCTCCCCTATGGTGCAATTGGTTTGCCACATAATTCCTCCATTTTTCTTTTGTCTATAAGGCCCAATGTTATTTACAAATATTATTAGTAGATCAAACCCTTCATTTAACCTTTTGAATGCCAGAGGGATACGCAACACAATGGCACTCTTAGTGTTAAAATAAAATGCAATAATTATAGGGGAAAACCAATTACACTATAGAGAACAAATTACATTTCATATCATTCCCACTGATTAAAACTCATCTCAGAGATTTATGTGATTAACACACATATGCAGATCCAGAGGGTGAGAAAGGGAAGGTATATCTCCATATGGCTAGAAGGAGAATATGTAACGCAAAGTGATAAGAGGCTCACTGGAGATATCACAATAATAAGGTAACATGCAGATGGTTTTGTGTGTATGGGGCTTAGTTAGATGGATGGGTAGATTTCATGAATCAAGAGGCCCATTTAGGTTGGAGGAGTAAATCAAATGTAGTGGTGTTTGGACCTTTGAAAACTTAAGTACTATTCCCTTTGTAAGAACTTTAGAGAGGCTCAAGAGCATCTCCCACAAGTTGAATTGCCTGCCAGGACATGAAGCATGCTAGATCAAATGGGTGCACAGACCCTTGAAAGCATAGAAGCATGAAATTAATTATTGCTTCCCCAACAGATTAAGGGAGAGGATACACATATAAATGGCTGAACAGGTGGGAATGCATCCCAGGTTGGTAAGTTGTGTACAGTGATGAGTAGAGATTTTAAAGGGATAGTATTGTTTCATAATAAAAGCAGGTACAATTAATCGTCATAGTATTTGGGCCGTGGAGAGTGTTATTTCAATACTGTCAGAGTTGTAATTTAAGAGTAACTGAATGATAAAGTGTCCTTCCTGCCCTTTTTACATAGTGTAAGACACCTCCCCTCAGATATGGAATCTGGTCCACAGACCAGACAGCTCACAGCAAGGGATAACCTTCTTACTGTTAGCATAAGAAAAACCCTGCCCCCTTGACAAGTTTTTCCCTTATGCTCAGTGAAGATTGATTCTCTCTGTGATCCATCTGGACAGTCTTGCTGCTCTGTGGTGAACAGTGTGACATCAGTAAAAGGGGCAGGAGGGGGATACTTTATCATTCAATTACTCTTAAACTACAGCTCTGACAGTATTGAAATATCACTCTCTATGGCCCAAATACTATGAAGATTAATTGGAGCTGATGCTTTTGTGTAACAATACTATCCCATTAATGCAATTCAATAAGCTAAAGAGGAGTTATTGAAGAGTAAACCAACTGTCTCATAGAGGGAAAAATCCCCAAATTTCCATTGACTTAAATGTGTCTTTTAACCCCTTTAATGCTAGAGAGGTATGCAGTGCATTGCAAAACAATGCTTTAGTTACCTGTTTAGCACTAAAGGGGTTAAAACCTCCATTTAAATAATTGTGAATTTTCATTTTTTCCCCTATAGTGCAGTTGGTTTACTCTACAATGAACTGTGCCTTTGTATATTATAGTTTATTGTTGTATTTGGAGGACTGGGAAGTTATAGATACAAAAACGCTGATTTCTGCAATTCTGGAGTACAGTAAGAAAATAGTGGTAGAAAGTCTGGGTTCCGACATGCCAGTAAAAACTGTAAGTTACTCATTAATATGCACAGAACGGAGAGGAGTGCTTTCATATTTTGATATTAGAATATTGAAACTACTTGTTAAAGGGTATAAACCCACTGTAATTTGAAAAAGATGATCAACAGAGTAAAATACAACATGAGACCTTTCTCTCTCTGGAACACATATACATATTCACTGGCAAACAACTATCATTAAAGGCAGTTAGACTGGTGTATTAAGATGAAATGGAATAAATCAGCTGCACCATTGAAACAAATAAAGACTCTCCAAGCTCCCATTCATTTAAATGGAGCTTTTAACCCCCATGAATATAAGAGAGGTCTACAAGACATTGCAAAACAATGTGTTGGAGGCATCGGTAGCATTCAAGGGGTTAAATGCCCCTTTTAAATCAATGGGACATTTTATTTGATCCCCAAAAATGTAGTTGATTTACCCCAGAAGTGTTCCACTTCTTTGTACATCAGCACCAATGTCACAATTATTGTTGAAAGAAATTCCCAATTTTCCCAAACGTTAACTGTGCCCCTCCCCCATTCTTTGTTGATGAGATTTTAGATGGCATCACAATTGACATAATTACTGACAGATTACAAATGAGATCGTATTTACAAAGCAGTAGGGGAGCAAATAGTCCATGTGTCCAAAACTATTTGGGAATATCACTGATTGTTTCTTTCAAGTCAGAACTGTAATTTTGTAATTTACTATAGTTTGGGCTTTTTAATTTTTATTTTGTTTTTCAGGTTTTTTGATAGATTAAAACATGCAAAACAATGCATTTATTGTCCTCTGCCCACTTGAGAACTGAGATCACTATTTTGTTTGATTAATTAAAGACACTACCATGCATGCTTGTCATAACAGTTCCCTCTCAGGTGACAAAAGGTTAAAGGTATGGCAATGTTTCATAATAAAAGCAGCTCTAATTAATCATAATAGTATTTGGACTTTGGAGAGTGTTATTTCAATTCTGTCAGAGTTGTAGTTCAAGAGTAATTCAATAACAAAGTATCCCCCTCCCGCCCCCTTTTACTGATGTAACACTGCTCAGCCAGATAAGAAGGGAGGTGCCCAGGTAGATTGCAGAGAGGGACAATCTTCAATTAAGATAAGGGAAAAACCTGAAAAACTTGTCAAGGGGGGCACGGCTTTCATTGTTCTAATAGGAAGAAGATTGTCCCCTGCTGTTATCTGTCTGGTCTATGGACTGGATTCCACATCTGAGAAGAGATGGCTTACACTAGGTAAAAGGGGCAGGAGGGGGAAACTTTGCTTGTGAATATCTCTTAAACCATAAAGGTTTGACAGATAAGACTCATATCGTTCTTCATGTTTTTTTAATGCCTACAAAATAAAATAAAGATTAAATGAAGTATTACTATCCCTTTAACAACCCAGGACAGAAAGAGTTATAGAGAACGTCATTGGAATAAGATGCACATGCAGCCCTCTCCAGTTTTAAGTACTGTTTTAATGTTTTCAGTAGTTGATTGCCCATCTTTTCTCACCTTTACTCTGCGTATTTGAGGGTCACTAGATAAAAACACATTTGTTCATTTAAGAACATGATTGATCAAAGCCCCAACAAGTTGTTTTAGTCCTAACAGTTGATAATATGCAAGTATGCTAATTAGTTATGTTTGAGGCCAAATGTATCACTCTCACTGATATTACATACCCCAATGTGTGGGCTCTGTTTACATTTTTTTCATAGCACAGTGTGTTATAATATTCAGCCAGCATATAAACTAATTAGCATAAAGTGGCAGACTATGCCAACAACAAATAAGTGTACATTTGTCAAAGTTAATTTACATTACAAACAAATCACTAGTAAAACATGCAGGTATACTTATAATTATAATAATGAATAAATAAATTTGCCAATACATTTTATTATCTTTTTCACATTTAATCCTTTCGTCTTTTTTTTCTAGTTACAATATCTACTGTCTTCCACTACAAGATTCTGTCTCTACAGGGAGAATCTGGTCCTTTACCAGAAAGCTGGGATAGAGGTACAAAATAGTATTTTTCTTGCTGCTGAAATGACTGACGAGAATGAGATTATTGACCTCTTTCCCTGAAGTTATCCATTACTCAAATCACACAGAGCACTCAGCTCTATGTATCCTGTGGATTCCTTATGAGATCTAAGAGATAACCCTGTTTCATCTGTACACCATTCAAATTGAAGGTGACCATGAGCTTGAAAGAAGCATGCAAGGATCAGCAGGTCTGCACATAGCAAATGAATCAGCACCAGTTAGGTTGCTAAAGACCCCAACATTAGTAAGAAGAAGTAGGGTAATCACTTAGATTCAGGTATGATGTCTAAGGGTTCCATATTTGGAAATATTGAGAGCATACAGAGTGCTGAGTGTTCTGTATACCATCAGTAAGGGGTGACTGGATAGAATGAACTTCATAACTTCATCCCTTCCAGTTTTTTTGGCAGTAGAGATAGAGGTACATTGTGCCATTATCCTTGTTCTCCAGTTGAAGACAAGGTTCTCCCCACTACTTTTTCTGGCATCAGAGACATGTGGAACATTGTACCACTATCCCTGCTTTGCAATTAGGGACCATGTTCTCCCTATAGGGAGAGGACCTGATAGTGTAGACACTTTAACTAAAAAGTGAGGGGTAAAAGTGTAAAAAAATAATTAAAAAAAAATATTTTTTTTTATTTTGCTATTAGTTTGTTTTAAAACTTCAGTTGTAATAAGTTCTGAATGAAAAAAATCCTAGCAGTGTAATTATATCCACTGATAGGGAATAATAAGAAATTAGGTATTCACATAAATAATCGTGACTGGTGGTCAAAGGTACAAAATAAGTCCCAATTAAATGATAACAGCTTGTGGCCAATTAGTTTAATATATGAATCAATGAGTAGAACATAAAAAAATAAAATAAACAATGAATATATATTTATTTAAAAAATGAAGATATATCTATATAAAAACAGTAAAAACCCTCAACAAGTTTCATGATCAGTGCTATATTTTCTTCAGGAGGCTATCAAATTTACTTGTTTACACCCTTGTATATATAAAAGATCACTTGAGGATGATTGATGATGATTGGTGATCTATTCTCTTTAGGTCACCATTCTTTCTTCCCATTGGAAGTTCATCTCATTTAAATGATCCACTAGATTCAAATATTTTAATATATTGGTGGTTTGTGCTTTTTGACTTAGAATTAACCATTACCAGAGAACTATATTGTATCTAAAGGCTAATAAAGTGCTTAAATAAAACTATATGGGTGACCAGTATATAAGAAAATTGCAACACTCTCAATGGTATAAATAATGTCTGCAGCCATGTTTTGTTATCTATGTCTAAACATCATAAATAAAGAATACACTAAATGTGTAGATAAATGAAAATATTATATGAAGAATAAAACTTGTCCACTAATGTAGTGAAAGAAAAATCATCTATATTAATAAAAGGAGAAGTGGTCATGTGACGGAGGTAGTAGTAAGCAGGAGACATGATAATCTCCATACTGCCTATGCCTCACTGTTTCGGTGCAGGGTTATGGCAGGATTGGCCGGGGTGGTAAGTCCTTCCTGGTCACTCCTGCCAAAATCTCTGTAAGGAGTATCATTTTATAAGAAATTTCTGTCCACTTTTGCATCTAACTATACTAATGTATTTGTCCGACACTCTCTGCTCTGAACTAATGCAGCCTTTAACATTGTACGCTCTGCCTAAAGGCTTTCCTCACATTGGCCCCCTCCTCCTCTTCACCTCACATTCTCCAGTAGTCTTCAACCCTCCCACTATTTCCCCTCCATCCTTTCACATTGCCACTTACAGAACAAAACCTGCATAGTGTCCTCCTCACCAACCTCACTCACATTGGGCCCGTCCTCTTCCCTTAGTGTCCTTCATGCGGCTGCTCTTCTCTTTATCCCCCCTATAACCCTTTGCATGAAAGATAGGTATCCAACAAATTTCAATGCAATGTGTTGGATACCTTTCTTCTTGCACTCAAAGGGTTAAGAATATGCTTTGAATAAAATCACTCAATGTTATAGTCTTATTGTCCTACCTTCAGTGTAATTATAACATAATATTTCATCATTATCCCTAAAGCGTTGTGCTCATTACTTTTTCACCTCAATAGGCTGACTGAGCCCTGTGTTCCCGGAGCTCTTACTTATAAACCATTTTACCCTTGCATCCTCATACAGGCTTTGAAGTCATAGAAGATGTCATTCTGCTTCATTTCAGACACCATTACAGTGTGTCCCCCAAGCTGCTGCAGGCACACTAACCATTTGAGTGCCAGCTCCTCTTAGCCAAGGACAATACTCTACGACAGATTCAGCAATTCCACTGAGTGTACTTCACTCTTCCCAGTGACTTTACAGCATAAGCACAGATGTCCCAGAGTGAGAACAGTGAGCTACACTCTGCGACAGTGGTACATTTGTTGCACAGTATTCTTATTGGCTAGGGGATTTTAATGAGAAACATATATCACTGTTATACTACCCTAATTTGGAACCTTGGGAGTGGATAACATGGAGGTGGATCAACCATCAGACATTGAACCTGCTGCCTGTTGGGTAAGAGGGGGCAGATGTGCCTTATTATTTCACACAGCAAGTGTTTTTCTGTTTAAGAGTAAGTTTTTACCACTTTAATTTACTGCAGCCCTTCTCTATTTAATAGACTTGTGGGATTGGTTATAGGATATAACAGGGCTGGGCTAAACCTTCCCTTCATGTTGATCACTTCCCTGCCCGGTGGTACTGTGTCTTCACTGGCTTGACTATGAGGTTACCTGCATTGGACACCTTAATGACACTCAAAGGGTTAATTTGCATGACAAGTCAATAGGATGCATTCAGAAAGGGGTTTGCAATGTAGATATCTGTGTGTGTGTGTCAGGACATCAGTATAAATACTATGTGTTACACAATGACTTACCTAGATAGGAGTCCATCATACATCATTCAGGTCTATCTATATCATTACTGTGTGTAACAGTAGGACTTACCTAGGTAGGAGTCTATCATACAGTAGTCAGATATATCGATATAATTACTGTGAGTAAAGAAGTACTTACCTAGGTAGGAGTCCAACTTACAGCAGTCAGTTGTATCTATATAATTACAGTGTGTAACAGAAGGACCTACCTAGGTAGGAGTCCATCATACAGCAGTCACATATATCTATAAGTTTACTGTATGTAACAGAAGGAATTATTTAGGTAATTTACATCATACAGTAGTCAGGTCTAGCTATATAATTACTGTATGTAACAAAAGAATTTACCTAGGTAGGAGTCCATCATACAGCAGTCAGGTATATATCTATATAATTACTGTATGTAACAGAATGACTTTCCCAGGAAGGAGTTCATCATACACCTGTAAACTATGTATATAACTACATCATGGACTGTGGTATTGTCCATACACCCTGCTTCTTCTTGCACGGGCAGTGCCATGTTTCTTTAGCTAATTAAAAATAAAACGTATATAAAAGACATATATATTGTTATAACACAAAAACACAATTAAACTACAATGCACTATTGTATCAGTAGACAACAGGTTAATCGCCTAAAATAAAATGCAGTAGTCATAGAAGAAAGACAGAACAGGAGGAGATGGGGAACAGGGTGAAAGAGGGACAGGGGAATGTGGAAAAAGATATGTGTAATAGCGGGGTGCAGTAGGGAGAGATGATACTGGTGGAAGAAATGCAGAAAGTGCAAGAGGATGACCAATATGAGTGGGAAATGGAAGCATACCAAAGAGAAATTTGCAAAAACTAATGTAGGGAAGGGGGGGCAAGGATATTAAAGAGGGGGACGCAGGCCAAGGAAATAGAAAAGAAGAACGTAGGACATGAAAGAAGTGGGACAAGGACATGGAAAGGAGAATAGAGGGGCAGAGGAGCTGTAGAGTAGGGATGGGAGAATGTTGTCTCTGTGTTCCAGTGAGAAATTACACGAAAACCACATTGTAATCTGCATTTTGCAGGAAAATCTGCTTTAAAACTAGCGGTTACAATTTTTGCATCTTTCGTCCATTGGCCAAAATCTTTTGCCATTTTTTCAATGGCTAGAAAGTTTCCATCCATTGATTTATGTTGTTTTTGCATTTCCACTATGTGATGTTTTCGTGGAAGGCAGACACAATAGAAGCAGCTACAGAGCGAGATAGACGTGCTGTGCTATTCTGCTATGAAATTTGGGAAAAATTGAGGCAGGAGGGGCTCATAGTGACTGCTATCACTATGAGCAGCAAAAAGAGGAACTGGATGGACCGTTATTATGTGTCCACTGTGTCTGAGGAGCAGGAGGAGGAGGAAGTGGCTAGCAGTACTGAACCAATGCTGTCCAGTCCCCCTAAATCACCCCAAGGGATCTTGGGGAATTTAAGGAGAAGGGAGGGAGAAAAGGGAATGGGAAGGGAGGGAGAAAAGGGTAGTACTAGTGAAAGCAGGACAGGTCAGCTGCCTATGCCTGCTGCAAAATGTGCTGCCCCTGCTGCCAGTGCACCATTTCTGTTCCTGCAGCTGCTAGTGTTGTACCTGCTGGCAGACTTGCTGCACCTGCTGTCAGTGCCACCATTGCTGTTACTGCAGCCACTAGTGTTGTGTGTGCTGCCACTAGTGTTGTACCTGCTGCCAGACGTGCTGCCCATGCTGTCACCAGCACTGAACCTGCTGCCAGTGCTGAACCTGCTGCTAGTGCTGAACCTGCTGCCACCAATACTTTGCCTGCTGCTAGTGTTTCTTGTAGTACTCAGGGGGGAAGGAGAAAATGATGTCAAGTGCGACAGCAAGGGACCCTATCTCACACTTGCCATTCCCAACCCCAAGCAGTCCTGCCAGTGCTAGTACTACTGCTACTAAGGTCCTGCAGCTTGTTAGCATTAGGAGTGAAGGAGAGGGTAATCAACAATATCCTCATATTACTATGACTGTGAGACTGAAGAGGAAGACTCTGAGGCTGAATTTTATGTGGTTGGTGTTAGTAGTAGCAGTAATGGTGAAGCAGCCAGAGTCATAGGGGAAACATTTGACAGCACCCAGACTAGTGATCAAGGGAGCCCATACCGTTCCTCTGACCCTAGGATTGGGAGTCCTCCCCTTCCCTTCACTACAGTGTCCAGGTGGAACATGATCCTGAAGAGACCAGAACTGGTGTTGGGGAGGAGAGCAGGCTCAGAATTAATACCACCACCAGCAGGAGCTGGTGTGCCTGTGTCTGCTGGTACTGCTGCTAGACTGCCTTCTTCTTCAGGTCAAAAGTAAATGGCAAGTGTAAGATTAGGGGACCCTCTGTCACATTGCTTGTCACCTCCTCCAAGCAGCAGTGAGATGTCTGGAATAGAGCAGCAACAACAACAGCATGTAGGGACAGGTGGTGGTGGTGATGATGATGCTGGAGAAGCTAGGGTGGAAGAGACATTGATGACCTTTTTAGCAGAAACTGAGAAGGAATGGGAGACAGGGATGAGGATGGCCATCATCACCACCAATAACAATTACATTTTGGAATTAGAGGAATTTAGAACTGCTCTAATTCCTTCTGATGCTCAGGTGCATGGGCAGCAGGATGCTGGTGAGCAGACTAGTGTGCCACAGACCACCATGGACACAGTGGAAATGGGGTCAACAAGTGATGCGGGACTAGGACAGATTCCACTTGCCAGTAGTAGCAATACTCCTGATCCTAGTTACAGTGCTGAATCTGAGGCAGTAGCAGCAACATTATCTGCTGCCACAGACAATGAAGCAGAATATGGAGGTCAAGAAGAAAGAGGCCATTCTTCTCCATCTGTTCCCTTCCCCTGAAGTCATCATGGGTGTGGGACTATTTTTCTGTTGGGGCAGCACAGTGCAGTCATCAGCAACAGAACTGTGCACAGTTTGTGACAAGTCAGTGAAAAGAGGAAAGGAGGGAACACACCTTGGCACAAGCGCCCTGATATCACACATGAAATACAGACACCATGACATTTACATCAAACATATTAAAGCCAAACACCCACCACAGAAATCAAGCACTGCTTTTGCTGTCCCTGACTCTCCAGAAAGGCAACAAGAGGCGAGGTGGAGATCAAAGAGGAGGAGGAATAGAACAACCCAGGCAGAGACTGCAAGTTCCAGGATGAGTGAAACAACTAGCTCGCCATCACCTTCTAGGGTAACTATATCTTCTGTCAATCCACCTCGTTCATTACCTCCCCCCCCCCCATCAAATGATAGCCACTCTGTTGATGTTAGGATGTGGAAGTTCGCCTCTACCCATTGCACACCGTGTGGTGCACTGACCACACATGCCGGTGTGGTGGAGGACAATCGCAATCAGTGCATCAAGCGGCATCTGAGGAGATTCCATCCTGCAGAATATGCTAAGATGGTGGCAGGGAGGGTTCATCATTACTATTAAACTGTCTGCAAGTTGCCATGTGTCCTTAGCGGGATATGGACAAGGGGTAGTGACAGTGGCAGTACTTGGTTTCAGGTGTCATGGTGTTTGGATGCAGTTGTGCCCCCAGATGTTATTTACCACACACATACTGTGCACATAACAGTTGCTGATGAGAGCCACAGTTCCTGCTCTCAAGGGAAAAAATATATTCTAATAACAACACACCCATGATTTTGGAGGAGGGGCAGGTGGAGAAGATTTAATGGCCAACTTCTTCTTTTCTCCACATAGACTGGGGGCTACATATTCTGCTGCTACTGCCTCAGGCACATAACTGGAGCCAGTCGTGTCAAGTGGAACCTTCATCATCCATCTTCCATGTTATCGCTATTGTTGATCCCATTCCCTTTCAACTGCCTAATCATCCTGCTGCTTAAAAAACTCAGCAGCAGCAGTACGAACATCAAAAGAGTGGGTATCATTTGGCATGGGAGGTATTGGCAGGAGATGTACTTGTTACCCTAGAGAAAGAAGGTGATGTTGATGGTGAGCTAGTTGTTTCGCTCGTCATGGAACTTCCAATGTCTGTCTGGGTTTCTTTATTCTTCCTCCTCTTTGATCTCCACCTTTCTGGAGAGTCAGGGGGTACAGTAACAACAGTGCTAGATTTCTGTAATTGGTGTTTTGCTTTAACATGTTTGGAGTAAATATCATGGTGTCTGTGTTTCATGTGTGTTACCAGGGCAGTTGTGCCAAGGTGTGTTCCCTCCTTTCCCCTTCTCACTAACTTGTCACAATTTTTGCACTGTACAGTTGTTGATGATGACTGCACTGTGCCTGCCGGAAGAGAATAATAGTCCCCCACCCATGACTTCTGGAGGGAGGGATAGGGAACAAGTGAAGTAGAATGGCCTCTTTCTTCTTCTCCTCCACATTTCCCTTCACTTTTTGTGGCAACGGATAATGTTGCTGCTACTACCTCAGATTCAGCACTGCAACTAGGACCAGGAGTACTGCTGGAGCTGGCAAGTGAAACCTGTCCTAGTCCCGCATTACTTGTTGACCCCATTCCCACGGTGTCCACGGTGGTCTGTGGCACACTAGCCTGCTCCTCAGCACCCTGCTGCCCTTTCATCTCAGCAGCAGCAGAAATTAGAGCACTTGCAATTTCCGCAAATTCCAAAAGCTGATTGGTAGTTGTGGTGGTGATGCCCATCCTCATCCCTGCCTCCCATTCCTTCTCAGTTTCTGCAAAACAGGCCATCAATGTCTCTCCTACCCCAGCTTCTCCGGCATCATCATCACCACCCCCACTAGTCACTATGTGCTGCTGCTCTATTCCAGACATCTCACTATTTGGAGGAGGTGACAAGCAATGTGACAGAGGGTCCCCTGCTGTCACACTTGGCATCATTTTATCCATCCCCCCCGAGTACTACAAGAAACACTAGCAGCAGGCAAAGTATTGGTGGCAGCAGGTTCAGAACTGGCAGCAGGTACAACTCTAGTGGGAGCACATCTGGCAGCAAGTACAACACAAGTGGCTGTGGGTACAGCAATGGTGGCACTGGCAGCAGGGGCAACACATCTTTCAGCAGGCACAGGCAGCTGACCTGTCCTGCTCTCACTAGTACTACCCTTTTCTCCCTTCCTTCCCATTCCCTTTTCTTCCTTCCTTCCCATTCCCTTTCCTCACTCCCTTCCCATTAAATTCCCCAAGATCCCTTGGGATGATTTAGGGGGATTGGACAACATTGGTTCAGTACTACTAGTCACTTCCTCCTCATCCTCCTCAGACTCAGTGGACACATTAGGGTCCTTCTAGCTCCTCTACTGATTATTTTTTACCCTGCTCATAGTGATAGCAGTCACTATGAGCCTCTCCTGCCTCACTTTTTGCAAAATATCACAAGAGAACAGCACAGCACGTCTATCACGCTCTGCTGTAGCTGCTTCTATTGTGTCTGCCTTCAGCAAAAAGTCACCTTTTTATAGCGGAAGTGTGAAAACAATGAAAATTAATGGGTGGAAACTTTATATCCATTGAAAAAATGGCGAAAAATTTTGGCCAATGGGCGAAAGATGCGAAAATTCTAACTGCTAGTTTTAAAGTGGATTTTCCAGAGAAAAAGCGGATAACAATGCGGTTTTCATGAAATTTCCCATGGGAACACAATGACAAGCTTCGCCCACCTCTACTCAGGGGGACATTTGACAGTTGCCACTAGCCAACATGACCTGCTGGCATTAGGCCAGCAGGGCATTTTTATTTTTTTCTCAGGGCTTGTGCTTTAAAAAAAAAAAAAAAAAAACAGTCCTACAAAAAAAAATAACAATTTTTGGGGGGTTTGTTTCTTACAAGCCTAAGTCCTACAAATCAATGTTTGTTCAGGGCTTGGGCCTCTAATAAGTCTAAGTCCTACAAAGGCCTCTAACAGCAAATCTTATTTTATTTTATTGATTTATTTTTTATTAACTGTCTCCACAATAGCAGTCAAGAACCCACCCCCCAAAAACAAATTCCCTGTTCAAATGATTCATTCATTCACCAACACAGGCCCCCTCCTAAGATCCATTTTATACCATGTCTTATATTTTTATTAATTTGTATTTAGGATTTATTTTGTAACTACCTCCCCCCAATCCCAGTAAACAACCTCCCCCCAAAAAAACATTCCATGTTCAACTGATTTTTTCCCCCATCCCACCAACACAGACACCCTCGTGCCCAATTTATACTATGCCTTTGGGAAATAAAATAATTTTTGCTATGTGCTGTGTGTAACATCTATGTTCCCATTGATTTCAATGGAATGAGCTAGGCAAAAATAGCAAAAAAAATCAGAAAATCTGCACTTTTCACAGGAAATTTTTTGCCAAGCGGAAAGTGCCATTTTTCGCCGCTTTCAGTTTGAGGCGGAAATTTTCACCCATCCCTAATGTAGAGTGGAAGAGTGGGCTGAAAGAGAAGGAAGGGAGAGGTTCATATGCTGATTCAGTTGTGCTTTAGATCCCCTGGTGACTAATGTAGCCTTAATGACCAAGGAATTCAGATATACAGTATCTATGGAATTGGCCAACCCTTACCCTCCCTCTCTTCCAACTATTTAAAATTCAGCACAGTGGGCTTAATTGCATTCTTAGCGAAAATGCCCACGGTGTTTTTTTTTTTTTTAAACAATTATAAAGAGCACTTTTGTTATTCCATTAGATATGAAAAGATAGCTTTACAGCTTTTCATCGACAGTATCACACATATTTTTCCCATAGAGGCAACAGAAGCTGAACTATTTAGTTATCCACTTAGCTTTGATGGTTTTTATCACTGAATTTATCTATTTATGAAAGTGTTTTTCCATTCTTACATCTCACTTAATAAATATTCTGCCTTATTTATCTAATCCCCATGAGAGTCAACAGTGAAAAGTAACCATTAAGTTGTTTTCTCATAACCAAAAGCAACATATATTTATTCATCTTAATTTTTCTCTTTCAGTTAAAATATTTCTACTAATTGTCTTCGCTGGATCACTGGTGTTGTAGATAAAAAAACAATATCATTCAGATAATTCAGCTCATTAACGACTGTTCAGGTAAGCATGGGTTAATTACCTCTTAACAACACACACATGCTTAACATTTCACTGCAACCCCTTAAGGACCAGAGGGATACACAACTCACTGAAAAGCAATGTGTTGCATACCCTTATGGTTCTTAAAGGGTTAAATAATAGGAGCATAGCTTAACCCTTTGAGAGTGTTACAGCTCAATTCGATGGATACCTCTATGGCACTCAAAGGGTTAATAGAATGACATTAGCACACAGATGATGTTTGGTATCATTCAGGCCATTAATGACTGCTTATTCAGCAAAGCATGGGTTATTTCCACTTAACAACATACATACTTTTTGACACTTCATTTTAACCCATTTACACTTTAGCAACTGATGAGTGCCAGGCATGGCATGTCATGGAATTCTGCCATGGAAGCGTGGCCGCACCCTGCTCTGCTATCCCAGAATTCTTTGCATTAAAAAAATGTGCCGTGGTCCAGTTTGGCCACCCACTCTAGGATCGGTAGGCCGTTAAAAGCTTAAGGGCCAGAAGACAAACAATATTATTAGGATGGTTAAAATCAGTGAAAAATGCACTTTCCACTTGGTGAAAAATTTCCTGCTAAAAGTGCCGTTTTCCCTCTTTTTCACTTGGATCATTGCATTGAAATCAATGGGAAGAAACTATTTTCTCCACCAAACCACAAGTTTTCTCTAGTTTTCTACAGCCATATGCAAGGGTGTCAGGCTCTCACAGCATGCCATTCTGTGTTTGTGAGAGGAAAGAGCAGCACATTTTTGAGCTAGAGAAGATAGGCAAATAAAGGGGAATTATTTAGGTAGGAAATTTGTATTAGGGGAGTCTGGGGGCACTCTAGGGGAGGAAAAAAGGGAGGAAGGAGGTTAATCCAAAATACCCCAAAATTTGGTGTGACTGACTGGCAAGACACAGGAAGCTGGGGTCCAAATTGCTTGCTGATTTTGCTTTTATTGTCTCTAAGCTGGGGAAGTCTGGGGAAAGAAGTTGTTGATTTGGTTTTTTAGTTATATATTTATTTTTTGGACTGTTATAAGATAGGATGGACAACTTTAAAAAAAAATAATAAATAAATAAAATACATAAATAATTAAAGAAAATAAATATATTAGACAGTTGACCGGGAGCCTGATGTGAGCTCTGTGACTGAGGTAGTTTTGATAGACAGCAGACGAGATTGAAGGCAAGACATAACACTCCATCAGTTGTGTTCTGTTGACCGTAAAAACACACACAGTAGTTGAGTAATGTTCAGCAAATACACAAGGGGGAGGGGGAAAGGGGGAGCAGTGCAGGGACATGGGAGTAATGTGGTACTACAAAAATTGGCTGCAGCAATGGCTGCTGCAGCATGTGCAATAAATTATGATGATCCCTGTCCTCCCGGGGTGGATGCAGTTTGTCAAGGTCCCACCAATCACACGGTGCCAGTACCCCACCACCAGTACCTTACACATCTGCCAAATTGTAGGTTGTACTTTATTTTTTTAATCACTTGACATCATCATGAATATGTGCCAGTGTCACTTAAGTGGGAAGTAAGTGTTGTGGGCAAAGGACAATGCACTCTGCATGCTAATTTATTTTTCAAGGTATATGTTACTGTAGGACTCACAGCTTTGACTTCCAGCTACTTATTTCTCCACTACAGCCCTCAGAAGAAGTAATATTGTGCTGGGAAATGTTGCACCCTATTAAACATAGGATAAAATATGTTGGAATAGGAGAAAAATGTGTTGGAATAGGGTAAAATGTGTCTCACAACAGGTTACTGCATAAATTAGAAGGCTTCAGTTTGGGAGGTGATATCTGTACATGGATTGAGAATTGGTTAAATGATAAATGACAGAGAGCCGTTGTAAATAGAACCTTTTCAAGTTGGTCTAATGCTGTAATTGGGGTGCCACAGGGTTCAGTCCTGGGCCCAATTGTTTTTAATTTGGTTATTAATGATCTAGAAGTGGGAATTGAAAGTAATGTCTCAATTGCTGATGACACATAGTTAAGTAAGAAAATACATACATCACTGGATGTTTTTTTTCTGTAGAAGGATTTAGATAAACTGAGTAAATGTGCAGAAAAGTGGCAGATGACTTAGTGTAGATAAATGTAAGGTTATGCATTTTGGCTGTAGAAAAAAGTTACATATAAATTAAATAGGAAACAACTTGGGGAACTCTCATTAGACACATATTTAGATTGAGTACTGATAGACAATATACTTCACAGCAATGTGCATAGTCACTCAGCTGCTGCAAGAGCATATAGGGTACTATCCTGCATAAAAAGAGGTATACATGCATGGAATGGGAATATAATCTACCTCTATATAAATCCTTGGTAAGGCCTCAGAGTGCAGAGAAGTGCAACAAAGCTGTTAATTGGACTGGAAGATCTGAGTTATATGGAGAGATGAGCTAAACTGGGTTTGTTTACATTACAGAAGAGACATCTAAGGGGTGATATCATTACTATTTACAAATGTATTCTAAGTCAATGCAAATAACGCTTCAATTATTTATTTACTCAAAGAGTTGAACTAAGAATGAAAGGTCATCCATTACGACTAGAGGAAAGATGCTTTCAACTAAAACAAAGGCAGTGTTTTTTTTTATAAGAGTAAGAGCAGTAAAGCTATGGCATTCTTTGCCTCAGGATGATGTCCTTGCAGATATTGTAACTGCTTTAAAAAAAGTAATGAATAACTATCTAGCGCAAAACAATATTTCAAATTATGACAGTTGGATTTAAAGCAGATTGGTTGTTGATACAGGGAACTATGTGACTGCCATTTAGAGTCAGGAAGGAATTTGTTTACCCACCTGGGGCTTAATTTGAAATGGTTTCATTTTTTTTTTTTTTTGCCTTTCTCTGGATCAACAGGGTTGATTTGGCATGTGCCGGACTTGATGGGCGCATGTTTTTTTTTTTCAGCCGCATCAACTATGTTACTATATAGTGGTGTTCAACTAATTGCAGAGAAATGTGTTGCATACTTCTGTGGTCTTAAAGGGTTAAATAATAGGAAACTATTTCAACAGAATAACACTGGCACAGATGAGGGAGTACTTGAAAGTTTCACCTTAAAAGATAGGGCTTTCTGGAGTTCTAATAAAAGACATTGAGCATAATAGTCACACTAATAGGTCAATAACTGGATTGCTAAAATTGATGTTTGATTAATGTCCTATCCTTTGGGAAATGTTATTGGGAGATATTTGTCTCCTGAGGCAATCATGAGTGGCATGTCTTTGACAACTTTTTCAAATTTGCCCAAGTGCTGTGATGCCTGGGTCGAAAGTGATCCCATATGTACATCTGTTACCTTTTCTACTATGCAGAAAAGACATAGAATTAAGTAGAATTATATTTCAACTATGATTCCAGAATGTTTTTGGGAGCTTTTATTAAGGAACCACAGCAAGGCCATTCTATGAATATCCATGTTGCCTGTGAGTCAAACGTTAGTATGCTATATTTGTAGGCTACCTTCCCTGGGAGCCCTCATCAGTATATTGAAATCCCAAAAGGGGCCAAAATAAAAAAAAATAGTTCAGATATTTAAAAAATGCATATCCGAGTTTGACCGCTTTTCATCATTCTCAGACTTCAAGATTAATATGCATAAATCTGAGGCACTAGCTCTTAATTTATCTTCAGCCTCTCTTGCCTCTTTATCCTCTAGATTCCCCTTTAAATGGTCCACCAAAGCAATATCATATCTAGGTATTTCACTCCAGCTAATCTACATTATGTGTATGATCTTAGCTTCCTTCTATTGAAAGCAATTCAAATGGAATTATCCCATTGGAATAGATTATATATATCATGGCTGGGTAAGAGTCATGCGATTAAAATGACTCTTTACCTTTTTCAAACTTTAGCGATCCACATTCCACACTCCTTTTTTGTTAAAGCCACGCATATATCTGTCTCATTTGTTTGGGGTAACAAGCAACCTAGGGTTAAACGTTATACCTTATACAAACACAAACTTCACGGTGGTCTGGGTCTACCTGATCTGGAGAGATATTATAATACTTCTATTATTGTTAGCATTGCCGATTGGCAACACAATAAAGATAATAAGCTTTGGGTCTGTCTTCAATGGGACTTTATTTTAGTAGATCCCTTAACTCTGTTTCTGTCCGAGTCCTTATTCAAGCCTCACCTATGGTTATTCAATCCCATAGTACACAGCATTCTATTTTGTTGGTATGGGACCAATAGAGCTCACAACCTCCTACTCTAGCCTTCCCACCTGTCACGGATCTTCCTTCCGGTACCCTCTCCTCATTCCCTTCCATCTCAACTATTTCCTATTTGGTCTTCTATTCCTAATCTTACAATCTGGGAATTATGGGACAAATCTAATCTGAGGGACTTTGTCTCTCTACAATCAAAATATGACCTCCCTTCAGTAGAAATATGGAGATATCTATGTATAAAACACTTCTTATTTCAGAAATGTTTTTGTAACAATATCTCTGGTAAATTACCCCCCTTTGAACTGTTAGATCCATCCTTACACTGAGCACCATTTATTATATTCTTTTATCTGCAGGTAAACATGAGAAACCTATGTATGCTACGGCTTGGGAAAAAGAACTAGGTGATGAAGTATCAATCCCAGAATGGAATTTGATCTGGAAATGCAACCATTCTTCCTCCATTTCTAACCACTACATAGAAGTGAATTGTAAGCTTTTATTTAGATGGTATTATACTCCTGCTAGGCTTCATTCCATATATATATGGACATCTCTCCGAAGTGCTGGAAGTGTAAATCTGTAGTGGGAACTTTATCTCATATATGATGATTTTGCCCAGACATACTATTTTTAGTCATCTTGCCTCTCTTGTATTGAACAATTACTTGAAATCACTCTTTCTAGAGATCCATGGCAGATCATTTTATTTTTTGGACCTACCCTCTCTCTCACAGGCTGAGTAGTTGTTCCTATATGCATTGTTAAATGCAGCTAAGGCCCTTATTCCGTTACACTGGCAAGATTCTGTTACTCCTGATATTCGAACCTGGTGTAATAAAGTTTATTACTTATTTATTAGGCTAGCCTGCTTAAAAACGGGAGAGACCCCTCCCAGCTGGACCCTTTATTGGTCTGATAACAATCTATATAAAATACAGGTAGTCTTCCTATTTGAAGGAATTTTTCTTTTGGTAACGTAATCAGGCTCTAGAACCTCCACAGTGAATCCCAGGTCTATGTCCCTTCCCCTTTTCCCCTTCCCTCCTCGCTTATCTTTACCTCTCTCTCTACTTTCTTTACCCTTTTTTGCTGCTGTCCATCCTTTCTCTCCTCAGTTCCTTTCTTTATTTTTCTCTTTCTCTCAACTCATTAACAGGTTGACACACTAGGCCTGAACAGTAAATTGGAAATGTGTTTTTCTACCTTTCCTTTGACACATAATTTGAGGGATTGTGACCTAACCCTTGTTACATTCAACGCAATACTGTTATTGTCTGTGGTATATTCTTGGTATATTGCTGTATTATTTTGAATTGTATTGTACTCTTGTGTGTGTTAGGTTATTGTGAACCTTGCATCAACATTTTAATAAAAATCCATTGATTTAAGAACAAAAAAAAAAACAAAAATGTATGTCAAAGTCAAAATTGTGGGAAATGGCAATAAGCCCAGTAAGAAGCCAGTAAGTTCTGTCATTGTTCATTATTACTTAGAGCTATTCAGGTTGTCATATTTTAGATATTATGAGAACCAGGTACACGGCATCCAAGGTTTCCTGGATGTACAAGTATAAGAAAAAAAAACAACAAACTCTTTTAACCCCTTGGTTTCTACAAATGTCTACAATGCATTAAGAGATGTCTCAAACCATTGCAAGAGGTTAATCAAAGCTCAGTGAGAGATTGTATAATGGCAAATAAACCAGTTACCATAAATCATTGACTGGTGCCTAGTTCAGAGATATTTGTATTGTGCTGGTTACACACAGAGCTCAAAATGTGGGTGTGGCCAGCAATTCCTACTTCCTAATGGGAATTCTGGACATGTTGTGCATGGAAGATAAACAAGAATAGGAAACATCACAAAATAGAAAATTTGATTTTATTAAAGTTATCATAAAATATTATGGAGTATGGAACCACTGCTGAAACAGAAAGATGTGCTACTTAAGGTTGTGTTAAAAAGTAAATACATTATGTCAATTTTATCCTCAGCAGTACAAAACAGTGAGGTTAATCACAGCTCTTTGGCTGCTACTTTGTGAACTTTCTACACTGATTCATAAATTTAGCTGGATTAGAAACATTCAACTTATAATTCTTTGAACTACTTTGGAAAGACAGCCAGTTTTAAACTTTCTGGTGATGCATTGAACAAAAGTGTAAATACTTAACAGAGCTACATTTCTGTGTATAAATCACCATACCTAACATACGGTGACCTTATGTTTTCAAAAAAGTTGTGTATGATAATGTGCAGAGCTTTCATGCAAGCGTACTCCTTGTCCAATATATTCAGACATTTTTATTTATTTCATTTCAAGTGGCTAAGACCTTTCAGCTTAAATTCATACTATTTTGAATGGAGGTATCACAGACCAAAGATTTACATACTAAATGTCAATTGAAAATGTAATACAAGATGGATTGAATCACTGAAAGCATACCTTAATACCTATATATATTCACCTAGTCATGAATCTTTCAGCATATGTTTCTAACAGTAGCCAAAAGGAGGTCACATGAACATGATCATACAGAAGAGTTATGTGTAATTCATTTGTCTGTATTTGCCACTATTTTGAATTTATTACCATGTAGTACATCTCCATATTTCAAAAGTTTGAAAACTTACAGAGTGCAATCTATGTTGGAGACCATATCTATAGGAATATATCCATAAATCAGAATTTTCAAGAAGAGTCACTAAAAACATGCAAATTCTAATTAACAATGAGGAAATATTCCAAGAATGTAATGTGTATAATTCAGAAAATTAAAAAGAGAGGCTAATGTGATAGAAAACTTACTATATAAGGAATTAAATAAAGTATGGGAGTTAAGAATTTTTCAGAAAAAGAGGAAATCTACAAAAAGACAACATGGTCTGATTGAGGGCAGAAGACTAATTGGGAATGTGTAAAAATACTAAGTTTAAGCAGGAGTGGGTATATGGAATAGACTCCCAGAGGAAATTATAGGGTCTAATACAGTAAAAAATTTTGAAAAATATACACTAATTCACAGAAGTGACCACTTGCCACCAATAATGAGTTATTTTGTTGAAATTAAAAAAAGAATTAACAGTTTTTCAAATTAACACTGCATACAAAGCTGAGGAAGTTAAGCTGAACAGTGGTTATACTGAACACTGTTAAATGAGGATTAAGTTAAATGTTGGAAAACCTTGCAAAAGAAAAAGTAAAACTGTAATTTACTGGCTGTTTAATTAGTCAACCTCTTAAAACAGCACTTGCTAGAAAAGACTTTTGCAACAATTACAGCTACAAATCATTTTGGATTGGTCTGTTTCAGTTTTTCAAAATCATAATGGTGATATTTCCCTATTTGCTTGAGAAAATTATTGCAGTTGCAATGAGTTTGTTGAGGATCACCTATTATCTGCAGTTTTTAAGTTTAACCATAAATGTTTGAATGGACTCAATCCATGTCTTTGGGTCACTCATGATCATTAATGATCTGTTCATGCTAATGTGTGGTTTTGTTCTTCAGGTCATTGGTCTAGTAAAATGTAAAATTACAACCATGTTTTAAAGTGTTGGCTGAATCAGATTTTACTCATGCGTGTGCCTCTAGTTTGTACTGTGCATACTTCCCTCTGTCCTGACAGGTATAACCAAATACTGATATTTTGACCACAGTGCTTGTGAGTTGGAATATTGCTGATGTGGTCATATGTACTTTTTGGCTCTCACTTAGGATTTTATTCAGGAAGCTACAGAACAAACCAATTGCCTCAAAGGGGTATAAAATAACACATTGATTTAAACAGGGCATAGCAATGCATTGAATTCCCCTCTATCATTCGAGGAGTTAAAATCCCCATTTGAATAAATGTAAATGTAGGGAGTTTTAATATGTCCCCTATTGTGCAGTAGTTTTGATCCAGACTTGTTCCTCTTTTCTTTTGTGCATTAATGTCACATACCCGAGGGCAGGTCTTGTTCAGGATTTCAAGTTGCAGTGAGGTGCACAACTGTGCAACACCTTACTATCAGTGGGACTGAAGATGGAGAAAGAGACCTCCTGCATTTGGTCTCTGTACAGGGGTGGCCCAGAAGTCCAAGGTTCCAGTGCTGAGATGGTGGAATAAGCTGGTACAGCTATTCTTTCATCAACGTCTTCAACCAAGGAGGAAATAAAGGAACCTCCTTGTGTCTTAGACTGGAGACTGCCTTACATATCTTTTCACCAGATGGTGGCCAGCAAAATAATGACCTAAAAACCATCTTAAAGCTATTACTTGGGTGTTAACGGTGCTAGGAGTCAATCCTTTAGAGAATCTGCCTGAGAGGAAATGCAGTAGAGATTAAATTTAAAACTTTTGCACCAAAAAGAAAACAACTTCCAGGTACAATTGTATGCCAAGGAAGTACTCTTTTTTCAATACTGGATAAGTATGTTGATCACATTGAGAAATTAGAAGATGGGCTTCAGAAATCACACACAGAGTTGCAAGACTGGTGATGAAGCACCTGACCTTGGTGTACCCTGGCAGTAGTGTAGATTCCTCCTTTGACAGGTACTTCAGGAGTACAAACCAAGCTCTCCTCAGCCAGTACACAGCTCTATAAATAACATCACAGTCACACTTAAGTGTCACAAAACAGCTAAGGCATAGATGGGCACTTAAGTGTGACTGTGATGTGGGTGACATTCTGATGCAGCCTTCTGAGAGGGTATTATGACACGTAATGGTTGCCAGGTAATGATGATATCTGACAATTTTTTTATTGCTATTTCAAACAGCAAAGATATAAACAAGTCCTACAGGAAATTAAAGGAAGAGATCTGCTTATTGGAGAACATAAGAACAAAAATCAAGAAGTTCAAAAGAGATACAACTTTACATTTACCCTCTGAGCACCAGAGAGCTATCCAGTGCATTGCTTTGACCTCTCTGGTACCAAAGGGATAAGGCACAGATGGAGGCTACTCATCTTGGCAACAATTAAGCCTGCAACATCAGAATGTCGCCCTTTTGATGCAGGCAAAATTCTGATGTCACCTTTTTCGTGCAGGTGACATTTTAAATGCGGCATTTTGTTGGTCGCCATATACTGGGCAAAAGTTCAAAAGTGAACCCTGATGAAAAGCCAAATAGAAGGGCTGGAAGCTGTAAGTGGAATGCACAGGCTGGTTGCCAGATTAGTCTATGGCAGGTGAACAATCCACCCATAGATTGCAAACTGAGCAAGGCCAGGTATGCAGGGGTATGTTACACAGAAAGCCACTACAGCTGCCACAGAGAAATGAATGAAAACTAAAAGGAGGGGGATGGCCAAAGGGGAAGACCCCTCTCCATCACTGGCCACTGAGGGCATATGTTTGGGTGTTCAAGAAGGTACCCAGCTACACCCTCATTAAAATCAAAAGAGAGAGAAGATGGGACAAATAACTACTCACCAGGGACAGCAGGTAAAAGACTGGAGGATTGCATTGTTGGAATCTCCTTTTATATACTGTCCTTGCTAGTTGTTATACCAAGGAGAATCTGAAGGAAATCAAATTCTAAAATGTTCCCACTTATTTAAATGGAGACTTTAACTCCTTAAATGACACAGAGGTCTTCATCACATTGATTTGCAACAAATTGGAGACCACTATAGCATTTAAGGGGATGAAAGCTCCATTTAGATCAATGGGAATTTTAATTTACCTAACATGGTGCAATTGGTTTGCTCCAGAATTGCACCTTACTGAGATGTTCCTTAAGAGCAGGAAATGGACATAGAGAACATATGAAATAAATTATAGTTAGAAGCATACAACAATGTTCCAGTGATTTCACTTTGAAAGATTGTCTTGTATATAAATATATACTAGTGTAAAAGCCCGTGTACACGGGCCAAGGTCTGGGTGATGTAAACCCTTTGAGTGCCACAGGGGTATGCCACACATTCCTTTGCAATGCGTTGCATATCCCTCTGGCACTCAAAGGGTTAAGAGGTCGGTCCTGCTCTGTGTCCTGCCACCGATGCAGTCATGAACTGTAGAGACTGTCCGAAAGCACAGAATGCTCCCAGTATTCTGTGCGTTCGGGCAGTCTCTACTGCGAATGACAGCTTCTGACAAACATCCTAGTGCATTATTATATAGGATATACCAGGAAGAAGAGCAGGGCAGATAGACAGAAAGAAGAGGGAACAGCAAATGGGGAAACAGAAAATTAAAGGACAGGAAATGGAAGAAAATAGTTAGGAATGCAAGTTAGCAGAAGCATTACATGAGTAAAATGAGAGAGGGGTAAAAGCAGGGGCAGACTGACAGCACCCTGGGCCCCCGGGAAAGTGGAGGTAATGGGCTCCCTTCACCCCACCCACATTTTTGTCCCACGCCCAAATTACTGCTCTAGCCTACCAACCCAGCCAATACTTTTTTTCTAACTTTATAATTGGCATTAATGTTCTAAAATGGCAATTATTAATCAAGGACTTTAATTAACTTACCATTCAAAACTGGTTCAGGCTGGACTGGAAAGGTGGTGCTGCATATCTCTGTTTCACCATGCTCTGCATCCACTCACTGGTAACACACTCTGGCTCCACTCACTGGTAGCTTCTACTGCTCTTTGTGTCCTGCGATGCAATTGGCTGGCTCGTCGGTCAAGTGGGAAAGTGAAAGTGAGACTTCTGGATTCTTCCTTCCAGACAGCAGCTGACGGATGGTACTGCTGCTGCTTTGGATCTAAAGGCAAGATCCTGCACCCCTCTAATGCCTATCACCCAGGGCAGACCGCCTCCCCCCCCTTAGTACGCCACTTGTAGAGTGGCAAGAGCTGTTCTCACTGAGGCCTCTCAATGCGCGGACGGGCCCCTACAGGCAAGAGGACATGAAGTCCAACTTTAACTTAATAACTGGGAATTTGGCTGTGATGGGCCCCCCTCGGTCGTGGGCCCTCGGTCCGTGACCGAATGCCCGTATGGTCAATCCGCCTCTGAACAGGAGTGCTGTGAGTGATAGCGGGGACTGAAATTGATAGCTCTAACACCGGAGCAATCTCTATTAGTGTTGAGCGAGCACCCCGATGCTCGGGTGCTCGGGTGCTCTGACCGAGCACCCCCTGAGGCTCGAGTGCTCGGCCGAGCACCCGAGCCCCATTGAAGTGAATGGGGCGACACCAGGCACCCCCTGCTCTGATGAGGGGAGGGTGCCTGGTCAATGCCCCCTTCATCTCCGCTATGCCCCCTTCATCTCCGAATGCCCCCTTCAGCTCCGCAATGTCCCCCTTCAGCTCCGCTATGCCCCTCTTCCACAATGTGCCCCTTCATCTCCGCTATGCCCCTCTTCCACAATGTGCCCCTTCATCTCCGCTATGCCCCTCTTCCACAATGTCCCCCTTCATCTCCTCTATGCCATAGAGGAGATGAAGGGGGACATTGTGGAAGAGGGGCATAGCGGAGATGAAGGGGCACATTGTGGAAGAGGGGCATAGCGGAGATGAAGGGGCACATTGTGGAAGACGGGCATAGCGGAGATGAAGGGGGACATTGTGGAAGAGGGGCATAGAGTCTATGCCCCTCTTCCACAATGTCCCCCTTCATCTCCGCAATGCCCCCTTCATCTCCGCAATGCCCCCGTACCTCCAGTCCCTGGTGGTCCAGCGGAGCTTCTTCGGATCTGTGCCTCTTCCGGCACAGATCCCCGCCACCCGAACATGGCGGGAGAGCACATGGCGGTACTCGACGAGTACCGCCATGTGCCGAGCAGAGCGATGCTCGAGCCGATCCGAGCATCGGCCGAGCACGCTCGCTCATCACTAATCTCTATCAGTCCTCCGTTCGGTGTGCCGGCATACATGATCAGTCACGTGGGCTGGCACATCAAACTTTTCTATCTGGTCCTTAAAGGACCCCACACCCTAGGACCGCTGGTCCTTAAGGGGTTAAGAAGTCCAGTTGTGGAGTGTACAAACTGCACCAAGGGAGGGGGTGGGGTTAAAAATTCTGTAATTCCCTATAGGGTTTTTAACTCCTTGAATGCTAAAAGTCTCCAACACCTTGCAAAGCAATGCATTGGGGACCTCACGAGCATTCAAAAGGTTAAAATTTTTAACTCTATGTAATGTTTCTTCCCCACCCACATGGTGCATTTGGATAACTCCACAATTGCTCCACTTTACCTTGATGAATAAGCCTTGTGTAAAAAGGCACAGTGAGGCTATTCTTTAGTAAACCAAGTGCATTATAGGGGAATTCTACCCCTGAACACCATTCAGTTAGGCTTTTAACCATTTGAAACACTGTGTGAAGCTAAGTCTGGGAATAGGCCTCACCTGCATGATTAATCCTTCGAGTGCCAGAGAGGTATCCAACGTATTGCAGCCCAGCATGTGTTGGATACCTCTCTAGCACTCAGTAGGTTAAATACACATGTACATCTGTTTGAATATAGCTAACCACTTTTCTACCAGAGATGAGCATACAAATAAAGCTACAAAACCGTAAAGGTCATGTTTTTTGGGGGGGTTGGGGTTAAAGCTTTGCACACCACTCTGATCATCAAAAGGTTAACCCTGTGAGTGCCAGAGGGATACGCAGAGCATTCCAGACAGATGTCTGAAGAATTGTCTTGCAATGTGTCGGACACCTGACACAGAAAAGATTAAAGGAGCAGTAAACTTTTTTTTTATGAAAACACATATTTTACAGAGCTTTTCCTGCTGAATAAAACGAGGGTACTCCCATCGCTGTCAGATGTTTTATTCAAAATTTATAGCAGTTTAAATAATCAGGAAGTGAATTTACTATATTTACTTCCTGATAGTTCTAACTGACAGGAAGTGACAGGCAGTTTCTATCACTTTCTATGGAGAACTATATATCACTGACTTTTCTGACTTTCCTCTCCTTTAGAATCTAACAGGAAAACTAATTAGAATTTGACCACTAGAGGGCACTGCTAATGTAAAAAAGCATGGGTTTAAACTGTAATAACTCTGGAAATATAAATCTCTTGGCAGTGGGAGTACCCTTATTTTACTCAATAGGAAAATCCCTACAATATATATTTTTTCATAAAAAAAGTTTACTGCTCCTTTAAGACTGTGGCTGCTGCAAAACCCTCTTTGGTACCAGTACAACAAACTAACACACACACACACAATGTCTCTCTTGTCCACAAATTGTCATGGATGACTAGTAAAGAGCTATTTTCAGCACTGACCAATATATAAATTAGCAGGGGGAAGATGCTGTGGGGAACACATACAAACTGTGGTGTGCAGTGGCTTTGTGGGCGGGATGTGCTAGGACTCACTCACCGCTAGTGGTGGGCTATGACAGAAGGTATCAATGCTCAGGGCCCTGGCTCCATCTTCTTGGACTGCTGATGGCTTCTGTTCTTCACTGAGCCTGGATGTCAGTTAAAGGTCTCTTTGGCAAAATTTGAGAAATGCTATAGTCCTCTATTCTTTAGATCATGATATCTCAACATTTCTTCACTCTTTTTCTTCTCTTGCTTGCTGCACTCTTGCCTTCCTCTTGTACTCCCCTCCTTTTTTTGGCTGCAGCATCTTTCCCTTAAGCAGGATGTCGCCTTTTTGATGCTTTAGGGTATGTTATACCAGGCGAAACTGCCCATGTGAAAAGCACCATTGGGGGTAATAGGTTTATCAAGAATACATTTAGCTATAGTTGCTGTGCAAATTGTTCCTTTAACCCTCTGAGTGCCAGAGAGGTTGCAATGCATTGGATACCTCTCTGGCACTCAAACGGTTAACTATTGAACTCTAGAGGGGTGCCCAACACATTGCAGACGAATGCTCCGGACACCCCCTCTGGCATTTAGGATTACATTCCTATTCCTTTTTAATCTACTGCCACTTCTACTGGGCAGCAGTTCCATATATCTACCAACCATCCCAAAAAGTACTATTTTCCCATATTCTTCTTGGCCTTCCACTCTCCAAATTCAAATATCATGGTTTCTTCTTGTAATATTCTTCTTTCTCTGAAGAGAATAAAAAGCTTCCTGGACTCTAATAACCCTTTACTTTAATGCATTGCACATCCCTCTGGTACTCAAAGGGTTAATTTGATTCACCCATTGAGGACCACAGCAATGCACTTCTAAATGTGTTGTGCCACCCCTCTGTGCTTTGTGGGGTTAATATATCTGTTTAATAATGGTGCTTCTGTCGATGGGCCCACTTTTGAGAGTGGGCCCTGGGCAAATGCCCACTTTACCTATTGGTTAACGCAGTCCTGACTGTCTGTTAGGAATTATTAGCTGGTCTAATCACTCAATGTAAATACCAATTTGAGATAAAGTTTTGTAAACATGAGTGCTCTGTTTCTTGCTGATGTTTTTCTGGTCATTTTGAGCTACTTCTTTGGACGAGCCATATAGAGGGAATTAGCTGCTGTGACCTTATCTGTGTGGGGACAGTTCTAATATCCTGAACACACTATTCTATCTACTGAATTTTGTGAATTTTTAATCAAGTCTAGAATGATATACTATGCTATGAGATGCTCCCCCTCTTGCCCCTTGTTTTGTTTTTCATATAGGGATTACATTCATTCATTTTAGATTTTAACCTTTACTGCTCCTTTAACCCCTTAGCGACCCTTGACGTACCAGGACCGTCAAGGGTAAATGTGACCGAACGACCCTTGACGGTCCTGGTACGTCAAGGGTTAAACTCTTCCATCGCGGCCGCACGGAGCGATGGAAGAGTTCAAGCCGCTTGTTACTAAGTGTCCCGGTATCGGGACACTTAGTAACAAGCGGCTGAAACATTGTTGCAACATGCGATTCGCTTCAAAAGCGAATCACATGTTGCAAAACCTGAATGACAGGGACAGTATTTGTAAATACTGTCCCTGTCAGATCTCTCTGCCTCCCTCCACCTTGCATACTGCTAAGGTGGAGAGAGACAGAGGGAGATGGTGTTCCAGTGTGCCTGTAAAAAAAAAAATAAAAAAAAAAAGTTTAAATAAAGAAAATTAACCCTTTGATCACTGTTCTGCAGTGATCAATAAGTGCCCCACCATCTGATCACTCTTGGAGTGATCAATTTGCTGCAGATCAGTGTTTTCTGATCTGTGGGACACCCCCCATCCCCCTTGAATTTATTTAGATTTTTTTAAAAATTTTAAAAAAAATTTTAAATTTTTTTAAAATTTTTTTTTTTTTTTTTTTTTTATATTAAATATAGTTTAGGTATTTTGGTAGGTAGTTGGGTAGGTTTAGTGTAGACGTGTGTTAGGGAAAGTTTTAGGGATAGATTTAGGTTTAGGGGAAAAAAACAAAACCAACCCCCCCCCCCCCAAAAAAAAATATATATAATGAGCGCAGTTTAGATAGGTAGTTCAATTGGGTTAGGTAGGTTCAGGATATACGTAGGTTAGGGTAAGTTTTAGGGTTAGATTTAGGTTTAGGGATAGCGTAAGAAAAATAAAAAACCCAAACCCCCCCCCCCAAAAAAAAAAAAAAATATATATATATAATAAGTGCAGTTTAGATAGGTAGTTCACTTGGGTTAGGTAGGTTCAGGATATACGTAGGTTAGGGTAAGTTTTAGGGTTAGATTTAGGTTTAGGGATGGCGTAAGAAAAAAAACCCCCAAAAAACCCCAAACCCCCCCCAAAAAAATATATATAATAAGTGCAGATTAGATAGGTAGTTCACTTGGGTTAGGTAGGTTCAGGATATACGTAGGCTAGGGTAAGTTTTAGGGTTAGATTTAGGTTTAGGGATAGCGTAAGAAAAAAAAAAGTTTTTTTAGTGGGCAAAATGCAGCGCAGGTACAGCGTTGAAGAGGCATATGCCTTTTTGGCGTCTGACTCTGAGGCAACAGACACTGCGTCAGATTTTGACATAGCGCAGTTTTCAGAAAGTGAGAGCAGCTCTAGTGATGACGCTGGGCCTTCTGTCAAGAAAAGACGCACTGCCCCAAGAGCTGCTCTGGCAACTGCCCCAGCACCTGCCAAAAGAACTGCCCAAAGACCTACCAAAATACCTGCCCAAAGAAATGCCCCAAGTGCTGCCCCAAGAGCTGCCCTGGCAACTGCCCCAGCACCTGCCAAAAGATCTGCCCAAAGACCTGCCAAAAGACCTGCCCAAAGAAATGCCCCAACACCTGCCACTCCGGATCCTAATGAATGGGTATCAATTTATGCCCACAAATCTCAGAATTCACAGGCAACCCAGGGATTCAAATTGATGTGGAAGGATTTATCCATGATCATTTTTTTGATTTGTTAATGGGGGAAGACATTTTAGGTGAAATTGTTTCCCAAACCAATTTGTATGCAGCCCAGTATACTGCCGCCAACCCTAAGTGTGAAAAACGCCGTTTTTTTTTTTTTTTTTACTTACGTCATGGTTTACGAGGGATTGGTGGTAAAATGGCTGTGTATAAAATTGGAAAACACACCTAAAACGAGAGCCTGAGGTGTCTACTTTCCAAAAATATACACTTTTGGGGGGAATTCTTAAAAAAAGAGCACTGTTACACAGCCCCAAATGAGACATGGCACCAGTAACGCAAGCTGTGAAGATTCAAAGTGTGAACCTGGAAACGCGCATGTTCCAATTTGGCCCCCGTAGCTCCCCCAAACCATGAGAAAGCTACGCATATGGGGTATTGCCGTACTCAGAAGAAGGAGCTGAACACTAATCAATTCAGTTTATAAAATCTTCACCTATTCTGTGCTTGAAATTCACATCAAAATTGAAGGCAAAGTGTGAAAAATGCTGAATTTTTTTTACTTACGTCAAATTTTCACAGGATTGGTGGTAAAATGGCAGTGTATAAAATTGGAAAACACACCTAAAACGAGAGCCTGGGGTGTCTACTTTCCAAAAATATACACATTTGGGGAGAAATCTTAAAAAAAGAGCACTGTTACACAGCCCCAAATGAGACATGGCACCAGTAACGCAAGCTGTGAAGATTCAAAGTGTGAACCTGGAAACGCGCATGTTCCAATTTGGCCCCCGTAGCTCCCCCAAACCATGAGAAAGCCCGCATATGGGGTATTGCCGTACTCAGAAGAAGGAGCTGAACACTAATCAATTCAGTTTATAAAATCTTCACCTATTCTGTGCTTGAAATTCACATCAAAATTGAAGGCAAAGTGTGAAAAATGCTGAATTTTTTTTACTTACGTCAAATTTTCACAGGATTGGTGGTAAAATGGCAGTGTATAAAATTGGAAAACACACCTAAAACGAGAGCCTGGGGTGTCTACTTTCCAAAAATATACACTTTTGGGGGGAAATCTTAAAAAAAGAGCACTGTTACACAGCCCCAAATGAGACATGGCACCAGTAACGCAAGCTGTGAAGATTCAAAGTGTGAACCTGGAAACGCGCATGTTCCAATTTGGCCCCCGTAGCTCCCCCAAACCATGAGAAAGCTATGCATATGGGGTATTGCCGTACTCAGAAGAAGGAGCTGAACACTATTCAATTCAGTTTATAAAATCTTCACCTATTCTGTGCTTGAAATTCACATCAAAATTGAAGGCAAAGTGTGAAAAATGCTGAATTTTTTTTACTTACGTCAAATTTTCACAGGATTGGTGGTAAAATGGCAGTGTATAAAATTGGAAAACACACCTAAAACGAGAGCCTGGGGTGTCTACTTTCCAAAAATATACACTTTTGGGGGGAAATCTTAAAAAAAGAGCACTGTTACACAGCCCCAAATGAGACATGGCACCAGTAACGCAAGCTGTGAAGATTCAAAGTGTGAACCTGGAAACGCGCATGTTCCAATTTGGCCCCCGTAGCTCCCCCAAAACATGAGAAAGCTATGCATATGGGGTATTGCCGTACTCAGAAGAAGGAGCTGAACACTATTCAATTCAGTTTATAAAATCTTCACCTATTCTGTGCTTGAAATTCACATCAACATTGAAGGCAAAGTGTGAAAAACGCTGTTTTTTTACTTACGTCAAGTTTATGAGAAAGTGGTGGTAAAATGGCCGTGTAAAAAATTTGAAAACACACCTAAAATGAAAGCTGGGGGTGTCTACATTCCAAAAATATACACTTTTGGGGGGAAATTCTAAAGTGCAGCACTGGAACATAGCCCAAAATGAGTAATGGCATCAGTTAACCAAGATGTGAAAATTCAATATTTGTTCAAAATTGGGCCCCGTAGCTCCCCCAAACCTTGAGAAACCTATGCATATGGGGTATTGCCATACTCAGAAGAAGGAGCTGAACACTAAACAATGCATTTTTAAAAATCTTCACCTATCATGTGCTTGAAATTCACATCAACATTGAAGTGCAAGTGTGAAAAACGCTGTTTTTTTAACTTACGTCAAGATTTACGAGCGATTGGTGGTAAAATGGCTGCGTAAAAAAATTGAAAACATACATAAAATGAAAGCCTGGGGTGTCTACTTTCCAAAAATATATACTTTTGGGGGGAAATCTTAGAGTGGAGCACTGTTACACAGCCCCAAATGAGACATGGCACCAGTGATGCAAGCTGTGAAAATTCAAAGTGTGAAACTGGAAACGCGCATGTTCCAATTTGGGCCCCGTAGCTCTCCCAAACCTTGAGAAACCTATGCATATGGGGTATTGCCGTACTCAGAAGAAGGAGCTGAACACTAAACAATGCATTTTTAAAAATCTTCACCTATCATGTGCTTGATATCAACAGTAGTATTGAAATGTAAGTGTGAAAACTGCAAAAAAACAAAATATTACCACAATTTTGAAATTTTTTTCTGGAAAAATATCTGCATGAAAAACTCAAAAATTCTCCTGATTATTTACCTTATGTTGTGTAGTTTTCAGAAACATATACCTTTGTGGGACATTTTTGGTTCTGGCACCGTCAGCTAAGCTATGATGCTCACATGCCAATTGTTGATAAATTACAAGTTGGAAATAATGGCATCCATCTTGTAATATTTACCTTGTAAATGTGAGGAAGTGATTGAAATACTAGGCATATGGGGTATTCTTATATTCAGAAGAAGCAAATGAATATATTTAGGGGTATTTTTTTGTCATAAACTAATTGTATGCAAATCCTGACACGAAAATATAAGCAAAATGTTGTTTTTTTTTAATTTTTTTCCTCTTTTTTTCTATTTTAATCAAATTAAACAATGAGGTATTCATATAATTGTGGTATCAAAAGAAAGCCCTACTTGTGCTTAAAAAAACAGTATATAATTTATGTGGGTGCACAAAAGGAATTAAAGAGAAAATATGGTTGAACAAAGACATAGTCAAAAAAGTCAAAATTGCTCCTGTCCTTAAGTCAAATCAAACTCAGATTTTCCCGGTCCTTAAGGGGTTAATCTAGAGATTATTGGCCTTAAACACAAAAAAATAAGAGCAGTTATGGAAAAAAAACAATTGGAGCATAGGGGAGAAATACAATTTCTCAAATTCACATTAATCTAATTGTAGATTTTTAACCCCTTAAATGCTAGAGAGGTCTCTGAAGGGATTAAAAAAATGACAATTAGATGAATTGGAATATGGATGATTTTATTTGCTCACTATGGTACAGCTGGTTTGCTCCAGAATTGCACCACTATTTCTTGAATTGTAAGGTCCTAAACATGTGAATCCTAGCATAAATGAGTAATTCTAGTAGTGAAGAGATATGATAATGATTTTATTAGATATGAAAGAGTTTTAATTCACTAACCCTTTGAGTTACAGGGGTACGAGAAAACACATCACCCTGCAATGCGCTGCACACCTTCTGATACTCAAAGGGTTAATATTTAGTATCTTAAATTTCCATCTCTACAGTTATTATCAAATTTATTATAAAGTCAAACTTCTGCAAATAAACTGAATTGTTCAGCAAGCCTAGTTTATTAAAGAAATTGAAAATTCTGACAAATATACAATGTCTTTTATATAATTAAATATTGAAATATGGGTCTAGATGTGTAACCGCTACTGACATTTCACTTTTAAGTGGAGTTTAATAAGTTGCGTGTTACTGAACGCGTTCTGAACACATCTGTTATATTGGCAATCCTTTATTTAAATCTATAGTTTGAGATACTTAGCATTCTGAGAATTACTTATTGGTGGAAAGCCATGGCTTCATCAGGGCACTCTGAAGAAACTGGAAGATTTCAGTTTATGCTCTTTATCTTGATTTTAGTGCAAAACCCAGTGATTGGAGAAACTAACAGTTTCATTAAGCAGAATGGGATCAACTCCCAGATGGATTTGATGGTTCATCCGGAACCTAAATATGACACAGAAATCAATTTTGTTTACCCTATTCTGTGCATTTCCTTGATTCTTGCAGCTATAATTGGCAGACATGGAAGGAAAGAGGGCTGCCAGGAGAAGGCACGATCCTATAACAACTGGTACAAAGCCTTAAAAATACGAAAGTGCAACAGCAGCCCAAAGAAAGACACAATCAGCTGCAAGTCCAACAGCAGCCCAAACAAAGACACAATCAGCTGCAAGTCCAACAGCAGCCGCTGCAAAGCTGCAAAATGTTGCAAGTTCAACAGCAGACCCTACAAAGCATCACAGAGCTGCAAGTCCAACAGCAGTCTCTGCAAAGACATTGGTAGATTTTGGTGGATGCTCATGGTTTTGATTTTAATGCAAAAAACAGAGACTGGAGAGACTAAAGGTTTCATGAAGCAGGATGGGATCAACCCCCAGATGGTTCATCCAGAGCCTAAATATGACACAGAAATAATTTTTTATTCTGCTCTGTGCTTTGCAGTGATTGTTGCTGCTGTGATTGGCAGACTTGGAAGGAAAGAGGGATGCCATGAGAAGGCACGATCCTACGCCAACTGGTAAGCCTTAAAAATCCGCAAATCAGACAGCAGCCCATACAACAATGCAAAAAGCTGCAAGTACAACAGCAGCCACCGCAAAGCTGCAAAACGCTGCAAGTCCAACAGCAGCCCCCGCAAAGCCTCAAAAAGCTGCAAGTACAACAGCAGCCTCTGCAAAGACATTGGTAGATTTTGGTGGATGATCTTGGTTTTGATTCTATTGCAAAATCCACAGATTGTAGAGACAAAAAGTCTCATGTAGCAGAATGGGATCAACCCCCATATGGATCAGATGGTTAGTCCAGATTGTCCACAACCTCTTGTAACACCAAAGAAATAAAGATCATGAAGTGTGAAATATTGGACTCGTCATCAATTCATTTATTTTTTAATTTTCAAAGTGATGTCTATGCTTCTGACAGCTGCCAATCATTAATATTTAACCGGGTCAGTAACACTCAAAGTGTTAAAAGTGTAACCTTTTTATGCATTGAAGTGTTTATTACTAAGACAATAATGTAGAAACTAATTTCTAATAGAAATACATTTTTCTTTATTTAAAGATATTGAAACACAAAGGGGAAATGTGGATAAACAAAGTTAAAACAAGTTTAAAGGGACACTAACACCTATAAGTGAAATTGGGTTATATAATATTAAATATCCAGGTACATCTATAATAGTCAGGGATTTTTATGTTAGAGCCATAAATATCATCATAAACTTTCATTTGTAATTCTATAGGACTATCCTATTTATTGACAAGTGAATAAGTGATTGTGCAGAGATAATACTGTTACTGTATTGAGATTTGTACCCTTGTTGTTCAGAAATGCTGTCCCTTTTTCTCAGTCCATTTACATACAAGGAACACTATCACTTCTATGAAGATTACTATGTTAATGGGAAACCTGGGGCCTTGGAAAAAGCAGGAATTGGAGCCCCCACAGAACATGTGAAAGAGTAGATTTTAGGCCTCAGAAAATAAATAGAGAATTTTTAAAGATAACGGCATGAAATACATGGGGATTTAAGCGTGTATAACCCCAAGTTCATTTTTAGGAGATAGCATTCCTTTAACTAGTTGATAGCCAGAGGGGAATTCAATGAACTTCCCTCTGGCACTCACAGGGTTTAGGCAAGATCATGTTGTTGTTGCTGGTGCTGGTGGTAGTGGGTGCTACACCTGATAGAGAGGAACAGGAGCAGGGGCGGACTGTCAGAACCCTGGGCCCCTGGGAAAGTGGAGGTAATGGGCCCCCTTCACCTTGCCCCAGTTATGCCCCACCCACATTTTTGTCCCACGCCCAAATTATTGCTCTAGCCTACCAACCTAGCCATACTTGTTTTCTACCTGTATAATTGGCATTAATGTTCTAAAATGTCATTAATTAATCAAGGACTTTAATTAACTTACCAGTCAACACTTGTTCTGGCTGGACTGGAAAGGAGGTGCTGTGTATCTCTGTTTCACCACGCTCTGTCTCCACTCACTGGTAACGCGCTCTGTCTCCACTCACTGGTAGCTTCTACTGCTCCTTGTGTCCTGCGATGCAATTGGCTGGCTCGTCGGTCAGGTGGGAAAGTGAAAGGGAGACTTCCAGATTCTTCCTACCAGGCAGCAGCTGCCGGCTGGTACTGCTGCTGCTTTGGAACAAAGGGCAAAATCCTGCACCCCTCTAATACCTATCACCCGGGGCACACTGCCCCCCCCTTAGTACGCCACTGGGACAGTGGCAAGAGCTGTTCTCACTGAGGCCTCTCAATGCCTCATGGGGCACAGTGCAGCCTTCGTGGCCTTTTTAAATATGAGTGGGCTGGCCCCTACAGGCAAGAGGACATGAAGTCCAACTTTAACTTTATAATTGGGAATTTGGCTGTGGCAGGTCCCCCTCTGTCCGTGACCAAATGCCGTATGGTGAGTCCGCCCCTGGGTAAAAGAAAACCAAAGAGGTCCAAGTCATTAATGTCTTGCCATGATATCTTTCTCTCCTGAAGAGAACATTTTACAGATAATCTGAGTTAGCTGATGTTTAGCTGAAAATTGTTTCTGAGTAGCTTTGTGTGACTTCCAGTGGTGTGTGGGAAGCAGGTTTCTTATAAGGTTTAGTATGATCCACTTTATGTACACATTATAAGGATCTGGTTTAATGGGATAATATTCTTTTATTTTCACTTTACATATTCTGTGTGTGCATAGTATGTAAAGTCAAAAGTAAAAAGTACTCAGTGCTGCAGGGATAGTGTTACATTGTGTTACTGTCCTGCTTTAATAGTTCACTGACCAGAAAACTTCCAGGGAAGTTGCTGTCAGGGGCACAAAATTGTCATCAATTTGACTTTATGTTATGCACTTGCAAAATAATAGAGTTAAAAAAAAAAAGCTAGATTGAAAGTTGAAGGCTGCACTCCAGTGATTTAAGCAACAATGTTGCAACACATGAATAAAAAGTAAATTCTTTATTGAAGAGATAAAAAGGTACAAAAACCAGCATCAGATGGAACAATACAAGCAGAAAAGACAAACGGAGAGGGAGTACCTCCGTCAACTTTCAACCTAGTCTATTATATTGTAACGGTCCCTTTTGAAGCACTGTGAGGACGCCCAGGTATGGATTGATTGAGTCTTGGACATGTGTAGCACACATTTCTTTGTTTAAAAAAAAAAAAAAAAGCTGCTGAATAAAAAACAAATGGTATGCCCTTGCACAATACGTAATCTTAATATTCAGGATTGCTAGGTCCCAGACTAGGTCCCAAATATGACATTCCAACATAAGTGGAAGTCTCTACCTGTGTTTGTGGGAGGGGCCAGAAACCTTTATATACTCTTCTACCCCACTTACTGTGCAGTCATTTCAGTGAATACAGAGGCAGTGTGTGGCTAGTCCAGGCTGTATCTCTTTACCCATGCACTTCAAACACATAGATGGCTTGTCATTCACTCCAAGCATCTTCAGGCTGGCAGCTTCTTCTTTTTGCTCTGGGACTACCTGTCTATTGTCTCTTCTCTGTCCCTGGCTACTCTCCTGTCTCTCTGTCAAATTCAACCTCCAATTTAAACTCACATATCCTCTGTTGCCTGTATTGCCTCTGTGTTCATTGCACACTTTCACTCCTAGTGTCCAGTTAATTTGTTCCCTCTTTTCCAGCACTATTTCATCTTGCTCCCGGCACAGACCATATTTCTTTGTGTTAGGAATTAGTGAGTTTGCTTTTGTGGTATGACACAGTCCTGGGGCCATACATTCAAAAGAAAATTGGAGGAATTTTAACCCCTTGAATGCTAGAGAGGTAGCTTCACAATTTGTTGGATACCTCCCTACACTAGCATTCAAGGGGTCAAAATACCTCAATGGGATTTTTTTAACATTTTTGGTTATCACCTAAAGTACAACTAGTTTGCCCCAGAATTCCTCAACCCATGCCAGCTGCTCTACTTCAGGTCTTGCTCTGCTTCTGATGCCTATTTATTGTCCCCTCTTCTTCGATAATCAAGATTATTGCGCTCCAAATCTTAATCCAATGTTTACCTGCTTACCTGTCTTCTCTGGGAAATCTGTTGTCTGTATCTTCTTTATCCCTGATTACTCATCTTTGTACACTAAATTCATGATCTAGTTTAACCTTCTTTGTCCTCTGCTGCAAGGTATGTCTTCGCTGACCTAGTGTTAGTTTCAAGCTATGTTCTGTCTGCAATCCAGCATTCTACAGCATCACATAGGTGCACTGTCACTCACACCCTCTCATTGCCATTGTTCAGCTACCATTTTTCACTACAATCACGTGCTCTTCAGCACCAACTTGGTACATTATCACTATTACTACCAGTATTCTACTACTATACTCTGCTGCAATTCTGTGTTCTCCTGCATCACTGGTTCTTTAGTATTTTCTTTTCGTGTCAGTGTCATATTACTCTGCTTTGTAACATAGTAACATAGTAATTTAGGTTGAAAAAAGACTTGCGTCCATCTAGTTCAACCCTTTTCCTATTCCTGTTTACCATCGTTGATCCAAAAGAAGGCAAAAAAACCCTCAATAGAGCAATTTCAATTTCTGCCTTGAATGGAGGTAAAACAATTCTTTCTTGATTCCAAATGAAAATCAGATTTCTCCTTGGATCAACAAGCACTAACTAAATATTAATCCCAATACTAACATACATAGCCCTCTATGTTCTGCTCTTTTAAGAAAGTATCAAGGCCCTTTTTAAAGGCATCTAATGTATTTGATAGCACCACCTCCTCAGGCAGTGAATTCCATACTGTTATTGTCATTACCGTAAAGAATCCCTTCCGCTGTTGTAAATGAAATCTCCTTTCCTCAAGTCTAAGTGGGTGACCTTTGTGCTGTTCTGCTAATGAACAGGTCTTTGGAGAGCCCTTTGTATGGGCCCTGAACATATTTATATAATGTTATCATATCCCCTCTAAGACGCTGTTTCTCTAGTGTGTACAAGTTTAACTTTTCTAGCTTTTCTTCATAACTAAAGCTTTCCATTCCCCTTACTAGTTTTGTAGCCCTCCTCTGCACTTTCTCTAGTTCCATAATGTCCTTTTTCAGAAAGGGCGCCCAGAATTGAACAGCATATTCTAAGTGGGGTCTTACCATGGACCTGTAAAGAGGCATAATAATATCTTCCTCCTTTGAGTCAATATCCCTTTTAATACATGCCAATATCTTATTGGCCTTTGCAGCTGCCAGCTGGCACTGCACGCTACTGCTAAATATGTTGTCTACCATTACTCCCTAATCCTTTTCATTATTAGATTTCCCCAAAGAAACACCATTTAAACTGTTTGTTGCATTTTTTATGATTATAACCAAAATGCATAACTTTACACTTGTCTATACTGAATCTTTGCCATTTGCCTACCCATTTACCCAATTTCTCCAAATGCTCTTTTAATGAAGACACATCCAGTTCAGACTTTATTACCCTACTTAATTTTGTGTCACCGGCAAACACTGATACATGGCTCCCTATACCCTCTGGGAGATCATTAATAAACAAATTAAAAAGAAGAGGACCCAGGGCAGATCCCTGAGGTACTCCACTTATCATGTTTGTCCAATTGGAGAACTTCCCATTTACTACCTCTCTTTGCATTTTATCTTTCAGCCAATTTCCAAGCCACTTACAAACATTTGCCCCTAAGCCTATTTCATTCAATTTGTACAGTAACCTCTTGTGTGGAACCGTATCAAATGCTTTGGCAAAGTCTAAATAGATCACATCACCATCGCTCTCAAATCTATATTTTTTTACTCAGTTTTTCAGAAAATGCAATCAAGTTAGTTTGACAAGACCTGTCTTTCACAAAGCTATGTTGGAATGCTAATGATATTCCTGTTCAAGATGAATTCTTGAATATATTCCCTTAGCAACCTGTAACGGTTTGTTTGACACACAGACACAGTAGGTTTGGATAAAACACAGTTTTATTGAACAGTTATAATAATAATAACCCTCGCGGGTCCAGTAATATATCAGCAATATAGTACAGACACAGGACGGGTTTCAATGAGGTATAACCACATGGGTCCAGTATATGCAAGTAATACAGAATACAATATACTGACACAGGTCAGGCAGTTTACGTGTGATACTCAAGTTAGGCAGCACTGAATGGGTTACTATTAGGCCGGGATTACTGACAGGCCCTAATAGCGTGAGGCCCTTTAAGACTCTCAATCTGGAAGAGAGAGCACAATCTCGAGTAACGCCCAAGTAGTAACGGGGACCAGAGCAACTTGTGGACTGCCGTAGTGGTAACAGAGACCAGGCAACTTGTGGTCTGCCATAGCAGTAACGGAGACCAGGCAACTTGTGGACTGGTGTAGCAGTAACAGAGACCAGGCAACTTGTAGACTGCCGTAGCAGTAACGTAGACTAGAGCAACTTGCCCGGAGAGGCACCCAACTGGGGACTGCATGGATGGAAGGAACACACAACAAAGTTGCCTGGGTGACACTAATAACAACGGAGACTAGACTGCAGAGAGCGACTGTCCGGAGACAGAGAGGATCCTGCCACAACCACAACCGGAGACTGGATAAGGCGTAGCAGGAGGGATACGCAACCACAGGGGCCCAGCCGGGCCGGGTCGGTACACAGAGCAGGAACATCAGCCAATCCGAGTCGGTAAACAGAGCAGGAACGTCAGCCGGGCCGGATCGGTACATAGAGCAGGAACGTCAGCCAATCCGAGTCGGTACACAGGACAGGAACGAGATGCAGAATAGTCAAACAGTCCAGGTCGGGAAACAGGCAGGAACAAGATGCAGAGTCGTCTGGCAGGCTGGGTCAGTACACAGAGATCACATGAAATACAGGAACAAGCGCTGGTATGGAAACACCACGAAAGGGCACCGGATAAATGACAAGGCCCAGTATTTAAGCACAAATGCTAGGCGGGACAAGTCACTTCAACCAATGAGCGAGATCACTAGAGGAAACTGACAGAATGTCTCCCGTATAGCACGGGCACGTGATACAACCCTTCAAACAGTTTCCCTACCACAGATATCAAGCTTACAGGTCTGTAATTTCCCGGCTGGGATTTTGATTCCTTTTTAAATATGGGCACCACATCTCCTTTACGCCAATCCATGGTCACCATACCTGAAATAAAAGAATCCCTGAAAATCAAAACTATCGGTCTGGCCAGGGCCTTACTTAGCTCTTTAAGTACCCGTGGGTGTATACCATCCGTCCCTGGGGTTTTGTCCACCTTAACAACATTCAATTGTTTTAACACTTTTTCTTGTTTTAGAGAATTCCATGCTTGATGTGACTGTAAAAGTAGTTTGCAGGTTCTTGTCCATCGGGTCTTCCTTGGTAAAAACAGAAGAAAAGAAATATCTGCTTTCTCTTTGTCCACACTGACCATCTCACCTGTTTCAGATAACAAAGACCCAACATTATCAGACTTTAAATTTTTTCCATTAATGTATTTAAAGAATTTAATAATAATAAAATAATAAATAAAATAGCAATATTTTTTTCATTCTCCAGTCTAGCTAATTTAATCACCTTTTTACAGGTTTTGATGGCATTTTTGTATTTTGCAAATGCCTCTGCTGATCCCCCAGCTTTATAATGTTTAAATGGCACTTTCTTGTTATTCATTTCATGAATTACTTTACTGGTTAGCCACATTGGTTTTAATTTGCTTCTTTTGTATTTGTTTCCAAAGGGGATACATTTATATGTATATTTTTGCAATGTTATTTTGAAGGCATTCCTCTTACCTTCTGTGTTTTTTCCAGAAAATATTCCATCCCAGTCAACGAGATCAAGGGATGAATTAAACCTGCTAAAGTTTGGCCTTTTTAAAATTCAGTGTTTTAGTGGAACCCATACCAAATTGCTTTTTTGAATTTATCTCAAACAATACCATGTTATGGTCACTATTCCCCAAGTGCTCTCCAAGTGCTTCTTCATTGTTACTTATCACCAAATCCAGACAACCATCCCCTCTGGTTGAGGTCTGTACTAGTTGAGACAAAAAATTGTCATTCAACAAGTTCAGAAACTTACTGCTTTTAGCAGAATTAGTTCTTCCATTTTTCTTATGTATTTATGGATAATTAAAATTCCCCATAATGTTTGTTCTCCCTATTTTAGAAGCCTTTTCTATTTGCATTAATAGCTGTGATTCTTTAAGGTCACCAATGTTTGGTGGTTTATAACAAATACCCACTAATATTTTCTGGCCAGTTTTACCCCATTGACTATTTCAACCCATAGGGATATGTTTACTACTGTCATCACATATATCTTCCCGCAATTGAGGCAATAATGCTGGTTTGACATACAGACAGACCACACCGCCTCTTTTGTTTGACCTATTTTTTCTAAACAAAATGTATCCCTCCAAATTGATTGACCAATCACGTGTGTCATCCCACCATGTTTCTGTTATGCCTATCAAGTCATAGTTTTCGATTTCAGCTACCAGCTCCAATTCCCCTATTTTACCAGTTAAACTTCTGACATTTGCAAGCATACAATTTATGTCACTGCCATGTTCCACTTGTGATTTAATTTTGATGTGGTTTATAGGCTTCTCCCTATCATCTGTACTAACCCAGCCCCTATATCCACCCACCTGGTCATTAACTACATCACCTTTCCTTTCTATACTGTCTATCCCAGTATTTATTGGCTCCTCCCCACCCTTCCTAGTTTAAAATCTCCTCCTACCATCTAGCCATCTTCTCCCCAAGCACTTGAGACCCTCTTGCATTCAGGTGCAATCCATCCCTACTATAGAGATAATCCTGTGCTCTCATGTACAACCAAGGTAAAATACCACATCCTATTACTGCCATTGTCCAGCTACTTTACCCTGCCTGCATTCCTGTACTATCCAGCACCACTTAGGTGCAGTACCCTACTTTTTCATTTTTATTGTTCAACTACTATACTCTGCTTGCAATCATGTGCTCTTCAGCAACACCTAGATGCAGATCCAGATTTACATCCTATGCCCATCCATTGTAACAGAGTCTAATCATAACCTGGTCCTGTTGGACTCCTACAAATATCGTGACATTGTATAACTCATTATACCACTTCATTCTTCAATGTAATTACACTACCCATCACTATGATATGTTTAAAGAACTAAATTGGCTAACACTCAAATCTAGATGTTCCCTTCACCTTTATTGCTTAGTATAAAACCACTTCTCTGGAAAGCTGGTAGACTACCTGAGCAGTAAGCACACTCCAGCTCTCTGTACTAACTATAACCTCTGCTCCACTGCTAACAACTCACTAAGTATACCACACTATGAGAAAGAAGCCTGTTGACCTACCTTCTCATTCAGAGCTCAGAAAGCCTGGAATAACCTGCCAGAAAAAAATCAGATCTTCTACTACTCTAAAATCCTTAAAAATAACTTCCTCTTTAAATCAAAAAACAATATGAACTTTAAATACATTTTTAGTATATATTTTAGATGTGTATATATATACTGTTTCTCTATATCTGCAAATCAGTAACTCTTTACTGGAAACTTTCCAGGGCATACTTGAAAATGTGAAAAATCTCAATGTATTCTTCCTGGTAAAACATTTTCTAAATAAATAAATATCCAGTTAGTTGATTGTACCAGTCTGGTCAGTACAAGGGGATCTACATTAATCACTGATCCACCTCTTCTCTTTTTACCTGGCCACTCTTACTTAGTAACTGTTTGTTCTTTCTTTTAACTTCTCAGTTTCCTCTGTTTTCACTCACTCCCAGTCACTTTGCTTATTTCACCTCGATGCCTCTACACTATCATTATCTTTATATCTGTTACAGTCCTTTGATGTATATCCAAGACATCTATTACAAATGCACTACATTAATTTCACCTCTTTAGTCTTATTCACTATTTGCATTTTATCCTGAGGACAAGACATTAGTTTTGCCTTCCCTATCCTACTTTCTTGGTGAACCTATCGGTCCATTTCTCATGGAGGATCTCTTCCTAGTCACACTTAGCTTGAAGGTTAATTACATATTTTTCCTAATTTTTAAAGTAATTCAACATTCACTTTAACATTAGTTTGAAGAATTAGAGCAGTACATATATTCATCCCTTTGACATTAAGGATATATCTGCACACTTCTCTACTATTATGCCCCTATGGTAAGGTACCACTAAACTGCCCACTTACATTTATTTTAACATAGAAATTTGACATGAATTCATTTTAACGCTAGTTGATAAGTCATGTCTTTACACATTTTATTGAGATCTCACCTGCAGCCAGTAGCTGGTGGACAATGAATTCACATGCTTCACTGGATAAGCACTGTAGACAGGAAAGGAAGGCTGTAATAAGAGCTGAGCATAGAAGAGCCTGTGCAGAAAGAAGATGGAGAGTAGGATGTATTTGTAAACAAGAGATGAAATGTAGAGGAGTGCAGTGACATTAAGGGCTCTGTAAGTTAGCACCAGTATTTTGAATTTAATTCTAAATGCTAACTGGAGCCAGTGTACAGTAAAGGAAAAAATTATTTGATCCCCTGCTGATTTAGTACGTTTGCCCACTGACAAAGAAATGATCAGTCTATAATTTTAATGGTAGGTTTATTTGAACAGCGAGAGACAAAATAACCACAAAAAATCATGAAAAACGCATTTCAAAAAAGTTATAAATTGATTTATATTTTACTGAGTGAAATAAGTATTTGACCCCTTTGCAAAACAGAACATAGTACTTGGTGGCAAAACCCTTATTGGCAATCACAGAGGTCAGACGTTTCTTGTAGCTGGCCACCAGGTTTGCACACATCTCAGGAGGGATTTTGTCCCACTCATCTTTGCAGATCCTCTCCAAGTCATTAAGGTTTCGAGACTGACGTATGGCAACTCGAACCTTCAGTTCCCTCCACAGATTTTCTATTGGATTAAGGTCTGGAGACTGGCTAGGCCACTCTAGGACCTTAATGTGCTTCTTCATGAGCCACTCCTTTGTTGCCTTGGCTGTGTGTTTTGGGTCATTGTCATGCTGGAATACCCATCCATGACCCATTTTCAATGCCTTGGCTGAGGGACGGAGGTTCTCACCCAAGATTTGATGGTACATGTGCCCCGTCCATCGTGCCTTTGATGAGGTGTAGTTGTCCTGTACCCTTAGCAGAAAAACACCACCAAAGCATAGTGTTTCCACCTCCATGTTTGATGGTGGGGATGGTGTTCTTGGGGTCATAGGCAGCATTCCTCTTCCTCCAAACACGCCAAGTTGAGGTGATGCCAAAGAGCTTGATTTTGGTCTCATCTGACCACAACACTTTCACCCAGTTCTCCTCTGAATCATTCAGATATTCACTGGCAAATTTTAGACAGGCCTGTATATGTGCTTTCTTGAGCAGGTGGACCTTAAGGGCGCTGCAGGATTTTAGTCCTTCATGGCGTAGTGTGTTACCAATTGTTTTCTTGGAGACTATGGTCCCAGCTGCCTTGAGATCATTGACAAGATCCTCCTGTGGAGTTCTGGGCTGATTCCTCACCGTTCTCATGATCATTGAAACTCCACGAGGTGAGATCTTGTAGTCCCAGACCAAGGGAGTTTGACAGTTATTTTGTGTTTCTTCCATTTGCGAATAATAGCATCAGCTGTTGTCTCCCCTGGGGAGAGTCCGGTTACTGTCATATACCAGCCAAGGTCAGTCCCCTAGAGGACCCTAGGTGATGGCGTTTTCCAGACAGACTGGGCAGGAACGCAACAGGTGCCCAGACTTGCCACAGTAGAGACAATCCCTCCCACCTCCGAAAGGCCCTCTCCTCTACCGAGAGGCGGGTGAACCCTAGCTACATGGATTTTACCCCTACAGAGTCAGGACCTGGAGGCGTGGGAGGTGAAGGAGGCACTGGAGGGTATGAAAAATTAGGAGCCAATCTTGATGGAGGCCAACGCAGGTGCTCCTTAAAAGAGGGTCTCTCTCAGAGTCTGGTGTCAATGAGGATGCCAAAGGATATCAATTCCTCCAGATCACTGGGCAACTCACTGGATGCAATCTCAACTTTGAGCATATCACATAGTCCCTGTGAGAAGGCGCCTAGTAATGCTTCATTGTTCCAGCCCACCTCTGCTGCCAGAGTACGAAATTCGATGGCATAGTCAGCCACAGTTCTGGAAACTTGCCGGATCATCATAAGCTGTTTGCCAGCCAAGGTAGAACGAGCAGGAATATCAAAGACGCTTTTAAAGGAGGCCTCAAATTCGTCAAAATTATGATAATCAACTTATCCATCTCCCATAAAGGATTGGCTCAGCCTAAAGCTCTCTCAGACAACAGTGAAATCAGAAACCCTATCTTGCTCCTGTCATTAGGAAAGGCCTGCGGAGCCAATTCAAGAAAAATGCCGACCTGGTTCAGAAAACCTCTGCATTTTGCCATTGGGGAAGTGTTGCATACCCTGACAGCCCTCTCGTTAGAACCTCTTCATGAGCGGTGGGAGCAACAGGTACCTGAGCGGCAGTGGCCACGGCCACGGGTGGGTGAGTCTGAGGATCTAGGTGGGCCATGCAGTTGAGAAGGGTCTGCATAGCTAGTGCCAACTGATCAATACGCTGATCCTGCAGATCCATCCTGGTAAGGATACTCTGGACAGGAGGGTTCCCAGTACCATCATGGTTCATGGCCCTTACATAATGTAACGGTACTAAGGGAACAGACTAAATCCAGGTGTATGGTAAAAGAAAATACTTTATTAAGAATACAAATAAGTAATAACACAGTAAAGCAGAACACAGTAATGCAAAACACAGCAGGAATCAGGATTCCAAGGAGGTCCTAGCCCCACAAAGGGACTGGAGCCAGAGGAGGTAGTCAGCCTAGCCAGAGGAGGTAGTCAGCCAAGCCAGAGGTCAAGCCAGAGGAGGTAGTCAGCCAAGCCAGCTCAGAGCCAAAGGAGGTAGTCAGACTAGCCAAGGGTCAGAACCAGAGGAGGTAGTCAGACTAGCCAAGGATCGGAACCAGAGTAGGTAGTCAAACTAGGCAAGGGTCAACACCAGAGAAGATACGTAGCCAAGCAAAGTGTCTGGAGCCAGAAGGGGTCCATAGCCAATCAAGGGTCAAACCAGCACACTCAATAGTACTCTCAGTAGCACCACGTAAGGGCGACTAGTGTATGGGAAGCGCAACCTTAAATAGCCCGAGAGGTAGGCAGAAGAAGTGATGGCCCACCGCATAAGACTAGAAGAGAGCATACGCACATCACCAAAGAGATGCTCCATGACGCGTGCACCAGCAGCACAGCCTCATCCTCTTGTAATCCCCAGTTTATTTCATGGACTGGGCTGGTTCATGTAGTCAACATGATGATACTTCCCAAAGTACTCTACATGCTAAATGCTCTTCCGATCTCAGTTCCTAAACATTTCCTAAACACCATTACCTGTGTTATCTCAAGCTCCATCTGGGCACTAAAGAAACCCAGACTAACATTTTCAACCCTTACCGATAGCATAGATTGATGAGGCATAGGTCTTCCTAATTTTTATGGATATTATAAAGCAGCGGCTATTTAAAAGATTTTCAACTTCTTTCCCTCATCACCCGAGAGGTTGATTGGAGCTGTCTCCCACACCCTGGGTCCAGTCGGCTTCATCCATCTCCTTTGAGAATCCCCTCAAAGCTCTTCCTCACACTACGTGGACCATGTGATACTTGGTCATATTCTGGGAACATGTAAACCTACGGTATAAATTAGCCCCTTCTCTCTCCCCTCTTCAATCCTTTTTGGTAATCTGACCATCCCACCTGGCCTGTCTTCCTAGGTACAGTGGATATAAAAAGTCTATACACCCTTGTTAAAACGCCAGGTTCTTGTGATGTTAAAGAATGAAACAAAGATAAATCATGTCAGAACTTTTTCCACCTTTAATGTGACCTATAAAGTAAACAATTCAATTGCAAAACAAACTGAATTCGCTGAGTGGGAAAAATAAAAAATAAAAAACTCACAATAACCTGGTTGCATAGGTGTGCACACCCTTAAACTAATACTTTGTTGAAGCACCTTTTGATTTTATTACAGCAATCAGTGTTTTTGGGTAGGAGTTTATTAGCATAGCACATCTTGACATGGCAATATTTGCCCACTCTTCTTTGCAAAAGTGCTCCAAATCTGTCAGATTGCACGGACATCTCCTGTGCACAGCCCTATTCAGATCACCCCACAGATGTTCAAGTGGATTCAGGTCTGTGCTTTGGCTGGGTCATTCCAAGACGTTAACCTTGTTTTGGTGAAGCCATGCTTTTGTGAATTTGGATGTGTGCTTTGGGTCGTTGGCATGCTGAAAGGTGAACTTCCTCTTCATCTTCAGCTTTCTAACGGACGCCTGAAAGTTTTGTGCCAAAATTGCCTGGTATTTGAAACTGTTCATAATTCCCTCTACCCTGACTAAGGCACCGGTTCCAGCTGAGGAAAAACAGCCCCAAATCATGATGCTGCCACCACCATGCTTCACTGTGGGTATGGTGTTCTTTCGGTGATGTGCTGTGTTGTTTTTGCACCAAAAACACCTTTTGGAATTATGGCCAAAAAGTTCAACCTTGGTTTCATCAGACCATAACACATTTTTCCAAATGCTTTTGGGGGACTTGATGCTTGTTATTGCAAACTTCAGCCGGGCTTGGATGTGTTTCTTTGTAAGAAGAGGCTTCCGTCTTGCCACCCTACCTCATAGCCCATTCATATGAAGAATACGGAAGATTGTTGTTTCATGTAGCACCCAGCCAGAAATTCCTGCAGTTCCTTTAATGTTGCAGTAGGCCTCTTGGAAGCCTCCCTGACCAGTTTTCTTCTTGTCTTCTCATCAATTTTGGAGGGACGTCTAGTTCTTGGTAATGTCTCTGTTGTGCCATATTTTCTCCACTTGATGATGACTGTCTTCACTGTGTTCCATGGTATATCTAATGCTTTGGAAATTCTTTTGTACCCTTCTCCTGACTGTTATCTTTCAACAATGAGATCCCTCTGATGTTTTGGAAGCTCTCTGTGGACCATGGCTTTTGCTCTGAGATGCAACTAAGCAAATGTCAGGAAAATCCTACTAGAACAGGTGATGGCAGGTGTGTAATGGCGTCTATTTAACATGAGTTTGAATGTGATTGGTTAATTCTGAACACAGCCACATCCCCAGTTATAAGAGGGTGTGCACACCTATGCAACCAGGTTATTGTGACTTTTTTATTTTTCCTCCTCAATGATTTCAGTTTGTTTTGCAATTGAAGTGTTCACGTTATAGGTCACATTAAAGGTGGAAAAAGTTCTGACATGATTTATCTTTGTCTTATTTTTTAACATCACAAGAACCTGGCATTTTAACAGGGGTGTGTAGACTTTGTATATCTACTGTATATAACAGGTGGAAGCAGTTGGAATTACATACTTTAGGTTCACTGACTACTCATTCTGACTATACCTTTTGATCAGCTGACACGCAGACTAGGAAACCCCATCACATCATGGTGGATACTGCTCCAGACCAGCCATTGGTACTAGGCAGTATGCAGAAGAGGTTCTCCTGAAGAGAAATTATCCAAGCCTCCTATTGTGTTTTAGTAAACCTAAAACTATGCTTTCTAGCTCGATAGGAAATGGATCTCTGTATCATTAGAAATGTCCATATGGTCTTACATTCTCAGATCTATTTTAAATGGTACTGAAACTCAAACTCCAGGGAGATGAACTATAAATTAATTACTGGCTGGTATAGGACCCCAATAAAAATAACTAGATTTCACCCCTCATCCTCCCCTTTCCAATAAGCCGGTTCACTATCATATATCTGGTGGAGCTGCTCACGGATCCATTCATACTGTAAAGATATTCTTTATCAGATTAACTCCATTCTGTAACTCACCCTTCCTTTGGACACTCTGCTATGCCTTTTCTCTTACAAATGTCATCTTTCTCTACAGATACCACCTATCAAATGGTGATCAGATCCGATTTTATTAAACATGGCCAATTCTTTGATCCCATAACATTGTAAACAGCGAGACCCTCCCCCCATTCCCCTCTGGACTGCCAGAGTGAATACACTGGTTTCTATGGAACAATGTCAATGCTGTTAGGTCCTAATGGATACACTATCACTCATCACTACCATAGGGAAACATGTACCAAGCCAACCTCTCAAACTCTTCTTGAAATCCACACCACTATTATTAAGCCTTGGTTGACAACCTAAGCTTATCTGACTCTACTACCTTAGGATCAATTATCTCTCAACTCCTCCTCAGCGATTGCACCTTGGAGGCTTTGCATAGTAAGGATCACCCCCCCACACACAAAAAATGTTTTCTCCTTCTACCCCCCCATCACACTTCCCCCGCCTCCTTCTCCTTCATACTAAACTCCTTCTTATGCTTCTTTCCCCTCCCTTCCATTCTCTCTTCAATGCCCTTTATATCTTTTACAGCAGTGCTTGTTCACCTGATGTACTTTTGTTCCGCTTATGTTGCTTCCCCACAGCAAACCTAGCGCCCCCTAATATGCTTCATTTTGTAACTGTATAGATTTATGTATAATTTCTACTCTTTGTCCATATCCTCAGTTGTAAATTAACCATATCTGTATCTTGATTTTTGCTAACTTATTTGTAAGATCTTTTCAAACTCAATAAAGTTAAAAAAAAGTAAATTTTGGAATTCTCTTATTTAAAAAAAACTATATATATATATATATATATATATATATATATATATATATATATATAAACACACATAACTAGAAACAGAGATAAATGAAATGTAGGCACTGTTAAATGTATTGCTGTCTTTAAAATAAATTACATTATTTTTCTACATCTTTGTGGGTATCATAAAACTAAATTTAAGAAATGTATATGTATAATCAATAGAATACAATATAATTTTTTGCAAAATTAAAGATTGTGAATGTGAATGGGTCTCATAATCATTTTTGTCATTGATGAATGTTACTATGCTAATATAAATTAAGAATTTGAAAAATGAAGAACCCAAGCAAAGAAGACCCATTTAAATGTTTGCAGACTATCTAGCTTAAAAAAAAGAAATGTTTATTCAGAAAAAAGCATTTTAATTAATTACAAGAACACATTATTTTGTAACACTTTATTTACATGTTTTCAAAACATATTTTGCAATTTAATTGCATGCCGAGTAGAGAAATTAGAGTTTGGTATGAATGCATGTACATTTTGGTGATTTAATTGCATGTTATCGGCCAAGAAGGTAAATTAGAGTTGGGTACAAATGCATACAAGTTTAATTCCAATTTATGTTATTTCTAAAGTTGACTTAAAGTAAATTATACTGAGTCTGGATTCAATGGGATTTATGAATAAAAGCAGTGTGGAACAATACCGAGGCAACTGCACCACAGGGTACAAATAAACATTACCAAAATTCCCACTGATCTTAATGGGACCTTTTAACCTTCACAATGTATATGTTTATTTATATCTTTATTTACTAGTTGAACAGCCCGTTACACGGGCCACAGTGCCTCTGGCAGCCGGTCGCGGGGCAGTCACACGCAGTGGAGACTGCTCGCGCCTCGGCTGATACAGAGCTGGACGCTCCTTCGGAGCGCCCAGCTCTGTATCAGCCGCGGCGCGTCCAGTCTCCACTGCGTGTGACTGCCGCACGCGCAGCAGTGTCTACTGCGCATGTCGGGCGTTACACACAACTTAGCGAATTATTATATAGGATATGCTGCCACACAGTGTATGCAGTGCCTTACAATAATAGTATGTAACAATAAATAAATGGTTATAAATTAAGTGTCACAGTCGTAGAAACAATAGGAGAGAGGTCCCTGTCCCAAGAAGCTTACAGTTTAATATGTGATGGAGACCTCTTTATCATTAAATGGGTAAAAAGTTAAATCTATATCTATTGAAAGTTTAATTTGTCCACCACAGTGCAACTTGATTTCCCCAAAATTGTTCCTCTTTGTATTATGTATAAGGGCTTATGAAACTGAGCTTTATAAAACTTTGCATATCTGAACTGAAATGAGGTGGCCTTATTTGTGTGTCATCCTAAGCAAAGGAACAAATCCAGATTTGCTGGATCATATTTCAAATGAGTGCAACCTTATTGAAGGCCATATTGGGCTCAGCATAACATAGAAGCCACCATTAATCATTTAAGCAGGCAGGAGTAAAAAACAACTAAAGAAAGAGGAAAATATGCAGACAAAATAAACAATATCCTCAAATCATGCAATTGTATGTTTTTCAATTATATTTGCATTTTCAAAAACAAAAATAATCAAGATATAAAGTCCTAAAGCTCAAGTTTCCTAGAAAATCAAATCTTTTAACTATTAAAAGGCTCTATATCTGGATGTAAATCAAGCAATATGGGCAAACATAATAATTTCTGAAAATGTAATGCACTGTATGGATATTTTAAATAAAGTTAGATTAAAGCTATATGAATGAAAATATACACCAAGAGCTACTGGATAAATGCTCCTACAGATGATAATGGTACAAATATATTAATATATCCTTAGCAAATCTGATTAACCCTCTAATTTATAAGTCTTTAGCATCCAGATAGTGAACATAATATTAATATCAAATGTATTTAAGTGCTGGGTGGTAGCAGTAACTTATCGTAATATTATTATTACACTAAAATATATCACTGCACAGTTACCAAATAATTTTACATGATAATGATTTATTTTTTTCTTAGATGCAACTACATCTTTGAGCTTATTACTGGATAAAAACACTGGTGTTTACAGAACCACACATACATTGCCTGCCATTCCAGCCTTTTACATCTGCCCACCATTGCTTACATTTGTTTGGTAAAATTCATTATACTTCTTCAAGGAATCACAGAACTAGGGGTGGCTGAAAAGTGGGAAAAATATCCCACATGACTTTTTGCGAAAACGGGCCGATTTTTCTCTTTTTTCACGACTGTTTTATCCTTTTCCCAATGCATAATTTTTCTCCTTTTCACCCGTATTTCCTATGGGTACTACATTTCCCACTACAATATTACTTCTTCTGAGGGCTGTAGTTTAGAAATAAGTGGCTGAAAGTCAAAGTTGTGTGTCTTGCAGGAACATATGCCTTGAAAAATGTATTAGCATGCAGACTGCATTTGTCCTTTGCCCACAACATTAACTTCCCACTTACGTGACATCATGAAGATGGTGTCAAGTAATAATGAAAATAAAGTACAACCTACAATGTTACAAATGTGCATTGTAGTGGTGGCGGGGACTGGGTGTTATGTCATGTTTGTGTCAAATCTCTATCTTTATCAGATTATTTACACACAATCGGTCATAGTAGTGGTTCCAAATGGGGTAGATGGTGGCAACCCTTCTTCACATCCCTCCTCCACCACCTCATCAGTGCTGCTGTTAATATATTTGTCCTTGCTTTGTCTGTCATGTGTTGTTTCTGCTACCTGATACTCAGATGGCATGAGATGTTGGTCATTTTTAAGAATGTTAGTCTCCCAACATTGCTGCTTGATAGCCATCTCTTGTGGTCATTGACAATGTAACCAGCTGTACTGAAAACCCTCTCAGACTCAACGCTTGCTGGAGGGCAACTAAGGGTTTCTACTATAGTATGTGTCAATGCTGGCCACACACACTGCTTTGTTTGCCAGTAGTCCATGGTGTCATTGTTTTTGTCTAGAATATAGCTATCCTGCAAGTATGCAGAAAACATCTCACGTGTAGTGGGACCACTTCTGAGAGCTACATGGTGTTCCTGTGTGTCAGTTACCAACCCATACTCAGGAAGCAAGTCCCAAAGAGATGTGCCGCCACCACCACCACCATTGAGTTTTTGCTACCCCTGCTGAGAACCATGAATTGCCCTGTGTTCTGAATGGGATATTCTGGTTGATGATGTAGCTGCTTCCGCTGGTTGAAATGCTTTGCTGCCTTCCTTTGGACTATACTGTCTACATGTTTTTTGTGCCCTCACTTTCTCCCTCTCATCCTCCACAATGCAACCCTCCACTCGATCAATAAGCATATCTCGATATTCCTTGACAGAATCCGATTCTTCAGAGAGTTGCTGCTGATCGTCATGACTCCTTGTTGTCCCAATCACAAACTGCTGATAGCCCTTTGGGGGTACAGCAAAGTGTCAAGAATGTATTCCTCATTGCTTTTAATAGACAATAGGTAAGGATCTTCTTCAAAGCACTCTAGCAAGTCATTTACCAGCTGGAGCATGTCTGTGTTGTCATTATGGTAAGAATCCTCAGCCATGCTCCTCATTTTTTCTACAAAAAATATCAGTGTGACTCCCCAGCATGGTTGCCTCTTCAAAGGGTTTCAGCAGCTCACACACATCGCACATAAGTTGCCATTGGCCAAGTGACAAAGAGGCTCTTTCCAAAGCCTTCCAGTTTTGAATGGTGTACTTGCTAATGGCCTTATTCTGCTCATACAAACGTTGTAGCATGTACATTGCGGAATTCCCCCTGGTAGGGACCTCCATTTTCAGTTGGTGATGGGGCAGGGTGTTACGCTCTTGTATGGAATATAGAGCGTTGCGTGCACTGTAGGAGCTACTAAAGTGGGCACAGATTTTGTGGGCAATTGTAAGCATCTCTCTGAGGGATTCAGATTCTGCTCAGAATCTGGTCACAACTAAATTTAGCACAAGGGCAAAGCAGGGAACATACACCATACCACCTATTCTCAAAGCAGCAATTACGGCGTTATCAGCAGAGACAAAACCCGCTTTTAAGGAGCAGGGTACAAGCCATTCCTCTAGCTTAATTAAAACATCTACAGATTTGTGAGACTGTCTCTCAAAACTCTGCATCCACAAGGTGGCATGACGATGGTATGGGCTATCCTGTTGCTGCTGCTGCCACCATTTAATCACACTGCCAGAACCAGAAGTATGATTACTGGCTTTCACTTGATGCTGTAAGCTAGTGTTGTCCATCTTTGGTGCTGGGAGGGAAACCCAGTGAGCAGTCACAGTCATATAGTCTGTGCTCTTCCCATTTGTCCACATATCTGTTGTCAGGTGAATTTTCTTGCCCAAAACACTAACCAACTTCTTGTATAATTCAGGCACAGCCATGCTGGAAAAATAACTGTGGCTTGGGATATTCCAGTGTGGAGCTACACATGACATCAGTTTTCTGAAACCTCGGGTTTCTACTAAAGAATAGAGTAGCATGTCCACTGTCAACATCTTGGCAAGGTTTCAATTCCACAAGTATACTTTGGGATTGTTTTTGTGTAGTTTTTGACTCCTTCCCAGGAGCTCAGTCAGTGTGGGTTGACAGGACATGGCATAATAACCCTGGAATTGTATTGCTTGAACAACATGACTAGAGGAGGTGATGGCGGTAGAGGCAGCATGTGTGGGCAGTCTATGACTCTTGCCATCTCCTACAGCAAAGCCAGAGTCATCATACTCCTCTGTAGCAGAAGCCAAGGGAGTTATTTGGACTGAACTAACTGTTGGCAGTAGCACGCTCTCTGACACATAAATAACTTCACTACCACTTTTTTCTGCCCTCGAGCCCTGGGAACTTTTTATACTGCTTCTGCTGCTGCTAGTTGCTGCACCCTTTGCCTGCTGATAGTGTGTCTCTCAGTCAGATCTGTGGTTGTGCTTCAAGTGGGATCTCATAGAGGAGGTGCCTAGGTGTCAGCCTGCTTTCCCCCTGCTCATGTGCTTTTTGCACAGACAACAGATAGAAACATGCTTAGCTTGAAGATCCTGAGTGAAGTATCTCCATACCTTGGACTTCATGGAATGAGGGGTTCCTGAGGTGCTGTTGCTACTACTACTACTGGGGCTAGATGTTGATGCAATTCTACTGCCACTACTACTAGGTGTCAAAGGTACAGCACTTACAACAGCAGCAGAGGCGCTTGTCATATCTAACATCGTAGATGTTAATAACCTGTGTTAGTGTTGTTGCTGTTGCTGCTGGGTACTCAATACAGGTGTGTGTGGCTGACTGGGACTTGGATTCTGAAGAGGTGATGATGCTGATGATGACTGATTGGGTGACTGTGTACTTTTTTACATCTTTGCTTGTCCAGGGTCAGACTTTCCAGTGGTTTTCTCAAACAGTTTATAGACAGGCACAGTGCTCCTTTTCAGTGGTGGAAGATTCAGCCTTTGCCTTTCTGCTAGCTTTATTGCCATGTCATCATTCTCACTCTCAACTTCATCTGTATCTGAACAAGAGAAAGATGCTGGAGGGATATATTATTGAGCTGCATCATCATCAGTCATCATTAGGTCATCCTCAGCAGCAGCATCATCACCTGCCAATTTGCCCACTACCCTTATATTCCTCTTAGCTTTTAAAGGTCTCAAACAATTTATTTTTACTTTTACTGTACTACTACTACTTTGAGGACAGATGTTTTGGTGCATGATTGTTCCACTATATGATGCAGCAGGGGGTTCAGCTGCTACACCTTCCTCTATTATGCAATTACCAGCATCATCAACACTTGAATGTGATTTGTTGTTGTCTTCGGTGTTCTTATATGGTTCTTTATTTCTAGCGGCACTGGTGGTGCTGGAAGTTTTGGTGGGACCTTCACAAACTGGATCCTTCCTTGTAAGAGAGGGATCATCATCACTGATTGCACACACTGCAGCAACTATTGCTGCAGTCCATTTTTGAACTATTACTTTACTCTCACGTTCCTGCAATGCTCCACACTTCCTCTCCCCCACCCCTTGTGCATTTGCTGGACATTACTCAACTACTCTGTGTGTTTTTACAGTACACAACACAACTGATGGAGTATGATGTCTTGCCAGCCCAGTCAGATGTCTATCACCTAATATATTTAGTTATTTCTTTATTCTTTTTAATTTATTTACTTATTTTTAAGTTGTCCACCCTGTCTTATCACAGTCTGTCCAAAAATAAAAAATATAACTAAAACCAAAATTAACAACTTCTTTCCCCAGACTTTCCCAGCACAGAGACAATAAGCGCAAGATCAGCAAGCAAATAGGTCCCCAGCTACCTGTGTCTTGCCAGTCAGTCATGTGGAATTTTGGTGTATTTGGGGTCAACCTTCTTCTCCCTCGAGTGCCTCACTGACTCTCCTAATACACAGAACAAATGTCCTACCTAAAAGATTCCCTAAACTAAACTTCAATTACCCTATCTTCTCTAGCTCAAAAAATGTGCTGCTCTCTCCTCTCACAAACACAGAATGGGGTGCTGTGAGAGCCTGGCACTCTTTTATTTGTCTAGAGAAATCTTTCGTGTGGTGGAGAAAAATGTTTCTTCCCATTGATTTCAATGCATAATGAGCTAGGCGAAAAAAGTGGGAAAAAGCGGAAAAACTGTACTTTTGACAGGAAATTATTCTCCAAGTGGGAAGTGCCATTATTCGCCAATTTCAGTTTCAGGTGAAGATTTTCTCCCATCTCTACACAGAACCAAGTCTGTAAACCAGTGATCTAGACCAAAGATGGTTTCTCTTTCCGATTTTGTCCAATTTTATATCTTCTTTTCTTAAAAACTGTTTGATTAATAAGACAATCAAATACTTTCCAAATAAATGGTAATTCACAAAATAAATTATATCTTGCAAAATGTCTGTGATTTCCTTTGTTCTAAAGGGAAATTTAGTCTTATTTTCTTACATAAATGTATAAGAACTGTAGACTGAAATAATGAAAAGAGAATCCATCACTGGTTGCAGTTATGAAATAGATACTATGATAGAATCTTGAAGGACACAGAATGGATATTTTGAATAAAGATAAATTAAGCCTATGTTATGCTGAGTATGGTATCTTGTTGGACTAACATAACAAAGGGGTTCTACTTTTGCTGTGTTGGAACATTTAAGTCTCAACTCCTTTCTTCTTCTTATGAGGTACTTTACCTTCCCTCCCCCATCCCTTAAGATAATTACAATTATCAGTAGCTACCATTGGAAATACAATATCATGAATAAAGACAACACACATATAGGTGGCATAAAAAGCAGTCAAAGCTTTTCTTGAGGGATTTGACCTATTTAACAGAACCCCGGAGAGATCCTTCCTAAAACCCCTACTGTAGTGCTCCAGGTCCCTAGAATGCTTTCTTTGTGTCAAGAGAAAATAAGTTGCACCTCACTGATGATGCCCGCCTAAGCTGAAAAGTATTTCTGGGGTTGTGCTATTTTTTTCACGCCAAGAGGATTTTCCTGACCTTTCAGAGCTGGTCGGTCTCTGATATGAATATTGACAGTGCAGTGGCACAGCGAAAAATGGATTTGAGCAGCACCTGATAGGCTACCATGCTATAGATTAAAATGCTTAATTTTGTTTGGTCTTGGTGTGCATTTGTCACTCTTTGTTTTCTAGTCTCCCTAAATGGAAGGGTATCCCAGACATGGGCCCTTACTCTCCATGTACTTAAGGTGAATCAGCTGCACCCCACTGATGAGGCCAACCAAAACTTATATCTAGGGTTGCGCTGTTTCTCTAGTGTAGACTTTTCGGGGCTGGACTGTGGATGGGACCAGTCTGATATGGCTATGGAATTTTCCTCTCTGCAGTAGCACATGGGAGCAAAAAATGTGACTTGAGAAGCACCTGGAGGTTACCTTGGGAAAAAAAGCACTTAATTTCCTTAGATTTCAGTGTGCACACTTTGTTTTTCAGGTCTGTAGCTGTAGCATGAGCCATAATCACACCACTCCTCCTGCTGCTAGGGGGTGACATGCCTTGCTGCAGCCACATATCTTAACCGCTTACTGATGGCTACCGCAGATCTTTGAAGAAGAATGGGATGTTGCCAATTTGCCATGGCCCATCTTCCATGCCTCCCCAATACATCAGTACATAATGGCAATAGCCCAGCCTAAAGGTGGCCTGACCATTGATCCAGAGCATCCTGCACTGGAAATCTTTGACTAAGCTACACTGGCTTGACACGGGAGCTCCTTTGTAGATGCCTTGGTCTATATGTAAACTCTTTGGTAGCAGACTGTACCCCTGCTGCAGATCTACGAACACAAGAAAATAACTCTGTAGGGGTGGGAATAAAGCAAACAATGTAAGAATTACTGCCACATATCTAAAGCTACCTTTAATCTGACTTTATCAGCCTTTTATAGCCAACCATAAAGGTGGCCTTTCTGCTGAGCCGTTGCCCTCTGAACCAGAAACATTATTGTCTAAGCAAAATAGCTGGACCTATGAGCTTACATGACCACCACCCAGCAAGAGAACGCCTAAAGAGGAACCCACCATGGCCACCCCTGTGTAAAGTAACCCCATGTTAGGTCCTACAGCTACCCTTATAGCATGATTAGAGATATACAAGCCATGTACACCATCTCTCTGATACACTTCTTGCTACTAAATGCTTCACTTTTTTGGCTAATGGTGTAGCCTGTAATTAGTAATAAACCTGTCAATAACCGGTGTTTACCTTATTTCACAGAACTTTCAATTGTGGGGGTGACCTTGCCCCCCCCCCCAATCAAGTCTAGGCACAATCTCTGACTATATTAGCTTTACATAAGGGCAGATGGACTTGACTACCAGACATGTGTGCTTGATTTGTTTGATGGAGCCCAAACACACATTTAAACCACAATTTTGTTTGTACACCAAACCCTATTTTTTTGTTTACACAGTGCGAATGATCGAATGTGAGAGTCTGTTTGTTGGATTTATTAAGTGAGATGAGCGTGTTGTGCAATAGACAGTGGGGAGGTATGATAGACTATCCATGATATCAAGTGAGGTCAAATGTGTCAGTGGAAGTGAAAGGAAAGGGAGTAGGGAAAGATGGTTAGGCAAAATGGCAGGAAAAGAAGCAGAGGTTAGGGTGTGGGGTGAGCAGAGGAATGGGATTGCAGAAAGGAGAGCAAGAGGTCCTGCTCGGGTGGGCAGGAGGAGATGGAGAACGAGGCTCAGGGGTAGAGTGAGTAGGGATGAAGGCAGTAGACTGGAACAAGGCACACAAAAGGTTGAATAGAAGGTCCAAGTAGAACCAGGGGAAAGGGCTGCTGGGAAGCACACACATCTGCAGGCAGTGCAGGGAGGGCATCAGTTCTTGTTAGTGGACCAGTATTTTGGGCACATGCTAGAGTATTAGGTAAAAGGGGAGGAGCAGGAACATGGTGTTGCTGATGATGATGACAGGTTGAGGGGACCCAAATTCTCCTATGCTGAAAAGATTGTCCTGGTCCAAAACATCCTGCAACATGAGGACACCCTGTTCAAGGCTGAAAGGGGAAAATCTGTGATTGGTCAGACTACAAGAGCTGGGTGACAGATCCAGGAGGCTGCCAACAGCATGGCTAAAGTCTGTGGGGCACAGTAAGCCATCAAAAAATGCTGGACCAACTGCAAGATAGTGGTGAAGAGGAAAAAGGCAAAATGGGCTAGACTCATGAAGAAAATAAGTAGATGCCCCCAACTCACATTACTTTCAGTGGATAGGAGGAGATGCTATGCCAGAGAATAAGTGCTACCAATGTCATCTGCATTGAAAGAGGACTGGACTCGAGATGCATCCACTCTTCCAGGGTGTCATAGCTTTTGGATCCTGAGTGAAGTGTCTCCATACTGTGGACTTCATGGACTTAGGGGTTCCTGAGGGGCTGCTGTTACTGGGGCTAGATGTTGATGTAATTCTACTGCTACTACTACTAGGTGTCAAAGCTGCAGCACTTCCAGCAGCAGCAGCAGAGGCACTCGTCGTAGCTAAGGTTGTGGATATTAATGAATTGTGTTGCTGTTGGTTATTCAACACAAGTGTGTGTGGCCGAGTGGGACTTGATGACTGACAGGATGACTGTGTATGTTTTGCCATCTTAGCTTGTCCAGTGTAAGAATCTCCAATGTTTTTCTCAAACAGCTTATAGACAGGTACAGTGCTCCTTTTCAGTGGTGGAAGACTGAGCCTTTGCCTTTCTGCTAACTTTCTGGCCATGTCATCATCTCTCTCACTCTCAACATCATCTGTATCTGAAGAAGAGAAGGATGCTGGAGGGATATATTCTAGATCTGCATCATCATCATCATCAGTCATCATTAGCTCATCCACACCATCAGCATTGCCTTACGCTTCTTGCACACTAACTTTATATTTCTCTAAGATTTTAGACGTGTCAAACAATGTCTTTTTAACCCTTTGAGTGCCAGAGTGGTACGGAATGCATTGCTTTGCAATGCATTCCGTACCACTCTGGCACTCAAAGGGTTAAGTTTGTTACTACTTTGAGTACAGGTTTTTTGGAGCTTGTTTGTCTCGCTTTCAGATGCAGAAGTTGGTTCACCTGTTACACCTTCCTCCATTATGAGATTGCCATCTCAAACACTAAAATGCGACTCGTTGCCATCTTCAGTATTCTTCTTAAATGTTTTTTTTTTTACCGGCAACAGTGGTGATGTAACTTTTGGTGGGACCTTGACAAACTGCATCCTCTCAGGGAGGAGAGGGTTCATCATGATTTATTCCACACACTGCAGCAATCATTGATGCAGTCAGTTTTTAAACTAGCATTTTACTCCCACTGCTCCACCTTTCACCCTACCCCTGCCCCTTGTGTTTTTGCTGGACATTACTCAACTACTATGTTTGTTTTTACTCTCTACTGTATACAACTGATTGAGTGCAATGTCTTTCCTTGGCCCCAAATACAATTCTCAATGTCTTCTGCTGTCTATCAAGTCTGCCTCAGTCACGAAGCTCACGTCAGACTCCCAGTTACCTGTCTATCATCTAATATATGTATTTGTTTATTTATTTATTGCTTTTTTATTTTTATTTTTCTAACTCATTTTCTTAATTCATTTTTTAAGTTGTCCAAACAAATTATAACTGAAAAACAAAACCAGCAACTTCTTTCCCCACACTTCCTCAGCACAGAAACAATAACAGAAGATCAGCAAGAAAATTTGACCCCAGCTTACAGGCCAGGACTTAAGAATTGTCCTGCTAGAGCACAGGTGTGTTGAAAAGAGGCTCATTCAAATTGATTAACTCCCCTGTGCTCTAACAAGGAAATCCTCAAATCCTTGCCTAATTAGTGGCCTCTAAGGGAACTTGTTGAGAACCACTGGTCTAATGGCATGTTAAGTGAAAATCAGTAGGAGATCAGTAGGTGACATAGAGATGTCCTAAATAACAACCTATAAGTGACTTAATTCATACCTCAGTGATATGCAAACTATCATCATGTCATATATGTCAAAGATGCCATCCACTTATTTATCTGTGTCATTCAAAGATATAATGGTAAATAAAATAATTGGAATTGAACAGGTATACCAGTACATAGATCAGAAAAGACTATCATTGTCTACCTACCATTTTCTTCATGGCTGCTTCTAATACCTATGTAACTCTCTTTTCAAACAGCATGTCACAGTGTAGCACCCAAGGGCAAGATGAACCTCCAGACCCTGGCCCAGCAGCAGCACCACAGTCACCACAGGCTGGCAGAAGCAAAATTACAGGAACTGATACAGGTTAGCTGTCACCACAACTAACCTGTAATATGGACATCCTTATCTATACGTGGTTGTATTCTACCCAGAACCCACTCCTCTGATCATGTCAGGCAGCAGCAGGATCAGTCGGGTTGGATGCCACCCATGCCCTCCCTCCAAGTTTGGCAGCAGCAGCAGGATCAACCAAGACCACCAAGGGGAGGACTTATGCAACTCTGATGTCGTCACGCAGGTGTACACCACTGGAACACACCTCCAAAGTTTGGTATATGGACCAGTTACACCTTGTTCTGATGGGGTTATCTCAGAGTCCTATCCATTTGAGGAGCCTATAGGTCCCAGGACACATCGCTGGACATGGAAGAGGAACTGGACATTGGGGTCATCTCAATATATTTTTATCCACCTATTATGTGCTGTCTGTGTCCATGGCACCATCAACAATGCCTGGAGCCACAGAAGCAAACAAAGCATCAGCAGCCACACTAACCCCAATAATCACAAAAGCCATTGAGACCTCAGCTGCCGCAGACCCTGACTAGCTATAGCCATCTCATCCACCATAGTTTCACCAACCACCCTCACAGTCACCTCACCACCTCCACAGCAGCTGCTGCCCCAGGGACCCTTGTGCAACAGCCAAACCCTCCTTTCCTTTAGATGGCTTCTTCCATGACCTCAGCACCACCTCTGGCTCCCAATGTACTGTAGGTAGTCTGTCTCTGATTGGTCGACCACTTAGGCTCTCATGTGATGTAGTTTCACCCACAGGGGGCTCTGGACCTCTGGACTGGGTGATACATTTCCCCTTTGCAAGTGTCCCTATCTGGGGTCGCTGGTACAGTCACTCAGGCAGGAGTGTCAACTCGGGTTGCAGGAATCTCAAATACATTTTCCCCTCCACCAATATCTTGAAAGGAGTAAAGAGGCTGTGGTGACCCAGGGGTACCAGGCCGAAGTTGGTCCAGGTGTTTGCAGCATTAAAATCCTGAATCCGTGCAAAGTACATAAGAATGGGAAACTTTGACTTTCACAATCAAGGAGGGCACCCAACGAAGAGGGCCTCTGTACCATCAAGTCCAGATCCTAGATCCCAGGGAGTAATGGGGTTCCTGGATAGCACTACCAGGGTGTCAGGCAGGCACTTCCGACACTGAGGAGGACACTGGCTGCAACAAGCTGGCCAAACATCAACACGGCAGGAGCCACTCCAGTAGCAGCATAAGGAGTGTTCCGGTAGGATTGCAGGAATATTGCCAAAGCATCAGAAAGAGGTGTTGAGAAATACAAAGCTGTCAGGGCCAGTTTCAGTTTGAAAAATCGTTCTGCTTGCCCATTTGTGGCAGGGTGGTATGGGGCCAAAATCTGATGATGAACACCAATTGACCGGAGAAACTGTTAAAATGTGTGAGCCAGAAACTGTGGGCCATTGTAAGTCACAACCAGTCTTGGTAAGCCAAAAGTAGCAAAAATGAGATGAAGGGCATGAACAGTGGCCACTTAGAGAAAGTGTCCACAAGCACCAGGTACATCTGACCCCTAACCTAAAATCTAGATGTACCGCTCCCACGGGGCAGACAGGCGAGGCCAGGGTTGTATGGGAGCAGGTGAAGGATTTTTCCTGGACTGGTCGCACCCTAGGCAGTAGGCAGCACATGAAGAAATATCAGCATCCAGGGAGGGCCACCACACATGAGCCCATGCATTTTGCTTCATACGCACTACTCCAGGATGGCCTTCATGTAAAACTTGCAAAGTAGAGGCACACAATGAGGCGGGATAACCACCCAAGTTCCCCATAAGATACATCTGTCTTTGGGGGTTAGTTCCAATTTGCACCTAGTATATGGAAGGAACATCAGTGGCACATTCGCCGGCCATCCAGATTTTATGTACTTGTAAAGTACAGCAAGGAACTTATCCACTGAACTGAAACAAACATGATGGTGATCAGACGGAAACACAAACTGAGAGTTTCTCCAGGACACATCCAGAGGTGATGGTAACAGAGGCAGATGGGATATGGCATCGGCATTTGCATGCTGATCATGAGGTCGGTACTAGATAGTATAGTCAAAAGCACCCAAGTACAGTGCATATCTCTGAAGCCTGGCCGCACTAGTTGGGGAGATGCCTTTTTTTTGGATTAAAGATAGCCAACAATGGTTTATGGTCTGTCACTAGTGATGAGCGAGCACCCCAATGCTCGGGTGTTCGGGTGCTCTGACCGAGCGCCCCCGGAGGCTCGAGTGCTCGGCCGAGCACCCGAGCCCCATTGAAGTCAATGGGAGGACTCGAGCATTACACCAGGCACCCCCTGCTCTGATGAGGGGAGGGTGCCTGGTCCATAGGAAAAGGGCAGAAAATGATAGAAACACCACAGAAATGGTTCAGGGACAGCATAGGGAGGATGTCTGGATGCATCTTGGACTCCAACATCGCTGCTGGGAACGATCTTTCGCCCGTAGTACGCCATTTTTACAGACTGACCGTAAAACACACAAAAAGGAAAATAAAAACGACTTTAGGCGAAAAATTGTTACCAAACAGTATTTGCTGTATATTTACTTGTATATCATCTGCAAATTTTGCAAAAAATTTCATTGATTTTTCGGAACTGGGGCCATGATTAAGAGGGAAACGTGCGCAGAGGCAAATTCTGCAAAAAATTTCCTCGATTTTTCTGAACTGGGGCCATGATTAAGAGGGAAACGTGCGCAGAGGCAAATTCTCCCAAAAATTTCCTCGATTTTTCTGAACTGGGGCCATGATTAAGAGGGAAACGTGCGCTGAGCCGACCATCTAAAACATTATGGGTGAGGGTCTGCTGCGGAGCTGACCATCCTAAACATTATATGCGAAGGCCCGCTAGTGAGCTGACGCTATAAAACATTATATGAGAGGGCCCGCTAGAGAGCTGACCCAATAAAACATTATATGAGAAGGCCCGCTGGTGAGCTGACCTATACAAAAATTGTCAAACAGCGCCCGCTGGTGAGCTGGCCCTATATAAAAATTATATCACAGGGCCCGCTGGTGAGCTGGCCCTATATAAAAATTATATCCCAGGGTATATGGAAGAGAGTCAACCATATACCCATTTTTTGGGTGGAAGGGGTGAATGGGAATACAGAGTATTCCCATCATTGTAAATAACATATCTAAAGTGACTTTATGTTCCCCCGGGGCTTTCCTCCAGTGGAGTGGAGAAGTCAGGGGAAATCCAGGCCTTGTTCATTTTTATAAGTGTCAACCTATCAGCATTGTCGGTGGAAAGGCGGATACGCTTATCTGTTATGATGCCACCAGCAGCACTAAATACCCGCTCAGACAGAACGCTGGCGGCAGGGCAGGCCAGCACCTCCAAGGCGTAGAGTGCCAGTTCATACCACGTGTCCAGCTTGGACACCCAGTAGTTGTAAGGCACAGAGGGATCATTGAGGACGCTGACACGGTCTGCTACGTACTCCTTCACCATCTTCCAAAACTTTTCCCTCCTTGTGACACTAGGCTGCGCATCAGGGTGAGGGTGCTGGCGGGGTGTCATGAAGGTGTCCCACGCCTTGGAGAGTGTTGCTCTGCCTTTGTCGGAACTGCTGTGTGCTCCCCTTTTCTCCCCTTCTCGGTTGGCCAAGGTAGCACGTACTCTGCCGCCAGCGTTGTCAGATGGAAAATTTTGGAGCAATTTTTCGACAAGAACCTTCTGGTATTGCACCATTTTGCTTGTCCTCTCCACCGGAGGAATGAGAGATGAGAAATTCTCTTTGTAGCGGGGGTCCAGAAGGGTGAACACCCAGTAATCCGTGTTGTCTAAAATGCGTATAACGCGTGGGTCACGGGAAAGGCAGCCTAACATAAACTCAGCCATGTGTGCCAGAGTACCAACAGGCAAGATTTTGCTGTCCTCACCAGGAGGATGACTCTCAATCTCCTCATCCTCTTCCTCCTCTTCTGCCCACCCACGCTGAAGAGATGGAACTAAAGTTCCATGGCTACCCTCTGTAGCGGAGGCAACCGTGTCTTCCTCCTCCTCCTCCTCCTCCTCCGCCTCCTCCAATTGTCGCTGAGAAGTCGAAGTGAGGGTGCTCTGGCTATCACCTTGTGTAAGCTCTTCCTCCCGCATTTCCACCTCTTCCACATGCAAAGCGTCGGTTTTAATTGTGAGCAGCGAGCGTTTCAGTAGACACAGAAGTGGGATGGTTACACTGATAATAGCGTTATCGCCGCTCACCATCTGTGTCGATTCCTCAAAATTGCGTAAAACCTCACAGAGGTCTGACATCCATTCCCACTCCTCACTTCTGATTAAAGGAAGTTGAACGGAGAGGCGACGACCGTGTAACAGCTGGTACTCCACTACTGCCCTCTGCTGCTCACAAAGCCGGGCCAACATGTGAAAGGTGGAGTTCCAGCGCGTGCTCACGTCACACAGCAGCCGGTGAGCTGGCAATTGTAAGCGCTGCTGCAGCTTCAACAGGCCGGCTGAAGCTGTTGATGACTTACGGAAATGTGTACACACGCGGCGCACCTTGGTCAAGAGATCATGCAAATTGGGGTAGGTTTTTAGAAATCGCTGAACCACTAAATTAAATACATGCGCTAGGCATGGTACGTGTGTGAGCTTGCCGAGATCCAAAGCCGCCACCAAGTTACGCCCATTATCACACACAACCATGCCTGGTTGCAGGTTGAGTGGCGAGAGCCACTGCTCGGTCTGGTGACTAATCCCCTGCAACAGCTCTGAGGCCGTGTGCTGTTTGTCCCCAAGGCAGATCAGCTTCAGCACGCCTGTTGACGCTTCCCCACTGCAGTGCTACACTGCTTCCAGCTACCGGCTGATGGGTGAGTGGCGCTGCGCGCAGAGAATTCGGAGGTGGAAACGGAGGAGGAGGAGCCAATAACGTAGGTGCTGGCGGAAACCCTGATGGAGGTAGGGCCCGCAATCCTCGGCGTGGGTAGCACCTGTGCCATCCCAGGGTCCAAGTCGCTCCCAGCCTCCACGACATTCACCCAGTGTGCCGTCAGGGAAATGTAGCGTCCCTGGCCACAAGCACTTGTCCATGTGTCAGTCGTTAAGTGGACCTTCCCAGTAACTGCGTTGGTCAGGGCACGGGTGATGTTACGGGACACATGGTGGTGTAAGGCGGGGACGGCACACCGGGAAAAGTAGTGGCGGCTGGGGACTGCGTACCGAGGGACAGCTGCTGCCATCAGGCTGCGGAATGACTCAGTCTCCACAAGCCTAAATGGCAGCATTTCGATGGCCAGTAATTTGGAAAGGTGTGAGGTTAGTGCTATGGCCTGTGGGTGGGTGGCTGGGTATTTTCGCTTGCGCTCAAATGCCTGGGGTAACGACATTTGGACGCTGCGCTGGGACAGGGAAGTGGATGTGGTCGCTGATGGTGCTTCAGATGGTACAGGTGCAGGGCGGGAGGTATGCGGGCCTGCGCCTTCGACAGGCGATTGGCCGGCACCGAAAACAGGGGAAGAGGAGGCAGTGGTGTGGCCTGCAGACACAGATTGGCGATCCGGGCGTTCCTCCCAATTATTACGGTGCTTGGATGCCATGTGTCGGATCATGCTGGTGGTGGTGAGGTTTCTAGTGTTCATGCCTCGGCTCATTCTGGTGTGGCACAGGTTGCAAACTACAATTTTTTTGTCGTCCGCACTTTCCTTAAAAAAACACCATACCGCGGAACACCTAGCCCTTGGCAAGGGAGATTTACGCAAGGGGGTGCTCCGTGGAACATTTGCGGGCCGGTTTGGTGCGGTCCGCCTTCTTTCTGTAGCCACACCACTGCCTCTTCCAGCCTGTTGCGGTGCTGCAGATGGCTCACCCTCAGGACTGCTGTCATCGCTCGGCTCTCCACCTTCCCAGGTGGGGTCAGTCACCTCATCGTCCACCAAGTCCTCCTCCACTTCCTCACTCTGATCATCCTCCTCATTTCTTGATCCCACCACATACTCAGTCATTCACAACTGTATATCATCCTCCTCATCAAGGTCTTGAGACAGTAATAGGGGTTGATTTGATGGCAACTGTGTCTCATCATCATCATCATCCACTTCCTTTGACCTTAAATGCCGTTCACCTCTGTCATCTTCTTGTGATTGGGTACCCTCTAGAGGTTGTGAATCAGGGCACAAGATTTCATGTTCCTCTGCAAGCGTGCTTGGAGAGAGGTTCAAATTAAGGATTGGTGATGAGACGAGCTCCTCACTATATCCCAGTGTGGGATCACTTCTTTGGCCAGACCCTCTATGGTGGGAGGAAGGATGATCAGGGTGAGGATTATGTTGACCAGACTCTTGGCTAGTGAGAGTGGACTTTGTGGAAGACAGGGTGGTGCTTAACCGACTGGAAGCAATATCACCTGAAATCCAACCGACCACCTGTTCGCAGTGGTCTGACCTCGAGAGTGATGTCCTGCGACGCCCTGTAAACTGAGACATGAAGCTAGGTATGGTGGATGTCTTTCTTTCTTGTGCTCTGGCACCAGGCACAGTTTCTACGCGTCCTGACCCGCGCCCTGAACTATCAGGATCACGTCCACTTCCCCGTCCCTTTTTACCCGCCTTCTTCATATTACACGGAATATGTGCTGCAAATCTGCAACTTTGCACACTAAACAGAATGTGCTGCTTATCTGCGGCTAGGCACAGTGAACAGAATATGTGACTTTTATTTTTAACACTTTGCACACTAAACAGAATGTTCTGCTAATCTGCAACTTTGCACACTAAACAGAATGTGCTGCTTATCTGCGGCTAGGCACAGTGAACGGAATAAGTGACTTTTATTTTTTACACTTTGCACACTAAACAGAATGTGCTGATAATCTGCAACTTTGCACACTAAACAGAATATGCTGCTTATCTGCGGCTAGGCACAGTGAATGGAATATGTGACTTTTATTTTTTACACTTTGCACACTAAACAGAATGTTCTGCTAATCTGCAACTTTGCACACTAAACAGAATGTGCTGCTTATCTGCGGCTAGGCACAGTGAACGGAATAAGTGACTTTTATTTTTTACACTTTGCACACTAAACAGAATGTGCTGATAATCTGCAACTTTGCACACTACAAAGAATGTGCTGCTAATCTGCAACTTTGCACACTGAACAGAATGTGCTGCTAATCTGCAACTTTGCACACTAAAAAGAATGTGCTGCTAATCTGCAACTTTGCACACTGAACAGAATGTGCTGCTAATCTGCAACTTTGCACACTAAACAGAATGTGCTGCTAATCTGCAACTTTGCACACTAAAAAGAATGTGCTGCTAATCTCCAACTTTGCACACTAAACAGAATGTGCTGCTAATCTGAAACTTTGCACACTAAACAGAATGTGCTGCTAATCTGCGGCTAGGCACAGTGAACGGAATATGTGACGTTTTTTTTTTAAACTCTGCCCCCCAAAACAAAATATATCTGCTGCCCCCACACACACTTTTGGGTCTTTTTGTTGTTCAAACGTGCTTTTTTTCTGCCTACACTGACTTTCCCTTCCTATCCTCATCTCTCCCTGGCTAAGACTGAGCCGAACTCGCTGGTCAGGTGCTATACAGCACCCGATCACGGGTTCTGGCCAGCCAATCAGTGTAATGCCAGCAGCCAACATGGCTGCTGGCATTACACTGATGTCAGAGCCTCCCCGCACGTTTATTGGCTGCGCAGCAGCTGCGAAACGTGCGGGGAGGAGACCCGAACATGGCGGGCGAGCACATGCGGTACTCGTACGAGTACCGCCATGTGCTGAGCAGAGCGGTGCTCGAGCCGAACCGAGCTTCGGCCGAGCATGCTCGCTCATCACTATCTGTCACCAATTTAAAATGCCTGCCATTCAGGTAGAGAGTAAACTTTTGGAGCGCCCAAATGATGGCTAATACCTCTTTGTCAATCTGGGCGTAATTTTGTTCAGCAGCAGAGAGAGAGAGTGGGAGGCAAAAGCAATGGGTTGTTCTGTGCCATCCGTCAGAATATGAGAGATAACCTCCCCAGTCCGTAAGGAGAAGCATTGCATGCTAAAGTTATTGGCTTATTAAGATCATAATGTACCAGGACCCTGGATTTATGTAGCATGTCTTTCTTCAACTGGAAAGTCTTATGACACTCTGTCATCCAGAGCCAACAAGTTTCTGCTTCTAACAGGTGGTGTAATGGATGGAAAACCTGGGCCAGATTTGGCAAAAAATTATGATAGTAAATTAAAAGTCCCAGAAACTATTTAAATTATGAGACATCAGTTGGAGGTGGTGCCTGTAATAAAGCCTGCACCTTCTCACTCTGAGTGTGAAGGCTGTCTTTATCAGTGACATGGCTGCAGAATTGCAGCTTGGGCTGGAAGAATTGGCATTTGTCTAAATTCACCCTCAGACCATAGTCTTGTAGCCATTGCAGCACCATCATGACATTTCGTCAATGTTTATCCTCAGTTGACCCAGTGATAATCAAATCATCAAGTAGACATTTAGTGTGGGATATCTGCTAAAATCATGTTCATTGTGCTTTGCCAGATGGCGGGCGCAGATGCGACCCAAAAACCATCAGGTTGTACTGGAACAACCCCCTTATGGGTATTTATGGTAAGTAGTTTCCTGCACTTCCAATTGTAGATAGACTTGACGTAAATCCAGTTTCATGAATGTTTGTCCCCCAGCCAGAGAAGCAAAGAGTTCCTTCAACCTAGGTAAGGGGTATTGCTCCACTTTCAACTGATTGCTCAAAGCAACCCTGAAATCTCCACAAAGCCGGTTTTCCCTGGATTTCTTCACTACCGGGACAATGGGAGATGCCCATTCACTACAGGTGACTTTTGAAATTATACCCTCCTTTTTGAGGTTGGCTAATTCTTGTTCCACCCGGCCTCTGAGCACAAACGGAAAAGTCCGATCTTTGCAAAATTTAGGGGTAGCTCTAGACCGCAGGGATAAAGAAGCAGATGTATCATTCACTTTTCTCAGGTATGGGTTAAAAGCATCCTTGAATTGTGCGCACAAAGCCCGCACTCACTCTTGCATTTGACCGAAGAGCTCGTCTTCAACCTTGTGTATTGGTAAAGTCCATGAAGGCATCTCCATAACTTTAATCCAAGATCTTCCAAAAAGAGGGTGTTCCCCTTGTTTCACCACATACAAAGGGACCTTGTACTCCTTTCTGGCATACTGCACCTGCACCCAGGCATACTACAAAGGTTTTATCACATGCCCGCTATAGGTCTTCAGTCGAACATATGTATTTAGAAGAATCAGTTGTAAATTTGCTTGTTTAAGTTGAGCTCATGTCATCACCGAGACGGCTGACCCAGTGTCTAACTCCATCACTGTCTTCTGACCATTAATTGACACTTGGACCAGTAATGCATCTAGCTGGTTGCCCAGATCATGAAGACAGAGATTAGCCACCCATTCTCCTGGCTCAAAAGAGTCATCCGGTTCTGTGATCTGATATAGGCCTAGTAGCTTGGTCTACAGATGGTGTGGTGGGTAGAGGCAAGGAAGTTAGAAATCCTACTTGTCAAAGAGGATGCACAATGGTCAAAGTAATTTGTAACTCTACACTTGGCACAGGATGCAAGAAAGGTAAATGCAGTTTGTAAATCCACACTAGGTATTGGATGTAAGAAAGGTAAATGCAATTTGTAAATCCACACTTGGTATTGGAAGAAAGAAGGGTAACTGCCAGTTATAAATCCACACTTGTTACTCATGGAGCATAAATCAAAAGAGTAATAAACAGCTCCACTCATAAGCCAATGGCACAAACAGTCTCACTGGCCTGAAGACAGGATGCAGTCCAATGATGTGTAACCCACCGAAATGTAAGTCCACAGACTCATTGACCACTGTGGTGTTTTGCCCAATAACACACTGGACACTGGGTTGTGGGTAATGGAGTGGCAGCAGGTGCACTCCTTTTATTAAAGAGGTACAATCTTCCTCTGGGCCATTTCCCCCCTGGAGCTCTCTGGAGTGTGACTGCTTTCTATCATAGTCCACTCTGTATTACCGATGCGCTCGCTACAGATTAAAGTAAGTAGGGTTTTATTATTAATAGGTGCTTTTAAATACACAAAAAATTACTAATTTATTTAATGCAGGTTTTAGAAACTTTACTTTTTTTTTTACGTGTTGCATCTTTTTGAAATATGCTTTGCCATGTGATGGTTACCCCATTTGCCACAAAAATGGTTAATACACAATTCTCCTTTGTACTGTATATTTTTGTCTTTATCTGTAGATAATTTTGCCTGAATACCGAGTGCTCCAACCCCAACTTTTTCCCTTTTTAAATATGTACATAAATTGACAATGGCTCACATATACACCATGTGTTAACAACACCTACAGTAACTGTGATACAGTTGAAAGCAGCAAGGCATCAATATTCATAACACAAAACACCAACTTTAGTCAAGCCATTTAATACACTGTGTGCTGCCACAAGATAAATCAACATAAAATATAAATATATAAAGACATCTATAAATCCTCATTCATTATGAAGGAATTGCTAAATTAGTAGATATGACCTGCTGATATAATGAATAATCACATCTCTGTATATTAATACGAATTTGTTAGCACAATCTGAAATTGCTCCACCACATATAAATCCCTAAAAGAATGTATAAATCCAGTATCAATTAAAAGTGTACTGATATTACACTATCTACTTACATATTAAATTTACATAAACTTCTGTAGATATACATAAATCTCTGTGGTGAGGATACCTGGTGGGAAAGGTGAAACACCTATTGTAACAAAGGTTCACTTTTAAAACATCGCATTCTAAACAGTGTGCAGCTACACACCGCACTTGCATGGTGAATGTGATGTGTAGCCATACACTGTTTAGAATGCAACATTTTAAAAGGATACCATGACAAAATGCCCCTGAAGCTGGGGTTTTTGTCCTGGATCTCCTTTAAACTGCATAGCCATCTAGGGCAAGGAAACAATGCAAGCCACATTGTTAGTCTATAAGCCCTAGGTCTTCCTTTAGCACATATTTGGGTGAATGTACTGAAGTGATTCCTTGTAAATCAGGCACTGGAATCAATGTTTAGCCTCAGTGCCTGCCTAATGTCAATATATTAAGCAATCTAATCTACTCTAAAAATCCTCCCCTAAAGCTACTTGCACCAAGGGGAGGGCATAAGGACAGTCTGTGGGTGTTTCAGTTTGTTCATTCCATCTACACCTTGTTTAATGCTATGTAGGAAATGGAGTTATATAATGCTATGTTGTTGTTTATACTATGTTACAGGCATATCAGGCATGTTGGCATTAAAGTCTTTTCACCCAAGTGAAACCGCTGTTCAGAAACAAAATAAACATAACTAAATCTACATTCCTTGCTCCTCTGATCTCTTACTAAAAAATTAGTTTGTGTTGACTACAGTCTTGTCTGCTTACTGCCAGACACAATATTATAACAGATAGTTTCACATGCAGTCCTGCAGTATTTTCCCTGGCTCTCTTAGGAAAGACACGACCCAGGTCTAGCTGTAGCCTGTACCATATAGTTCCCTGTATCTATATACAGGTGTCTTTAATTATCTGTCCTAACACTAAGAGCCAAATTTAGGCTCTTACACTCAAGATACTCCACCACAAAATGCACAGTGCAAACTATTGCACTTAAAAGTAAAAAATGAACTATTCCTGTGGTTATGTTTCATCTCTTCAAGTTAGAGTAGAATCCTGGGCCCTAAATACATAAGTGCCACACTTTCTCTAACTTAAAAAAGGAGGAAGAAAGGAAATAAAAAAGTTGAGGTCCTAAGGATGGAAGCAGGGTGTATATAGATGCTCAAACAAAGTTAAAGTGTGTTGTGGGTACACAGCAGTAGGGATGGAAGAAAGTTGTCTCCATGTTCCCTCGGGAAAGTTCGCGAAAACCACGCTGTTATCCGCTTTTTCTCAGGAAAATCTGCCTTAAACTAGTGGTTAAAATTTTTGCATTTTTCGCCCATTAGTCAAAATTTTTCGACATATTTTCAATGGCTAAAAAGTTTCCGCCCATTGATTTACGTTGTTTTCACACTTCCACTATAAAAACATGACATTTTCGCTGAAGACAGACACAATAGAAGCAGCTACAGAGCGATGTGCAGATGTGCTGTGCTGTTCTCTTGTGATATTTTGCAAAAAGTGAGGCTGGAGAGGCTCATAGTGACTCCTATCACTATGAGCAGGGTAAAAAACAACCAATGGAGGAGCTGGAAGGACCATTATGTGTCCATTGAGTCTGAGGAGGAAGGGACCACTACTGTACCAATGCTGTCCAGTCCCCCTAAATCACCCCAAGGGATCTTGAGGAATTTAATGGGAAGGGAGGGAGAAAAGGGATTAGGAAGGAAGGGAGAAAAGGGAATGGGTAGTACTAGTGAGAGCAGGTCAGCTGCCTGCGCCTGCTGCAAGATGTGCTGTCCCTGCTGCCAGTGCCACCATTGCTGTACCTGCAGCCACTAGTATTGTACCTGCTGTCAGATGTGCTGTCACTAGTGTTGAACCTGCTGCCAGTGCTGAACCTGCTGCCAGTGCTGAACCTGCTGCCACCAATACTTTGCCTGCTACTGGTGTTTCCTGTAGTACTCGGAGGGGAAGGAGAAAATTATGCCATGTGTGACAGCAGGGGACCCTCTATCACATTGCTCGTCACCTCGTCCAAGCAGCAGTGAGATGTCTAGAATAGAGCAGCAGCACGTAGGGACTAGTGGTGGTGGTGGTGGCGTTGTAGAAGCTGTGGTGGGAGAGACATTGATGGCCTTTTTAGCAGAAACTGAGAAGGAATGGGAGGCAGGGATGAGTATATGGGCATCACCACCAACACTAGCAGTCAGGTTTTGAAATTAGCGGATATTGCAACTGCTCTAACTTCTGTTGCTGCTGAGATGAAAGGGCAGCAGGATGCTAAGGAGCAGGCTAGTGTGCCACAGACCACTGTGGACACAGTGGAAATGGGGTCAAGATGTAATGCGGGACTAGGACAGGTTCTAATTGCCAGTAGTAGCAATACTCCTCCTGATCCTAGTTGCAGTGCTAAATCTGAGGCAGAAGCAGCAACAGCCAACATTATCCGCTGCCACGGAAAGTGAAGGGGAATGTGGAGGACAAGAAGAAAGAGGCCATTCTTCTCCACCTGTTCCCTATCCCTCCCCTTAGAAGTCATGGGAGTGGGACTATTATTCTCTTCCGGCAGGCACACTGCAGTCATCATCAACAATGGTACAGTGCAAAATTTGTGACAAGTTAGTGAGAAGGGGAAAGGAGGGAACACACCTTGGCACAACTGCCCTGGTAACACACATGAAACACAGACACCATGACATTTACTCCAAACATGTTAAAGCCAAACACCCATTACAGAAATCTAGTACCGATGTTACTGTACTCCCTGACTCTCCAGAAAGGTGGAGATCAAAGAGGAGGAAGAATAAAGAAACCCAGACAGACACTGGAAGTTCCATGAAGAGCGAAACAACTAGCTCGCCATCAACATCACCTTTTTCCTCTAGGGTAACAAGTACCTCTCCTGCCAATCCACCTCATTCATTGTTACCTCCCCCGACAAATGATAGCCACTCTGTTAATGTTAGGATATGGCAGTTCATCTCTACCCATTGCATACTGTGTGGTGCACTGACCACACATGCCAGTGTGGTGGAGGAGAATCGATACCAGGTCATCAGATGGCATCTCAGGAGATTCCATCCACAGAATATGCTAGGATTCTGGCACGGAGGGTTCATCATTACTATTAAACTGTCAGCAAGTTGTCATGTGTCCTTAACGGGGTCTGGACAAGGGGTACAGTGACAGTGCCAGTACTTGGTTTCAGGAGTCATGGTGTTTGGATACATTTGTGCCCCCAGATGTTATTTACCACACACACACTGTGCACATTGCAGTTGCTGATGGAAGCCACAGTCCCTGTTCTCAAGGGAAAAATATATATTCTAATAACAACACACCCATAATGATTTTGGAGGAGGTGCAGGTGGAGAATATTTAATGGCCAACTTGTTCTTTTCTCCACATATACTGGGGGCTACTTATTCTTCTGCTACTGCCTCAGGCTCATCACTGGAGCCAGTCATGGCAAGTGGAACCTTCTGTAACGGTTAGTTTGACTCACAGACACAATGGTTTAGGATAAAAACACAGTTTTATTGAATTCACAATACAGTAAGAACCTTCACAGGTCCTGTAATATACAGACGGTATAATACAGACACACGACAGATTAATTATACAATGCCCACACAGGTCCAGTATAAAAGGAAGGTACAGACAGTATATAGTGACACAGGTCAGGCAAGAGGAATATGTTTCCCAGGACTCTGGTACTGTAGGAATTAAAGTTCATCAATGATAGCAAACAGTCCCATGTTTGCAGGTACTGAGATAGCACTTATACCGAGCTTCAGGTCGCCCAAATGCTAGCAGAATAAGGTGAACTGCCAGAGCTCAATAAATGTATAAATGAGCACTGCCCGAGCACTAACGGAGGCAGACACTTGCAACCGGTATAGCAGTAACGGTGGACAAGCCAATGGCTCACTACCGGAGCAATCACGGAGGCACACACTTGCAACCAGTATAGCAGTGACGGAGGACTAGGCCAAAGGCACACTACTGGAGCAGTAACAGAGGCACACACTAGCAACCTGCAGGAGCAGTAGCGGAGGACAAGCCAATGGCGACTACCGGAGCAATCACGGAGGCACACACTTGCAACCGGTATATCAGTAACGTAGGACTAGGCCAAAGGCACACTGCCGGAGCAGTAACGGAGGCATACACTAGCAACCTACAGGAGCAGTAACGGAGGACAAGCCAGTGGTGACTACTGGAGCAATCACGGATAGCTGAAGAAGCAGGAATGTCAATCATGCCGGGTTGGTACACTGGAACAGGAACGTCAGCCAGGCCGGGTCAGAACACAGGAGCAGGAACGTCAGCCGGTCCGGGTCGGTACACAGGAGCAGGAACGTCAGCCAGGCCGGGTAGATCCACAGGAGCAGACACTGAATAGAACTGAGGCAATCCGGGTTGGTACACAGGAGCAGGAAACTGAAGAGTAGTCAGGCAGGCCAAGTCGGTACACTGGGAAACACTGAGCAGTAAGCTAGCACTAGTACAGGAACACCACGAAAGGGCACCGAGTGGGTGCAGGAGCCCAGTATATAAAGGCCATACTGGGCGGGATCAACACAGGACAGCCAATCAAAGCATAACACAGGATAACTGACAGGGAAACAAAAACAAGGGAGCACGGGCACCGTGATACCTTCATCATTCATCTTCCATGTTACTGCTATTGTTGATCCCATTCACTTTCAGCTACCTAATCATCCTGCTGCTTAAAGAACTCAGCAGCAGCAGTACGAACAGCAGTTGCAACTCAGGAGGATATTTGACAGTGGCCACTGGCCAACATGACCTGCTGGCATTAGGCCAGTGGGGCATTTTTATTTTTTTCTCAGGGCTTGTGTTTTGGAAAAAAAAACTAGTCCTACAAAAAAAAACTATTTTTGGGGGGTTTGTTTCTAACAAGCCTAAGTCCTACAAATCAATGTTTCCTTAGGGCTTGTGCCAACTAGCTTAAGTCCTACAAATCAATGTTTCCTTAGGGCTTGTGCCAAACTAGCTTAAGTCCTACAAATCAGTGTTTCCTTAGGGCTTGTGCCAACTAGCTTAAGTCCTACAAATCAATGTTTTCTTAGGGCTTGTGCCAATTAGCTTAAGCCCAACAAATCAATGTTTCCTTAGGGCTTGTGCCAACTAGCTTATGTCCTACAAATCAATGTTTCCTTAGGGCTTGTGCCAAACTAGCTGAAGTCCTACAAATCAAAGTTTCCTTAGGGCTTGTGCCAACTAGCTTAAGTACTACAAATCAATATTTCTTCAGGGCTTGGGCCTCTAACAAGTCTAAGTCCTACAAAGGCCTCTAACAACAAATCAAACAAATCATCCTCTACAAAATACTCTATCAAGTCAAGTATCAGTCCACCCCAGTGGCAGCTTATGTTAGGGGGTCCCTGTCTCTGTCACTTTAAATACAAATGTCATATTTTACTTTATCGATTTATTTTTTTATTAACTGTCCCCCCAGTAGAAGTCAAGAAAGCCCCCCAAAACAAATTCCTTGTTCAAATGATTAATTCATTCACCAACACAGGCACCCTCCTCAGAACCATTTATACCATGGCTTATGGTTTTTATTTTCTTTTATGTGATTTAGGATTTCTTTTTTATTAACTGCCCCCCAATCCCAGTAAACAACCCCCTAAAAACATTTCCTGTTCAACTGATTCTTTCCCTACACCCCACCAACACAGGCACCTTCATGCCCCTTTTATACAATGCCTTTGGGAAATAAAATATTATTTGTAATGTGTTGTGTGTAACTTCTATGCTCCCATTGATTTCAATGAGCGAAAAAAGCCGAAAAAAGTGGAAAATCGGCACTTTTCACGGGAAATTTTTCGCCAAGCGGAAAGTGCCATTTTTCACAGATTTCAGTTTGAGGCAGAATGTTTTGCCCATCCCTACACACCAGGACTACACAGATACCACAGCTGATGTTGGGAATCATAACAGAGAGAAGCATATGAGCAAGAGAAGGAATCCATTACCACCCGCAAATTATTATGAATGACACACATGTAACATAGTAAATTAGGTTGAATAAAGACACAAGTCCATTAAGTTCAACCTTCTCCTCATACCCCAGTGACTGAGAATTTTATAGCTTTACTTCTAGCAAATAATTTAGTCTTTATCAGACCTTCCTGATCTTCCTTCTAAAAAACAGTATAACTCTGTATGTTCCCTTTTGAAAGAAATATATCTAATCTTCTCTTAAATTTATCCATTGTATCCACCATAATCACCTCCTTGGGCAAGGAATTCCACCATTTAACAGACCTTACTATAAAAAAAACCCTTCCTCTGCTGAAGTCTAAACCTCCTTTCCTCTAATCTCAAGGGGTGTCCCCTGGTCACCTGATCAGGAATAAATAGCTCACCGCAGAGATCCTTGTATTGACCTCTCATATACTTGTACAATGTGATAAGGTCTCTCTCTTCTTAGTTGCCTTTTCTCTAGAGTAAATAAACCAAGTTTGTCTAGTTGTTCTTCATATGTCAAGTCCTCCATTTCATACCAATGATTTGTATAATGGCAAAATAATGTTATCCACTCTTGCTTCAATACGTCTTTTTATGCAAGACAGGATTTTGTTTGCCTTTACTACAGCTGTTTGACACTTGTCACTGTTTCCAAGTTTGTAGTTGACAAGGATACCCAGGTCTTTCTCTAAAATGATCCCATTAAGTGCATAAGTAGCCTTTGGATTATTTCCTCCCAAATGCATGACTTTATACTTCCCCACATTAATGTTCATATTTCATTTGTTTGCCCAATATGACATTGTCTGTAAATCCCTCTGTAGAGAGAAATTATCCTATTCTGAATTAATTACCTTGAATAATTTAGTGTCATCTGCAAATATTGATATTTTGCTTTCTATATCTATTTCCAGGCCATGTATAAACATGTTAAAAAGCAGCGGACCTAATACTGAACCCTGAGGTACTCCACTCTCCACTTTAGCTGTATTGGAGAATTTTCCATTTACAACCACACACTGTGCCCTATCCTTCAACCAATTTTGTATTCAATTGCAAAGGTTATCTCCTAGCCCCAATTTCCTTATTTTATACCCCAGCCTTCTGTGTGGAACTGTATCAAATGCCTTTGCAAAGTCTACATATACTACATCAACTACCTTGCCATTATCATTATGTGTACTATAAGTGGTAGCATGTGGCTTCAAATAGTTACAAGTGAACACACAATGGGTAAGTGTGGATTAGCCCTTTAACCCCAGGCATGCTGGTGTTTTTTGCAAACAGATGGAAATACATGTGAATCAATCATACCTACACCTAATAAGGTTTGTTTCATAATGTACACCCACTTCACAGTATTTAGGTTTTTGGTTATCATTTTACATCTATGAAATAGGCCCTATCATGTCTATACCCTCTCCATAACTCCTTGAAGATAAGAGGGGTTTAAAAAGTAATCCGTGGTTCACCCCTCTAGACTTCAAGGGTTAACAATAACACACTGGTGATAGCATGATTTAAATAAATGATAATTCATCTTGTTGTTTCAAGATTGTTTTAATGCATTTCTGCTCAATACCATTCCATCATTTGAATTTATTATTTAATCTTCTCAATAAGCTGCTTTATCCTATTTTGCTATATATTTTATAGCATCATTACGATCTTAAATTTACATCTATCATTACTATATATAGGCTAATTTAATCACTGTTCCATTCATTCATCATTTTCATAAACGGATTCATTTTATTCTGCTGTATTTAATTGAATTTCATCATCTCAGGAATGGATTCTATATTTAAATGCATTATTGTCATAAACTGGTTAATCTTTCCCATTACTGCATTGTTTTTAAGAATCATCAGGATTGTTATATCTACTATACTGTAGTCATCATTGACATAAACTAATTCATTTTATACTTCAGCACAGTAATTTCAGAGACTGACTTAATCATTATATCAGGTCATACATATTAGCTTGAACAATGTTCTCAGGTTTAATTGAGGATTTATTGATCACTGATCTTTTTTGATCATGTTTTGTGGCCAGAACGTACATTGTATAGTATTTTGTTTAGCTTATTTTATGTATAAATGTTGTAAGATAACTGTTTCTCTTTTAAACCTGCTGCTAATGTGATTACCTCAGTGTGCATTTTTTACTCACTCTATGAAAGCCAAATATTTTTTTGGTAACAGGGTCACTTATGGAAACCCTAGCCAAAACCCAATAGGCTCTGATGGTAAAATTGAATGAGCCTGTGTATGGTACACTAGATATTTCTCTAAACACAGACTCACAAGAAATGCATCCCTTTCTACATACTTACCGCAAACAAACAGTGATTGCCATCACGTTGTCATACAAACATCTCTTATGTTCCTCCACAATGTTACACATGGAGCCACAGGGAGGCAAGAACTTAAACCCTTGGAGTGCTGGAGGGATACGCAACACATTGTTCCACAATGTATTTGGTACCCCTCTGGCTGTCAAAGGGTTAACAGAGTATGAATACACTACAACAGGGATATATTGCACAAGTCCACAGGGGTCAGCATACACATAATAGTACAACAAGCAGAAACCCATTGCATGTTCCAAACATAGGCCACGTGTGCAATAACCCAAGGGCCTCAAAACACACATTTGCACTGTTGACACAACCATGACAGCTAAGTTAAAACAATATCAGCAACGCATACAGGTTAAGCAACTCCTCAAACACACAATGACAAGGCAACACAGCAACACAAGCAGCTGGAGAACACGTTTCACCCACCAGGAGAACCAGAAAAAACACATATACAACATGTCATGGTTTAGATTTGGTTATCATATGTATCCCGAAGACAGAGTGGGGATGGCAAGGAGTTATTCTTCATGATACATATGATAGCCAATGCTACTGTAAGTCACTTCCATCAATATCCTGGATCTTCTCAAGCTGATAAATCAGTGAATGCTAGGATGATATCCCATGCATTGCAATGCAATGCATGGGGTACCATCTTGGCACTCAACGGCTCACATGTCAATGTCATAATTTGCATCCCTCTTGTTATATATCAGGTTAATATGTGTATGGCATTTGTGAGCTAAAAGAGATTGCACACTGGGCACGAGGACACAGTCCCAATGAGCTTTTGCATACCCTTGCAAGCTCATGAGCCTAGATGAGCATCTCTGACTTCTTCTATCTATATGCAAATTGCTCTTAGGGTTAGTCACCCTAAGGGTGATGGGGGAATCCAGATGTGGTCCCCTTGCTCACAAGTGTCTAGAGGGATCAGATGCACCTCACCGATGATGCCCAACAAGGCCGAAACTTATGAGTGGGGTTAGCTGCTTCCCTTGTTCAGAGAATAATTGTCTGGCATTTAGTGGCTGGACTGTCATTTTGGCAGGACCTGTATGATATGCTTCAGAATATGTCTTCTCTGTGTATGGCATTTGTGAGCTAAAAAAGATTGCACCCTGTGCGCGAGGTCACAGTCCCAGTGAGCTTTTGCATACCCTTGCAAGTTCATGAGCCTAACTGAGCATCTCTGACTTCGTCTATCGCCATGTAATACACTTACACACTCCGCCAAAACTTATAAATAAAAAAGTGGGAAAATAGGGGTGGAAAGAGGGACATGGGGATTTTCACCCAGGGGGACAGTGCCCATTTAAAACTGCCCATTTTGTTGGTATCACTGACCGGTCCTACCTTCCTTTCATGCAGTCTCCATAAAAATGTAACCCATTGCTCCCAAATGATAACAAGAGAAAAAATAAAAATTGTGTTTTTATTTACTTTTTTTTTTAGTTTTCTTTAATTTTAATAAAATAAATGGTGGGTTATCCATATAAATGTGGTATCAAAAGAAAGCCCTACTTGTGCATAAAAAATGGTGTACAATTTATGTGGATGGGATAAAAGACTTAGGGGTAGATTTAAAGGCAGGTGTTAACATAGGGTCAAAGTGAATACGGCTGTTAAACTAACATGTTTAATGCAGTATTTAAAGGCCCTACCAGCTGAAACCCCAAAGGACGTAATCCACAAAAACAGTCTTGTGGCTGAACGTCCGTTTTGTGCGTTTAGTTCTCTAAAAGCAGCGATATTGGGAACTGAACAGTAAAAAACATTTAACATACTGCCAAGCACCGATCGTTAACTGATCCATGTTATACTTACCTGTCATCCACTGTCCTTCTGTCTTCTCTTCTTTCTTCTATCTTCTGCCTTCTATTCAGTCTTCTGTCTTCTCTCTGTAAAATAAAAGAAAATAATTAATACCAAGGATGAACAAAGACATTCCTGAACCCTATGAGTGGCAGAGGGGTACGCAACACATTGCAAATCAATGCGTTGCGTACCTCACTGGCACTTAAAGGGTTTAATAGTATTGTGCCATACATATACCCATATTATATGCCTCCATGTAATGCTCCAAAGTATAAACATGCCAATAAATAATATGATCCATATAGACATAAATAAATGGCATCCATTAATGCCCAGTATGGCAACTTAGCTTAATATTTCATGTCTCCGCCGCTTGGAGCGGCCACAAGGGTGGCGGTAGCAGAGACAAAATTGTCCCATGTTGCGCCCCTTCAGCTGTGTACGGGCCGATGCCCGTAATACACTGAGGGCATTTGAAATGAGTCTGCTTTTATATATGGGCAAGCTCACTTCAATTTCCCTCACAGCCATTGGCTGGGATGTTATTCACATCCCAGCCAATCATTTTAAAAAACAGCCGCTCGAATCTGATTGGCTGGGATGTGAATAACATCCCAGCCAATGGCTGTGAGAGAAATTGAAGTGAGCCTGCCCATATATAAAAGCAGACTCACTTCAGATGCCCTCAGTGTATTACGGGCATCGGCCCATACACAGCTGAAGGGGAGAGATGTGGGACATTTGTGTCTCTGCTGCCGCCACCCTCGAGGCTGCTCCAAGCGGAGGAGACATGAAATATTAAGCTAAGTTGTCATACTGGACATTAATGGATGGCATTTTTTTATATCTATATGGATCATATTATTTATTGGTAAGTTTATACTTTGGGGCATTACATGGAGGCATATAATATGTGTATATTTATGGCGCTATACTATTGAACCACTCAAAATGGTGTTAATACAATGTTGCTTTACGTAGTTGGGTTAACCCTATGAATGCCAGCGTGGTAATTATACCCCATCAGCACTCATAGGGTTAATCCCACTAACTTTGGACACGTTTTAGGCACTTTGGATGTATTGATGTGGGGCTTAGAGCCCCATATCAATACATCCACTGTGAAGATTGGGTTTTTTGCCAGTTAACAGCTGCTTTAGCTGGCAAAAGAGCCAATGAGGGACTTTACAGCTAACAAAACTCGGTCTTAAGTTTTGTGTGGTAAGTGATCTTTTTCAGCTAGCGCAGTCCTTTAAATGGCAAAATGGAGCTTTTATTTTTTAATGGGCCAAAACACACGTTAGTGTAGTGGCCATCATATGGGATGAACTGCCGTTAGCTTACATGGCCCTTTGAATGGCTTACTACACATTAAAACACCCACTGGTGTTTTTTGAGCTTAACTTCTGTCTTTACATCTACCCTTTAGAGGGAAAACACTGTTGAACAAAGACATAGTCAAAAACGTCAGAATTGCCCCTTAAGGGGTTCATGACTGTCTGGTGTGCGTATTGTGTGGATATTTCTGATGGTACATGTTAACCCCTTTTTTGCCGGGGTATGGTGTCATGGATTGTTTTAGGTTAATTTGTAAACTCCTTGTCCCCCCAGGGGGTTGATGGGTTACTGTTGGACATTCAGGATTTATTCACGAGGGAATGCACATTTGCAAGGTGGTTCCTTGGCATTCTAGAGGTTAATTGTTCCATTGCTGTCACTGTGCTATGTGCTAAGTGTTGTGTGAGCTGTTGATTCCCTGCTTGGGTTTGTTCAATGGTGGTTTTTCACCTTTGTTGTTTGCTGTTTGCCAAGAAAGAGCAGGCACAGAATTTCCACTGGTAAATATATAAGTTTATCATGTGTTGGCACTGACCACACAGGAATGAATCGCTCAAGGGTAGAGCTGTTCCATTGATTTCAATGAGAGTAAAATTACCGGCCGTTGTAATTTTCTGTCTCCAGTTAGAGGTTGACAGTACTGGTTATTGGATGGCTTCCCATGCTTGAAATACTACCATTGGCTGTTTTTTTGTTTGTTTGTTTGTTTTATGACAGGAATTGAATTGAGCCCTAGAAGAGCACCACAACTTTAATAATGGAATGAAGAATTAGCAAGTCTCATAGACATCAGTAAGATTCATGTAATCTATTATCAAGACAAGCACCATCTTATATAATAATTAGCTAGGATGTTTGTCAGAAGCCGTCATGTGCAGTAGAGACTGCCTGAACACACAGAATGCTGGGAGCATTCTGTGCTTTCGGACAGTCTCTACAGTGCATGACTGCATCGGCAGCAGGACGCAGAGCAGGACTGGCCTCTTAACCCTTTGAGTGCCAGAGGGGCTACACAACACATCACCTGGACCTTGGCCTGTGTACATGGGCTTTTACATTAGTTAGTAATAATGCCATATCTATCAAATTAGGCTTAAATGTACTGCTCAAAAAAAGAACATTTTGGAAATACAACATCCACGTGATGCCTGGTGTAACTGATTGTGACTTAAATCTACAGGGGACATTGTTGAGATTCCCATGTTATGAATTTAGGTCAATGAGCTCTGCCCTGGCCTCAATGGCTTGTATCTCCAGATACAATTTGGGTCTCAGTACTCTGAGTTGGTGAGCTATGTACAAGTGAATTAGTGAATCACACTTTGTTTTCCCTCTGTGTCAGCCATACATATCAGTAAGTACAGACAGGACAGATGCCATCCAAATTTACCTTTTAACTCTTTGAGAGCCAGAGGGGTACACAAAGCAATGTGTTGTGCATCCCTCTGACACTCACAGGATTAAAAGAAAAAATTAAATGGTAAATCTCGAGTACACTCCCTGCTGTCAATAACAAGTTAATGTAAGCAAGCCCACAACACTTCTCCATAGCATGCAAAGGGAAATGGAGTAATTATTCCATTTCCCTCTTCTCCTTTAGAGCACATACTGTTAAATAGGGTACAGAGGAAAGAAATGCCCCAAAGTGCCCATACATTTCCCCGATGCCCTCCCCTTGCTGCAATTGGAATTGAGCTGATGTACTCAACAACAGTTAAAGGGATAGTAATACTAAATTTTACTATCTCTCCCCATCTTGCAGCCCTTGAAAAACTGAATTAAATGAGCCCAGCGGCATCTCTCAAACCAAGGACATGTAGGAGACCATTTCAGTGAAGGATTTCTTCTTCCATAACGAGATCTTGGTTCTGCTGAAGAGTCTCCGCTTGCTCAGGGACTGGATTCCCCTGCTGTCAGCTAGAATGCTGACATCAGGGGAGAGGGAACTTTGAAAGCGTGTTTCTCTCAAACCATAAATGTTTTGAGAGATGCCGCTGGGATCATTTAATTAAATTTTTTAAGGGCTACAAGATGGGGGATGGTAAAATTTAAGTATTACTATCTCTTTAACAACAGTGAACTAAAATATAAAATATAATATAAATAATACATTTACAGCTTTCATTTAAATCTGTAAGCTCTTTGAAACTTTACAATACATTAGAGATGTCTCTATCATTAATGAGGTTAAAACATTGTTTTGTTGATGCTATTTTTTACCCTTGCCTTATAAATATATTTTTGGCATCATTAAACTGGTGTTTGGATTTTCATCAGATAAAATATACACTTGAAACAATTATATGCAGAGCTATCTTACATTGCTTTAAGAGGAGTCAAACCACTTTTTTTCTCCCAACAGTATAACACCTCCAAAGTATTTTTGTATCTGGTTTCAGAAAAGGTGACAACAGCACCCTGGACAATGCGACAAAACAATAGTAATCAACACATTATAAGATCTTGTGATATGCGCTTCTGATTGAAACCATTAATAGAAAAAAGGCAAAGCACATTTTTATTGTAGACATTCACAAAGCCACTATTTCTCTGGCTTTTAGCTTACTAGTTTATAAGTAATAAAGGGGGAATGTTATTAAAGCTTTACCTCTTTTTAAATTTTAAGTAGCCGTTAAATGGAAATAAACCTATGAAAATTAAGCAACTCTCAAAAGTGTTGCCACTTACCACAAGCTTATTGAAGGTATTTATGTAAACCGCCTACACCATGTGTTTTTATTTTTCAATCACTGGAATGATTTTAGCAATTTTGGGTTTAGTAGTTAGAGACTTTAACCCGAGCAGAGCTGAGCTCTCTGAATTATGCGGCAATGCTTACACAATTAATTCCCCAGCTGTCATGAAATTGCCTCATTTCTCCACAATCATTCTTAGGATGCCAGAACATATTAGCTTCAACTAAAGGGGTGGAATAAATTCAAGGGTAGGAATAATAATTAAAATTAATAATTAAAATCCAGTCAAGATGGGTGGAATTTCTTTTATGATTTCTTTTTAATAATGCCCTTTTTGTTGTTCTTTAAAAAGACATCAACTTAAAATATCATTAAATGCCTTTCCCTACACAGTCACAGTCACAAATTACTGATTACTCACCTGTGATTAAGCAGAGATATCTTGAAAAGATGACCTGTTAGTGTGTCCTGAGTAGTGTTGAGCGAGCACCCCGATGCTCGGGTGCTCGGGTGCTCTGACCGAGCACCCCCTGAGGCTCGAGTGCTCGGCCGAGCACCCGAGCCCCATTGCATATAATGGGGCGACACGAGCATTACACCAGGCACCCCCTGCTCTGATGAGGGGAGGGTGCCTGGTCAATGCCCCCCTTCATCTCCGCTATGCCCCTCTTCCACAATGTCCCCCTTCATCTCCGCTATGCCCCTCTTCCACAATGTGCCCCTTCATCTCCGCTATGCCCCTCTTCCACAATGTCCCCCTTCATCTCCTCTATGGCATAGAGGAGATGAAGGGGGACATTGTGGAAGAGGGGCATAGCGGAGATGAAGGGGCACATTGTGGAAGAGGGGCATAGCGGAGATGAAGGGGGACATTGTGGAAGACGGGCATAGCGGAGATGAAGGGGGACATTGTGGAAGAGGGGCATAGAGTCTATGCCCCTCTTCCACAATGTCCCCCTTCATCTCCGCAATGCCCCCTTCATCTCCGCAATGCCCCCGTACCTCCAGTCCCTGGTGGTCCAGCGGAGCGTCTTCGGATCTGTGCCTCTTCCGGCACAGATCCCCGCCACCCGAACATGGCGGGCGAGCACATGGCGGTACTCGACGAGTACCGCCATGTGCCGAGCAGAGCGATGCTCGAGCCGATCCGAGCATCGGCCGAGCACGCTCGCTCAACACTAGTCCTGAGGACTAACAGTAAGAAATAATGTCACAAGAGGTACTATTTTAAATTGGCAGGCAGAACTTACTGAGTACAATAGGAAATTGCATGTTTTTCTGATATCACTATCTTTGAAGAGAGGGAGATGTAAAAAAAAACATTTTTCTATATTTACACCTTCTGGAAATCATTGTGAATACTAGCTAGGAGCAGAAGGTCAAGGTTCCCATTGTTTGATGAATTTGGCTGTATGCTTTCTAGAATGGCAGGCCTTGCCTGCCATTTCTTCCTACCTTACAGCCACTTTAGTACGGGTAGGTGAAAATAATATTCTTTGGGGCTAATTTTGGGCTTGTGGGGCCCCTATGATATATCAGCTCAGGGTAATTTCTCTTAGGGAGCAGCTGCTAATGAATACAGTAGAAAATTCCAAAGTTTTCAAAGATTTCAGTACATTGAAGGGGAAGAAATATTTAGCACCATCTTCAGTGTAGAAAAAAAAGAAACCCCTCATTTGATGTGGCTGGATGTCTGTTTTCCAAAATAGTATGGTTTTTCTACTTTTTCCCCATGACTGTAATTGTTATAACAATTATTTTTGTAGGAAGATAAACTTATAAAAATTATAGATGTAGTTTAATGATCCTGGAACTCTCATATATGCTAAGCCATACCAATATGGTACCATTTCCAAGGCTGACAGGTGATAATAATAATATAATATAATAAATATAATAGGAAAATCCATGGTTTTCAAAGATTTTAGTATTGAAAATGTTACAGTATTTTCCCTATAGTGCCAGCTCCTGGAAACACATGGCTCAACAGCCTTTTTCATATAGCCCAACCTTCTGGAAACATAGAAATAAAAAGGCAAAGAGCTATAAAAGAGTGCAATAAGAAATCACATATTTTCAGGGATCTGAGCGTCTTTGAAAGGGTAACAATCTAAACAAATACATATTTGTCCTTTAGGAACACCTTTTGGAAACACTTGCATACACCAGCCTAGAGGCAGAAAGACAGTTGAACCTTCAGTTTATGCAGTGGGTTGTTTTCTTTCCAAAATGGTATGCCTTGTCTCCTTTTTGTTCTTGTTTTTAGTTGTTATAAACATATAAGCACAGGTATTTGAAATAAAAAAAGCAAGAAATGTGACAGATTTTAGTCAGTGCAATTTTGTGAAGGAATGGGTGAAAAGCCCATTTTTTGTCTGGGCATCTGTATGTGGGGTTCTATGGCTATTGTGCTACAAGGTTAGGTAGGTTACTATATGTAGTTCCATGGCTGCCACGCAGTAAGGCTGGGTATCACAGCAGTGGCGGGTAGAGTGAGGTTATGCAACTGATGGCAGACTACATCTCCAATAAACATTTCTGTAGTACTTATGCACATTACCTAAGCTTAACATGCCACCTATGACCTTCTGTGTCCAAAATGCATTATCTTGAACATTTCTTGATTACATTTTAGATCACATACCCTTGTTAATTCTTCAAGTTTTCCTAAATTCTCATTGTGATAGATTGTCTTTTGGTCCCCCCCCCCAGCTGCCATCATGGATAATAGGAGGGATACATAGGGCCTCAGATTAAGGGCTAGCCCTTTGTGTCCCTGAATATATATATATATATATATATATATATATATATATATATATATATACCGCTAGGTTGCTGTACCTTGAATATGATGTGATGTTTTAAATACATTTTTTGATAAACAGATCCTTGAGTGAGTTGCTTTCTACTTTGGTATATATGAATTACTTCAACAGCACCCAGACATAATTGATATGTGATATGTGAGTGCTAGTTTGCTGCAGAAATGTGTATATTTATATATATATACATACATATATACTACTAGTCAAACATTTTAGAACACCCCCATCTCAGAACACTATTTGCTTTCCATTGTGGAAAGAATGGTGTGTTCGGCTGTTATATCTGCAAAAGGTGGCTAACTTGATGAGTCAAAAATTTAGATTACATTTTGTTAAGGAAAATGATTCCATAATTTCTTTTTAATGTCCAATTGTTTATTTGTTCTATTCTTTATTTTCAGAGTATACTGAGAAATTAACTGCATAAATTTCAATACAAATTGGAAATATGGGGGTGTTCTAAAACTTTTGGAGGCTTGATGAGGAGATCTTCATCCTTCTGTGGATCAACAATGGCTGAAGATGAGGATGATATATATATATATATATATATATATGTATATATAATTTTTTATGGGTTATGTGTTTAGACTGTTCTATGTATTGTAGGGTAAGGAATGTAAAGGGTTGATATGCATGCTTCATTCTGTACTGTATTTGTGTATTGTAGCCTTTTCAAAAATCCAGACTACTGCATCCCCCTTGTGTATCCCTTGAAAAACATAAAAATAAAAATTCAACAAGATTTTTTTGGCAAGACCTTTCTGTCATACAAACATGCTAGCAGGGATCTCACATGCCATTCAACTTCAGATGTTCAACAATTCTCCTTTTAACAGCATTTTCATTATTTGTCAACTACTGATGTCAGCCTCAGGGTCCTGTAACTTATCTTTGTACATTTATTTCTATTGAAGCATGTTACCATTGTCTAGTGTGTCCCATTACTTAAACACATCCTTTTTTTGGTTCTTTGTAACACATTTGGAATAATATTGATCTTTTGCCTATTTTATATCTGTTTATAATTGTTATTGATTCTCTTTTGTAATAAATAATACTACACATAGTTATTTGTGTAGATCTTTTTCTTTTGAAATTCGTTATCCTTTGTGTAATATATTTAGAGGTATTTCTGTGTAGATCTTTTCTTCTTTTTCTCTCTTGAGTAATAATATATATATATATATATATATATATATATATATATATATATATATATATATATATATGTATACAGGGCTCAAAATTTCGACTCGCCACTAGCCAATGGCGAGTGAAAATTTAGCCCTGGCGAGTAGAAATTCAGCCCTGGTGGGTATTTTATGGCTTGCAGTGGCGAGTAACTTTTCAGGTCTGGCTAGTAGCAAAGGACTTCAAATTATAAGCCCTGTATATATATTTATTTATCTGTGGTATATGTATATAAACCACACTGACTGGTGTCCACTGGTCCCAGTGCTTTCAGCCACAGATACAATTGATACCTATCAGTATTTGTGTGTAGTAAATCTAGTAATGTTGCCTTGTGAGCTGGCTCCTTCTCCAACTCTATGAAGGATGTCCCTAACAAAGAATAAAGGATTTGCCTACTCCTCACTGTTACAGAAACATTAACCTGCATGTCCATTTCTGGCATATTAAAATATCTCATATTTACAACACCTCTCACTGTCATGTTTGTTATTTCCTCCATCAATGTTTTATCTAATGCTTTATCTTACCCTATCACTACTTGTCGTTACCAAGTAGGGGCAGCTGGCTATATATCACACTTTATTTGGCTATTCCCTCTTATCTAATGTGGTTTCTAAATTCCTGACTTAATATCTCTGCTTCCTTACTAGAGTCATGACAGCATCCCTCTCACAGATAATTAGTGGCCCCCAACAGCACTGATCATCTTTATTACATTACAGATTTTATAGGCCTACTAAATTTTCTCCCTCCCTCTAACTTTCTTTAACAAACAAATTCTCCATAAACCCATCAATTCCAATCAAAGTTGTTAGGCCTCTCTTCCCCCAGTAAAATAATTCACCCTCCTTGAATAAAAATTGGATTGGATATACAAATTGTGATCTTCATTAAACATCTGAATGTCAAAACAGTATGCAAATGTTTGCAATGCACTGCACCCCCCTCTGGTACTCAAACCATTTAACAATGCCATTAAACGCAAGTCAATCTCAAAGAATGATAGGGTAACTGCTTAACAACCCCCATTGCTTTATTTTCATTTCTTAAAAGACATGTAGTTCCATCTGCCCCAAATATGTTCCTCCGCTGGACGATGATATCATCATTGCTGGAATCACTCAACTCATAACAAAGGAACATGTGGAGCAACAGGAACTCTAACAAAAAAGGAAACTAAAAAATTGGAGCCTCTCCTCCACTTCAGAGGGCAAACTAATAGTTGGAGGAGATTTTAATTTGGCAGTGGAGACGAACCTGGACTCATCCTCTACCATTACCAGCTTCCGACTCGCATCTCAAACATATCTCCACAAAAATGGGAGACCTACAACTCATAGACGCTTGGCGTACCACTCATCCCTCGGACAGGGAATATACATTCTATTCTATGCTACCTACTCCTGAATCGATTATATCTTTATCTCTCATTATCTTCTTCATTTTTTCCGTTCTTCTTCACTTGACCCCATCTTCTGGTCCGACCACTCGGCCACTTCAATCCTTCTCACCCCCCTGACTTCCACCCCATCAGCTAGAATATGGAGACTGAATGAGTCTCTTCTTTTGGACATGGACTTCACAATCTCTTTGAGAGAATCTATAGACAAATATTTTGAGACAAACTCCTCCACTGAAGTGGATCCCACTATTACCTGGGAGCCCACAAATGTGTTATCAAAGGACTCTTCATTAAAGAAAATGCTATCAAACAAAGGGAGAAATGGAGCCGAATCAACGGATTAGTTTACAAAATTAGAGAACTAGAAATAAAACATATCCTGAATTATGACCCCCGGACATTAGACTCACTATCTCAGACAAGGGAGGCACTCAACAACGTGTTGAGGGAATCGGAGGTCAAGTCCCACATGTGGTACAAGTACAATAAATATGTTTCAGGCAACAAGTGCTGTAGGCGTGGTTGATCAGGCACAAAAGGAAAGCGACTTACATCTCCCACATAATGACCCCCGATGGTAGGCCCTCAAAAAACCTTCCCTCAAATTACATCTGTCTTCAAGACCTTTTTATGAATCTTTATACAATCTACCTGACTCTTCTCTTTCTTCACCCTCTGATTGGTCGGCGAGAATGTCTGGTTTTCTCAGGAAAGCTGAGCTGCCTTTTCTTACCAGTGAGGATATGGCTAATTTGGAGGCACCTATTAAGGAATGCAAAATTATTTGAACTCCATGCTTTTAGGGAAAAGCCCAGGCCCGGGTGGGTTTTCCCTACTATATTATTGTTGGTTCATTTTGAACCTTTAACCACATATGCTTAGGACATTCAATGAGGTCATGTCTGGCACTCCATTCCCTCCCCAATCTCTTGAATCTCACATAGTGGTGATTCATAAGTCAGGAAAAGACCCCTCTCAATGCGATAGTTACAGTCCCATATCCCTGCTAAACATTGATCTCAAGCTCCTTTCTAAAATTTTGGCCACACGCATACTTGCCTACCTACCACAATTAATTTCTTCTGAGCAGTGTGGATTTGTTCCAGGGCGTGAAGCCATCTCTCTTATGTACCTTTCCACCCGTTGATGAATTCCTTCACTCTTTATATCAACGGATGGTCAAAAGGCTTTTGACAGGGTGAAGTGGTCTTATATGTTTGATATTCTTTCGCACATTGGATCTTGCCTGCGTCTCCTAACCTCTGTCAAAACCTTATACTCAGCTCCATTAGCGCTGGTACTGGTCAATGGCACCCTTTCTGACCCATTCAGCATAACCAATGGAACCAGACAAGGTTGCCCACTTTCACCCATTATCTTCATTCTTTCATTAGAACCCCTCCTCAGTATTATCCACTCCTTCCCGGACATAACGGGTATTCGTTCAGGTGCACAAGAATTTAAACTTGCAGTACTTGTAGATGATGTGCTTTTTTTATCGCCAAGCCCCAGTCATCTTTACCATCTCTGATCCATCTCCTGGATGAGTACTGTTTCTTATCTCTGGTCCAAATGAACTACACCAGATCTGATGTGCTGGAGGTGGGGGTACCCCTGAGGATCTTGACCTTTCACCAGAGATGTTCCAAACTCAAATGGATGACTGACTCTATTTTATATCTCGGAATTCTGCTCTCCCTGGATGTATCATCCTTATGTGTCCTCAATATGTCCCCTTTGATCTCCCGACTAACTAGTGAGATAGAGTCTTGGAAGACTCTACCTCTCTCTTGGCAAGGAAGGATTAATCTCTTGAAAATGGTTTCACTTCCCAAACTCCTCTACATCTTTAATGCTCTCACCATACATTTTCCCAAACAATACCTATCTAATCTCCACTGCCTTTTCCTCCTTCATCTAGGCAGGAAAGAGATCTCAAATTTGTTACTCCATTCTGTCTTTACCGTTATCGGAAGGACGTCTAGGAGCACTGGATGTGTGGAGATACTACTTGACCTCAGCCTTGGCCAAACGTTTTGATCTCCCGCCATCATCCGAGATACATTGGCCGAGTACTCTAAATGCCTTCTTGGGCTACATGGATCCTCTACAAATCTCCTCAATGGCACTTGCACCTTATCCTTAACCTCTCTGCTCCATAATTGATAGTCCCGATTTCCCTAGTGCTTCTGAAGTTATACGAACTACCCCACTTATGGACCCACTTAGACTCATACTTTTCAGATCACATCTCTATCTTCCATACACCCCAGACTTTCTACCAATTCGCCCCCCCCTTCCTTGGGTCACAGCACATCAGATCCTGCACTGGTTGAAAAAAACTAGCTGGCTCACCTCCATCCCTTCGAGAGACACCTCCGGAATAGGCCACTTCTATTTCGACCACTATCATTTTGCATCGGCCTGATAATTTCATCTTATCCCTGGACTAACTACTAGACTTGTGCACGGGGAAAAAAATTCGGTAAAATTCGATTTTGGACGATTTTTTTTTTTTTATTAGGACAATCCGAAAATCAGACCAGACCTGTTTGACTCAGACGAAATTCGGAAGGAATTATTCGTCCAAATTCAACATGCTTTTAAAAATACAATAAAATCAAAATTAGATAAATAAAAATAAGTGGAACCTTTTCCAGGGTCTAAATGAAGATGGTTGAACAGGGTAAGGTGGAGCTCATGGTACTGTAGATGAACCATGGATGTAGCTATTTGAAGGAAGAAGGAAGATTGAGGATGACTGGAGCAGGCAGGACTCAGTAGATATTAGACATATGACCTTTCTTATATTAGAATTGGACTACAAAATTGAGGAAGCCTGTAGCAGGCAGGACTCATAGACATAAAACTTTTCTTAGGTTAGAGTTAGACTACAAAACTGAGGAAGCCTGGAGCAGGCAGGATTCTTAGACATACAACTTTTCATAGATTAGAGTTAGACTCCAAAATTGAGGAAGCCTGGAGCAGGCAGGACTCAGTAGATAGATAGACATATGACTTTTCTTAGATTAGAGTTAGACTACGAAATTCAGGAAGCCTGGAGCAAGGCAGGACGCAGTAGATAAATATATATGATCTCAGCCGCACTCCAAGGACTTCAACAAGTAAACTTCTCATACGCTGAACTTGTTACTTGTTGAAATTTACTTGTTGAAGTCCTTGGAGTGCGGCTGAGATCATTTATGTTACTGAGTTCACAACATCGGTTTTTGAGGGAAGACCGTTTTTTGGCTAAGTTGGATTTTAAATGTTTTAAACACTAATGAGTCTCCCTTGCGGTGGCAGTTAGACAGTGGGCCCCCCAGTCCCTACACAGCTCTGAGATGGTATCACTGTGAAAATTATTCAAATACACTCGTAAGTTGGATTATGAATTTGAGTCTCCCTTGCTGTGGCAGTTAGACAGTAGGACCCACAGTCCCTACACAGCTCTGAGATGGTATCACTCTGCAAATTATTAAAATACACTCCTAAGTTGGATTTTAAATTTTTTAAACACTAATGAGTCTCCCTTGAGGTTGCAGTTAGACAGCAGGCCTCCAAGTCTCCACACAGCTTTGAGATGGTATCACTCTGCAAATTATTCAAATACACTCCTAAGTTGGATTTTGAATTTTTTATAATTAGTCTCCCTTGCGGTGGCAGTTAGACAGTGGGTCCCCAATTCCCTACACAGCTCTGAGATGGTATCACTCTGCAAATTATTCAAATACACTCCTAAATTGGATTATGAATTTGAGTCACCCTTGTGGTGGCAGTTATACAGCAGGCTCCCAAGTCCCTACACTGCTCTGAGATGTTATCACTCTGCAAATATTCAAATACACTCCTAAGCTGGACTTTGAATTTTTTAAACCATGATGATTCCCCCTTGCGTTGGCGGTGAGCTGCTAGGTCTCCACAAGTGTGAGATTGTATCACTGCAAATTATTCAAACAAACTCCTAAGTTGAATTTTCAGCTTTTACACAGGAACAAAGGTGACTCTCCCTTGCAGTGGCAATGGCTGGCACTAATTCTGTCTGCCTGCCTATGCCTATCTGTCTGCCTACACAACATCTGGACAGTCACACTCTCTATCTGCTTCTTCTCTCTCCAAGCTCCAACAACGCAATGCGCACTAACAGGAAATGCAAGAGCTGTATGGGTGTCCGTGATGTCATTAGTCCAACCCCCATCATGAAACAAAGAACTAATTGGACTAGAGAGGGACAGAAAGTGCAAAGAAGCTAACTGGACTAGAAAGAAGAGGGAAAGTAGCGCACACGCGGGGAGACCATCATCCGAATATCCGAATCTTGTACCTAAATTCTGCCTAGAATTGTTTCGGATTCGAGTTCTTAAAACGAATGGCCCAAAGATTTTCGACATGTCCGAATGGCTGTGAGTTAGCCATATTCATCTGAATTCCGAATGTGGAAGAACAGAATCTCACAAGTCTAATTTTTACCGTCTTTTGGTGGAAGGAGTTGAATATAGTGCTTGAAACATTCACTTGGCTATCAATCACTTCTAGGCTACACAAATCAGCCAGAGACATAGCCACCAGAGAATTCAATTATAAATTGATCACCAGATGGTATCTCACCCCACAATGCCTGGCGTCCTTTAAATCAACATCATCATCTTACTGTTGGAGATGTGGACTATTTCCCAGATCAATGTCTCATATCTGGTGACCATGCGTTAAACTAACCCCCTTCTGGACCACTGTCGTCGATCATATAAATCAAGCATTTCACACTTCACTTGCTGTTGACCCTCTCCTCTGCCTTTTTCTACACTTTAATAACCCCATGAACAAACCCCCGAATAATCAATGGTTCTGTATTAGGATTCTGCTAAACACAGCTAAATCGTTTATCCCTCTTCAATGGGGATCAGACGCCCAACCACATCTACCGTAATGGTTTGCCAAGACGTGTACATTTCAGCAACTGGAAACTCTTCATTCCCTTTCCTTGAATAATGCTTATCGCATCCCATCTTCGTGGTCAGATTGGATCTAGTAACATCTTCCGACAGGAGTTAGACGACCCTTGTGTTGGGCAACTCTATATTTGCTTGTTGAAGATGGAGACAGGACCAGTCATCCCCCAGGTGCTGGTCCTGCTCCGTATGTCTAGCTTGCGACAAGACCGGCTGTGGGGGAGGCTCGGTTTGGGGTTGGGACGTGAGGTTACTGCTCTGAGGCTGGAGATCACATTTTGCAGAGGTGAGAAGAGGAAGAGGATTCCCCTTTCCTCTTTTTTTTTCTTTCTTTTTTTCTCTTCCCAACCTTCCGTCCTTCCCCACCCTCTTGTATATGGAGCATGAGAAAATCTATTAAGATGTGCTCTGAATACTTCTTAGCATATTCTAAGAATTAGATGATGTGTAATGTATCCTTCTAATGGGATTGTCATGACTTATATGCTTATACTAAATAGTTGTTTCTTGCCCATTTAATTGCAGGCTGTTTATTTACCTGTTTTCCTTGTAATCCACTGGAATGCACACCTATATGTATGATGTATCATGCTGAACTTCAATAAAGCATTAATAAATAAATAAAAAAGTTAACCCTTTGAGTCCCAGAGGCGTGTGCAAAGGATTAACTGAGGCTAATACTAAATTCAAATAATTAACTAAAATAACACATTTGCTTTATGTGTAATAAGCATGTTTTGACAGTTCCAAAGCAGGGTTATAAGTTGGTATATGCTTTTTTTTTGTTATGTGCTGATAAATATTCACATCAATAAATTTATAAAATAAAAAAAAAATTGGAGCCTCTTCACTAGCTGGTGGTATTCAACCCTTTGAGTGCAAAAGGTTGGTACAGTACACTGTACAATACTCAGGATTAATCATGATCTGGCTATCTGAAGAGGTACTTTGGTTTACTCTCTGGCACATAAGCCTGGTTACACAGCCACTGGCAGTCACAGAACCAGACATACACTACCTGGCACCCCAGCTTTATCCTATGTTAGTACACAACCACACAGACACAGTCTGATATTCCAGCCTTGTCCCACTATCCACTGATCATCACTGAATCACAAATCTACTGTCTGACACAGACAAGTGTGATAAACATTAAGCTGTGTGAAAATAAATAAATCATAAAAAAATAAAAACAATACAATAATAGGAACAATAACAAACAGCAATTGACATGAAACAAAAAGATACATTTCACCAAAATGATGTTTTACAACTCACATAGGTTTAAAGCTTCTCCTTGGATTTCACATCAGAGCTCATTCTACAGAGAAAATCTTTCGAAGTGACCAGGAAGCTCAAGTGAGCAAACACCATGGGAAGGAACAAACAATAGGCTATGAAATATGGAGAGAGTGAAGTCTACAAAACACCATTACAAGACAAATGTAGGGTGGACAGATAACACAAAATGGAGGCAGGTAAGTAACACACAATGTAGAAGGGGAATCGTTAAGAATACTAAAAGCACATATAAAATGGAGAATGGGGCAGTAAACTGACTACTGCAAGTATGCACACTGTGGAGGATAAGTTTAATAGAAATATTAGATTAAGTAGATAAAACAGACATGGATGTTATATGGTAAGGTACAAGAAAACAAAGAAATACTAAAAAACAGAAAAACAATGCAATACAAATATCAGATCACACTGAAAATAAATATACATTTCACCAAACTTAAACTTAAGTTTCACTTGATTTGATAACAGAGTTCCTGCTATAGACCAAGCTCTTCCAGAGTGGCAAGCATGATTTTATAGATAAATCATACTTTACATGGAGGAATAAACTACAGATGCAAAACCTAGAGGCAGATAAGTCTACAAGAAACCACTATAAGAAAAAAAGAGGGAGGACAGTTTACACAAAATGGAGGGATGGGGCAAGTTACACAAAATGGATGGAGGACAACTTACACAAAACTGAGGGAGGGGAACCTTACTAATACCATGAGGCAGTAAACTGACTAGTACTACTGCAAATTCACGAACACTGAGAATAACTTTAATAGAATGTATTAGATTAAATGGGTACAACAGACAAGGTATTAAACTGTAAAATTTGAGAAAATAAATAATAAAAAACAGAAAAGCAATGTAATAATAATATTACTACTGCTACTACCACTACTACTACAACTACTAATAACAATTTTACTATAAACTTTAAAAATTCATACTGAAACAAAAAGATACATTTTACCAAGCTGATGTTTTAAAACTCAGTTAGGTCTCAAGAGTCACTTGGGATTTTAAAGCAGAGCTCTTTCTGAAAAGCAAGCTATTCCAGAGTGGCTGAGATACTTAAGGCATATATAATGTGGTGCCCCATAGACCATGGTGCCCTGACGGGGACCAGCACCCATGTCTCTACCAGACTGGCCCCTTAGGGAGGGTATGTTCCTAGGCAGGCCCTGTCCAATCCCTCACTTCCCTCGGCAGGCCTCACCACTTTGCGTTTCTAGGTGTCGTTACTGGCACCTTCGAATGGCAGGTCTGGTTGCAGGACAGAGCGCCGCACCTTAAGTCCAAACCTAACCAACTGGCATGCCTCACCAAATGCATTGTCCAGGAGCACAACATTACCTACACTCACTCACTCACTACTACTGGAGGACCTCTAAAGCCCCCACAGTAACCCCCATCTAGTACAACCTTAATTGTATGCCCCTTGTCTGGCAAATGCACCCCATCACTTTGGTACCATCCTAAATCACTGTACTTAATTTCCATCTGTGCAATGGAGTGTCCACTCTCTCAGTTGTTGGTCAAAACCTATCCCATCTAAGTCCCCTTTTTCCCAACCACATCAAAGCCATGCATATCATGAGCCAAACTTCCAAAGGATCTTACTTCTTCCTTCTGGGTGGACAAAGAAGTAAAAATGTTAGTTAAGGCTCTTTTTAGCACTGCCTTGAGCTGGTACGTAAACTGTGCTTCAAGAAGGGCCCCCCCTCCTGCCAGTCGTGTCCTTTTGTAGGCAACAACCACCTCCACTTAGAACACCTGGGCCTTATTTGAGAACAATACAACCCACTGACCCATTCCTTCCTGGTCTGTCTTTGTCCTTACAATTAAGCACTTGACCAATTGTAGTGACCACCAGCCCCGTGTGGCTCATACCTCCCAAGTGTTCCTTTTTACTAGGTAATGTCCCTCTATGACACCCAAATCCCTCTATCCCACTTTCCCACCCTGGTGTCCCTCTATTTAGGAGATCAGACTACATGGTGTATGTCTACAGCAATAAAACTCACGTTAATGTTTATTTAAACTTCAGTATTTGTGTTTATAAATGAGTCTGCCAAAATAAATAAATAAGTAATATCTGTTAATAAGTCATACATAAACTAAAACATGCTTGATAATACCCCGCCCACCAGGCATGGCCACAGGAATACCACCTAAATAAGTGTCCTTGTTCACTTCAAATGTTGGAAGGTAAGTTTACTTCATGTGAGGCACCATGAAGAAAAACTGAATTAAAAAAAATATATATATCTATATATATCTATATATATCTATATATATATATATATATATAGAGAGAGAGAGAGAGAGAGAGAGAGAGAGAGAAACAGAAGCTAAAAACACCAGGTTGTCCTTAGCCTTTGTGCCGGGTTTTCCTCTCCTTGAAGCAGCTGTAGAAGCATAGCCATGCTGGTCCTGTCAAGCAGAGTTCCTAGGAATGGGGGTCAAAGGGGACCCTTTAAACCATTCCTGTAGTAAAGGACACCACAGAGTTTCTATTCCAAAACCAATACTGTAATTTATTAGAAGTGGCCAGGATTTATACAGACACACTGTCAGGGAAAGGGGGATGTGACATGCAGTCAGTTTAATACAATGAACACATAGCACAATGGAAAATGTTACAGACAACCACAACACCACTAATCTCATCACACAGACAACAATGCTGAATACACAACAGTGGTGAAGGTATTAGGGAAGTAACACCTAATCAAACCTGGGCCAGACAGTGGGACACCACAATGGAAGACCATAATGTGATAACACCCAAAAATGCAACAATTTAACCCCTGCAGGCCCATGTAAAATTGTAGTCCAAACAAAATCTTATTGCAGATGCACTTACAGTCCTCAACTCTGGACTGTGGTAATGGCCACAGGTCCGTTACAAATATATATATATATATATATATATATATATATATATATATATATATATTCAAAAGTTTCTGGAACGCACTCCCTTTAAGACCCTGAAACGATACCTGGTGCCAGATTGCTGCGTTAATGTAGGCACATAAATGGAACGGCATGCTCGGATTTTTCATAAAATGCAGAACTTTTATTCAGCCAGATCAACATTTCGACCCTAACTTAGGCCTTTATCAATGTCTTGATAAAGGCCTAAGTTAGGGCCAAAACGTTGACCTGGTTGAGTAAAAGTCTTTTTTTTTTTTTTTTTTTTTTTTTTTAAGTTTTTACATTTTTTATTGGAACAAAGAAAGTTTACAGAGTAAGACATAAAGACAACAAGGCTCTCATGAGATATCCAAAAACTATTAGCAATGCATAGCAAACAATGAGTTACAGTAGGGTAATACAAAGCAAGAAATCACGTAGCTATAAAAGTAAGACATAAAATAGGCAATCTATAAGATGAGTAACACAGTAGAATACAGACTGGGAAAATGAACCTTGAGACCCAACCAGGAGGAAACGTCTCCAAGGATCAAGAAAATGAAAAGAGCCAAATGAATATTAGAGAGCAAAAGATGAAGAGGGAAAAAGGAAATAGCAGAAAAGAAGACCTTGGTGAGAAAGTCCCAGTTCACCTGTCGAATGCCTTCTCGGCATCAACAGAGAGAAAAAGAGAAGATGCAGCATGAGAACGGGCATGGTGCAGCAAAGAGATCAAGAGAATGGTGTTGTCTCTTGCTTCCCTGCCCGGCAGAAAACCAGATTGGTCAGGATGAATCAAATTCACTAAATGAGGACGCAAGCGATTCGCCAGAACCTTAGCAAAGATCTTAATATCAACATTTAGGAAGGAGATGGGGTGATAACCAGAACAATTCTTCAAATCCTTCCCAGGCTTAGGAAGCACCGAGATGTGGGCCTCTGTAAAAAGGGGGTGAGAGGCTGCAAGGGTGGGTAATTGATTGAAAGTAGAGACCAGAGACGGAAGAAGTACATCTGCGAGAACGCGATAGAAGCGTATAGGAAAACCATCTGGGCCAGGACTCTTCCCCAATGGCATCTATTTAATAGCAAATAGCAGAAAGAATCTCTGAATCAGTAATATCATCTTCCAGGGGAAGAGACTGTGAAGGAGTCAAAGAGGGGAGAGCAGCAGATCTGACATAGTCAGAGCTAGTGGCATCTACGAGGGGGTCAGCAGAACAAGGTAAGTTGTAAAGATAAGCATAGTAGGATCTGAAAGCCTCAGAAATCGCAGGAATGTCACGAACCAGGCGTCCAGAGGGCTCTTGAATGGAGTGTATTCGAACAGGAGGAGCCACAGGTGTCAATTGACGCGAAAGCCACTTCCCACATTTATTACCCTGTTCATAGGTGTAGTGTTTGGTGCGTAAAAAAGACTTATTCACCCAGGACTGGAGAACAGATCGAACCTGCTGACGCTGAGCAAGAAGATCTCGAAGAATGAGGGCGCACCCAGTCTCCTGGTGGCGCTTTTCAAGTTCAACAATATTCCTCAGTAAGAGGTCCAAGTCCTGTCTGGCCTTTTTCTTTTTCAGGGATTGCAATCTAATACACTCCCCCCTGATAACACATTTCAAAGCTTCCCAAATCGTAGCGGAGGACATTGAAGGATGGGAGTTGAAAGAGAGATATTCCTGGATAGCGGATCGGAGACGACCAACAACGTGTGCATCCGATAAGAGGGATTCATCTAATTTCCAACCACCAGAGGGGGGGATGTGCAAGGGCAGGGATACGTCCACCTCAACTGGGGCGTGATCCGACCAAGTGATAGGATGAAGAGAAGCTGCAGTGATAAAATGGACAGACTACTGTGGAACAAGGAAAAAGTCAATTCGGGAGTAAGTAGAGTGAGGGGTCGAATAGAAGGAGTATGAATGATCTGAGGGATTCAAGAGACACCAGACATCAAAAAGTGAGTGGGAAGATAAAAGGTTACGCAGTTTCGAGTAATGAGTAGGCGAAAGAGAAGTAGAGCCCTGGGAGCTATCCAATCGGGGATTGAGAACAGTATTAAAATCTCCACCCAGAAGGAGAAAGCCCTCCGCAAAGGCTGAGAGAGAAGAGATAGTTGTTTCCAGGAATGGGAGTTGGTGAGTATTAGGAGCATAAAGAGTAGCAAATGTGCAGACCATTGAGCCCACCCTACCCTTTTAAAAAAGGAATCTGCCCTCCAAATCCGACATAGTATCGATCAATGAGAAGGTAAAGCTCTTGTGGAGGAGGATGGCAACCCCACTATGCTTAGAGCTGCAATATTGATAAGGAAAGAGACGATGGTAGAGTTTAGGGAGTTTAGAAGAAGCATAATGGGTGTCCTGTATAAAACATACCCTACCACTCATACGAGCAAGCTCTCGATACAGTAGAGAACGCTTATGGGGCGAATTAAGTCCTTTGGCATTAATAGTTACCGCCTTAAATCTATAGGCCATAGCTACATAAAAGGGGGCTGTGATGACATATATGAGTAAAAATCAGAGACCCGGCTGGGCAGTGAGGAGCATACGACTAGAAGGGAAGGAGAAGAAAAATAGGGGAAAGGAGGGGGGGGTGGAGAAACAAAGAGAAGAATGAGGAAAGGAGAGTAAAAAGAAAAAAGAAACAAACCAGAGACCGAAAGAAAAAAGGAGACAAAGAAGAAAGAGAAAAGGAAGATAAAGCATAAAGACCAGGCCTAACAGGCTAGGCCTGAGCAAGAGATGGTCAAAAACCAACAAATATAAAACTGCAATGAAAACGAAGAGAACAAAAAGGTAAATAGGATATCTGAAGTAAAACAGTTAGGGGGGTGGAGAACAGAGAGAACGAGAGAGATAGAGCCCACAAGTGTAGAGAAGAAAGACAAAAGAAAGATAAGCCTTGAGAAGAGTACGTGGAGAGGATTGGGAGACCCCCCAGCTGCTAGAAGAAGCAATATTGGGTGAAGAGAAATGAGTAATGAAGAACAGGAAAACGAAGTGAAAGGGTCGGGAGACAGGAAAGTCAGGGCGAGGCTAGACAATATCATAAGCTGTACCTACTCGGAAAGGGGGAGGGTGGAGAGCTGTGAGGGGGAGAGGGACAGGCTAGGAGTAAAGCAAAGTGATAAAGCAGAGGGAGTGACCCTGGGGAAAAGCAACAAACCTCTGTGCCATAAAGTAGACATGTAAATCATTATCGCAGTGGTCTGAAAGCCTAATGCCATCATCTAGGGTTTGTGAGAGGAGGGCCCCCTGGAGTCGCAGGGGCGGCTGCTCTAAAGACATAACCCCAAAACTCACACCCCAGCTGACGTGAAACTAACAAACCAGGACACAGCCCAGGAACAAACAAATGTCCCCAAATAACAAGAAAATAAAACCCATAGCTAGGACCGTACAAGGGTCCAACTCCCACCCCATGCCAATAACCGTCCTGAAAGCCGCACCGAAACGATGCTCCACCCGGGAACCCCAAATTGATAGGGCCAGGCCCCCCGAAGGAGAGCAAAGCCCCGCGAGGGGCAGCTACATAACCCTCGTTAGGAAACACCGTGCGTGGGGAGGGGGTCAATAACATTAGCCACTTCCCCCAACTCCATGCGCAATTAGGACATAGCGATCCCGGTGCCCAAAGGGTAGGCCCGGGAGGCACACCGAAGTGCACCCCCCGGGTCCACCACGGCATCCAGACCATGCTCCAGGCAACGAGAAGCAGGGCCAAGAAAACCTAGCAGAGGGGGCCAAAGGCCACATACAGTAGTTTGCATAACAAATTTAGAACAAGAACAATAAATTAAAATAAACAGGCATGGAACCACAAATGATAAGGCACTTGCAGAGCACAAAAAGTATATATGAAGAGAAGAATTAAGTCGCCATAACAGTCCCAGGTAGATCAACAGAGACCCTGGATTTCTTCTGAACCGGAATCCACCTTTCTCTCTGGGGCATCGGGTGCGTAGGCAGCAGGGTCCGACGAGCAGGGTCATGGAGATCAGGAAGAGGCGAAAAGTTGAGCAGCTTGCAAAAATCTTGTAAATCCTCCACCTTACGGATGGTGTGAGTACGGCCATCCAGCGTTATAATCATAGTAAAGGGGAAACCCCACCTGTAAGGAATATGTCTATTGCGTAGTTCATCAGCCAGGGGTTTCAATTGCCTACGCTGTTGAAGAGTACGCGGAGACAGATCCTGGTATAGGGTGACTTGCGCGTCACCTACCGTAATAGGCCCAGAGTCTCGCGCTCTCGACATTATTAGCTCCTTCTGAGCAAATGACTGCAAACAACAGACAACGTCTCTAGGCCGGTCTCCCACCTGGCCCCGCAGGCACAGAGCCCTGTGGAGCCTCTCCAGCTTGACATCACCACCAGGTATATCCAGAAGCTTACCGAACATGTCTTACAGAGTCTGGGTAATGCTAGAGGGTTGAATAGACTCTGGTAGGCCGCGGATCCTAACGTTAGATCTCCTGGTCCGATTTTCCAAGTCATCCAGTTGGGATCTCAGATGGACAATCGTGTCTTCCTGATAGGTAAGTCGCTGCTGCATACAGTCTTGGGTGGTTAGCATAGATTCGTGGGCGTCTTCTAGATCTTTAACTCATGAGCCCAAGCCATGAAGATCCGATTTCAAGTCAGCAATATCAGACTTGATTGAGTCCCGAATCGAGTTCAGCAATTGCTCCAATTCTCCCTTGGTCGGGAGCTCATCCCAGAGAACAGGGTCAGTAGAGGGATCAGGAGGGTCAGAACCCGCTGCGACTTCCATAGTCTGCGAGGGAGATAGAGCTGGAGACAATTTCGCGCCCTTTTTCTGGCGCACTGAGTCCCTCACAAAATAAGCACCAATGGGCACATATTTCTTCTTTTTACCACTCATCAGGTATCTAGTGGACACTGGAGAGCAAAATAGGAGTAGAGAAGTCACGTAGATGCTGCGAGAGCGCGATGAGCAGGCTGAGATAGGTAGTGGGCTCCGGAGCTCAGGAATTACACGTCCGCCATCTTGGACGTCCAGACACGCCCCGCAAAGTCTTATATTTTATAAAAACTCAGAGACTGCCGTTTCATTTTGATTTACATATATATACAGTGAGGGAAAAATTATTTGATCCCCTGCTGATTTTGTACGTTTGCTCACTGACAATATATATATATATACAATGTATATAATTTTAATGGCAGGTTTATTTGAACAGTGAGAGACAGAATAACAATTAAAAAATCCAAAAAAGTTATAAATTGATTTGACCTCTATCAATCAGCAAGATTTCGGGCTCCCAGGTGTCTTTTATACAGGTAACAAGCTGAGATTAGGATCACTCTCTTAAAGGGAGTGCTTCTAATCTCAGCTTGTTACCTGTATAAAAGACACCTGTCGACAGAAGCAATCAATCAATTAGATTCCAAACTCTCCACCAGAAAGACCAAAGAGCTGTCCAAGGATGTCAGGGACAAGATTGTAGACCTGCACAAGGATGGAATGGGCTACAAGACCATCGCCAAGCAGCTTGGTGAGAAGGTGACAACAGTTGGTGTGATTATTAGCAAATGGAAGAAACACAAAACAACTGTCAATCTCTCTCAGTCTGGTGCTCCATGCAAGATCTCACCAATGATCATGAGAACAGTGAGGAATCAGCCGAGAACTACACAGGGGGATCTTGTCAATGATCTCAAGGCAGCTGGGACCATAGTCACCAAGAAAACAATTGGTAACACACTACGCCGTAAAATCCTGCAGGGTCCGCAAGGTCCCCCTACTCAAGAAAGCACATGTACAGGCCTGTCTGAAGTTGGTCAATGAACATCTGAATGATTCAGAGGAGAACTGGGTGAAAGTGTTGTGGTCAGATGTGACCAAAATCGAGCTCTTTGGCATCAACTCAACTCGCCGTGTTTGGAGGACGAGGAATCCTGCTTATGACCCCAAGAAAACCATTCCCACCGTCAAACATGGAGGTGGAAACATTATGCTTTGGGGGTGTTTTTCTGCTAAGAGGACAGGACAACTTCACAGCATCAAAGGGACGATGGACAGGGTCATGTACCGTCAAATCTTGGGTGAGAACCTCCTTCCCTTAGCCAGGGCATTGAAAATGGGTCGCGGATGGGTATTCCAGCATGACAATGACCCAAAACACACGGCCAAGGCAACAAAGGAGTGGCTCAAGAAGAAGCACATTAAAGGGATAGTAATACTTCATTTTATCTTTATTTTATTTTGTAGGCATTAAAAAAACATGAAGAACGATATAAGTCTTATCTCTCAAACCTTTATGGTTTAAGAGATATTCAGAAGCAAAGTATCCCCCCCCGTTCAGTCAGATCAGAAGGGAGGTGCCCAGGTAGACTGCAGAGAGGGACAATCTTCAATTAAGATAAGGGAAAAAGCTGAAAAACTTGTCAAGGTGGGAAGGGCTTTCATTGTTTTCATTGTAAGAAGAATGTCCCCTTCTGTTATCTGTCTGGTCTTACAACTAGATTCACATCTGAGAAGAGATGGCTTACACTAGGAGAAAGGGGCGGGAGGGGAAACTTTGCTTGTGAATAGCTCTTAAACCATAAAGGTTTGAGAGATAAGACTTATATCATTCTTCATGTTTTTTTAATGCCTACAAAATAAAATAAAGTTAAAATGAAGTATTACTATCCCTTTAAGGTCCTGGAGTGGCCTAGCCAGCCTCCAGACCTTAATCCCATAGAAAATCTGTGGAGGGAGCTGAAGGTTCGAAACCTTCATGACTTGGAGAGTATCTGCAAAGAGGAATGGGACAAAATCCCTCCTGAGATGTGTGCAGATCTGGTGGCCAACTACAAGAAACGTCTGACGTCTGTGATTGCCAACAAGGGTTTTGCCACCAAGTACTAAGTCATGTTTTGCAAATACTTATTTCACTCAGTAAAATGCAAATCAATTTATAACTTTTTTTCAGGACTTTTTGGTTGTTATTCTGTCTCTCACTGTTCAAATAAACCTACCATTAAAATTATAGATTGATAATTTCTTTGTCAGTGGGCAAACGTACAAAATCAGCATATATATATATAGGGCTTAAAAGTTGAAGTCCTTTGCTACTAGCCAAGGACCTGAAAAGTTACTCGCCACTGCAAGCCATAACATACCAACCAGGGCTGAATTTCTACTCGCCAGGGCTAAATTTTCACTCTCAATTGGCTAGTGGCGAGTGGAAATTTTGAGCCCTGATATATATATATTTATAGTTTCCCATATGTAAATAGAACGTAAAATCAGGGAATCATACTTAAACAAATGGATGGTAAAATGGTAAAACATACCTGGCCTCCTCAAAGGACAAAATTCCCCAAACCTCTGGCACTCTAAGGGTTGAGGATCAGATATAAGTAATTACAAATTAATTTGGGGCCACTAAAAGGTGTCTTGATAATGCTGTTCATTGTAACAGATCATCCTATACCAAACACCATTCTGTCCTCAGTTGAATCTTAGTGGTGGAAGATTCTGAATTATTCTAGCTGAATATCACATACACGAAAAAGAGAAAGATAGAGTATGAAGTATTAAGCAGAACTGTAGCAGGTCTAGAGAAAACAACTGTACCATAAAATGCCCTGTTATTTAAATGGATAGCTTAACCTTTCAAAGGAAGAAGTTTACAACACCTGGAAGGAGATTCACTAAGTGGTGATAAAGAGGTGATAAAGTGGAGATGACTTTTTCAGTTTATAACTTCTCCAATTCCTGTGTTATTCTATGGAGCCTACGCACTAAGATCTCTTCAGCTTTGGAGATCTTAGTGGATAGAATAACATAGGAACTGGGGAAGTGATAAACTTTAGAAGTCACCTTCACTTTATCACCTCTTTATCACCTCTTCATCACCGCTTAGTGAATCTCCCCCATTGTGTTTTTATGTGGCACTTTTTTCCAAAAATATTTAAAAGACTATATGGTGTTTTCTAAAAAAAAAAAAATCCAAATGTATTGGCACATTTTATTAGGGGAAATTCCTGATTATTATTATGATTGTCACCTTGCTCAGATTTTAACAAACTTCTGGTAACATTCTGGCCAGGTGTCAACCATAACCTCAAATGTTTTCAAATCCTACATAATAATTTGCTAATGTATGTTTGTCAGAAGATGTCATGCATAGAACAGACTGCCCGCTCTGCTGCTGATAATGGAGTGGGGAGCTTCGAATTCAGACCATAGTCCTCTGCACACCTTCTGTTATCAGCCGCGGCGCAGGTAGTCTCTACTCTGCATGACTACCGCGTTTGTTGCTGCCTGGCACTGTGGCCTGGGTACACGGGCTGTTCAACTAGTATTCTATATCTACATACTCAAAATAACTAAATGAATTACTCAGCAGCTGAGATTAAGCACATTACAGGAATTTCATGTAAACTTTTGATAAAATGCCTCTAAGAAAGGGAGTATGTGTTTATGACCTTGACATCAAGGTAATTATTTAAAAAACACAATTTCCCACTCGCATTCCTCTTTTAATGTTACATTTCTGCATATGTTTGCTTTTCTTGTTAAAATATCTATTTTCTATGTGTTTTTCTAGTTGTGTGCACTTCAGATAATTTATCACTTTGAAGGTTATAATGTGATTTTCATGTGTTTACATCTCCTACAACTAATAAACCTTGTATCAAACTTTAAAGTAAATTAATTACACACTTGTGAACTAAGAGTGCTTTGTACAAAGTCCCCTGTGGCTCTTATCTTGTTACGGTTCTTTTAATTTTCTCTATTATCTATTAAAACAGCAGTTCATGTTTTTGCAACAAGCCATTAAAAGTGCTGGGAATCAAAACAAAGATACTGTGCTTCAGTCAATATCAACATTTCCCTATCCTTAATCCTCCCTTTTACTATACGTCCTTCATTCTGTGCTAGATTATCTCGCATCAAAGGTTTCACCCACTGCCCACCTAACAAAACAAAAAAAATTCTTTAATGTTACTTAGGAAATTGAAGGATGAGTGTTTCAGACTATTTTTATATCTGCATTACACACACACTGTCTCTATCTCTCTCTATCTCCACTCTCATTTATTAGAAATGTTATGATCTCAGGCTCAATACATTTTCATGCAAACTGTAATATTTCAGTTTCATGCATAAAATGCAACAAATGTGCACATATTATTATTTGAATGCCACATTGGATTTGTATAGAGCAGTGTAGACAACGTTTGTCTCTCTAGTAAGTGTAAACTACAACTTCCATGATTCTGAACAAGACAATTTGGTTGTCTCCCCTTGCAATCCAGCAAAAAGAAGTGAATCTAGAGTCTGTCCAGGTATGGACGTGTGAAAAATGTTTACTCCATAATACAATATATTTCCGTGCAAAACTGTGTCTTCCAGTGGCATAATTACAGTTGGGCTAGGGTGTGCTGTAGCCCATCCAGTCTGAGTACAAACCAATCCATCCAGTGATCCAAAACTTTATTTTATTCAATGAACAGTTTGAAATGCCTGAATTTAAACTAGTTAGGAGTCCCTACTAAGACTGACTGACTGTGTGATCCCACTTACTAATTATTTTGCATACAGAATGCCCTGAGTGCAATCAGGTGTGACACCATTAAAACACCTAATATGAAACAGACACAGGTAGATGTAAGGGGAGTTGGGGTAGGCAAACAATCTAGAGATTGGGATAGGGAGTAAAGAAGATGAGTTATTAGTACATACCACAAAGGGTTAAATCGCAGGATTTAAACAGCATCAGGGTAGGAATAGCAGAAATGAAGTTTTGATTAGTACATTCTACAAAGGGTTACATAGTAGGACTTAAAAAGCATCAAGGTAAGAATAGCAGAAATGGCATGTTGATTAGTATATACCTGTAATAAAAGCAACAAATATTGTAAGGAAACTGTCTTCATCCATCACACAAAGCAGCATACTGAGGTTCAAAACAACTCTCTTGTCCAACTCTCAAAGTACTTAAAAAAGGTGTACTTGGAAGAAAGGGGCCAACTAACATACCCTCACAAAGATGCACCCACCAGCTATGCTTGTAGTTAAACTGGTTAGGGGTAAGACAGTTGGTTCTAATAGCTGCCTGTGATAACCCGACTTAAAGGAATTTATATTGATGTCAGTTTAGTGAAAGAACACTTAAGTGGCTTAAAGTGGAAAGGGGAGAAAGCAGCTATTACTGCATGTGGTGTTACCCTTCCCCCAAAAAAGCATCATGTGCCAACACAGCTTAAAAATAAAAGTTCTGCATTGTTATTAAACTTGATAAAAATAGTATTTCAAACCGTACCATCACCAGAATTATAGTTATCAAACATTCACACTCTTCACTTGTTTTAACCTTTTGAGTGCCAGAGGGGTAACCAACCATTGCACAGCAATGCATTGTATACTTCCCTACAATCAAACGCTTAACAGGAAAAGCTAAATATAAATACATGTTTACCAAGAGAAGGAAACAATATATAGTGGTAGCAATAGGTGCTCTATTCACCGTGCTAAAATGAAAGATAAACAATGTGAAGTTGTTTTATATAATTTGATTCTGAAAAATCAATACTATCCTAAAGACGATTGTGTGAGGTGTCTATGCTACAAAAAGAAAAATGGAAAGCGCTCTTACAAGAGGCTACTTAAGTGAGTCTCATGGGAATGTGTATCAAAAGAAATATGTATATCTATCTATTTATAGCTATATCTATATCTATATATCTATATATATCGCTATATATATATATATATATATATAACACATATAATAAAAAACAACGTAGAAAAAGCAATTGAGAACAATGAATTGTAACGATCTTCCAAAGTCAACAACTGAATCAATAATATATTGCTTATTGGTCAATCGGACCTTTAGGATAAAACTACCTCTCCTGTCCTTAGTGGTCACTTAAATATATTTGATAATGTACCTCTCCTGTCCTTGTGGATAAAAGTGGGCAGAAGAATATATCCTCCCATCTGTATTGGTACAAGGTAACACTAGCCCTGCTGAAAAAAATGATTGGAAGAAACAACTGTGAAGTTCTCTTCCTACAGTCTATTATAAAAAGCATAGTTTTTCAAGCTGTGGTTCTAGAACATTTGGATACTTGTAATACAGGCAGGAGGTGCATTACATAGACAAAACCTATTCAGTGTCAGGTTGATCCAGGGAACTAGTATACAAATTGAGCATGGAGATGGTAAATGTACTGCATCCTAACAATTGGTCATTGAATATGCACAATTCAAGGCAAATACTTTTATTAGGTAGGAGGATCCTAAAAAAAGCTTAGTGGGATTTGGCAATGTATGCAAAATGTATTCTTAATTGCTTTTAATGGAGACTCTGCAAGGATCCTGCTCAACGCATGCTAACGTGATTCACCAGCTGGTTCATGTCTGTGATATCATTAACCCCTTCGCGTCCTGTGATGTACTCGGACCGTTACGCAGGTCCGGCACTTAAGGACCAGTGACGGTCCTGGTACATCACATACTTTTACTCACCACGCTCCTGCAGGAGCGCGGTGAGTAATACTGGGGACTGAACTTGATCTCTCCAAGACCGGAGCAATCTCTCTCAGTCCCTCATTCGACGTGCTGGAACACATGATCAGTCACGTGGGACAGCACGTCGGACTCGCCTATCTGGTCCTTAAAGGACCAGACACCCCGGGACCGCTGGTCCTTAAGGGGTTAAGGAGAGAGTCATTGGCCACACATTAGCTATTATTGGCCAGGTGACAAAGAAGCCTCCTTGAAAGCCCACTAGTTAAGCATTGTATACTTGCTAATCTCCTTGTTCTGCACATACAAATACTCCAGCATGTACAATGTGGAATTCCACCTGATAGGGGCCTCCATTTTAAGCCGGTGATGGGAAGATTGCTGTGCTCCTGTATGTGTTCTATTGCATTGCAAGCACTGTTAAAAAATGTAGTATTTCTTTGAGAGTGTCAAATTCTGAGAGTAACAAAGTAACAATTATATTTTGGACTTGGGCAAAGCAGGGTATATACACTCTGTATCCTGTTTTCAAGGCAGCTATTATATTAAAGCTATTGTCAGCAGACACAAAGCTAGCTTTCAAATACTGGGGTACAAGACATTTATCTATGACTCCCTGACACCCCTTTTTTACTAGCACTGTGGGAAAAAATGGAGAAATTCCCCACATGGGAGGGAAATAAATTATTATTGATTTCAATGTAATGAAAAAGGTTGAAATGATTTGGAAAGCCCCATTTTTCATGGGAATTTTTCCACATGGCAGTTTATCACGTTTCTCTTTTGTGGCAAAATGTTCCCCATCCCTACAAAATACCCCCCACCCCTGTATTATTCTGTAGAAGCACATGAAACTGAGTGTAAATATGTTTGTTTTGAAAAAAAAAAATTAACTTATGCCTGTGTGTGTAAAAATCAGTTTGTGGATCTTAGTGAAAGCAGTGTGTGGTAGTTTATTTGTGTGAAACTAAATGAGTTGTGTATGTACCGTATGTCTTTGTGTGAGACTCACTATATCTATGTTTCATAATGGGAATGTTTCTGAGAGTGTCTTTATGAGTGAATGTTTGTGTGCATGTGTGCGTCTGTGTGTGTGTGTGGGTGTATGTGGGTGTATGTATGTATGTATATATGGGTGCTTATTAAGTAAGACTGTATGAGATGGTGTATGAGAGCGTGAGTTTGTGTGTAAATGTGTCTATGTGTGAAATTGGTTGTGTGTTTGAGTGTTTGTGTCTATATGAAAGAAAATGTCTCTGTAATTGGGTGTGGTTGTCTGAGTGCGTATATGAGCCTAAGTATGCATTTCTGTCTGAATAAATATGTCTGGGAGAGAGGGAATGTTTCTAAGTGTGCATGTGTGTTACAGTGGCAATGTGCATGAGTGAATGCATGTGTCTGTGTGAGAATGTGTAGGACTATATGGGTGTGTGTGAGTGTAAGAGATTGCATTGTTTCCCCTTTTGGTAGCTCTCCCTCTCTTTACCTTGCTCTTCCTCCTCCTCACTGATTGGAGCAAGACTTTGCTTGATTACTCATGCTAGTTTGTGGTTTGGTGGTTCTCAGAGGTGGGTGTGGGGGCTATTTGGGAGCAGTGGTTGTATGGGCTCAGACTCAGGGGTGCCCTGTCTGGTTCATTGGGCCTTTTCCTGGCTTGTGTGGTACTGTCTGCTGTTTGAGTTATTGGTGGGCCTGGGGTATCCATGCTGTTGCCTCCGGTGGCTGCCACCCCTGGCTAGGCCTGCATTTTCTTTTGTTTGTCACAGTCCTGTTTCGCGCTATATATATATATATATATATATATATATATATATAGATATATATCTATATATATATATATATATATATATATATATATGTGTGTGTGTGTGAGGTGCAGGTGGAGTATTGTTCCTAGGCATTAGGCCCCAGTCGTATGTTCTACACACCCCATTCTATATAGCTGTCTCAGCCCACTTGCTGGGTAGGCATTCTTATCCCACCTGAGTCATTAGACTCTTTGGGTTATTTAAGGAGATTGTGGTGCTCTCTGCCCACTGGTCAGGGAAAGAATACTTGCAGCAGAAGTTTGCAGTCTTAGCCTGCAGGTTGTTTGGGCGGTCTTATCCTGCTTCGGCTGTTCTCCTAGGGAGTCTCTGGTTAGGGTCCATATTTATAGCGGTCTTAGCCCACTTTCTTTTGGCTCTTTCATTACTCTCTGGGAGTAGCAGATGCAGGTCCATTGACCATAGTCATAGTGCTCTGCGCTTAGAGGTTCAGTCAGTCCTAGGAAGCCCTGGTTCCCAGAGTATTACAGAAGGATATCTTAGTCTGTTCCATGAATACTCCTATCTCCACACCTGCATAAGGATTCAGTTTGTACCAGGAGGGTTCAGGTCTCACTCCCAGTCCCCATCCTGGTCAGGGTCCCAGCGCAACTGGGATCAGGCATTTGGCTTTGCAGCCCACATCTTTAACTCTGCCTTGGCCGCAGCAAAGGAGTAAGCGCAACTACCTCCATTCCCAAGCAGAGTACCCCAGCCTCGCTCTCGCTTCTCAACCTGAGTTTTCTGTCTAGACTGTGACAGTGAGATTATGTGCATCTTGGGGAGTGTGTCTGTGTGAAACAATATAAGTTAACATGATACTGAATATCATCCTTTTTCTAATTTCCTCCAGAATAGTTGATAATTTTAAGTCTTATTAAACTTATATTGAGATGTTTTACCATCACAAAAAACTTTTTTTTGATATTCCAAGTTAAAACTTGCAGTGAAAACATTAAACCAGTGTACAAGGGTATGTGTATTAGAGTGTGTACAAAAGATTGTGTATGATACTGTGTGAGCCAGAGTTCCAATATGTGTCTACCCATTTTCCAGTCATATGATTTTACTAGTTTGTATACACTAATTCAATATATCAGTCCAATAAAGGGATACTTATCAAAATGTTTACAAAGAAAGACATATTTATCAGTAATAAGGTTGAGAAACACAGAACTCTATAACCCATCTCTCCAGTGGTTGCCCATCAAACTCCAAATGTATACAAAATCTTGTTTCTCTCATTCATGGCCCTCATTTCCACTACCCCTTCTAAATTTACTCTGACCTCCCTCTATACCCCTTACAATCAGCCAATATCCTCTCAGATCTACTTCTGTGTACAGCTCTCTTTCTCTCTTGTATGAACCCATTTCCTTCATTACTCTTTAACTGTGGAACACTTTAACTCCTAGATAGTGCCAATGCACTTCTCTCACTGTCCTCAAATCTCACTTAAAATCACACTTTCACAATAGAGCTTCAAAAAGCTAGATATAACTGCCATTTTAAATGCAGTCAAGGTACCTAATAGTTTATTCAGCCCTAACTAGGCCATAATTCCAGCTTTGTATTTTACATTTAACCTTTCTGCATTTTATCTTTGCTTTTTTCATGATTCCTTGTCTGACTTTCTCCTTGTTTTACAGATCGTGATTTCTCGCCTTGTCTTGTGTTTACTCCAAGCTTTCATAGAGCCTCAGTGCATTTGGGTGGATGTGCGATCAAAGTGACCCAGTTTGTGACCTGTAGTTCCAATATTATTCTTGTGTAATCTCCTTGTATATTGACTCGGTTTCTCCTTTGACTTCCCTCCTGCTCTACGACTAGGTACCATGTTCTCAGATTTCCTGTTACTGACTTTGGCTCTATTTGTTCGACTGCTCTTCTGCCTGCCTCCTTTGTACTGCTTTGCCTGATTAGTTTCTGACCTTGGCTCTCTTGTTTATCATTCTTTTGTCTGCTGTTTGGTACTGCGTCGACTGCCTATTCCTGACCTGGCTCATCTGACTTCCCGTCTGTCTTGACTTTGGTGGGCTTCTATTCCCTGCGCCCTCAGTCAAACATCGAACAATGATTCCATGATTTATTTTTAATGGCCAATTGTTTATTTGTTCCATGCTTTATTTTCAGAGTACATTGACACATTAAATTGCTTACATTTCAATAAGAACTGGAAAAATGGGGGTGTTCTAAAACTTTTGACCGGTAGTGTATATACAGGGCGAGATACTAATGTCCCCTTTTAATCATGGTGACTTGGTTGATGCGGCATGTAGCTGCATATTTCAGTTGCAACATTTCAAAACTGAACCCAGCCATGGTTGCTGCAGCATGTGCTATAAATGATGGCGATCCTTCTCCTCCAGAGGAGGATGCAGTTTGTCAAAAATCCACCAAATGTTCCACCATGAACACCAGTGCCAGTACTGTAATAAAAAAAACATGTAACATTGAAGACATCAATGAGTCGTAATCTAGTGTTGATGGCACAACAGTAGAAGGTCAACCAACTGCTGCAGCTAACAGTGGGACAAACAAAGCATGAAAACACCTGTTCTCAAAGTAGTAGCGAGCACTGTGAAAGTAAAAGTAATTGTTTGAGAGCTCTAAAAGCTTAGTGGTATATAAAGGTAGTGGGCAAGAAGTGGCAGGCGATGATGAGGCTTGCCTAATGATGACAGATGATGATGATGTAGATCTAGAATATATTCCTCCAGCATCCTCCTCCTCTTCAGATACAGATACAGTTGACACTGAGAGATGATGACACTGCCAGAACATGAAGAGGGTAGACTGACAGCAGTAGCAGCAGGTCCAGGCAGCTGATCTCTGCTCCTGGTGGTGGCATTATTGCTGCGCATGCTATACACCTCCAGTTCTGTCTTCTTCAGGATCATGTTCGATCTGGATAGTGCCGTGAAAGGAAGGGGACTCCCAGGACCAGGGGAATGGTGTGTTCTATCTGGACTACTCATCTGGATGCCCTCTGATGCTTCCCCTTCACTCCTAACACTAACAAGCTGCTAAAACTTCTTAGTAGTAGTACTAGCACTGGTGGCATTGCTTGGGGATGGCAAGTGTGACTCAGGGTTCCCTGCTGTCACTCTTGGCATCATATTCTCCTTCCCTCCCTCCAGAGTATTACAAGATACACTGGCAGCAGGTTCAGCACTGGTGGCAGCAGGCTCAGCACTGACAGCAGGCACAGTACTAGTGGCAGCAGGTTCAGCACTGGCAGCAGGCACAGCACTGGTGAATGCGGGGGCAGCATGCCTGTCAGCAGGCACAGTACTCGTGGCAACAGGCTCAGCAGTGGCAGCAGGTTCAGCACTGGCAGCAAACACAGCACTGGTGGCAGCAGGGGTAACACATCTGACAGCAGGTACAGCACAAGTGGCAGCAGTGGCAGCACATCTGACAGCAAGCACAGCAATGGTAGTAGCAATAGCAGAGACAACACATTTGACAGCAGGCACAGCAGGTACAGCAATAGTGGCAGCAGGGGCAGCAAGTCTGGCAGCAGGCATAGGCAGCTTACCTGTCCTGCTCTAACTACTACCCTCTTCTTCCTCCCTTGATATAAATGTTCCCAAGATCCCTTGGGGTGATTTAGGGGAACTGATCAGCATTGGTTCTGTAGTGCTCAATTCCTCCTCCTCCTCAGACTCAGTGGACACATAAGGGTTCTTACAGTTCCTCTGTTTATTATTTTTAAACTTTCTCATAGTGATAGCAGTCACTATGAGCCTCTCCTGTCTCAATTTTCCAAAAAGATCACAGCACAACAGCACAGCAAGTCTACCTCGCTCTGTAGCTGTTTCTATTGTGTTTCACTTCTGCGAATCTGTCTCGTTTTTAGATGAAAAACACATACATCAATGGGTGGAAAATTTCTAGCCATTGAAAAAATGGCAAAGAATTTTGGCCAATGGGCGAAAAATGTAAAGACTTTAATTGCTGTTTTTAAGGAGGATTTTCCTGATAAAAAGCGGACAACAACGTGGTTTTCGATTATTTTATTATGTGAACACAGCGGGACCTTTCGCCCACCCCTACAAGCAAAGATGCCAAAAAATATACAGTCATCCTGTCATCATCAGCATCATCACCGCTTCCAAATCCAAGTCCCACTCAGCCACACACTAGTGTAACCAGCAGCAAGAACAACAGAGGTAATTAACATCCGCAATATCCGCAACCTTAGCTATGATGAGTCCCTCTGCTGCTGCTGGAAGTACTATACCTTTGACACCCTGTAGTGGTATAATTGCATCAAATTTACCACTCAGTGGTAGCAGCCCCTAAGGAACCCCAGAGTCCATGAAGTCCACAGTATGGAGATACTTTACTCATGAACCAGAAGCTAAGCATGTTGCTATCTGTTGTAAGAACACCTGAACAGAGGGAAAGCAGGCTCACACCTAATCACCTCCTCAATGAGATCCCACCTAAAGTCGGATCACTTTTAAAAAGTCGCAAATAAAATATTGCACGGCTAGTAGCCGCATTACCCATGTCGTCCTGTTCATAATGGAGATATGAGAATCTCATGTCTCCACTTTAAACATCGCTACCTTCAATCTTGCACAGTACTGTTCAAAACTAATCTTAAGCATTGAGAGGGGAAAAAAATGTAATGTACTGACCTGGAAAACTTTAATTATTGAGACTACAGTGTGCTATGCAGGGTGAGATTCTCATGTTTCCATAATGAACAGGGCGATATGGTTAATGTGGCTGCTAGCCGCACTGTATTTTATTTGCGACTTTTTAAAAGGATACCCCTTAAGTCCAACCTGACTGGCATGCACACTACCAACATGTCAGAGGTGCCTAACAGAAGTAGTGATGTTATTAATGTGCCACAGAGTGTGCCAAGAGTTAATTCCAAATAACATCTATGGCTCCTGCTGCAGAGGAGTATAATGACTGAGTTTGCCGTAGGAGATGACAAGAGTCATAGGCTACCCACACTTGCTGCCTCCACCTCTACCACCTCCTTTAGTCATGTTGTTAAAGTGACAGGGTACTTCTGCCATGCACTGCCATGTTCTGCCAACCCATACTTACCGAGTTATTGGGAAGGAGTCAAAATATTTGCAAAAACAATCTCAAAGTACACCTGTGGAATGGCAGAGATGTCAAGATGTTGACAGTGGACATGCTGCCATACATTCTTTTGTTGAAAACAGAGGTTTTAGAGAACTCATGTTGTGTAGCTCCTCGCTGGCATATCCTAAGCAGCAGTTATTTTTCCAGGATGGCTGTGTCAGAATTGTACAAGCAGGTGGTTAGTGTGGTGTGGGCTGAGGGCTGGAAAACTTATGCAGCAAGAAAATCCACCTGACAACAGATATGTGTGCAAGTGGGCAGGTCAGAGACTATGTGACGGTGGCTGCTCACTGGTGTCCCCTCCCACCACCACCAGTGGGCAACACTTCTAGCTTACATCATCAGGTGGCAGCCAGTAATCTTGCCTCTGGTTCTGTCAGTCAGCAGCAGAAGCAGCAGGATAGCCCATATATTTGGCACACCACCTTGTGTATGCAGAGTTTTAAGTGACAGTTCCATAAAGCTATATAAGTATTAAGTAACCTAGAGCAGGTGATAGAGGAATGGCTTGTATCCCGCTCCTTAAAAGCTGGTTTTATATCTGGTGATAATGGTTCCACAATAATAGCTGTATTGAGAATAGGTGATATGGTGCATGTTCCCTGCTTTGCCCATGTGCTAAATTTAGTTGTAACCAGGTTCTTGTCAGAATCTGAAACCCTCAGAGATATGCTGAATATGTCCAGTAAAATCTGTGCCCATTTTAGCCACTCCTATAGTTCAAGCAATGTGTTATATTTCTGCCACATCACCAACTGAAAATGGAAGTCCTTTCCAGGAAGAATTTCACTCTGTAATACTAGAGTGTTTGCACAAGCAGAATAAGGCCATTAGCGATTACACAGTGCAACCCTGGAAGGCTTAGGAGGGAGACTTGTTGTCTCCTGGGCAATGTCAAGTAATGTGCAATGTATGCAAGCTACTTAAACTGTTTGAGGAGGCAGCCAAGTTGGTTAGTCAAGGAGGGGCAGGAATCAGAGAAATTCTATCACTGTTATATTTATTGATGAAAAACTGAGGAGCATGGCTGAGGAACCTTACCATAATGACAGCACAGACATGCACCAGCTGGTCAAGGACATGTTAGCATGCTTTGAGCAAGGTCATCACATAGTGTCCATTAAAAGCAATGAGGAATAAATTCTTGACACTTTGCTGGACCCCCATTTTAAACACAAAATTACAGAATTTCTGCCAAAGCATCATCATTATTTTGTGACAATAAGGAGTCATGATGATCAGCAGCTTCTCTCTGGGGAAGAAATATAGAGATATGCTTATTGATTGAATGGTTGGTGATATATTGGGGAGGATGAGAGGGAGAAAGTTAGGGCCAAAAACAAGTTAAGCAGCATAATGAAAAAGAAGGCAGAAAGGGCTGATACCAGAAGCAACAGGAGCAGCTGCATCATCAACCAGAACATCCCATTTCATTTGTGAACACAGTGCGATTCATGGGTCTCAGTAGGGCAAATATCTAACACTGGTGTTTGTGGTGGTGGTGGCAGAAAATCTCTGTGGGACTTGCTCCATGAGTATTGGTTGGTAACTGATACACAGGAACACAGTGTAGTTAATAGGAGTGATCCCACTGCATGTGAGATGGTTTCAGCATACTTGCAGGATAGCTATGTTCTCGGCAGAAACAACGTACTACTGGCAAGCAAAACAATGGGTGTGGCCAGCACTGACACATACTGCAATGAAAACCCATAGTTTCCCTCCGCAAGCGTTGAGGCTGAGTGGGTTTTCAGTGCAGTTATATTGTAACTGACTGCAGGACTCAGCTATTAAGCAGCAATGGTGGAAGACTAACATTCTTAAAAATGAACCAACATCTAATACCATCTGAGTACCAGGTAGCAGAACTGGACATGACAGAGAAAGCCAGGGAACATGTATTATTGACATCGGCACAGATGATGATGATGAGGAGGAGGAGGAATGTGAAGGGTTGCTACCATCTACCACTGTTGGGGCCACCACTATGATTTACATGTGTCAATAAGATGAGAATACTGATAGCTTACATTTACTCAAACATGATAAGGGTAATAATTGCTGCAGGAATGATATATAGATAGATAGATAGATAGATAGATAGATAGATAGATAGATAGATAGATAGATAGATAGATAGATAGGACATAGGTATACCCATAGATATACCAATCACACCTGTCCACCACCACACACCTGTCACATTCATTGTAGGTTGTATTCTTTTTTTAACTCTTTTAAAATAATGGTTAGCCAGCATAGCAGCAGACTTACACAGAGAACAGTCAGGTTAGCCATACAAAAGCCCTGAGTAAATAATTTTTGCATGACCAGATACAAGGCCAGATTTTTTTTTCTTAATCAGGGCTTGTGTTGTACCAATGTCTGTTCCTTCTTTTCCTTTTTTCACAACCTTATCACAATCACAAATAGTGCAGTACAGTCAAGAGAATAAAATTCACACACACTCATGATTTTAGTGAGGGGAGAGGTAGAGAAGAATGACCTTCTTCTTCTCCACAATCATTTTCACTGGCTGGGGTATGTGATGTTGCTGCCTTGGCATCATCACTGCAGCTACCAGGATTATTGATGGCAAGTGGAAAAGGCCCTGGTCCCATACCTTTGGTTGAAGAAGCCAGTCTTATGCCTGACATTGTGTTCAGACTGTGGCACATTAGCCCTCTCATTATCATCCGGCCACTTAGAAAGATTAAACAAATCTGCCACCCCTATATCACAAGGGAGGGATGATGTTGTGGGACTCTGCCTCACTGGGTCTGGGGAATGTGGACTCACAATCCCTTTAGCACTGGTGGTGCCACTACTAGTATTAGTGTCCTCAGAGACTGTTACTAGCCTCAGGGTCCATCCAGCTGCTCTTTTTAAAAAATAAACACTGGTGTTGGTCTGGGGTCCACAGTCTCTTTAGCAGTGGTGCCAATGCTAGTGTTAGTGACCCTTTCTCCTCTGTGAGTCTCTAGCTTCTGGGTCCATCCAGCTTCTCTGTCAGTGTTAATTACCTGCGTAATTTTTACCATATTTGTTAAATTACTTATATGGATTTTTTAAATAAACTGTTCCAAGTTTGGAAAGTCTGAGTCTCTTGCCAGTGAATTCCATCCACCAACGAGCTGTATGTACAGGTTAATATCTCCTTCTGCATGCGAGCCAGTATTCTTGATATCGAGTGTCTGGCAACAACTCAATGTAAGTACATGACAAGATCTTTTATTATTGGTCTATATTTCAATAACTATTTTACGCTATTGGTGCTCTTCTGTTTTTTCTTTTTTTCTTTATTGGATAGCATTTTTCGCATTGGGCAAGGAACAATGCTATTTTCTAGGGTTCATTAAAGATCTTTGTGCAACATGGATTGGGCCTTTTTGCTTGCATTGGGCACACAGCTATTCATTATTATTGGAATGCCGGAACAGCTTACATCCTTTGAGTGCCAGATAGGTAACGCAACGCATTGCTCTGTAATGTGTTGCGTACAATGCTTTGTGTACCCCTCCGGCACTCAAACGGGTTAACAAATGCATCTCCTGCATATTATTTTTAAGCGATATTAATGTGGACTTAATTTGTTTTTTTACAGTGGCATCTGGTCACAACGGAAGAAGCCAGAAGAGAAGAAGACAGTAGATGAAGAGAAAGAAGAACAGACGGTAGAAGAAGGAAGATAACAGATTGAAGAAGAAGACTGACAGTAACTGACAGGATGCTGAAGACCCTGCTGGACATCGGGTAAGTGGTTTTTTTAGGGGGATTTTTTTTAACATTTGATACATTTTTGTCATACTTTAGATGTATTGATATGGGGCCCTAAGCCACCGGTCACTTAGGGGTTTTTTTGTGTCTTTTTTCCCCTTCAATTCATGAGTCAGCAGGTTAAAAAATGCAATTGGGGACTCTGCTCCCAAAAAAAGATTTTTGGCGATAAACTGGGGCCCCTTAGTGCATTTTCTGCTTAACACATGGAATTGAATAGGAAAATAGAACTTGTTTGAATATGTTTTAAAGGGTTCAGATGGGCACTAACTTAAGCACCCCACATGCGTTTTTTTCTGCCAGCATTTCTTCAAAGCACAGGTAATTGAATTGTTTTCCGTGCTTGAAAAAATGCCAGTGGTTTTTTTCTTGCCGACAGAGTGATTTAAGTCGAGGCCCATGTGTGTTAAATGTTCCCAAACCCTAAGAATAAATAGGAATTCTCATGGGTCCAAGATGAACAACAAAAGATACACCCCCAGTGGGCCAACATATTTGCAAAACTGATCACAGCATTAAAGATTTCAAAGTGAATGTACTAATGAAAAATGTAAGGACACATAGAGACAGAAAGATCTGGGAGTATAAACTGATTTATACTTACTTTAACACTCAAAACTGTGGCTTGAACATTGACAAGAAATTTACATCACATTACCACATACAATAAAAATATTTTGGTCCCTTTGGGTGCCAGGGGGCTTCAGAGCTCATTGGAAGCTATGTTTTATCCACCATTCTGGCACTTGGAGGGTTAAACTATATATTCTATAGACTTAGCTATCTTTGGCTATGGACTAAAATATACTGACGTATCAAAAAGGTAATAAATATTGTTTGTATTTTTAGTCCACGTTAAAGAGAGTCTACTGGAGCCTAGGTAATGAATAATAGGCCATACTGATAAGAATATTTACTGCCAGTAGAATTTAAATGTTAAAATAATATGCATGAGTGTTTAACCTGTCAAGTACTGTGTATTCAGCCTTAATTCTTATTATGCCTGAAGAAGAGACCTAGTTGCCTTGAAAGCTTGCATCCTAGAGCCACTCAGTTAGAAGTTAAGGTATCATTTTTACTCTACTAGTCTCCTGCATTTTCTAAACAGGCAATTGTCAGCAAGGTTGGTTTCTTAAACATGATAGTGAGAGTGAAAAATAACAAGTTAGAGGCTGATGATTTCCATAAAAGCACTGATCATAAAACACTGTTACCATATGATAGCTTTTGTCAATCCATGATGTTATGTTCATTGCCTCTCTGCCAGATGACAAGAGTAAAAAGTCTCAAATCCCAGTACTTTTGAAGAACATATGCAGGACAAGATAAATAAGTTTGTGGAAAGATGGTCTTAAAAAACTGGAACAACCTGATGCACAGATAAATATGAAGGATTGGGAGGAAATGAGGTTGAGACAACCCAAATTTAAGAATATAAGAATGCCCTTTGTGTTCATATTTAACACTAAAATAGATAGGTGGTATTTTTTGTGATTTAAAAGATTCATAGGTCCATGCACATATGCTGCTGAATGAAGCAAAACATTTGGGAACTCTCCACAGAGGACTTTTTATGGCTATCAGCAGACAATGCAACTTTTTTTTCCAAATGAGAGAACTAGAGAGATTAGAGGGAACTATGTTTGTGACATATTATGTTGTAAGACACAAAAATGAAGGAGAGGTTCTCAGAACATAAATTAATGAATAGAAGTTGCTTTGATTTACCAGTTCCATGGCATTCAGGGAGACACAGCATAGACTGAGTAACTTAAGATTTCAGATCATTCACTGGGATTTTAATGACAAGAAAGGTAGAAATAGAAAGAATGCTCTAAAAGAAAGGAAATGTATTGGATATATTACCTGGACACAATTTGGCCTAAACAGGTCATGTTAGGTAAAATGATTCACCTTTGACTATTAAGATGTTCTCTGTATAAGACCCTATTTACATTGAATATAAGAATATTTGTGTTTTTAAAACATTGTGGAGTTGTTATGTGTAAAATAATGAAAAATTATTGAGAATAGTACATCTTTGTGTAAGAGGTAAAGAAAGACATGCTTTTATTTTATTTTAAAATAAAGGTTTGGTTGTTTATGTTTTCCTAGGATTTCAACACACTCTGCACTATGTTGTTATTTCTTTGGGAGATCTTATATTGAAATGTTTGTGCTGTGAAAAAATATGGGGTATACAAATACTTTAGAGATAGATGTTTTAAACCATCATTCTCTTTCTACTAACTAATCTGATGGCTGAATAATACTGTGTAATTTAATTATCAAGTTGCAGCCATTCAGGTGTGGGGGGATTATGGTGCTAAAGTGCACTGAAGGAATTGGCATAAAAAAAAAAATTTTGTGGGAATTTTCTAAAAAAAAAAGTACAATGTTCGGCTTTTATCTGTGAGAATTCACATCCATAGAGAAGTCCATAGATTTTCCACTGTTTATCTAACGCCACAGATATTCCCACAAGAATGGTTCCATTACCTGCTTATATTTTTAATAGTGGCGAAAGTTCCTGCCCCCATGATACAGAAACTCCAAACATCCCACCATGCAGTATGTTACAGAGCATAAGAGATGAAACAGAGACAGAGCAGTAGAGAGAAAGATAGAGAGAGACTGATGTTCATCTGTCCCAGCAGCAGGAGGATGATGAGGCTAGTGTTCCACAGACAACAGTGGCCACCATGGGACTAGGTTCAGAAATCAGTGATATGGGACTAGGACAGGTAGATGTGGTTCAAATTGCCACTACTACTGCTCCTAACACTAGTGCTGATGCAGAAGCAACAGCACCTGCCCAGGCCATTGCAGTTGCCTACACATAAAAATAAGAAGACCATTATACTCCATCTTTCACTAAAATCATGTATTTGGGACTATTTTTCTCTTGGGGAAGGCACAGTGCAATCATCAGAAACCACGCTGTTCACAATGTGAGCTAAGGTAATGAAAATGGAAAGGAAGGGACATCCATCCTCATTAAGCACATTGAAACAAACAAATGGTGTGTAGATTGATCACATTGACAACATAGGAAGCTTGAATGCTCATCACAACCTTCAAAAAACAGGTGTCAACCAATCATGTATGGCTGATGCTGACATCGGCCAGCCATCAGTCACTACCTCCCAGCACCCCCAAAAATGTTTTGTCTTTAAAACAACACATTTTCAAAAAACAAATACTTGATTTACCAGTTAACCCCTTACTACTGTTTCTCACTCCTGCTAACAGTATTTTAATTTGTCTTCTAAGTTTATACCATTTTTATTTTGTCAGCAAAAATGATGTTATTCAGACAAAAAGTGATGGTTAAAATAATATTTTTTTTCCAAAAATACCTTACACTATTTTGGTAGATTAAACCACATCCACTTTTAACACTACTTGTTTCCTTTTGATGTACATGGCAGAATTGTATACACTAAATGATGGTAACATGTCTGAGAATTGATGAACCATAGTGCAAAAACTTTTTAAATCTGATGACAGTTTCAGTTACCACAACTTTTTGAAAACCTCACCCTAAGTGACTGACAGCCCCTAATCAAGGTGTGATTTGACTTTTCTTGTTAATTTTTTTTTTATCATATAGAAAATTTGAAGAAAGGAGAAATTAAACCTGTCACACATTTATTTTTATTTTTTGTGTTCCACCTCTAAACCTTCCTGTACAAGGTCTCAGGATATGTAATTAATTCACTTACAATTTGAGTGGGGAAGCAGTTACTTGTGACCATATACCCATGCACAAAGGATCTTCAATTTTAAAAGAATAATATTTTCTTTGTTACCTTGTGACATCAAGAGGCAAGAAAAGTGCTTTCTGTTTTCAATTAGTCGAATAAGATGACAGAATTTTGTCTACCACATAGACTTTTTAAACTACTTTTAAGTTGTGAAGGTTATTTCATAACTGGTCCAGATTTCATAATAATTAGTTTTGAAAATAATGTTGACAAATGGTGAGAACATACACTGCAGTAAGTAGTAATAGGCAGTTTAGCCAAATATATCCTCAAAACCCAATCCAGAGGTCAATATTGTGTTTGATCTAAGTAAAGTACAAGTCTTGATATGTTATGGGTCAGCAAGAAGTCATAATAATGGCTATAATTCACATGCTTTCAAAATAATTTTATTATCTTGGTATGATCAATGAACACATTTTGTTCAGCTTACAAAAATAATAAATGTGTCTGACATATAGAAGGAAACTACTGTTTTAAGATTTATGATTAATGTCACATATGTCCAGACTTGAAAACTTGATTACAAAATTCTCCAACACCACTTACATACTTATTTACAGCTAAAAGAGATTACTTACTATTCATGGAGACTATAATCGATATTTTAAAGTGTGGGGAATGTAAATTATAACTGTTTCCAGATATAGAAAATATATACAAAAGTGCAGATTAGAAGGTACCATACCATGAATCTTTTATGGATACTGTAACAAAACTTTAAGTTATGTTAGTGTAGTGCTGTTTTTCAGACCACTAGTTAATGCCAGCTAGTTCTAGCGGTATGGAACAAGGAGGACAGGAAGCGCACAAGACAAACACAGAGAAAAAGTGCAGTTTTATTAGTTTATAGTATAAAACATAAAAAGTTTCACAGATGCCTACACACATATTCCCTCTCTTGGGGTAAAGCATATCGGAGTCTCAACCCCCTTATAGCCATGAAATCTGCATCCAATTAACTCCTCAGTATTTGAGTACCTACATTAAGTTTTGATTCCATTGATGCCCAGGCAATCTCTCCTTACTTCCTGGCAATTTGTATGCAGCCAATATGGCTGCCTCAGCACGCAAACACCGGCACAGAATCCAGGGGTTAATGGAGATCAATCTTGATGCTTTTCTCCCTAGGGAGATGGAAACTCGCATGAGGCATAGGGTGGGATGCAACACAACTGAATAGGCTCAGTAATGCTTGTTGTATATTTTAAACAAATAAGGAAAAAATGTACTACTAGGTTGTTACTTTACATATCTAACAGTGTATCTGCTTTATAAATTTGATTTATAGAATAAAAGCAATATTTTCACTCTCCACTTCCAAAACTTTATGAAACCTATATTAGTAGTGCACAGCTTCTACTTTCTAGATTGTGGCCAAATGTTTACTTTATGTTCACTTCATATCAGTTTATATTTGTTGTTTAATTAAATTGGTGTCTTGTTATATCAGCTCAGCTGTGTTGCAGCACCCATAATGGCAATGTTGGTTTAGGTTGCTCCTTTTAATAATAGGTTGCAACCCATAGATACAGACCCCTTTCTTGGATGACATTTGTTGTTGATCTCCATCAATCCTTGTGTGATTTCATGTTTGAGGTGTTCCTTTTGTAATCATTTCCACACTTCATGATTGGTTTGCGATGTGTCCAAACAGAATGCTAAATCTGGACCACCTACTACATACTTTGTCCTAATAAAAATGATGTGTTCTGTTCCTGCTGAGCTTCTGCTTCCATTTACCTCCTATCTGATTCTTTGGAGTCATCTTTGTTAATTGCCAAGTGCTGACAGGTCAAGTGTCAAACAGGGCCTCCCTTCTCATTGACAAGTCAAAAAATCTGTTGATCATAGGATTTGGAATAGAAAGGTTAAGTCACAGAATAGTATTAAATAACATATCTCCCTATATTTTGAGTTATTTTTGTAATAAACAAACTAGCTATAAAGAGGGAAGAATATGATAATTTTATTCTTAAATATGATGAACACCTGATTTGTATATCATTTTGTGTGCTCTGAAAATTAAAGTAAAAACAAAGTAACCAAATAAAGTCATCATGCTGTCTTCTGATGATATTCCAGGCAGATTTAACTTAAAACAGAGCTAAAGTTCTCAGCTTTACATAGTCATTCATAAATATTTTCCAATAAGAATTTATAGAACATATATATTAGTACTTGTCTGTCTAATGTACATAGGCATATGATAAGCAGGGAAATACTTTAAGAAACAATAAAAAAGGAGGACTTTCCTGAAGCCTCTGTAAGCATGCACCTTCATATTAACTGTATGGATATGGTTAGATTAGAACTTCATTGATTAATAGGATGTACAAGCTAGGATTTGGCATATGAATTATGTACTTTCACAATGATGAATTAACAAACTGAAATCCATTAGAATACTTCAGACAAAACAAAATGTGAGAATAGTTTCCTCTGAGTCAGGCCTTCATCCTATATAATAATTTGCTAAAAAGTTTGTCACAACGCAGTCATGTGCAGTAGAGACTGCTGCGTGTGCTGCAGTCATGAACAGTAGCGCATTCAGGCAGTCAGCACTGCGCATGACTGCAAAGCAGCCAGTGAGAAGGCAGGATCCGACCACCAGCCAAGGTTGCTGGGTGGCGCTGTGGCCCATGTGCATGTGCTTTTCAACTAGTATCTTAATAAAAGGATTTCTAAGAGGCTGTAGTAATACAACTTCTGTACTGATTATGTAATTATCTCAGAAGCAGTAAGTAGAAATGTATGCACTGAAATTCAGATTCTTCAAATCCGAAAATGCTTAACTGTAGTACAAAATACTGTGCTCAAACTACTTTGAAGAAATTATTTCATAATGGGAAATATCTATGTGAAATCATACAAATATAAAATATGTGGAAAAATATTGCCTGCCTGTCATAACTTTTTTAGGACCAAATGCGAGAGCTGGGCATTACAAATCCGTGCATTGCATACCTTTATGGGGTTTTAAAGGGATAAAATTCTCGCACATGACAGAGTTAGTATTTTATTTGATACTAGTGTAAAAGACCGTGTACAAAGGCCAAAGTGCATCATGCAGAACTACACCTTCCAGCATTCTGTGCTTTACGCAGTGTCTACTGTGCATGACTGCATAGGACAAACTTACAGCGTTCGGGCATTCACTACTGCACATGACTGCATCCTGCATTCAGGCAGTCTCTACTGCGTATGACTGCATCGGAAAAACATACAACTGGCCTTTTATTATTAGTGATTTTTATGGTTTGCATAAAAAACATAAAAATATCACAATTTCAACAAAATATCAATATATTTTGTTTGAGAAATAAAAATCTTTCACTTTTATTCTGATTTTAACCCTCTGAATGCAAGAAGTGTGCTCAAAGCATATTTCACATTGTGTTGGGTATCCCTCAGGCACTGAGAGAGTTAAAGTGATAAAAAGAGTGACAGAAGCAAACTTTTCTCATCTAAAATATATTACTATATTACATTTTTATAAAATGTTTGAAATTTAATATTGGGAAATGGATGATAAGTACAAAACCTGAGCATCCAATAAACCTGACTCATCACTCAGACACCATTTTATTACATTAGAGCTCACAGTGTGTCACAATTGCTCACTATACACTGACAGAAAATGGCTATATAATGAATGAGATGCTCAAAATAGAGATATCAAGTAGATATAAGAATAGATCATATTTCACTCGGAAGAGAGTAAACAGTATTAGGCCCTACTAATATTTTTATTTAGAAAGTGTTATACAAAAAATAATACATTGAAATTTCTCTCATTTCCAATTATGTCCTGGAAAGCATTTACAATACAGTTACACATTTACACAAATATATATATATATATATATATATATATATATATATATATTGCGATAAACCATAAGCGAGCTGCCCCTGGATGGGCAGAAAGCACGGTCCGCTAGGACATCACATACACATTCAGCAGTTCTTCAAAAAATTGTGCAGGTTTATTTTGACAATGCATACATTACAACAAGCGGGCAGTATTTTACAAAACCAAAATGAAAGACAAAACTACAAAAAAAAAACCTAGCTCTGTCTGAACACTAACTGTACTTGCAGATTCCCTTTCTACTTCAGGGTACTAAGCTAGTAAAAATAGCACAGGTTTAACCAACCATTTCCAAATACTGCTTAGTTGCACTGCTCTGCTATGCATTTCTTTCTCTCAGCAAGTCAAGGTACTTGGACTCTTCAAAATCTACAGTGCATTTAACAGGTTTGACAGTTAAGCCTGCAGACCGGATTGAATACAGTACAGCCTGAACTTGTGGGAGATGCGTTTCCCAGTCTGTAGTGTGAATAACTACATCAAGGTAGGCAGCTGCATATTCAGTACAGGGTTTAAGAATCCTATCCCATCATATGTTAGAAAGTTATGGGGGCTCCATGCAACCCAAAGGGCAATACCTTATAGTGAAATGATTCCTCTGGTAAAGAGAAAGTAGTCTACTCTTTGGCTCTCTCAGTCAGGGGAACCTGCCAGTAACCTTTGATCAAGTCTAACATAGTCAAATAACGTGATTGTCCCAGTGTCTCTACCAAGTCATGAAGCCTGGGCATGGAATAGGCATCACACCTAGAAATGTAATTTAATTTGCTGAAGTTGTTACAAAATCGGATTTCTCCATTTGGCTTAGGAACCAAAACAATGGTATTATTCAATACACTCTGGAACTCTTCAATAACCATCAGCTCAAGCATGTTTCACACCTCTGCACTAATTGCTTCCCTTTTTCTTTGGTGGATCCTAAAGGGTTTCAAGTTAACATTTTTTACTGGTTCAGTAATTATATCATGTTTAATGAGTTCGACCTGGGGAAGAACACATCCCTGTTTCTTGAAACAAACTCCCTGATATCTCGTTTCTGATGAGGAGCTTAAGTCTCAGTTATGATTGCCTCTGGTTCTTTCTCTACTTTGGCTGCAGGAGCCTTGCTTACTACTGCCATCAAAGACTAGGATAAGTGTGGGTATCTCCATGAATACACACAATATCAAGCATTTGCTGCCTGTCTAATTTTTCTGACTGAAGTAAGGGTCTAGTTACTAAACTAACCTCACTCCCAGAATGAAACAGTGCTTGAACACTGTTTCAGGCCATGTTTACAGATGTTAAATGGTTCAAACAAAGAGCACTGGTTAAAGCAGTCAGTTTAGTGTATACCAGCAGTGTACCACATTTTCCCCCCTCCCAAGGTTACATTCCATGGGCTCATCAGTTTGTGGGAAATTATGTGCCATATGTCCCATTTCATAATATATAAAGCATTTTATGTGCCCCTTACCTATTTAGGTGTAGGGATGGATAAAAAGTCAAATTTTTTCCTGTGGGAGTTTTTGTAGAAAAAGCCACATTTTTCACCTTTTTCTGTTGGAATTCCTGCCCACAGGAAAACCCATAGATTTTCTGCTTTTTTGGTGAAATCACATATTTTCCCATGAGAACGGTTTCATTTTCCTCCTATGTTTCCCAATTTAGTAAAATTCCGACCCCTATACTATAAGAACTCAACATTTTCCACCATGCAGCTTGGTGTAGAATAGGCAGGAAAGATGATGGAAGGAGACAGAGAAAGAAAATTAAAATAAATATTAAAATAAAGATGTGTGAAGTGCTGGATAGCACTGTGACCACTGCCAGAAACAAGAGAAGCTGGATGGATCCTGATGTTGCTAATACAGAGGTGGAGGAGGAAGTCAGCAGCACTGATGGTAAAGGAAACCCACATAATTCTCACCCAATGAAGCCCAGTCCTATGACATCTTCCCTTGGGATGTGTGAAAGTATATTGAAGAAACAAGTCTGCCACCGCTAGATCACAAGGGATGATGTTGGTGGACTTTGCCTCATTGGGTCTGGGGAATGTGGACTCCAAGTCCATTTAGTGCTGGTGGTGCCACTTCTAGTGTCAGTAAATAATAAGGATTGTCCAAGGAAAAAGAATTCCAAGGCCCCCCCCTGAAAAAGAGCTTATTGAAGTCCAAAAAGTAGAAAACAGACTTTATTACAAAATGTCACAAAGTATTCAAAAGACAGCTAAAATACAACAGGCAGGTACATAATATTATAGTAAACTTACTCTCTGAAAAATAGTCAGAATCTTAGACTTTGACACACAGGGACTAACACAATGAAGACCCGGCTGTAGACCATCACCAAACACGTATCGCCATTTGAATGGCTTCGTCAGTGGGCCTGATATATGTTGGGTGATGGTCTACAGGTGGGTCTTCATTGTATTATTCCCTGTGTGTCTGCACTTAGCTTCTTATACCAATAATATACCTTAACTTCACTTTATATATTTTGGTATTTTTTGTAAGATTTGGTTTCACGTTGCACATTTAAATGAGGCTCCATTAATTTTCTTTTTTTGGAGTTTTTAAATATTTGCACTTTGTCTGGTATAACTTGTCAAAGTCTAAGATTCTGACTATTTTTCAGGGAGTAAGTTCACTATAATATTATGTACCTGCCTGTTGTATTTTAAATGTTTTTAGCGGTCTTTTGTATACTTTGTGACATTTTGTAATAAAGTCTGTTTTCTACTTTTTGGACTGAGTGCCTCAACTTAATAAGCTATTTTCAGGGCTTGGAATTTTTTTTCCTTGGACGATCCTTATTATTTACTTTCATATTAGTCTAGTTTATGGGTGCACCTACAGGATTTCTCTGGGATTATTTAAGTCTGTTTACTATTAATGAAAGCAGCATAGCTCTTTATGTTAGTTCTTCTAGTGTTAGTGACACAGGTCTCCTTAGAGATGGAGCCACTAGCCTCGGGGCCATTTAGCTTCTCTTTTTTTAAAACACTGGTGGTGGTTTGGGTAATGTGGGCTTCCAGTCCACTTAGCACTGGTGGTGCCACTGCTAGTGTTAGTGACACATTTCTCCTCAGTGAGTCGCTAGACTCAGGGTCCATCTAGCTTATCTTTTTATTACAACAGTGGTGGTGGTTGTCATAGTGTCAGCCAGCACTAAGAACCACTAAGTAACCATTTTATTATATTTTTTCTCTTTCACTATGTCTCCTTCCACTCTGCTTTTCTCCTAAAATACATCACACTAGAGTGAAGGAAATGATGTATAGGGGCAGGAAGTGTTGCCTCATTGAGTAACATATGAGGGAAATGGAAAAATGTTTGTGAATTATTGTGTTCCTAGTGAAAAAGGCAGTAAATGTACATGTTTCTATATGGGCGAAACTTCCCTCCAGAAACCAAAACACCATGCTTTTTTTGAGAAATTTTCCATGGGAAATACTTTTCACCAATCCCTCGTGGGAAGAAATTCAGACTTCCCATTGATTTCAATGCAATGAGTTATGCGAAAAAAAGAGGGAAAGTGGCACTTTTCTGAAAATGTTGCCACTCTGCGAAAAGGGCCATTTTTCTCCTGTTACGCTTTTGAATTGAAAACTTTTGACCATCCCTAGCTACTACTACTAATGAAGCTAGATATTGCTGCAATTGTACTACAAGGTGTCAAATGTGTTGCACTTTCAGCAGATGTAGAGGCACTCATCATAGCTTGGGGTATGGATATTGATAACCTGTGTTGATGCTGGTTACTCAACTCTAATGTGTGTAGCTAAGTGGGGGCTGAACTTGAAAACAGTGACAATACCAATGGTGACTGTCAGGATGACTGTGTATTTTGTTTGGAATCGTTACTTGTCCAGAGTCAGACTTTCAAATTGTTTTCTCAGTTTATAAATAGGAACAATGGTCCTTTTCAGTGGTGGAAAATTGAGCCTTTGTCTTTCAGCTAATTTTCTGGCCATGTTATCATCTCGCTCACTTTCAACTTCATCTGTATCTGAAGAAGGGGAGGATGCTGAAGGGATATATTTTAAGTCAACATTATCATCAGTAATTAGGTCATCCTCAGCAACACCCACCACTTCTTCCTCACTGCTTTTATCTTTCTGAAGTCTGAAACAATTTCTTTTTACTTTTATCCTTAGAAAGATTTTCACAATGTTTACTACAACTTTCAGGAAAGGTGCTGTACTTGTTTGTCTCTCTGTCAGATGTAGCAGTTGGTTGAACTGCAACACCTTCCTCCATTATGCCATCAGCAATGTGATTCATTATTTTCTTCAGTGTTATTAGATGGTTTAGTAATGTTACTGGTGGTGGAATGGGATTTTTGCAAAGTTTCCTCAAGAGAAGAAGGATCATTGTTTAGTGCATATGCTGCAGCAACCATGACTGCAGTCAGTTTTTGGACTAACACTTTGACACATCCCTGCACTGCTTCTACTCCTTTCACCCTCCCCCTGAGCCTAGTACATTTGCTGGATATTATTAAACTAGTATTTTTGTGATGTCTTGCCCTTTATGAATAGTATCTGTCTGTCACATCTCATGTCCTGGACCCTGTCTCAGTCACCTATCAGTCAGACTATTTTCATTTTTCTTACTTATTTTTAATATATATATATATATATATATATATATATATATATATATATATATATATATATATATTTTTTTTTTTTTTTAATTAACTGTCCTAATCACTGTCAACAAAATTACAAAAAGAAAAAAAAAAACACACCTGTGCTTTTTCACCTTTAACTAGTGTCAACAGGATTTCAGCTGCTGCTTTCTCTCTCTCCCAGTCTTGGGTAAATCTACTTTCACCCTCCTGACTCCCCTAACAGAGAGAACAAACTGCCTGCCTGAAAAACTCCTTAATCTATACTCTTGTTTTTTTTTTTGCCTATCCTAACTAGTTAAACAATTGTACTGCCTTCTCTACTTCTCTCAAACACAGAATGATCTGCTGCAGGAACCTGACACCTCTTTTATATTATCCCTGCTGGAAAAGATGGGAAAATTGCCACATGGGAGGGAGGGATTCAGTCTTATAATTTCAATGTGATTAGCTAGGTATGAAAAAGCTGAAAATCTGCAATTTTTGTGAAAATTTCTCAATTGACGCAAAGTGTCATTTTTCCCCTGTTTTGCTTTAGAGGTGAAAACTTGCACCTATTCCTACTCATAAGTCAAGCAGTAGCGAAGGCTGGGTGTGTGAGGGGTTAAATATATGATGCCAGGAGGGAGATTCACCCCTAGAATAGAAAGCTGACAAGACAAGTGCCCTATGGGTCCCCATTGCTGTAAAAAGGAAGTGGAGAGGCATAGTATCTCCTTCCTCTTCCCTGAGGCCCAGCAAAAAAACAGGCATCATGGGAAAAAGTATTATCTCCAAATGGCTTGAATAGTTCAGAGCCTTTGTGGATGTTATGTCTGTGGGGGGGAACCCCTGGGGGTGTCTCCTCTCACGGTGGACTAAAAATAGATGTATGAGCCCACCTAGCATTGTATGACTACAGTGTGCCATGCTAGCCAAATCACCACAGACCTTAGAATGTGGCTGCTAGACAGACGAACAGGCAGAGAGTCAAACTCACATAACTTGCACACTCTATGAATTGGAATCATCTCCAGTCTCCTATATGAAATGGGAGAAAGAGGAAAATGTGCAAGTAATCCTCTCACAGACCCAGTTCCATTAAAAGTCTGTTAATTTAAATCAAAGAGGAACAGGGATGGAATAGAAGCCTGCCTAATGGGGGACTGAACAGCTCCATATAAGTTAAGAAAACAAAAAAGCTAGTTAATAGAATGTTTGCCCTGATCATCTCCTTTGAGGTCTTTATTTAAAACTGAGCATGTCTGATGGGGGTAAAGTAGAATAAGGAAGGAGTCTTCACTGCCAGAGAACTGTTTTTATGCAAGTGCTCTGACCACGTGTGGGAGGATATTTTACCCCATGATTCCTGTGTTCCACAGTGGCCGAAAGAGAAAATATTTTATTTGTTTAACATAACTTTATGACATGTCCAAGATCATAGTAGCTACTTTCTCATTACCCCAAAAAATCCTCAGTATTTGTTGCCAGTGGCAAACTACTGTATGACAAATATTTTCCCCAAGATATATAATGCTTGACTGTGCTATACTCAAACTGCCACCACAAAACTATAACAGCAACTAAGCACTCCAAGTTAAATTTAATGTGCATAAAATTATATATAACAAATAAACCCAAAACTAATTTATTTTCCAAAAAAAAATCATCTTGCAAATTATGAACAGGACTTTTCTAACTCTGTATCGAATTACTTCGTCACTACATAACTATTTCTCAGCAGCTTAAAGGTCAACTATGCTAGGATACTGCCCCATCAGCAGGCCTGCTCCATGCCACCACTGGTAACAGCCCAACAAATTATAACATGCTCTGTGTTGATACTTTGCAGGCTACTTGAAGTTCAAATATGCACTGTGCCTGCTGAGATCATTCATGGAAGAAATCTGCACTGCATGCTTCAGTGCCAAACATAATTTAAAGTCCCAGCATACAACTTAACAGTTTGAGGACAGAGATCTGTCTGCTGACAGACAGCTCTTTAGTGTAATGGTTCTTTGACTAACAGTGGATAATGGAACAAGGTTGTGAGGATCAGTGAGTGTATGTGTGGTTCTGTGGCCACCAGTGGAAAGTGGAACAAGGCAGCAGTAGTCAGACAGTGTATGTGCAGTCATGTGACTATGAGGTGGACAGTAGAAGGAGTCTGGGATGTCATACTGTGTGGCTCTGTGAATATCTGGGTGCACAGTAGAACAGCATGTGTGTTTCTGTGACTACCAATGGACAGTGTAACAAGGCTGGAGTGACAGACAGTGTTTGTATGGTTATGTGGCTACTAGCAAAAAGTGGAAGAGGACTGGTATATCATACAATATATCTGTGGCTCTCTGAATACCAGTTGACAATGGAACAAGGGTGGTTTGTCAGACAGTATATGAGATGTTTTGTGACCACCAGTGGACAGTAGGAAAAGGGTAGTGTGTCAGACAGTGTATGTTTGGTTCTGTGACTACCAGTGGACAGTGGAATAAGGCTGGTGTGTCAGGAAGTGAATGTTTCTCTAAGGAACTTCATTCTGGGTTCTGCAGCCAATTCACTAGCTCTGTTGGTCTATCTATGAGCATCCGCCAACTGTTCTTGACCTTAGCCTGATACTGAACATGCAGGACAAGATCCCATGGAGTGGTTTTGCTAAGCAGAAGAGCTCCTCCACAACTGGTGGTAGCAGTGGGATCAGGCAGTACCAGAACTACATCCAAAATTCAATAAAATTGTGGCTGACCATGTGCAGCTGATTGACAAACTTTAAGCAGCAGATTTCTATGAGAAGGCCTATAAGAAAATTGTCACCTTTGGCTGGTATGTCGTAGCATGGGAACAGTGTAGACATCTAACTGACTATTACTCATACTCAAGCCTGGATCAGCAAAGAGGTCGGAGGGGCGTGCCAGCATCCAGGGGTCCTATTTAGAGGCTCTTTGTCCAGAGACTGATCCAGTCCAGCTGCATCTTTATCTGATGGCTCTTCTGGACCAGCAAACAACCTTGTTCCAGAGGCAGTGAAGCATGTTTGGTCTGGACGCCTGTGAGCAGTTGAGCTATCAGCTGAAGGACCTAGCTCATGTTGAAGCAGAGCTAGAAGACTTATGAGTTTTTTTGTGGCAAGCCAGATGCTTGCTCCAGTGGTGGGAATCTACTGTTGCCAATGCACCCGATATCCAGATACAGATGGCTGGAAAAAGACCTATCAGGGAGGACTGGTGGAAGATGTGTTTCTGCAAATACAGATTATGGGGAAGTCTGGTTAGAACGACAGGATAAGTAAATGACAAGATGGCCGAAAGGGGCTGTTTTTACACAAGATGCAATGGTTGGAGACCCACTGGCTTTGCTGATCAGCCAACAGATAGCTGGATAGAGTCAAAATACCTCTGAGCTGAGATGGAAAGTGGTCCCGGAAAGTTCTGAAATCCCCTGTAACAGTGTGGTCCTCAAAGGCAAGAAGAAATTGGTGTTTAAGAGGAAGTGAATGTGGGAGCTGCCTGGATCATGCAGAGAGGCAGAGCTCTGGAGCACAGTAACTGTGATAGCGAAGGCAAACCCCAGGAAGCAATGGCACATAGCCATTCTGGGTCCCTAACCAGCTGCCTTGGAAGAGAACACTGATAAGCCCTAACTTCAGGAAACCAGTGAGGGTGGAGAGAGAGACAGCTGACTCCGCAGGACAAGGAAATAAAGGACCAGAAATTCATGGCAGAGCAGCTAAAGTTCTCACTTAGAGAGAGAGGACATTTCTTGGAATGGTGACTAAGGGGAAGAAAGGCATGCACTCCATCAGCCCATCAGCATGCCAAAGGCAAGCAGCACCACAACAGAGAAGACAGCAGAGCACAATGCTCCGGATTCCTGCATCAGACTCTTAGAAGGGCCCAGAGAGTAGGCCATGGGAGTGCCAAGGGACTGACAACTGTGACATGTTGGAAACCTCAAGAGCAGTGGAGATGGGAACCAGCCTGGGCACCTTGGACCAAACCCTTTCCTGGATTTGGGAGCCATCTTGATCCAGGCACATGTGCTGGAGGGTGGCCCACTGGAGGGGGACATCACCAGGTTTTTCTTCGCACTGTGGACCTGTTGGATGTTTACAGCAAACCACCTATGGGGGGGGGAGACTGGTCACCTGATGCTCTATGAGTGGACATATGACACATGTAAATTCAAAATTAACCAACACTTTAGCCTGATCCTGTGTGTCCAGGATAAGAACCTATGGTGTGGATCTGCTGAATGCGTGAGCTCCTCCACAGTATATGTGGTTCTATAGCTACCAGTGGGCAGTGGAACAAGGATAGGGTGTAAGACAATGTATGTGTGGTTTGTTACTACCAGTGGACATGGCTACATCTGGGTACAAGACACTGTATGTGTGGTTCTGTAACTACCAGCGAAACAAGGCTTGTGTGATGGACAATGTATGTGTGAACAGGAAAACAAGACTGGGGTGTGCAACGGAGGCACCATATTGGTACAGTGCATAGGGTGTCATGGTATCTTAATATGGCTCCGTTTTTGACACTTGAATGCCAGATAGGAGTTGTTTTTAGAGCAGACTTAGTAAAATATTTTATCTGCTCTTTGAAAAATAGTAAAGTATGTTATACTGAGTAACCAAGGCACCAACCATGCTGCAATTAAAGCAGTGATCATGTTTGCACATTTTATCTCAAGCATCTTCCTTTTGTTTGCATGAAGGTACACTTAGCCATTTTGAGGAATTTAATGTCAGCAAGTCCCTTACACCTTCCCCATAACATGTACAGGAACAGTGTAACGTTCCTCTGCACCTGGTTTAATATGGGATATTAAAGGGATAGTAATGTTTCATAATAAAAGCAGCTCTAATTAATCATCATAGTATTTGGACTTTGTAGAGTGTTATTTCAATTCTGTCAGAGTTGTAGTTCAAGAGTAATTCAATGACACAGTCTCCCCCTCCCACCCATTTTACTGATGTAACACTGCTCAGCCAGATCAGAAGAGAGGGGCCCAGGTAGACTGCAGAGAGGGACAACCTTCAATTAAGATAAGGGAAAAACCTGAAAAACTTGTCAAGGGGGGGCAGGGTTTTCATTGTTTTCATAGAAAGAAGATTGTCCCCTGCTGTTATCTGTCCAGTCTATGGACTGCATTCCACATCTGAGAAGAGATGGCTTACACTAGGTAAAAGGGGCGGGAAGGGATACTTTGCTTGTAAATATCTCTCAAACCATAAAGGTTTGAGAAAGAAGACTTATATCGTTCTTCATGTTTTTTTAATGTGTACAAAATAAAATAAAGATAAAACGAAGTATTACTATCCCTTTAAGCAAGAAGCAGAAAAAACAAAAAAAGAAATGCACATAGTCTGCTCCATTAGCCTGCCTGGCCTTGACACATGCCACGTGAGGAGAACTAACAGTGTATATAGCATAGTAATTTAGCATTAGGTAGAGTTAAGATTAGAACATTTATTCCAGAGGTTTTCCAGTGTTATTGCTCTTAAAGGGATAGTAATACTTAAGTATTACTAATCCCTATATTATAGTCCTATTAAAAATAAATGTATTGCCCCCAGTGTGATCTCTCAAACCTTTATGGTTTGAGAGATGATCGCTCCTCAAGTTGCCCTCTCCCTCCCCCTTCCCCGTAGTCAGCATTCTAGCTGGCTGCAGGGAAGCAAGTCATACAACTTTCAGGCAACTCTGAGGCAGAGCCGCGATCGCGTTAATAAAAAAAAAAAAAATTCACTGAAATGGTCTTCTACGTGTGCTTGGTTTGCAAGCAGAAGTAGAAGATCGTTTTAGTGAAAGATTTTTTTTTTAATTAACGTGATTGCGGCTCTGCTGCAGAGCCGCCTGATGATCTATGACTGGATTTCCCTTCAGTCAGCTACAACTCTGACTTCGGGGAAGGGGGAGGGAGAGGGCAACTTTAGGAGTGATCATCTCTCAAACCATAAAGGTTTGAGAGTTGACACTGGGGGCAATACATGTATTTTTAATAGGACTTTACTATAGGGATTAGTAATACTTAAGTATTACTATCCCTTTAAAGTATTTGTACATATTTTATTGACCAATAGTAACCAAATAAAAATACATAATTTTTATATTAGACCTGCTGTATTTTAGTTGTCCTAACGCCTGAGATTTGTATATTCATAAATACGTACATAGGAATAAGTGACCACTGAATACTCTTTACTGAACATTTGCATAAACCAGTCAAAAAAATCAAAAACACCATACTTTTTATGTTTATTTTTTAAATATCGAAGATCTTGAAATATGAAGGACTAATAAAAATAAATTGGTTAACTTTGATGAAACTTCTTCCTAATGTAAGACATATGACAAAATTCTAAGTAAGCATACATAATTCTTGTAAAATTATAATGCAATTAATACACAAATATCATATAAAATTAAAATTATTAGAAATGCCCAAAAAGGTAAACATCAAAAAGAGGTGTAATATTTTATATCATATTTTATAAAGCTTTTCATCCATAGTCATTTTAAAATTTCTATAATTAAAACAAGCATATCTAATTTCAAGTGAAAGAACACATTTCTGTGTCCCAAATAACAAACATGTTAATGTAATGTAAATTACTTCTTACAAATAGGAAATAAAACATATGACTGTTAATTAAACAAACAATATTTGTACAATAATGACATTTTCAAGCTTTGCTTCACAAAAACAGTATACAATCTGCATTGTGTTTTTAGAGTTTAACAACATATGGCACTATATTTTATACTCGCAATAAAAAATATATATGAAACACATTGGAGGGGACATGGGCTGGATTCTACAATGGGTGACATTTTAGTCAAATAGTGCTTTTTTATATAGTGAAATTGTATTAAAATTGTGATTTTATTGCTTGTGAAGTGCTTTATCTAAGGCTGAAAAGAGCTTTTCGTGAGATGTTTTTCAAGCAGTATATGAGTTCAATTTGCTTATGAAAATATGTGTGAACCATTTTTTTTTTGTGACCATTTCTTTCAATTAAGTAGAACACATATTAAACCTCTGACAATATGTCAATAACATGTCTTCAGTAGGAAGGGAAAGAAATAGCATAGGTGCAATACATTAAAAGGGGATTTTATCTTAGTCCTTGTGGAACACAGGAACAATGGGGTAAAGTAGTTTCTTCTAGGAGTTCTCTGGATGCGGGGACCCACTGCCATCTCCACTTTACCCCCACTTAGAAGCCTAAGTTTCAACATATAGGCAAGATGGAAGAAAGAGAGAAGTAGCACAGGAAGATAGTCACTATACCAGAGAACCCAAAAAACACGCCTGCCCAGAACTCAAACAACACATTTTTCAGTGGGATGGAGGTCTTGTGTTCCACAAAGGCTAAGAGAAAAGAATTTATCTGAAAGTACATAAAAATACCCTTTTATCTTTTGCCCACTGTGGAACACAGGAACTGCAGTGCCTTCTCCTGTCTGTTAGACAGAGCTAGACAAAGAGAAGGAAGAACAATTTCCTGATATCACATTTATATCACTCTTGTGAGTTTTTTGCTACACTGAATTCTATCTGATTAATATGAACATTAGAAAACACCTTGGGAAGAAACCACAGAACCACCCAATCTGCATAAAAAAATCAGAAAGGGGAGGTGTCGCTACAAGACAAAGACTGTCAATGTGCCAGACAGACACAACTGTAAAAAGAAGACCAGACGACAGCCACCATCCCTTTTGGGAACTACAAAGAGATTGGAATAAAATGCCAAGAATTTCTCCTGTGGATGAACTGGGACCAAGACCTACATATCTACCAGGGATTGAACTGCTTGGAGCTCAAGAGTCAACAAAAGATCATGAGGAACTGTGGATATGATGAAACAATGAAGATGAGGGAACTTGGAATCTATGTGATAACCCTACAAAATCCCTCTAAGAAACTATGGATACACCACAGAAAAAGCCCATGTATAGTGAAAGAGCTACAGATGACATCCCATTGCCTCCACTAGTCATGTGAAGGAATACTTGTCAATGGAGGGCTTTTGAATAGATTTCTTACTTTAGCTTTGGGAGAGGATACGCCTGGTTTGCAGAGGGGTTAGGAGCCTTGGGTACATAACCATACTGGCAGCGGCAGGGGTGGAGTAATTAATGAACCTGGGGCAACAAAGCACTCTTGCCTCAGTAGCATGGCTAATGACCTTCTCCAGTTCTGGCCCAAACAGCTGCTTGCCAAAGAATGGAAGACAGATAGGGGATTTTCTAGAAGACTCATCAGCAGACCAGATCTACAAGTAAATGATATGGCACACTGCAACTGACAGTGATAATGGCTTACAATTGAATTTGACAGTGTCTAAGGCAGCTTCACTAAGATATGCATTGGCTTGAGACCTTGAAAGTCACTAATACTGCCCAAATAAGGCCCTCCACTGAGGTCTCCTGGGTCTTCCTCAAACGAATCCCAAACAGCAAAAGAGGAAATAATAATTTTCCTCCCCAGTTTATCCCTCCTCCATTTAAGGATTTTTCCCTACTGGGAGAAAATCCCCCTCTCCAAAGGGATGGACCCTTTCATTGGCAGGGATGGGGGTTCTGATCCCAAGAGTAAAGAACTCCCTTGATAAATGCAGGAATATGCAAAGCAGCAGAAGGAAAAGCATATAAAAAAGAAAAGCATTTGGGAATGCATAGTTTCCTATCAGACGATTTCCACTCCTCAAGCAACACTTGATCAAAAGAAAGATAACGAGTAAAAAGGGTTGCATCTCTTTTGCACACTTTAAAAATGTCCAGGGAAGAAGAGCTCATATTTGAGACCACAGAGACATTGAAGTCACCAATACTGCCCAAATTAGACCCCTCACTGAGGTCCCATGGTCTTTCTCAAAGGAATCTCTAAGAGTAAGAAGGGAATCATCAATATTTTCTTCTCCAGCCCCTCCCCATAGAAGGATCCTCCTGTACTGGTAGAAAATCCCACTCTCTAAAAGGATGGACCCTACTCTTGGGTAAGTTGGGATGGTACTGGTTTTAAGACAATAGAACCTCCTTGATAAGAGCAGGAATATCAGCTAAAAGTGGAAATAATGGATTTTTTAAAGACTTTATTAGAGAATAATGAACAGATACATAATACAAGATTGGCTCAGATAACCAAAATCAATAGGAGTGAGCATAGTAAATCAGCTTGTCACAAAACACGAACAGAAGAGAATAACAGAACAAAAAAAAGGCTATATGGTACGACTAATTGAAGTGAACAATCCAAAACAAAGTCGCATTACTTACTAAGAATTTGATCCATTACAATTAAATAATTAATCCTAAATTGTACATAGTATGTAGGGGGTGAAGAGAGGAGAACAAGAATGGAAGGGGAGGGGGGAGAGCGAGAGAAAAAAAAATAAAATAAAATAAATTGGGCAGTATCAACGCCGACCCGGCCTGAGCTCCACAAACCAAAAAAAATTTAGAAGAAGATCGAGAGAGAAGCTTAAGAGTTAATCATGTTGACTACACAAGGGGGGATCCAACAGTTATGAAACAGCTAATTAGGGAATAGTTAAGGATGACTGTACATCTGGCCACCATGACTACTGTCTTAGAAATTCTTCTTGTGTATGCATCACTGAGGCATGTCATTTCTCTAGGGAGTGTATGTTGTCAATGCTCGAGATCCAAAGAGAGATGGGAGGGAGGGATGTTTGTTTCCAGAATAGAGGGATGAGGGATTTTGCCTGATTCAAAAGTATGCAAATCATTAACCATTTATTAAGGGGAAGGAGCCATTGAAAGTGGTCTTTGTACGAAAAGAGAAAAATTAAGTGGTCTAGGGGGACTCGTACATTCAAGAAGTTGTATATATGATCCAAAATTTGCATCCGATAAGGCTTTATCAAATTACAGGACCACTAAATGTGAGGCATTGATCCCGGTTCTTCGCAGAACCTCCAGCAAATACAGGATGCAACCTGTTTGAATTGTTGAATACAGAGAGGACTTATGTACCAGCACAATATGATTTTGTAATTCAATGATTTTGTTTTAATATCACAAGCTTTACTTATATTATTATGTAGAATGCCTTCCCATTGTTCCATATTGAGTTGAAGATGTAAGCCAGATTCCCATATCCTCAAAAAATAGGGTTTAGTGGATGCTGATAGGTCGCGAAGCACGTTATGACAAAAGGAGAATGGATGAAATTTAGACGGATGGTGCAACACAAATTTTTCAAAAGGAGTCAGTTCTCTAACCAAAGAACCCTTAGACTTTTCACTAAGGTACCAATGTCTTACCTGCAAAAGTGCCCACCAGGGAGTGTTCTCTTCACCCAATTCAGTTTGCAGAAATTCAAATGGTAAAATGTCACTGGCCCATGTCAGTCTGTATAGTGACTATAAATTCCAATCGTACCATCGTCGGAAGATGTTCACATTGGAGCCTGAGGGAAAATTTGGATTACCTATAACAGATTGAAGTGGTGAAGGTAAAGGAGGAACTATCAAGGTAACATTAATATTCCTCCAGACATTCAAGATATGTCCAAGAATGATGTGATCTTTACATGGAGATGGGATACATGGAGGGTCAGCCCATAGCAACTGGATTAGAGGGAGTTGTTCCAGGGTGAATCTAAGTATTTTGCTGGAATGTGGATTGGAATAGCACTAATTGAGTACAGAATCTTGGGTAATATTAGCATTTTCAAGAGATTTGCTCTCCCAACCCATGATACAAAGAGGGATCGCCATTTGTCCAAATCATGTGAGATTGAGTCAATGAGAGGTGAAAAATTAGCTTCAGAGAGCATCTGAGGGTCAGATGTTAAGCAAATACCAAGGTAAGGAATAGAGAAATCAGACCATGTAATAGGGAATTTGGACCTGAGAGATTAATAGTCATTACCTTTAGTATTTATTTGTAGAATTTCTGACTTCGAGTAGTTTATATTTGCTTGTGAAAACGTTGAGTAGTCATCAATCAAGGAGATAAGAAGAGGAAGAGAAGTAGCAGGTTCCGAAATGAAAAATAAAGTGTCATCAGCAAAAGCTGCTATTTTGAAATGATTACGACCTAAGGTGACTCCATTAATCCAAGGATGATGAGAGCAAAGGTTCAAGGAAAATAATGAAAAGAAGAGGAGAAAGGGGACATCCCTGCCTAGTCCCATTACTAATATTAAAAGAATCTAAAAGAGTCCCTTTCCCCAATATCCTAGCTGAAGGATCAGAATAAAGAGCCATTATTCCTTGTAACATCCAAGGTTCCATGCCGACATTCAGAAGAGCTTCTCTCGAGTAAGACCAAGCCACTCGGTTGAAGGCCTTCTAGCCATCAGTAGAAAGGAAAAGAGTAGGAAGATTGGTTGATTTTGAGAAATGTCCAATAGATATTGCTGGCGATGTGTTGTGAAGAGCCTCCCTATTAGACACAAAACCACATTGGTCTGGGTGTATAATGGTAGGTAAGTATGGTTTAAGACGATTAGCTAGCATCTTAGCATAAACCTTCAGGTCAACGTTAAGAAGGGATATTGGACGATAGTGACTACATAAGAATCTTTACCTTGCTTAGGGATGACCACTATGTGAGCTTCCAATGACTGGGGAAAGGGTTGCCCTGAAGGACTGCATTAAAAGTTTGAACCATATGGGGGAGCAAGGATGATTGGAATGTTTTGTAGTATTTCAATGACAGCCCATCTGGGAAAGGACTTTTCCCAGGTGACATGGAGCGAAGAGCAGTTAAAGTTTCAGTTTCAGAGACTGGGGTCTCCAAGAGAATGGAGGCTTCCTGAGATAAGGTCCCTATACCAGATTTTTTCAGGAAAGACTTGAGAGAATCAAAATGGGGAGAGGGATGAACATGGGTTGGATCAGATAAATTATACAAAGATTCATAAAACTTCCTGAAAGCTTCTGCTATGTTTGGATAAGAAGTAATCACTGTATCATTTGATGTCCTAATCCGAGCTACAGCTATGTTTCTCCTTCCAGGCCTGACCAGATGAGAAAGCAATTTACCACATTTGTCTCCTGAGATGTATCGGTTGTATTTCTGCCACATAAATGATCTGATCGTATTGCATTTGGGAAGATCTGAGAGCTCTTTCCTAGCTGACCGATAGTCTTCTTTCAGGGAATGTTTATGACGGGACTCAAGGGAAGTGATTTTACTTATGAGAGTTTGAAGAAGACCCCATTTCACTTTATTTTTTTAAGAGCTTAGTTTTATAAGATGCCCCCTTATGATGCACTTATGGGCCTCCCATATCATTGGTTTTTGTGTATTGTTATTATTGTTGTCAATAAAGTAGTCCTATATGCGAGATTGGATTTGATTCACATTTTGTGAATCATTAAGAAGAGTTTCATTTAGCTTCCAAGATCAGAATAAATTAGTCAATTCATGGAAGGAGAGATTGACAGAGACTGGAGAGTGCGAAATAATGGATTTAACCCATACAACCCCTGTTCAGAAGAAAAGGGTCCTGGAGTAGGCTGTGAAAGGGACACAAAACAAGAGAAGCAAAATGGATTAGTATGATCCCTGAGGAGACTAGCCTAACAACTGCTACAAAGAGCCAGTGTTGAATCCCCTGGGAATTTGGTGGTCTTTATCTTCCATATATCTTCTTTGTGGTCAGACATAGCAAGGAGACACCCATAATGGGAAAGAGGAAAACAGATTATCAATACAAAACATATATACTTACCTAGGTGCAAGGGTATATGCCAGGAGGGAAAACACATCCCAGAGAAAGAGAGCGAGAAATTACTATACCAGGTGCCTGCTAGTTGTGCCTCATATTGGAAATGGAGAGAAGGAGCAATGGCTCCTCCCATTCCTTTCCTCAATTCCTGGCTTCATGGTAAAAGAAAAAAATACCCTCATGCATTATAACAAAGGCATTGGGCTCTCCAGCCACTGGTGCCCAAATGCAGCCATAGTGGCAAGGGATCCCCTCATGGGAATCCCACAGGTAACAGTTATAGTTTCTGCCCATATTACTACAGAGCCCACCCGGTACCATTGGAGAGAGCCAACAAAGTGAAAGCTCCTTTACCAAGATGACAGCTGTGAACACATATATACCAAGAATAAAAACACCCACATCTCAGTCAGAGGGACAAGGGGAAATAAATACAAATAAAGTAAATAATGAAAATGTAAAGGGCCAGAGTGAAAATAAATGCCAGCAGCACCACAAAACTGACTGTGTCTGGAAAAGCCTGCACCCTGTTCCATATCAATCATAAAGAAAAGGGGACTAGGATCCCACCAAGTGGGGGATAAACTCAGCATGTAAGTTAAGAAAAGAAAACTAACAAACAGAACCTTCACCCTGCTATGTCTCCTACATTGAACACTTTGAAACTGAGGCTGCTCATTGGGGATATAGTGGAGCTGCAATGGAGTCTCTGCCTCCAGAGAACTCTGTTATACAAGTGCCCTGCCTTCTAGAGGAAGTTACTTTACCCCATGATTCCTTCATAATGGAAGAAAGAAAAATATCAGTTATATGGTATTTGTTAATTAACAACCTTAAATGCTAGACAGAATCCAATGAGTAAGTGCATTCACTAGTTTATTAGTGTCCTGATTTGTGGATAAGGTTCCAAACAAAAGGGATTCTCTAACTCAGTAACCCACTTAATATTGGGGAAATATATATATAGTATATTTGTATAAGTGCATTCAAACTGGGATATTATTAATACATGCATGTTTACATTTAACAAAGGGTGACATTTTGAACAAATATATGCTGCTCACCTCCAATATGCACATGCAATCAATAATACCTTAAGAAATCTGGGGTAACAAGTTCTTAAAAAAATAAGTAGCCTTTATTCCAAAATATTAAAAAATACAACAATAGGACTTAGAAGATAAGCAGCTATGTAAAATAGAATATAGACAGCTCATAGCCAACAATTATTTATGACATTGAAGTCACTTTACATTTCCAGATTAAGGGTTAATGTATTCGGTGGATTAATGCTAAAATATTTTTGTTAAATTTGCCTTTCAGATTATTATTATGACAGTTTGCTAATACAGTGATCTTGTGTGAGTGGTATGTCATGTATACGGTGTCTGCAAATTTGCACTCACTCCACACATAGATCCCATCAAGTGTTCACAAATTGCTTCTACACTATGAAATTGCTGTCCGCTACGTGCAGGCAATGTTTCCTGCACCACTTACCATATAAGTCTTATGTTTGTATGTTTATCCTTTTGCATAAAACTACTTATTTAAAGTACCATATTTAAGAACCTGGTTTTCTTCTTCCAATAAAATTGTGTGGGTTACACATCAAGAGGAGCACTGGTGCAGAGCCCATAACACCTTGAGTTTTATGCACTAAGGAGTGATAAAGAGGTGTTAAAGTGGATATGACTTCTCCAGAGATATCACTTTTCTATAGAGGCTATGCACTAAGATCTTCAAAGTTAGAGAAATCTTAGGAATTGAAACAGTGAAGTCACTGGAGAAGGCACTTCCACATCATCACCTTTTTATCACACCTTAGAGCATCTCCACCCTTTTGTTAATTCACGAGGGTGTTGGTTGTTTATTAAGGCTGGATCTACACTGTGTGCTGCTATTACATGGATATTGTACTGTACAGTTTTGTCTAGGGGACTGCTGACATAACAGTTATCAGTTCTCGTTGATATGTATGAATTAACTTATATCCCTCACTCAAATACACTACATAGAGTAATACATGAGACATATGTGAAAGTAAGAAGCAGTATGAAAAAACTCAAATATATTCATTGATAGGGTTGAAACCTCTCTATCTTTGAATGGGTAAAAGCTCAATTTCAATCAATAGTAATTGTGCAATTTTTTCTCATACATTGCTGCATAAACCTCATTGTTTTTCTAAGTGTCGCTGCCCTGTGAACTAACATGGAATAAGCCAGCCTGAACCTGTGTGTGGAAATGTATTTAAATAGTGAAGCTAATGTAATAAGAATAACAGGAGAAATTCAGAAACAAACTTCACCATAGGCTAGAAATAAAAAAATCCAATTTTCCATTTTTTTAAATTTATATTTTTATCCCCTTGAATTCTGGAGATGTTTCCAATGCACTGTGCATTCAATGGGTCAAAATCCTCATTAAAATCAATGGAAAATGTTGCTTGTTCCCTATAGTGTAGCTGGTTTTCTGCATAAGTGCTCCAGTCAGCCTCAATGTATTTTGCATTTGCTCATTGACTGATAAATATGCAGCTGCTTAACATTAAGAAAAATATAAGTATTTCCATGGGTGTTTATCCACTGGCCCTCAAATACATAATCTTACAAGTAAATTGAAACACAGCAGTGAAAAGCAATTAAAAGGAAATTACAGAAGGATCTGCCACTAAGTCATCTGGAGCAGCTGATGTAAGAAACTTATAATATTTTGCGGAATGAAAAAGATTGTGTACAATTCTGAACCATTAAGAAGTTTGTTCTATGATGTCAGATTTCACGAGCAAATGTTAAAACAAAGTTGTATCAAATTTAAAATATCCAACAAAACTGAATATTAAATAAAAACGTTGTTCTAAAATAAAGTGAAATGTTATGTTGTGTTATTTTCTCTCCTGCATTTGAATCTGAGCCTATGTATGAAATATGTACAATACTCCCTTTTATACATACCTTTTTTAAGTAATGTACTTTCCATCACCAATGAGATGTCAATTTTATAGACTAATTATTGTATTTACAATTGCACACTGAGAGTATATGACATGTTAATGTTAGGCAAATACACTATCACAGTTGACACCTCCTTAGATCATTAATAAAACTAAGACTCTCAAGTCACAATTGTGGTTTTGTTTTAAAAGCTGCCTGCACCAACCCTACTCCTCCCAAAGACCCTGCAAGTTCTCCAAGCCTGACAGATGCACAACTTTGCTACATGCCGAGCTTATTACTATAAAGTGCCACTTTTTCAGCATATATCAATGTCTCCAGATATTGAATTTGTTCTTGTTTATTATGCTCTTCTACAGAAATTAGTTGTGTGTATATACATATGTGTGACTAAAATTCACATAAGTACTGGCAGCTACAAATTAGCTATCTGTTTCTCCATGAACATTCTCCATGTGCACTTTGAGGTAGTCATTTCTTGTAAACTTCTTGTGGCAGAGCTGGCACTCTGCCATTGGACGATTAGGGTTGTGAGTCAGCTTGTGTCGGATTAACATTTTTTTAAGGCTGAAGGACAGGTCACAAACCTAAAGCAAAAAAAGACATGCTAAAAACACAATTGACTTTACAAAAGGATTAAAACACAGTGAGCTAAGAATTAGAACAAGAAACATTATGAACAAGGGCTCAGCTCCATGGGTGACAATAAATAAATAACAATGTTATCACCTATTGCACACTCTAAATGAAAAGCTACTGGTTGTGTAGACAGGTGATGAACCTGCAAAACAGTGCTACTTGGTGAATTGTTGCTGCAGTTCATCCTTACAATAATAATCTGACGGAAATCAGGCATGCACATAAATATCCCTTTTCCGTGTTATTTTGCACCACCTAAATCATAGCCCCCATGCCCTCATATTAGTTTCAGCTGCTATGTTAAGTAACAAGGCTGACAATATAGCTGAGCCCTGAAGAAGCAAAGAGAAACAAGAAATAAGAATTCACTAACTGAAAAACCATTTGTGCAACAAGTAAAACATGCAGATAAACAAGTGGGGAGAGATTCACTAAGAGGTGATAAAGAGGTGATAATATGGAGATGACTTCTCCAGTGAAATCACTTCTCCAGTTCCTACGTTATTCTATAGAGCCTATGCACTGAGATATCTAAAGTTCTAGAAATCTTAGTGAATTGGCTTTATAGAATAACACTAGCAATGTGGGACGGCGTTGCCCGTCATATTATGAACGTTGGGCGCACGTGTGTGAAATGCAGACACACTGATAAATACAGACATATGCAACATACAGGCAGACACATACCATACATCCCAAGTGTTCCTCTTTAGGAGGGACAGTCCCTCTTTGAGGGACAAATCCCTCTGTCCCTCTTTCCCACCTTGTTGTCCTTTTTAGGAGGTCAGACTGTGTGCAGGGCCGGCTCCACCTATAGGCGAGGTAGGCGCCGGCCTAGGGCGCACACGTACTGGGGGTATGCAGCGGAGAAGAGCTGAACCCGCACATACCACACCAGGAACCACAACACAGTCAGGTCTGTGTTGCTACAGCGCTCCCTCATTGGGTCGGATCTTTAGTAATGCAGAGCGCGCTGGGAGTCATGATCTCCCGCCACGCTCTGCATTACTGAAGAGAAGACTGCGCGGGAGCTACAGGTATGTGATGGGGACAAGCTGGAGCTGAGGGGGCATAGTGGAGCTGAGGGGGCAAGTTGCAGCGGATGTGGGGCAAAGTGGAGATGATGGGGGCAAGTTGGAGCTGATGGGGGCAAAGTGGAGCGGATGAGGGTCAAAGTGGAGCTGAGGGGGGGCAAGTTGGAGCTGAGGGGGGGCAAAGTGGAGCTGAAGGGGGGGCAAGTTGGAGTGGATGGGGGGCAAGTTGGAGCAGATGGGGGGCAAGTTGGAGCGGATGGGGGGCATAGTGGAGCTGGTGGGGGCAAGTTGGAGTGGATGGGGGGCAAAGTGGAGCTGATGGGGGTAAGTTGGAGAGGATGGGGGTGAAAGTGGAGCTGATGGGGGCAAGTTGGAGCTGATGGGGGCAAAGTGGAGCTGTTGGGGGCAAAGTGGAGCTGGTGGGGGCACGTTAGAGCAGATGGGGGGCAAAGTGGAGCTGGTGGGGGCACGTTGGAGCAGATGGGGGGCAAAGTGGAGCTGATGGTGGCAAGTTGGAGCTGATGGTGGCAAAGTGGAGCTGGTGGGCCAAAGTGGAGCTGATAAGGGGCAAGTTGGAGCTGGTGGGGGGCATCTCTTACAGGCATCTCCAGACCAGGGGCAGACTGGCCCAGGGGGCAGAGAGAGGACAATCATGAAAAGAGGTGGGGTATAAGTAGGCGGGGTATAAAGGGGTGGGACACAAGGGGCGGAGCGAAATGGGCGGCAAAATTAGGTTTTGTCTAGGGTGGCAAAAATCCTTGCACCAGCCCTGACTGTGTGGTGTGTATTACTTTGCTCTACAGCAATAAAGCAATAAACTTCAGTATATGTGTTTATACATTAGTCTGTGCAAATAAAATACTTTGGTCTTGCACTAAATCATTTATTCAGTTACATAAATAACCAGTAATAGGTCATGAAATAACCTAAAAATTCTTACTAATGCCCCGCCCACCAGCCACGCCCCAATAATATCACCTAAAACTACAGTGTCCCTCTTTGGCCATGTGAAATGTTGGGAGGTATGCACATACACACAGTGAGCGGTAGAGACATGCAAAAGACACGCGCACACACACAGACACACTGGAGATGCACACATGGACACATTTATGTAACAGAGATGTACACAAACACACACGCAACATATATGAGCAGAAACACATGCACTCATGAGTTGTGCACCCCTCTGGCAGTCAAAGGGTTAAGCTATAGAGAGGCATGTGAGAGTTAAATAGCAGTGGGAAGTGTATTCATACCTGGGAACACTGACTTGTGTAGTCCCTAGAGGGGAGTCATGTGGTGCTGATAAGGAGAGACAAATGGGGCAATCTGGGTTAAAAGTGGGCGGGGCTTAATCGTGAGTAGGGGCGGGGCTTAACATAAATGTGGAAAAGTGTTAGTAATAGGCTGGGGAAGGAGGAGAAGTGGGAGGGAAATGCAAGTTTGCAGTGTGAGGGGTTTGAACACACTCCCTGAGGGGTAAAACTTGATACACAACCCTGTGGCAGTCAGTGGGTTAAGTGTGAATGTGATGGCTGTCTGTCCTGTGTCTTGCATGGCAAATGATGACAGTGAAGAAATAATTGAGCAATGAGGGCCTACCTTTACCCTTTGAGTGCCATTTTGTTCCTCTGGTGCTGCACTACAGGTCCTGCTGAGGCCACTGGGAGTCAGGGTGAGTGACTGTGTGTGTGTGTCAGCCATATTTATTTCTGGCTTTGTGTGTGTATGTGGTGCTGTGTGTGTGAGTGGGGGCATGTGTGTGTGAGTGGGGCATGTGTGTGTGTTTGTGTGGTGCTGTGTGAGTGGGGCATGTGTGTGTGTGGTGGTCTGTGTGTGTGAGTGGGGCAAGTGTGTGTGAGTGGGGCATGTGTGTGTGTTTGTGTGGTGCTGTGTGAGTGGGGCATGTGTGTGAGTTTGGTGCTGTGTGAGTGGGGCATGTGTGTTTGTCTGTGGTGTAGGAGCAAGTGGCGGCCATATTGTTTTTTTCTGAATTTGATAGTGGTGGGCGGGCTGCATAGTGGGGGCGGGCCAACTCCCTGCATGATTGAATCACCCAATAGGAGTAGTAACTCCTGCTTTATGCCTCCCCTGGGTGTGTTTTGGCAGGCACAAAGTCTTCTTTTATATATATAGATAGGAATTGGAGAAGTGATATCACTGGAAAAGTCATCTCTGCTTTATCACCTCTTTATCACCGCTTAGTGACTCTCCCCCCTGGTCTTAGTGTCACACATTTGACTTAAAATCTTATAAATGAAACCGGTAATTGCCAACTCCCTCAGTGGCCTATAACAGGTGATGTACTTAGATTTTTCCTGTTTGTGCACAAGTGAGTTCATTACTGAAAGAACATCTGATTAATTAATCTGTACTCAAACTAGGAAGGTTTGATATAGATTACCCTTGATGACATTTAACCCTTTGAGTGCCAGAGTGGTACGGAATGCATTGCTTTGCAATGCATTCCGTACCACTCTGGCACTTAAAGGGTTAAGCATTTCAACATGCAAGTTGCATGGATCAAATCTTAGATCTTCAACTGTTTCACATGCAAGAGATAAAGACATTATTGTAAAATCTCATGTATAATACTCTCAATTTTGGCCCTTTTCACCTTATGTGAAGTGTGTAGGGGGGTACGTATTATACATGAGAGAAAAAAAAGGCATCTGAGATATCTTCACAGCTGGCGACATGCTTGCATTTGCATCCCACTGTGAGGACCTGCATTAATTTAAGATAATGGTAGTGCCCTTTGAGGACCTGAAGTTCCTCACAGGTCACTATTGTAGTTTCAGTGCAGTAGTGCTTTGTGAGGACCTGAAGGTCCTCAAAGGGCACTATCATTATCTTGAATTAACACGGGTCCTCACAGGGGGATGCGGGAAGTGGGCTACAAATGCAAGCATCTCACCCGTGTGCAGATATCCCAGATGCCTCTGGAGAGGATGAGGAAGATGGCGGCATATTAAGGTTGCTTGTAGGAGAGAAGCAGACAAGAATCACATTTTTTTTGGTAGGTAGAGGGAGGGGAAAACAAGGGTGCATATTTTACATAGGCACTTTTGTTTTCCCCTAAAATCCTGGGTTAAATTTATGCCTGCGTGTTATACACAGGTGCGTATTATACCTGAGAGTTTATGGTATATGTTGCCAAGTTCACAATTTGTAAAGATGAAGATCATATGGAGACTGCAGTTTGTAACTAGAGATTCCAATTCTGAAAAAACAACAACCTCTACATAAATGATTTAGACTTACATCACATTGAAATGGTTTTTCTCCTGTGTGGGTTCTCATGTGCTCATCTAGACCCCTTTTCTGGCTAAAAGCCTTGTTACACTCGGAGCACTGGTAAGGCTTTTCCTGCATTCAATGACAACATCAAGTGAAAGTGAGTTTTCACAGAACACCAATTTGCTTAATGAATTGAATTCTTTTCTATATGGTGAACATTTTTTATTCTTTCTGAAAGACTTAGAGAAAAAAAATATGGGACAAAAACAATACATGATTTGTACCGTTACAGTGTTTAGACCAACACAAAATAGCTTAAATTATGCTTGTTCCGTCTAGCACTATTTTCATGAGGATCAGGCAAAATAAATTGAAGGGAACATTTCTATTAAATTACTAGCATGGACTATAATAACAATTAAAGAACTCTTTGACCTTTTCTTATCACTCATTTTCTGTATTACTAGCTCTCCATAATTTTTCCACAAACTAACTAATAAATATCCATATACCAAATATTATTAAGTAGTTGAAAAGCCCACCCAGCAACCCTCCAGATCCTGTCTTGGCCGCAGTGCACTCATGCTCAGTACCGACTTGCCGAATGTGGTGTGGCGCTCCAAATTCAGACCGTAGTCCTCTCTACACACCTTCCTGGGACCCAATTATATATATATATATATTTCATAAATATAGATGCTTTGCTCCAGCTTTTGAAAACTAGTATTATACAGCTGACAGGCATTCTGGGACATTTAATAACTTACATTTATATGATATTTATTCAGCTAAATATATATATAAACCTATATTGCAAACCACAACCTTACTATGTCTCTCAGCCTATGAGGAAAATATGATTAGATTCTATTTGAAAAAAAAATCCACATTTACCCAATGTATTAGTATTATTATTATTGTTCTTATTATTCACACTTTGAGCGGCAGAGAGGTATCCAGCGTTTTCAAAGGGTAAATTCAGTACTGCTGTAGAAGACAGAACAATAGTAGATGAGATGTATGGAACTGTGGGTACTACTAAGTAGATGATCTAACAAAAAATAGACGCTGTTGAATATATACTAGTACAATGATTAAAACAATATTTATACATTTTTTGCCAAATGTATCTTTACATTCGTTTCAATACAACTTCCTCTTGAGTGCCAACCCCTTTTCTGATATGGGACTGGCATTGTTAATCGACAGAGACAAGCCTGTATAAGATAGGAGATGACACTCATTGTACCCCCTTTTAACTTTGTCATATTTCATACTTTTGGGGGGAATTAGTATCTTTCTTGATTCCACCCTGATAATGATCCCCAACCAAGATCAGTACAGGCCACCAGAAGACACTCGATGCCTACCCGGTTTATGTTCCTGCAACCATAATTTTCTTGAACTTCCTGGTTGTGGTAGAAGCTGTAACAAATCACCGATGTCAGCAATGACTCCCTGGTTTCCTAAAACCTCCCACAAAATCCAGAACTATTGGAAACTACAGGCTGTGTTGCATGAAGAGAAGGAAAGAAGTGTGTACATTTTGATCACCAGTATCGAACACCTACTACATTGGTAGGCAGTGAGTACTTCGAAAGGGGGCATCCAAAGTGGTCCTGATGTCCTTCCAATGAGGTCTCAAATAAGGTTGAATGCCACTAATAACTGGGATGACTTAATCCTCTGGTTGACAGTGGACTATCCAAAGCATTGCACTTCAATGCATTGCACCTCGCTCTAGCACTCATAGGACCTGATTCAGAGCATAATGGTGCAGTGATCAGGGTCCATGAAACCCTGAATACTGCTCCCATTAAAGCGGAGGTGTTATCAGAGAGAAGAAATATCATCTTTGAGTGTACAGAGAGTGAGACCCATCAAAGTTTCCCATAAATGAAGGAACCCTCATGTCAGTTCTAAGTTTACTGTGGGTCCAATAGTTAAAAAAAAACCACATTGGAACAAAATGAATAAAGGAAGGAAAAATACTCAATTGCAAACTCTTCAGGTTAGGTTCCTTGTTTGGCAGTTAGCTCCTTCAGTCAGGTAGATGAAGAAGGCTCACTGTGTCATTCTCTATGGAGTGAATGTTAACGGAGTTAGTCTTCTTGTTGACTGTGGTCTGTCAGTGGATTGATTGATTGTGTGTGTGTGTGTGTGTGTGTGTGTGTGTGTGTCAGGCCTATAAATTGCAAGTTCTTCTGTCAGTTCCTGGACACAATAGCTGAACATTAAAGTGGGACTGTCACATTAAAACAACTTAGGCAATTTTAAAGGGATAGTAACCCCCCCCAAACAACGTGACGCCAAATGCGAGCAATCATGGAAACATACTTAACTCCCTTAGTCCCATCTCTGAAACCTTTATGGTTTGAGAGATGTAAGACAAGAAAGACCTCTGCTCCCTCCCCTTTCTGCCTGACGAGCTGTAAAGCTATCAGAGGCAGAATCTGGTCGACCGACTTACGGCGGCTCTGCAGGAGCTCTGTCATCTAGATATCTCCGTATAATTACTTCATCGGAATGGTCTACAACATGTACTTGCAAACCAGGCACACGTTTTAGACCATACCAATGAAGTAATAATACGGAGATATCTAGATGACAGCGTTCCTGCAGAGCCGCCGTCTGGTCCTCGAAGCAGGATCTCATGACGTCCCCTATACAGAGGATGCTTGAGAAGGGGGAGGAAGCGGAGGTCTTTCTTGTCTTACATCTCTCAAACCATAAAGGTTTGAGAGATGGGACTAAGGGAGTTAAAGTATGTTTCCATGATTTGGCGTCACGTTGTTCGGGGGGTTACTATCCCTTTAAAACATCTTGCAAAATTACCTATAGCATGTGTTAGATGTGCTGTACTTATTAAAATTGGTTTCATGCTATTATCAGATTTCTTTTTTGTACTATGGACCCATTGGCATAGCTGGCACCAGTAACTTACCCTAGGTCACCTAATCTGCCCCTGTGTGGTCCCCTCTCTCCCATCTCCAAACCAAGTCCAACTTTAACCCCTTGTTTTCTATGTGTGCAATGGATCTGAATTCACATCCCACTGGCAATTAAAGGGTTAATTGCATCGCATTGCTATATTATTTCCCTATTCCATGCAACTCATTTCAAACAAAAACGTGCAACAATTTTTTTATACAGGGAAACTAAAATGCTTATCAATAGTGTATTATAAACTCCTGAATATGAAGGTATAATATACAGGAAATCCTATGTTAACTGCTGCTGACTCCTAGGAGAGAACAGTCAATGCAATCGCTGATTTATTTCATCAGCTGCCAAACAGGCTACATCAGCCATTTGCAGTAAAAGAACAATTATCTTTCATGGGAGTCTTGAAACTGTTAATAAAATAAAGGGTGAAGAAAATGATGGAATGTTATATACAGGATCTTGGTATTATATTTGCCCTTTTTATAATTTTAAGTCAAATACATCAAGGATTTAATTCTAAGAGTGGTAGGTGTGTGAAAATGCCTCTGGCATACAAAGTATTTGAGTCAAATAGTTAAATGTATGTTTTTAACCCTTTTAGTTTCAAAAGAACGTTGTACAACTCTTTTGGCATTCAATGTGTTAACTACATTGGTGCTGCATTTAGAGGAAAGCTTATTGATTTGAAATCAATTGGAAGATTTCCCCCATCATTACTACCACCACATTGCAAGTTTCCCTTTTTTCCTCTTTGGCGTAGTTGAAAATGGGTGTCAGGTACATCTAGTATGCCATTCTGTGTTTGTGAGAGGAAGAGAAAGCAGCACATTGAAGCTTAGTTTAGGGAATCTTGTAGGCAGTACATTTGTTCTCTATATTAGGGGAGTCTGAGGGACTCAGGGCGAAATAAAGGTGGGTAACCCCAAATACCCCTAAATTCTGTGTGACTGATTAGGAAGATGCAGGCAGCCATGATCCAAGTTCCTTCCTGCTCTGCCTGCTATCTCTGTGCTAGGGGAATCTGGAGGCATGAGAAGGGAGCAAATATCCCAAAAATTCTGTATGAGTGATTGGAAAGACATAGTCGGCCATGATCCAAGTTTCTTCCTGATCAGGCTGTTATCTCTGTGCTAGGGGAGTCTGGGGAGATGGAAGAAGGGAGCAAAGGAGATTCAACCCAAATATTTCCTGTAACTGGCTGGGAAGACACAGGCAGCCATGATGCAAATTTCTTCCTGATCTGGCTGTGATCTCTGTGCTAGGGGAGACTGGAGTGTGAGAAGGAAGCAAAGGAGAATTACCCCAAATACCCCAAAATTATGTGTGACTGACTGGGAAGACACAGGCAGCAGTATCCAAGTTCCTTCCTGATCTGGCGGTTATCTCTGTGTTGGTGGAGGCTAGTGAAAGAGGCAGTTAAACAGGCAGTGCATTTTTTTGTTGATAGTGATGGGAATGGGGGGGGCAGTTAATTAAAAAAAATGACATTTAAAAGGATAGTAATGACCCAGAACATGTTTTTCTAATTTTGTAGTGCTTAAAAATTGGAGTTTAACACAAAAAAGTATGTCTCAAACCGCAATGGTTTGAGAGATTTCTTCATTCAAATTTTCATGTCTCCTGCTGTCATTGCATTGCAATGATCTACTAAGTGTGCTTGCAAACCAGGCACACTTGAGTAGATCATTGCAATGCAGTCATTCTGTTTAAAAAATGCAATTCCGGCTCTGCTGCAGAGCCTCCATGTCGGCCGACACAGATCTCCTGCTGACAGCTTTACAGCTGACAGCAGGAGAAGTCAAACTTTGAACGAAGATATCTCTCAAACCAACCCAGAGGTTTGAGAGATACATATTTTTGCTTTAAACTTCACTTTTTAAGCAATATAAAATTAGAAAAACATGTTCAGGGACATTACTATCCCTTAAAAAAAAAAAGATAGACAGAGAAGGACCATGACATGAGCTGTGATTGAGGCAGAATGATACTAGACAAGATAGAGTATTTTGTAAAGCGCCAAGGAGAGACATCACACACAAACAGTTCTATTGTGTTCTTTACATTAAAAACATACACAGTAGTTGTGTAATGTCCAGAAAATACATAAGGGGTAGGGTGAAAGGAGTAGGAGCAGCGCAGGGATGTGGGAGTAAAGTGGTAGTCCAAAAACTGACTGTAGCCATGGTTGCTGAAGCATGTGCACTAAATTATGGTGATACAGCTTGTCAAAGTTCAACCACAAGTTCCACTACCAGCACCAGTATTATTAATAAACCATGAAAGAAAAAACTGAAGATGACAACGAGTCACATTATAGTGCTGACAACCTAGTGGAAAAAGGTGTAGCAGCTCAACCAACTGATGAATCTGAAAGCAGTAGTGAATATTATGAAAATCCATGAAGAAATTGTGTAATACTTCAAAAAGTCTAGGGGGAATATAAAGGTAATGGGGAAGAAGCGACTGGTAATGCTGAGGTTGATCTAATTATTGATGATGATGTTAATCTCTTTTTTCAGATCCAGATAATGTCGAGAGTGAGAGAGATGATGATATGGCAGAAAAGTAGCTCAATCTTCCATCACTGAAAAGGAGTGTTGTGCCTGTTTATAAACTGTTTGAGAAATCAATTGACAAGTCTGACTCTGGCCAAGTAAAGATTCCTGAAATTGTACAATCAGCCTATCAGGTATCATCAGCAACATCACTGCTTCCAAGTCCAACCCCCACTCAGCCACATACTAAAATAACCAGCAACAAAGATCATCAACGTGCACAGCCCTAGCTATGATGAGTGCCTCTGCTGCTATTGGAAGTGCAGCATCTTTGACATCAACTAATACAATTGCAACATCTAGCCCCAGTAGTAGTAGTAGACCCTCAGGACCCTCTCAGTTTATGAAGTCTACTGTATAGACATAATTTACTTATGATCCAAATGGTAAACATGTTGCTATCTGTTGTTGTGTAAAAAGCCTGTGAGCAGGGGGAAAGCAGGATACTCATTAAGATCCCACCTGAAGTACAATTGTAGGTCTGATTGGGAGGCACATCATGAACATGTCAAAGGTGCCACAACGAGCAGCAGGAGAAATACCCCTAAAAGTGCCAAGATGTTCTGCTCCTGTGCAGAAGAGTATGACCCTGAGTTTGTTTTTGAAGATGACAAGTCAGAGCTCCAAGTCCAACATATAAAATCACCTCCCCCCACAACCTCTTCAAGTCATGTTGTTAAAGCAATAAAATTATACGGTTCTTCCACTATGTACTGCCATCCCACACTTACTAAGATTTTAGAAAGAAGTCAAAACCTGCACAAAAATAATACAAATGTACTCATGTGGAATAGTAATCTTACCAAAATGTTGGATATTGGCATGCTGTCTGTGACGGAACAGGAGGTTGAACATTTATGTCCCTGTGATATATGAGGACTGTGGGATTCCATGGACATTCCAGCAATACATCTGCTATGGACTTTTCCTGTCTCAAGTCCTTCGACCTCAACCTCGCCATCTATTGGATTGAAACTTGCATTGCAACATTGTGCTCTGCCCTGCCATCTATTGGTTGAAGCTTGCATTGCAGCATTGTACTATGCACTGCCATCTGTTGGTTGGTGACATACATTGCAGCATTGCTGTGAGTATGCAAATAGGGCACTGTTGCATTCTGGGGCATTCTGGAACCGTCAGTTTCTCTCCAATGTTTTAATTATACTCCCCCATCTTACATCATAAAATTGTTATACCATGTATGTTTGTTGTATGTCTTGTCTACTGTGTATTATGGTATTTTGTTATATTCATGTCACCACAAGTTGAATGAAGGCTGTTAAACGTATGGTATTCCATTTCAATAAACTTAGGTATGTTTCCCTACCCCTAAAGCAGATGTTCAGGCTCTGTTATTGGGGGGGAGGTGGGGGATATCTGACACCAGGCCCTTGTAGCCAAAAGCGCCTTTATGAAGGTGGTGTCATTTTATCTCGGCAGAGGGGTGAGTTCCTGCCAGGTGGAGGCGCTGTCGTTGCGGAGGGACCTGAACCTGTTCCCCAGGATAAGGCAGAGGGGTTAGTGCCTGCCCAGCAGAGACTTCGCAGTAGAGGGGACGATACCTGCTCCGTGGTGACCTGTTCCAGTGGGTAGAAGTGCGAGTCCCTACCCAGGTCACTGCTCCCCATTGGGCTGGCTGTACCTGGAGGTCTTCCAATCCGGTTGACCGCTCCTCCTCTGGGTAGTGCAGCTAGATCCAGTGGCAAACGGCCCAGGTCTGTCCGGTGGTCCTCTGAGGCCGGTCCGGTGTAAATGACCTGGTAGGCGCCCCCCTAACGCTACAGGGGTGGGTGCCTGCCACGGGTGGTGGGCCGTCACACTGCCCTTTTCTTTTGTTTCAAACAGAGACTTTAAAGAACTGATGTCATGTGCTGCATCCTGCTGGAATATCCCAAGTCGCAGTTATTTTTCAAGGATGGCTGTGCCAGTGTTACTCAAGCAGGAAGTTAGTGGACAAAGGACAAAGGCACTTAGCCTGCTAACATTTTTTCAAGGCTGAAGGACTCACAGCTTATCTTCAGCTGTTTATTTGTCCACTACAGCTCTCAGAAGTAATATTGTGGGGTGAAATCTTGCAGTTATTGAAAACATAGTCAAAACCAGTAAAATGTGGAATTTTTTAATGTATTTTCAATGGGAGGGAATTTGTTCGTTTTCTAAGAAAATTCCCACTGGAACTTTTTCTGACTTTTCTCCCATTCCTAGTTGTACAGTAAATTGAGTTTTGTGTACATTTCTGAAAAAAAATACTAAAATTTTTTTGTGAAACTATTTTACCAGGAAGAATACATTGATATTATCTCTCGTTTTCAAGTATGTTCTAGACTCATTTTATCTACCTCTGAAGGGTGAAAATCTGAGCTGACCGACCTTGCCTGGACTAGAACCTGCAACCTCACAGTCTGAGTAGATTCTACAGCTGGTGCATTGACCAACTGAGACATCTCTCAGTTATCTATTATTATTATCAATAATAATATATGATAATATTTTGTAAGAAGATGCTTAAGCTAGTGTTTGAGTATTTAAGATCTACTTTCTTTATATTATTATTGAGATGTTTTAGGTTAGATTTGCATTGTAACCAACGGAATATCAATTTTCAGTTAAAGTTGAAAAGACCCTTTTGAGCCCCTATAAATTTGGAGTCTGTTCAGGCCATTCACAAACATAAAACTATACATATTTATTATCATTGCACTCAGGGGACTCAGGGTTTTTACAATGGTAGAATTTTTTTCATTTATTTGAGATATATTGAAGTATTAAAAACATATTTTTTAAAATTTCACTTATTCATCACATTTATCACATCTTGTGGCACAACACGTTTACTGCAAATGAGGAGTCTTTGAAAAGCTGATGTTTACCTGAGAAAAAAATGTTTCATTTTCCAGATGTAACAGAACAACACTCAAAGGAATCATAGCAAAATGTTGATATGCATACTGTAGTCTGTAAACTGTACTATTTTTCTGTAAACGTGAATACCTTTTTTCGTCTGAAAAAGGGTGGAGAGATTTGCTATAGTACTGCTGTGAATACCATAATTTATGGACATTTTAAAAATACCTTCATCCTTACATTTATGGTCCCAATAAACCATGAAGAATATACACTTTAACAGTTACAGTAAACAGTTACATTTCAATTCTTTTCTTTAATAGAACACATAATTATAACTCAGCCAGCATAGGGTGCAGGGGGCATGAAATGAGCGGAGAGAAGGAAAGTAATAGAAATACTTCCTATTTTGTAACAGGGGGTGAACGACCTACGGGTAGCTTCAGGTGAGCTAGTAATTGGGGGAGGAGCTGGAGGAAAGGATGTATATGAATTCTGCATGGTGTTTCCAGTGGGATTTGGCCCCTGTGAATCTCGGCAGACACTGCAAGTTACACACTACCAGACCAACCGTTCCTGTTCAAATCATCGCCCCCATGAATCATCTTGCTGCAGCAGCCAAAGTGATTCACCCCCCAGGCCACTTCTGTCAAAATCACTGCCCTGTGACGATTTGCCGGTGTGCAGGTAAACATCTTGGAGTTCAGAGTAGGAATCAGCGAAAACGTTCATCCAAAAAGTAGAAAGATGTAAAAAAACAACCCTTTTTTGCCATCCTTGGGAACTCCAGTGTTATTTAATGCAATGCACATAATGAACCAGCCTTTTTCCACTGCACTGTTAGCCACAGAAACATACTGATCCATCAACATTGTTGCATTGCATTGGCAGCCAAAGGGACAGACAACATGAAGACCTCTAGCTGCTGCCAGACTACAACTCCCACCATTCCCTGCCAGCCAACTGCTGGTGGGGAATGATCTCAGTAGCAGTCTTGAGCAGCTGAAGGGCCTCATGTTGACCACCTCTACTAGTCGAGTAGCTGTGTCCTACTCGACCGGTAGCCATAAAACCAAACATATTTACCTCAGCCTTCTCTGACAGTAGCCATAGAATCTCACATACTGACCTAAGAATCACAGCCTTCTCCCAGTGCACTGGTACCCATAGATCCACACATACTAAGACTGTTCCCCACCCTGGCATCTATTTCATAGGCAGAAATTGTAAATGTTCTCACAGAAAATTTTTTGGGGATAGTGAAAAGACAAATTCTAGTGGGTTTCTCGGCATGGGAATTTCTGAGGGATTATGGAGTTCTGAATTTCTGGGATATAATGTGGCAAAGGTTGAGCCTAATGGGCTTGTGATTTTGAAAGCTCCTTCAGAAAAGTTAACAGACACATCATCTTCTGTTTTGCAAACAGCTTATCTAAGGAAGTAGATGAAACATTTTCAAGCTACATGACATACATTACGGTAAGCAACAACATAATCAATATTTTAATACAGATATAAGGCCAATGAACTACAATTGCATTTTAAAGTCATAAAGCAAACTACATATTAATTGCTTCTTCAGCAATTATGCCTGGTTTGCAATCTTTATCAGCCATTTGGCCATATGTGTAAAGTCAAAAGTGGAACAATTCTGGGTCAAACCAACTGCATCCTGCAGAAGAAATACAATTTCTCCTTTAGTTAAGTAGGGCTTTTTTCCTGTTGAATGTTAACAAAATTTCTAAACAATTTTGAATGCATTGGAGACACCTTTAGCATTCAAGGGGTTAAAAGTCAAATCAATAGATATCTGCATTTGCCTCATATTGTTAATTCATTTACTCACAGAATTGATACATTCTTATCTCCTATGTAATATGGTTCATTGCTAATTTATCAGCTTAGAAGTTGCTAGCCTCCAAGTGGTTAATATGCTTGGGAGCGCTTCAGTTTTTCATCATATGATGAGTACTGGAACAATTTAGGAGTCATCCAGCTGTGCTTTACTCATAATGACTCACCTCTATTAGTTTGGACTTTACATGTATCTATGTCAAAGTACCAGTTTTTACAGCTTGGTACACCCCACCAGTGGGAAGCCATGCTTTTCATAGCTTCATAAATCTAGGCCCCCTGCATATTCCTGCACGCCATAGATGTTTTAGAGGCTAGATAAAATATTATAAGGTCATAAAATGACAATTCATGCAGATCTCATCATATGAGAGTCAGATGTTAATAAATTTTTGGCTTCTTTAACATCAGATTAAAGACATGAGTATGAGGCCGAACTTCCACTTAATGCTCCCAATCATCCCACCTCCCTCCTCCCTGCCTCCCTCTTATCGCCTGCATCCTTTTTTTTCTGTTTATGTTCACCTCTCCATCTATTTTCTTCTCCATACTAAACAGCCTTACATTCTCAATACAAACCAGTGTTTAGCATAATAGTTTTACATCTCTACATCTCATAGTCACATGACTGACAAATATATATGCTTGATAACAAAAGTACAAAAATATAAAGAGTAAATAGCTCAAATCTAATAGGATTATAAAACTTAATCAATACAAAAACAGACAGCAATATAAAACACAAACTTATTTGTTAAAATAGGATTTTAGTGTTCTTACCTCTCTCCTCCTTTTTTTAGTCCATATGGAACACAAGTACTATGGGGATTCCCACCTTCTATAGGGCAGGGCACATCACAAAAGACAGGGTCTTTGATTTGGAGACTCGCTCCTGCTCCTCCTGTTAACCTCCACCTATAATCTCCCAGAATTCCTGTTCAAGAGTCACAGTTGAAGAACATAAGTGTGTAAGAAAATCTCCCAGGACTAAGACCCTAAGAGGACTCCTCTGCCCCGGAAAGCAACAAAGGTAAGGTTTTTTCTCCTGGTGGGAGACCTATGTTCCATATGAACTAAAAAGAAAAGGATTTAACAGGTAAGAACACAAAAATCCTACTTTCTCCAGTATGAGGTACCATGGGGATATACCTATTTTAGGATTCTCGGGGAGGCAAAGGAGAAAAGACCTCTCATACATTCAAATTGTATCAGAGTTCCCTAAGACTATTCAGAATCTCAATAACCCAGAAAAAAGTGTCAATCGACACTGAACTAACCCAGCACACCAAACAAGTGCCAACTGGAACCAGAAACTACTGAACAACAACTGGCTGTAAGAAAACAAGGAGTCAAGCCCTTAAACAGGAAAGACTGCCTGAAGGACCTTCCAGCCAAAGCCGGCCTCAGTCGAGGCCAAGATATTGACATGGTACTGTTTAGTAAAATTATGAAAGGAGGACCAAGTTGCAACCTTGCACAGCTGGGGCCTGGTCCTTTTAGGCTCAGGAAGAACCCACAGATCTACTGCAATGTGCTGTGATCTTAAAGGGAACCGGTTTCTTCCTGATCTCATACACATGGCCTATGATAGCCTTAATACAAGAGGCAATGGTTACCTTGGAAGCAGCCTGACCAACTATGGGCCCATCAGGGATGACAAACAGGATTAGAACAGTACCCATAGAACTTAAGACAATGAACCATGTGCAACAGATGCAGATCTCTCTGCTTATCGGAACGGCAGGGTTAGGACAGAAGGAAGGTACAACAATCTCCTGATTGCTGTGAAGCTCTGAGACCACCTTAGAATGAAACCCCTGAGAGGTAAGAAGTGTCGCCTTATCCTGGTGAAAAACCAGGAAGGGAGGATTACAAGACAGCTTGTAACTGTTACCCTCCTCACAGACACCACTTCCAGGAGGAAAGCCATCTTAATTACCAACTGGCACAAGGAGATGGAAGCTAGAAGTTAAAAAGGAGGCCTCTGCAAGACACCTACAACCAGGTTGAGATCCCACATGGGAGTGGGGTCCTTAAAGGAAGGAAAGGCATGAGCCGCCCCCTGAAGTAAACATAGACGTCTTGGATGATGGCAAACTTTCTCTTGTAGAGAATGGAGAGTGCAGAAATCTGAACCTTAAGGGAACTCAAGCAGAGCCCCTTGTTCACGCCATCCTTAATAAAAGACAGCAGCAAATGAAGGTCAAAAGATATGTGCAGACACGTTACTGTCCACGCACCACTTATGAAAAAGAGACCAGAACCTATGGTACACCTTGGAAGAGAACGGCTTTCATGCCTGAATCATTATAGTTATGACCTCAGGGGAGCCACTCTTTCGCTTCAAGACGTTGGCTTCAGAAACAATGCTGTCAAAGCCAGTCTCTCTTCAACCTTATACCAGGTGACCATGGAGCAACAGATCAGGTCCAGGAGGCAGCTGAAATAGATCTTGAATGGACAGGCTGGTCAAGCCTGCAAGCCATGCCCTCCTGAGGCAGTAAGGAGCAATCAGGATGACAACTCTCTGTCCATTCTGATAACCCTGGGGATCAGAGGAATGGGGGGAAATGCATAAGTGATATGGGCCCTCCATAGGATGGACATCATAGGCCAGGTGGTTCCCCCCATCTGCGAACAGAACGTTGGAATCTTCATGTTCTTTCTGGACAGTGAACAGCTGAGATAGCTGGAATGTGTGTCTCTGACCAGCTGAGGAGCTCCATCATCTCCCTCTAGGTCACTTTGCTGAGAGTTCCTCCTTGGAAATTGAAGTACACCACCGTCATGAGAGGAATGGGGGGAAATGCATAAGTGATATGGGCCCTCCATGGGATGGACATCATAGGCTTGGTGGTTTCCCCCATCTGAGAACAGAACGTTGGAATCTTCATGTTCTTTCTGGACAGTGAACAGCTGAGATTGATGGAATGTGTGTCTCTGACCAGCTGAGGAGATACATTACCTCTATCTAGGTCACTTTGCTGATAGTTCCTCCTTGGCAATTGAAGTATACAACCGTCATGGAGTTGTCAGACTGAACTCTCATCGGACCCCCGTTAGAACCAGGGAACAATGAAGGAGAGCAAGATGGAGCTACAAACTATTGATGGGCAACAGATTCTTGTCCCTTGTCCATCTGCCCTGGAGACTCAGGTGTCCATGGATGCCAGTCTGGGAGGCTGGAGAGTTATCCTGTGTGATCAGAGCCCACTCCAAAACCACAAATGGTCTCTCCCTCTCCAGGTCGATTGATAGAACCACCACTGGAGGACTTCCCTAGCTTTCTGAGACAGGGTCATCTGCTGAAGGAGATGCCCTGGATATCTGTACCAGGGCCTGAGAATGTTCCTCTGAAGTTCCCTTGTGTAGAACTATGAGTAAAGAACCACCTCTAAAACCGATACCAAGCAGCCTAATACCCTCATGAAGTCCTTGATCATTACTGACCACCACTGCAGTACTGGAGACACATCCTGGAACAAGACCTGAATCTTCTCCTCTGGGTGAAAGACCTTCCCTTGATGAATGCCAAATCTCATTCTCAGGAATACTAGAACCTGGGATGGAATTGAAGAAGACTTCTTCAGATAGAGGATCCAGCCATGATTCACCAGAATGCAGGAGCAGAGCAGTAAATTAGTAATGATTGGAACCAAAAGCAAAACACAGGTATCATTGACCAGGTGGATTGGGAACGGACAACGTTGAGGACCATAGAAGCAGAGGTCAGCCAAGGAAACTTAGTGCAGCAGTTGAAAGACACATCATGCTTACTTCCCTTCACAGTTGGAAGATGTCCAGCAGTGCCATCAGCTAAAAATTGGCAGACAGTGGGACCCTTGTACACCCATCTACTCTTTGGAGAAGTTTGGTCACAAGTGGTCTTCATTGAAAACTTGCAAGCAAAAAAGACATTCTTTCGATGTGGAAGCAAGGTCAAGCGACTAAATTATGTATGAAAACACAGGAACTGGGGAAATGGCAGCAGGTGCTCTGGACTGATGAGTCAAAATTTGAAATATTTGGCTGTAGAATAAGGCAGTTTGTTCTCCAAATGGTTGGAGAGCGGTACAAAAATGAGTGTCTGCAGGCAACAGTTAAGCAAGGTGGAGGTTCCTTGCAAGTATGGGGCTGCATTTTTGAAAATGAAATTGGGGATTTTGTCAGAATTAATGTTATCCTCAATGCTGAAAAGTACAGGCAGATACTTATCCATCATGCAATACCATCATGGTGGCATCTGATTGGCCCCAAATTTATTCTGCAGCATGACAATATATAACCCCCACCTCAATCCTGCTCAGGCCATTGCCCAAACCAGGATGATGGAAAAAATGAATGAGGATTGACTTTTATATGACTATCTCTGTTCAAATAAGTTCCCATGCTCCCACACTGGCTGGGATTATGGGTTAAGCAGGGAACCTCACCTCCCCACCATGCTGCATCTAGCTGGAGGGTTCACAGATATGTGTTAAATCACACCTCCAGGTTGTCAATCATATGAAAATCAATTCCTGTTCTTTTTTTACCTCAATTTTGTTTGGGCAACATTCTGAGCAAGATTGGGGTGGGGGGGTTGAATATTATAGATGCAGTGGAGATGACAGTGACAACAGGGTAGTAGGTTTCTCTATTCTTTAATCTTGTCTTAGATACAAGATTCTGGAGGAGTAGTGAGTGGAGGGTACCGCTGGACCTCCACCATCACTATCAAGGTAAATGTTATTCTTGTGTATAAGCATGTGCGTATGCATGTGAAAAACTGAATGAATGAAATGAGTGTATGTGCACAAAATGGTTGAGTGTGTCGTTAGTGGTATTCTGGTATTGCGTGTTTCATGTCATTTGGTTCTGGATTCCAAAACGAATGTATAAGTCTAATACATGCAAATAAAGATCCTTTACTTCCTGTCATGCTGTAACATACACCACTACACACAATTTGGCCACCATGATTTGATTTTGATTTTTAATATTACCTCTATACCAGGCATACAAAAGAGGAAGAATTGTGAACTAATTTTCTTGAATGTTTAGAGGAATAGGATATACTGAAATGTCAATACATTACCACATTGTCAGTACCGTGGTGCAAGCAATGGTATGCTTTTGCACAAATACTTGTTACCTAGGTGTTAGACAGGACGGTGTTAGACAGGAACATTGCACAAAAGCGGTCCATTAGGCTCATTTTTAAGACAAATGTCTATTTATATATATCGATAAGTGAGTCTCAAATCTATTCTCAAGGACCACTAACAGACCATGATTTATGTGTTCCCCTTTTATCTCATAGGTGAATGAATGCAATTGACAAAACCTCTTATATTCTACACTGTGTTTTAACAGGGAGTTCCTTAAGTCCTGTACTATTCATGATACTTGAAGATATACATGGAAGAAAATACATTTAAAAAGGTAGAAAGCACATCAAAATAGTTATAATGTAGTTTCTTAATATACTAACCTTTTTAGAGGTGTTAAATATAAGGAGGGGGTCAAAGGAGTTAGAAATATATGGTTTTACGTAACCTGCAAGATAATGTCTTCAAAAAAAAAGAATCTGAGCTAATTTCTAAGCAGGGGGTAAAGTGCACACAGATGGCAGGAACAAAAATATAAGTATATATTATCTCTTAACACATGTGGTGTTGCTGTAGCCGCATCAGCATGAATTCTTGCATTTAATACTGTGCATCCTTTGTTCTCCGTATGGATAAAATCAAACAATTGCCGTAACAAGCATGTCAAAAATGAAAACAGAATTAAGGCCTGCAGAGTCTTATTTTTTTTCTCAAAATAGGTCTATAACCAAGTAATGCATGTGTGAATATAAGCTGGTAAAGTTATACAGTAAATCTGTCTTTAGTATGTATGTTCTGCTGTGTTCCTCTATGTAGTTTTAACCATTTGATGACCAGAGGGTGCACAATGCAATGAACATCCATCTGGTCTTCAAGGTGTTAAAGTGAAATGTTCACCTTAATTCAAGTTTGCATATTTGAAAACTGCGTTAAAAACTGTCTATGTGTCATGTTAACCAAAGGGCCAGCAAAGGTACAGTTCAGGATATATTTACACTTCTTTCATATGTTAATGTATGCTAATTGTGGCACTGTGCATATTTGCTAATCAAGCTAATCAATTGCATTTCATATGTGAATGTAGCCTTGTCAGTGATGCCTCACATGCTAATTTAAAGGGATAGTAATACTTCGTTTTAACTTTATTTTATTTTGTAGGCATTGAAAAAACATGAAGAATGATATAAGTCTTATCTCTCAAACCTTTATGGTTTAAGAGATATTCACAAACAAAGTATCCCCCCCCTGTTCAACCAGATCAGAAGGAAGGTGCCCAGGTAGACTGCAGAGAGGGACAATCTTCAATTAAGATAATGGAAAAAGCTGAAAAACTTGTCAAGGGGGGAAGGGCTTTCATTGTTTTCATACAAAGAAAATTGTCCCCTTCTGTTATCTGTCCTGTCATACAACCTGATCCACATCTGAGAAGAGATGTCTTACACTAGGTAAAAGGGGCGGGGAGGGGAACTTTGCTTGTGAATATCTCCTAAACCATAAAGGATTGAGAGATAAGACTTATATCATTCTTAATGTTTTTTTAATGCCTACAAAATAAAATAAAGTTAAAACGAAGTATTACTATCCCTTTAAGTTTCAGTGATGTTTAATTTCATAATGAAGGTTTAAGTGACGTTTCATTTGCTAATGAAGCTTTGTACAGTACCAGGAAGTGTTTAGTTTCACTTTGTCCAGAATATCTCCTAAACTATACATCTGATGGACTTTTGATTATCATGACATATAGGCAGTTTTAATGCAGTTTTCAAATATGCAAACTTGAATTAAAGTGACAGATCCACGTTAATGAGAAGCTAAACAACATTGTGTGCTGATTTTGTTAGTTAAAGGGATAGTAATGTTTCATAATAAAAGCAGCTCTAATTAATCATCATAGTATTTGGGCCTTGGAGAGTGTTATTTCAATTCTGTCACAGTTGTAGTTCAAGAGTAATTGAATGATAAAGTACCCCCCTCCTGCCCCTTTTACTGATGTAACACTGCTCACCTCGGTGCAGCAGAGAGTGTCCAGGTAGATTGCAGAGAGGGACAATTTTCAATGAAAGGGATAGTAATACTTAAAATGTAAAAAAAAATATGTTGTAGGGTTTATCCCCCTGAGTAAAACAAGGGCACTCCCACTGCTGAAAGGTGTTTTTCATTCAAAAGTTATTAATTTTCAAAGTTTAATTTTTTAGGTGCAATATCACAGTGGCCTGAAATTGTACAGTGGCGCTGTTGCTACACCATCCTATGGAGATTTATGGTCAACTGACCAGAGCTGTCCATAGGATTGTGTAGCAACAGCGCCACTGTACAATTTCAGGCCACTGTGATATTGCACCTAAAAAATTCAACTTTGAAAATTAATAACTTTTGAATGAAACACCTTTCAGCAGTGGGAGTGCCCTTGTTTTACTCAGGGGGATAAACCCTACAACATATTTTTTTTTTACATTTTAAATATTACTATCCCTTTAAGATAAGGGAAAAAGATGAAAAAACTGTCAAGGGGGCAGGGTTTTCATTGTTCTCACAGTAGAATATTGACCCTTGATGTGAGCTGTCTGGTCTATGGACTGGATTCCATATCAGAGGAGTGGGGGCTTACACTAGGTAAAAGGTGGGAGGGGGAAATTTTATCATTCAATTACTCTTGAACTACAATGCTCACAGTAATGAAATAACACTCTCTATGGCTCAATTGGTATGAAGATTAATTGGAGCTGCTGTTTTCGTGAAACATTACTATCACTTTAAATGTAAAATTCTAACTATCCTATGATGCAAAATGGCATAAGAAGTGAGTCAAGCATAAAGCACTATATATACTGTAACCCTTTCTGAGGTAAGTTCAACATAATACTTTGGGTACCACCCTGGCACTCAGAGGGTTAAATGTAAGACGACAAACATTTTCGTTTCTGATAGAAAAGCGTTGTTAATTGACCAAATAACCTGGTGATCTTTTCTATTAACAGTGCACAGTAGGTATAACCTCTCCTGCTGGTACCTTTGTCTGAGTCATGGAGATCTGAGTTTCCAGAAATTTCTGGGAATCACATTTCACAATTATGTGTGAAAAATGTAAAGTGCAACAACAAGGTACCTTTCTCTTACATTTTAATACCTTATAAATTCTTATTTAGGAATGTTGACTCACATTTTAGTTCAGTGTATTCATTTATTTAGTTTACCTTCTACGGAAAGAAATGTACAAGGATATGGAAATCAGATGTGTTGTTATATGTGAGTTGTCTACTAAAGGAACCCTAAAGATAAATTAAAAGTTTATTTTATAGAAATCAACATGTAGTATGCACAACAATATGTATGTAAAAATGTTGATACCTTAATAGTTAAATATATCATATTGCTATTTTTATCAGGCTAGGGTGACATATGGGGAGATGCACTAAGGCTTAATAAAGAAGTGATAGACTGGAGATGACTTCTCAAGTGATAGGACTTCTCCAGTTCCTATGTTATTCTATGGAGCCAATGCACTATGATTTCTCAAACCGTGGAGATGTTAGTGCATTGGCTCCATAGAATAACATAGGAAATGGAGAAGTCATATCCCTTGAGAAGTTATATCTGCATTATAACCTTTTTATCACGCCTTAGTGCATAACCCCATAATTTTCTGCCACTCTTCACACCCTAGGAAGGCTGATGTATGAAACAGAACTGGAGCAATTCTGCAGGACACCACCTTACCATAGGAGGTATGTACAAATGCTCCAGTTTGTCACTGATTTAAATTATGCCTTTAACCCCTACAATGCTAAAGAGTTCTCCAGTGTATTTCTTCCCAATGCATTGGAGATCTATCTAACATTCAATGGTTAAAATCCCCCATTTAAATAAATGGACATTTATATTTTTCCCTTATTGTGCAGTTGGTTTGCCCTAGAATTGCTCCACTTCTGTGTGTAACAGGATACTCTTCTTGGTGAAAAAATGTCTACTGGCTCTTTAAATGGGAAATATCACAAAGCGAGTTCAGGAATCACTATGCTGAACTTAAATGCAGTCATACCAGGCTGACATTGGTCCACAAACTGTGGGAAAGTGAGATGGACGTAGGGTCTGCTCAAGAAACCTTGGCGGACCATCTTGAAGCCCAGGCACTTTTTTCTGTAGCAAAGGTAGGAAAGAGTACTTGATGCATACGCAAATTAAACTGTGAATGGGGAAACTAAGAGAAGGGCCCACTTCCCTGGGGATTGGGAATTAAATTATTACTATCTACCTAAATATTTAGCCAAGCCTATGGAATTACTACTATGCCCTTCTTAGGGGCAAGTCTAGCATTACAAAAGTTACCCTCATTTGTTTTGACAATTAATTCTAGTAATTGTTTCCTGCAGTTAAAACACCTGGCACCCAACATTGTGTTTTGTTGTACTGCTACACTGCTTGCACACACTTCTATCCTGTGTGGCCCATTTTATGGAAATTGTAATGCCAGCGAGTTGTGCAGATGGGGAGAAGAGGTCAGATGGTACTAGAGATTATACAGAAGTAGTTTTATTGCCCCCTATTGGCAAAGGTGTTACATAAATACATCAGCCTTGCTCTGTCTTAAACAGTATATCATACTGAACAGGAAGGGAGGAGTGGAAACCTGCTTCCCCAAGCTTATTAAAAAAAAAAAGAAAACACAGCAAGCTATTCCATAAATTGGTAGGATGTATGACATCCAGTATATATATTTGTGAGTGATACAAATAGCTCTTTCATACAAGGGAAACTTGTAAGATAATAAGTATTACTTTAACACATAGATTGCAATCAGTTTCAAACAATTAAAACTTGCTAGAATATAAATAAAGCTCTGATCTTTATGTACTCAAACAATCCACACCTGCATCTCAGCTGCATACAGCTAAAGATATCCAATTGCTGTTTACATTTAAAACAATCTAAACACACTACTTTCCAAGACATTCCAGCTTAGTTAGTTCAAATGCTGTAAATAAAGAGTCAGAAACACAGTGATCACAATCCTGGATAACTGTTCACATATGACTGATAGGAAGAAGAAAACACATTTTTATGAAAACTTACACCAACAATGTATGCATGACAACTAATGATAAAAAAGTATGACAGACAGTACAAACTCTAGTGCTTACTTTTCATAGGCTACTCTCTGTGGTGAATCTGATGTGTTTATTTTATGGAATAGAAAAATAAAAATGATTAGGCATTATTGTTTATGACATAAACCCAACACATGCAACTATTCAAACAATAACAATGGTAAAATACATTTTTTGTTACTTTTCATATTACAGTATTATAAGTGAGTTTTGATTTACAGGGCAATGATCACATTCTGCAAAAAGGCACTAGGCTGTTCTGTGCAACCACAAAATGGCCCCTGTAATTTGTTTGGGGGTTCAAAAACAAACCCCTTTGGCTTCAATGCAAACCATAAGTCTGTTCGTCTCAGCCAAAAACTCCAGCCTCCATAGACCCAAAGTAGCAGGCTTTAAAGTAAGATCTAGTTGGTCTATGGGGAACAGGACATCACTTGCAAAATACACAATTGTCCCTCCAACCCGTGAACATTCCACCCACCAAAACCCCCCTATAAACACAATGACACAGTTATCAGTAAAATGGCCACAGCCTTTTATTTCCAATTTAAATATAAATTAAGAGGACCAGTACAGGTAGTGAAGAGTAAATTCCATAACCAGCATTAAATGAGAGCACTATGCTTCCTTTTAATAATTTTACTCCTGAGCAGCATAGAAATGAGGAGATCAAAACATGCCATAATCTAGCCTGGGCAGTAGTAACATCTCTCTTTATCATTCTATATGTGGGGAATACTCTCCTTTCTCACCCCACCAAACTAATCTTACATGAATTTCTCTGGCAAGGTTCTCCCCCTGCAGTGACAATAAACAGAATTCCAAAAATCTGCCTCTGGACTAAGAGTCATCCTTTAGCACTCAGAAGAGGAAAAAAACCCTGTGGAAGAAACCTCGGGGGAACCATGGCTTGAAGGGGCTGCCCTTCCCTCTGGGCATTAAGAGAATAAAACAGATTATGCCTTGTCCTTTCTACACACAATTAATTACTATAATGTATTACACACACATTGTTAAATATATATATGCAAGTTATTTCATTATGACACCTGGACAAATAAATGGTAACATTTCAAGCAAATAGTAAACATTTACCAAATTAACACCTTAAGGACCCATGATGGTCCTGTTCCGTCATGGGTTGTTATACACTTAACGACCCATGACGTAACTGGACCGTCATGGAATTCCGGGCTCCCCTCGCGGCTGCACGCCGTTCGGGGAGTCCGGAACTCGGCCGCAAAAAAAAAAAAAAAATGCTCCGTGGTCCTTAACGGACCGCAAGGTGCGTGCGCGGCCCGTCGTTAAGGGGTTAAGGCAATACATAATCATAATAAACAAGAGAAATGGAAGAAAAGGGAAGATGTACGCACATATCTCAACTGTGGTATTGAAAGAGGAGGTGAATACATAAAAAACATGAAACTGGTAGAGTAAAAATGATACCTTTATTGGCTGAGTGGCTCTAGAATGCAAGCTTTCAGCCAGTAAAGGTATAATTTTTACTCTACCAGTCTCCTGGTTTTTCTTTGGCTAACATGGTATCACACTTTACCCAAACATAAAAATGGGTTAGAAGTTTTGGGAGTGGTTAAACCAACCCACCCTATATTAATCAAAACCAACGCCACCTACCTATACATTCCCCCTATAACATCAACTCCAACAACTGCACCTCTTTATCTTATACTATGAAGAAATAAAAAGACTGCATAAGGGCCAACAAGCCAGTAACAAGGCACCCTTTGCTTATTCATAAGTGGTTACATTAAAGTGGGAATTAAAAGTCTATAAAGGATGTAATATATTTAATACAGATAACATATTAATATCAAAATGTGTTTATGTCACATCTTCCTATCTTGTATGTGAACATTATAAATATAGTGGGAGGGTTGGTGTTATCACATGTTCAGACCCTGGAACACTGAAGTATCCACTTCCTCTAAACCATTCCCTGCTATAGCTCCACCCCACACAGCCAATATGCTTCTTATTTAATCATTTGCATCCCAAATCCATGTATAGTTGTTTTATTTTTTATTTATAACCCAATAAACAACTTATAAAACCTGGTTACAGCTCATTTAGATCTGCTGGCGTGCTACCCATTACACTTATGGCCCTTGGACTTCCTGATATTCTTTTGTGTAATGTAACATACGGTATCTTCTTCAATACTCCCATTATGCATTTTGTTGCTGTACAGGGGCTCACAATGCAGTCCTGGTTCATTGCCAAGCATTTGTCACTGTAAACAATTTCCCAAAAATAGATATAACTTAATTTACAATTTTTAAAGCTAAAATTTCACATACCCTAGTGCATTTCATTGAAGTTCAAGAGGTATTTATGTTGTCACACCCAACAAAACTTAGTTAAAGCAGAGCACTCACTCCAATATAATATATGTTAGTATAATTAACCTAATATAATGCATAATATGTAGATTGACCATTATTTTTCTCTGTAGAATTGTCTTTCCCTCTCCGTGGTGATCACAAGGGTTCCAGAGCAACCAGGCTACATTATATGGATTCTATATTCCCTACCAGTTACCTTCAAAAGAATGTTCTGGTTAGAATTACCATGTTGAGGAAAGTCTCAACAGACCTCACTGATGTTGTCACTAGGTAACATAAAAATAATATTTAAGGTTTATGGGATCTTCCCAATTAAGTTTAAGGTAAATAGAACAGCATATACCATGTGAGCTTTAAAAAAATAAGTAACCACCCTCCCAACAGCTGGGGCAGTTCATGGAATGCACATTTTTCCTTTATAAGGGAATGGAAGGATACATCATGTAAAACTTCTTGAGGAGTGAATTCATTGTCAGGAAATAATATTTATAACATAGCCCCCTTGCAAATAGTGTAGGGTGGCAGGCACTTCAACTACAGTTTTGGAAGACAAGCTGGTCCCATTTAAATCTTATAAAACACCATTGCACCCTCATTTAAACCATTTGCAATGTTCAAAAAAATGCCTGCAAATCCAATATTTAAAGGACAAATTTAAAAACCAAAAATTAATTGCTGCTAATTTCACATCCAGGAGTAGATGCATTATAAACATCCAGTCCTCAGTCTTTCCAAGATACTTGTCCATTTCCTGCAGCAGCTAGAGCTGTCACTGGAAATTTCATTCCTACTGGCTATGTTATTTTTATGGCACAGCAGCCAACAGGAATCATTAGCTACTTCTAAGTGCATAACACCAGCTCTGGGGTGGAGTTGTATATTGCTGCTGCTCTACTTTAAATTATCTATTGCTATATTTTGATGTAGCTATTTTGTAATGTAAAATACTAGCTAGTTTGCATGTGCTTTGAAGAGACAAATTATAATCTATTGTTAGAAAAAGCATTTGCCAAACTTTTTATCAGTTTGATTAATGTTGGTTGGGTAGTCTACATTAAAATGTAAATTAGATGTCTTTATGGTTATGATAAATTGAATGGGTATGGGTAACTTTTCATGAATGAATGTAAAGAACACATTTTAAGGAGAAATTTATGTTTTAAATGTAAAATTTCTCTATAAAACTTCCATCTTACTCATACATCAGCACAACCAAATCTACCCAAAACAACTTATCCTCCAACTTAAGATCATTTTGTTTGAACTGATTTTATCCTCTGTCTTTATAACATTGACCTGATCATTTTTAAAATTCTTTTTTCTTTTCTTGACCATATGAAAAACAGACCTAGATCAGTTTTCCAAACACTCACATTGACAAATTCCAAACTCTTTTAAACATGCAGTCACAATCTTTAAACCTATCCTCAAGAGAGTCTGCTGCGACTGTTCAGTAGGCGACATGAAAATCTCGCGCTTTCATGCAAAGCCAGATTCTAGTGTCGACATTTTTATCATGACGACATGTTTAATGTTTCATGTGGTCGCATGCTCTTTTGTGTGTGACCTTTTAAAAGTGAACCGCTTGATCATAGCACTCTAGCAACAAACTTGCCTCATTCTTTTCACTAACTACTGAAATAAAGTGGTACAGTTCTCCAGGTAAATCTGGAACAATTCAGGGAAAAAAGACTGTCCCATGACTGTCAAAGAAAAATCACTATTGAAAGCACCAAATTTCATATTCAAAATATTTACTGATACCTGCTTTCCATTACAACTTGTCCTTTTAAATCTATTCCCACTATTACGAGAAATTGTTTACATAGGCTGATATTACAAGTGAAAAGGCTATCAATAGTTTTATCTCACAGTTTCCTATTGAAGTCTATAGGAAAAATGTAGATAATGCTTAAGATATCATTCTTCCATTTATTGTAGTGAGGACTAATGTGGGAGACTCAATGATGGCATCACTGTAAGGATGCCAATATTTTTGAGGATATATAGGCGCTATAATTTAACTATAATCGACACCATTTGAAGGATGTCGGTTCTTGTAGTATAAATCAGCTCGCCACAGCGGCTTTGAATTTACTCTGATACTAAGTGATTGATGCGCCTTTAAAAGAACTCACGGGTGGTAACAGTCTGGCTCGGTTTTGAGCCATAGCCACGGCTAAAATTTAAGTCTGCATTTTGAGGATTCGGATCTAGCACCATTGAAACGATGCTGGTTTTTGTGACATAACATAGTTCAGTGTAAATAACATTAAGGAGACAATTTAACTACATATTTAATTACTTATGCCGACACCATTACCACTACACCCCCTTTTCCTACTAATTTGAATTGGCAAGTATTGTGATATATATACTAACGAGTATTTATTAGCAGATCAATGATGATATTTTGCGATAATATTGATTCCTTTTGTCACATATAACTGATCTATCATCCCCTATACCCTGATTAATATAGCATCATTATGGTTTCTGCCAATTTTAATAGTTTGTTCTCCCTTTTTGTTTATTTTCATTTCTTTCTTTAAGACATTTATTTTTGGCTTAATGCAATAAAGATTTTTTTGAACGATACTGCTGCTGAGTGCCATTTAATTCAGGTCCTTTTCTTCTTGGAGGATCCTTTATCCCCCTAGTTTCCAATAAAGTTTGCTTTTCCTGCAGGCACCAACACCAAGACTAATATTTAAATCTTGGAACAAGTATCCTATTGGTGCAGATTGTTTCTTTTCATTTCTCATGAACTGAAATGTAATCCAGGCCAAAATTTGGAATGTACCTAGATTTATCATAATATCAGGAATTATTATGGTTTAACATATGGCTATTGTCTTATCAATATGTAGGGCATCGGTATATTGTTTAAAAGAAAACATGCCCTCCACCCCATTTAATATATAAATAACACATTTGTTAGTTTTCTTGTATTCATCATTTGCTGCTCACAAGGCTGTTCTTTATTATTTAAGACAAAGTAGGAACTAAAGAGTTAAATAAACATTGTTTCATTCCAACACAAAAATATGCAAAACCAATTTTATATATTTTCAAGTCTATCAATATATTTCAACTTTCTGGGATTGTTTATTGAAATAGCAAGTTGAATTTTAGTATTATCATACCTTTAATTCTCAATATACTACTTATCATTGTACAAAAGGCGAACATTAACATTTTATTATGGCAGAACCTGTATAGAGTGGCTTTGCCTTTATAAAGGAGATAATAAATAAGGGGATTTTTGTGTACTTACATATAAATCCTTTTCTCAAGTTCTTGAGAACACAGGAAATATTGGGTTAAGTAATTACTACAAGGAGGAAGGGCAGGAAATATTGGGTTAAGTAATTACTACAAGGAGTCAGGGCACTTACAGACAGACATCTCAGGAGGAGGAGGCTCACTCCAGTTCTACTACGTAAGAGCTGACTTAAGATAGAAGCACAAAACTACTCTTATATTCTTAAGAAATGTTCTCTCTGAAATAAAATAGTTGTAACAACTACAGATATAAATAAAAGAAATACAATGTATACCATTCTGGAAAGAAGACAGCTTACTGTATCAAATGAGGGATCACTTTCTACCCCTAGGCTGGGAGCGCAAATGTTTCTAACGGTGGCTGTACTGGAAAAAATAATATTTAACATTTCCACCAATTCAAAAGACTTACAGACATGGAGAAATGGTATACAAGGCATACTATTCTGGAAAAGTAGACAACTGGCCACATTAATGAGGGGTCAATTGCCTTTCTGCCCCATGGCTAGTGTGCATAAATATTTTCAGAATGTGACTATATAGGAAATATAAGGCTTTTTATCTCCAAATTTCTAGGTTCAGGGGGTAGGGTGGGTAAGATTGGAGGTCCCCTCCCCATCCTATACTGTATTATAATGTTGGGTGATCGAGACATCACCTAATTGTATAATACATAAGAGAACCCTCTACTGAAAGAAGGTATTCCCCTCTTCCAAAAGAGGGTACTTTGGGTGGAACCTGGGCGGGGAGGGGGCTGTGACCTACAATTACAAACTTCAAGTTCAATTGATGTCAGATTATACCATCATGCTGAATTCTGAGTGTCACAATAAGAGGTGAATAATTAATCTGGATCTGGTGAATTCATTACATAATCCCACTCGTGCTTAATAATAATAATGTCATTTATGCTACAGTATTCCCCAAGAGTGGGACTACCACTGGGGACTGTAGACTAGGGGGGACTGTAGAACAGGAAATCCCATAAGGTAGGCCTTAGTCTCTGAGATCTGGTGAATTCATGACATCATTCCACTCATGCGTGATAACATAATTTATGCTCTAGTATTACCCAAGCAAGGGACTACCACTGGGGACTTCAGACTAGGAAATTCCTGAAGGTAAGCCTCAGTCCTTAATAGTAACCCCTACATTGTGGCACTGCAAAGGACATGGCCATCCACATCATTGTAGGGTAGCTGCTAAGGAAGTAGATGCCCACAAACTTAGCAAAGTGGTTAAAAGAAAAGTCTAATCAGTAAATTAAGTCTTTTTCTTTACATATTTAAAAACTTAATTAAATACTTCCTCTGTGTCATGTTAACCAAACCTCCAGTTTAGGAGATATTCACACTTTTATTTCTGTTAAAAGTGAAAATGTCTTTGTACTGCACAGAGCTCAATTAGCATATGAAAAGTCAATGAAAACCTTCATTAGAGGATGACACATCACTGAAAAGGGTTCATTGCTGAAAAGCTTAATTAGCATATGAACTGTAACTGGTTCCATACTGGTACCACAATTAGCATGTATTAGCATATGGTAACAAGTATGAATATTTCCTTAATTGTACATTTGCTTTTTGGCTAATATGACATATAGGCAGTTTTTAATGCAGTTTTAAAATACACAAACTTAATCAAGATGAAAGGTCCACTTTATGCTAATTCTCACACTCAAACCCTTTATCTCAATGTTCCCAAATGTCTCTTCAAGGGAGATTAGCAGTCCATGTCTTTTGGATTCTCCTGCTTCTGCATAAGTGAGTTAATTGAATGTCTGGGCCTTTGATAAACTCACCTGGGAAGTTTTAAAGTCATCCTATTAGGTGACCCTGATGAGAAAGTTGGGAAAAATGGCTTTAGGGACATTACTCTTCAGTATAAACCAACTGAAGCCAAGAACAATTGGCTGATTTTATGTGATCAAGCAGTTTCATAATAATATTTTACAAATTATAAATATTTTATCTATTATTGTGAGTCTTACTACATAGCCATAACCTCTTTTGGTATCCTTTTCATTCAATAAAAAGTTCCATATGAGTGAAGAAGCATCAATCAAATAAAAATCCAATCAGTCAAACACCAAGGGGCTAAGCAGGAAAGGACAGGGCAATGCCTTGATGTGGCATAAAGGAATGTTAACTTCCATCTAGTTTCTCTTCTCAAAAGTGATGCATGTGTACATAATTGTCATGTTAGAAGTTTAGACACTCATGGATGTTAAGCAAGTCTACTGAGAATATAACAAATTATTTTGTTCACACATGGATTAAAATAGCATTGCTCTGCTTCTTTGTATCCCTAAATGTAGACATGAACTTGACAAAAGTAAACAATTTGAGAGACAAGAGCAGAATATGATTATTTTAATAGTAAACATTCATAAGATTACAGTTGTGTATTAGAGTATTTATGTACCCAGTGAGTATCTCAAGTAATACATTAAATGATAGCTATAACTGTAGTTCCTAACCAATGGAATAACAAGCTGACTTCCTACCGAAACCAGAGCATTACAACAAATTGTGCCAAAGTGAGAAAGGGTATAAATAATAAAATATACCCTTTATAACATAATCTCAGAGAAAATAAAGAAATGAGAATGTATATTGGCCAATAATAGCCATGGACAATGATTTGCTATTTTGTGTGGAAAAGGGTGGACTTTTCCCCATTCCTATTCATTAATATCTCTACTAGTATCTTTTCCACTATGGAAGTCAAAGGTACAGGTGATAATTTCCAGATCCTGACAGTTGGCCCCCTATGGATAAAGACGGATGCAGAGGTAGGCTTGTCAGCTTTATGTTTCTCAGCATCTTGTTCTGCCAAGTTTGCTTAGACTTTGAGGTGGCCTAAAGGCCTGAGGGGTTTAAACCCTAGATGCCCCAAACTGGAGGAGGTAATGAAAACCATGTATCTTCTTGGGAAAAAGGGCATGTTTAGGTGTAATCTGACTCAAAGAGTGTACTTTTGCCTCACTAAAGACCTTGCCTAGATCAGGTCCAAAAAGTTGTCTTCCTACAAAAGGATAGGACACCAAAGACTATATGGAAGATTGGTCAGCCAAGAAAATCTTGAGCTACAAGGTGCTACAAACAGCTACTGAAAGGGCTTAGGCCTTTCTAGAAAACTTACACAACATACAATTTATACAGTGCTCTAGTCTGAACAAACCCAGTCCATAATCAGTCTGTATTTTACACCATTCAATTTTGTTTAGATCCCCTTATGAATGCTCTTTTCCAATCCACAAGTGTGCCAACTTGCAAACTGTATGTAAACTTCAAAAATCTAAAAACGAAAGAAGAGCAAAGAAAAAAAAGGAGAACTCAATCTAAATGTAGTAACCAACGATTTATTGTAAAGTTTATATTTTATTTTTAAACACTCGCCTTCAGAGGATCTACTCATAAGACAAATAAAATTCAAAAGCTCATCATAGGTAACTCAGATCAGATCCAAATACAATCGCTGGGCATAGATTTTTCTTTACTCTCCTTTAGTTTTTAGTTTTTTGAAGTTTACATACTTTCTAGAAAACCTACCAGCATCCAAGGCCACAGCAGTAAGGTATGCATTATATCAGCTAGCATGACCAGAGGTTCCTTTTTAGAAACCTTCCCCACCAATGGCATCTGACAGTTGTTCACCCTAGACAGCCATGGCTCTATTGACCTATGCTGTATTGAAAATAGTTTCCAGGGTGGCACAGATTGTTGCATAATTTGTCTTTAAAATGGAATATATGCTCCGGTCAGCCTCATCCTTAAAGGGATAGTAATACTTAATAATTACTAATCCCTATATTGCAGTCATGTTAAAAAGAAACGTATTATACTCAGTGTCATCTCTCAAACCCTTATGGTTTGAGAGATAATCACTCCTAAAGTTCCCCTCTCCTCCCTCTTCCAGGAAGTCAGCGTTGTAGCTGACTGAAGGGAAATCTGGTCTTACGATCATCAGGCGGCTCTGCAGCAGACCCGAGATCGCGTTAATAAAACCAAGCACATGTAGAAGACCGTTTCAGTGAAAGATTTCTTTTTTTATTAACATGATCGTGGCTCTGCTGCAGAGCCACCTGATGATCGTAAGACCAGATTTCCCTTCAGTCAACTACAATGCTAACTTCGGGGAAGCGGATGGGAGAGGGGAACTTTAGGAGAGATTATCTCTCAAGCCATAAAGGTTTGAGAGATGACACTGGGGACAATACATTTCTTTTTAATATGACTTCAAAATAGGAATTAGTAATTATTAGGTATTACTATCACTTTAAGAGCTGTGCATTTGACAAAGACAACACAGTATTTTTAGCAAGGCGAGAGATGGGCGAATCAATAGCAGACAGGGTAGCCTACTGGGACAAGGCCTCAGCTGAGAAAGGACAATTGTATGAAATGCATTTATTAAGAAACAGTCTCCTGTCAGTCTTCTTTCAGTCTACCAGGATAACCTGGTCAAAAGAACGATGGGGAGGAAAAATGGGCGATTCTTTTTTGCATTGTTGGAAAATGTTCCATTAGGAAGACCCTGTCAGAAAACTCAGAGACAGCAAAGTCTGTAAAATGGATATGCCCCTTAGCCAAGAGGCAATGGTCTACTTCATCATCATCCCCAAAAGAAAGGGAAGAATCCATGCCATCCCCATCAGTGTCAACCTCCTCCACAGAGGAATCTCCAGCCAACTGAGATTGGCCCCTAAAAACAGGGTCAACCTAATAGGGAGCACAGGGAGCCAAGAATGGAAGATCCTTTGAATAGATGAAGGGATAGAAGCAACTGAAAGCATCAGAGTCTTAACCCAAACTGGTGCAGTGGAGGTCCCTGTTAGTGGTCACAGTGCAAGAGCGACATAAGGTGTCTGAATATTCCTGTGGAAGCCCAGTTTGGCATGAGGAACAGTGTGCTAAATGGGTTAAAGGGACTCCTTTTGGATTAGACATGTTCAGTGAAAACTCCTCTAAAGTAGGACAAAATAGTCCAAAGAATTAGGACCGTAAGGTAAAATACGCAGAAATACCCAAAAAAGGTATTTATCTGACTGCAATGGGGTAAACTCTGAATAGCCTACGCAATGCGAGTATTAAGATGGCTGCCACACTGTCCTAAGCAGAAAACCCAGGAAAAGGGGATTCTGAAGTATAGTTTTCCATTGCATAAACCAATCAAATAGTGGTTCTCCAGCCATAGTGAAATTAAGTGGTCTGAAAAATGTCTCCACTCTTACCATGCTAGTCATTCATTCTTAGTCCACACTCACATTGTAGGTGAACAGGTACAGAAGTATGTCCCTGTAAAGATTTGCCATGAACTCCTATGGAACAAAGACAGTGACCACACTGGCTCCAGTTCTTAAAGGGGCCATGCTCTGAAAACTTAAAATTAAGAACTATCAAGGTCTCTGTCCAAAAACTCAGCGCAGTTGTTGGATGCTAGAGTTTGAAGAGTGGAGTGCGGTTCTTGTGTGTGTGTAGATGGTCTATTATGGTTCCTTGCTCCAGCTCAATCCAACTTAAAGGTGCTTCCCACAAGGCCCAACAGATGTGAACTCTCAATGGTGAAGACAGGGCTTTACAGAGTTCGCAATTTGTCGGATGTTTGGCCCAAAGTACGTGATCTTTCAATGGAGACGTGCACAGTTTGTTGGATGTACACCCTGGTGTACATGCTCTCTCTTAAGGGCAATCGACTGCAGCTAAGGGAAAGAGTTCAGGCCTAGGTCAGGAACTGGGAGATAAATAGGGTAACATTACTGAGGAGCAGGCAAAGTCAATATTCATGCGAAGGTCAAACACAGGAATCATAAGTGGCGGTTCCAAGGGCCAGACAGGAGACATTCGGAATACGGGACAGGTCAGGAAATTGGAACAACTCAGAAATACGAAGAAAACGCTTGAAACAGGTAGCTTGAAGAATGGGCAGTGAGGTAAGGGTCAGCTGGGTTTAAAAGGGGAAGTAAGTGTGAGAATGCCAACACAATAAAATAATTGCCACATTATTCCAATGTGAATTAAAAACATGCTCCCAAATATCAGTGAACTTTATTTCCCAAACAATATTGAAATCATCATGTCCCCTTCGTCTTCAACAGTGGCAGAGAAATTAAAGCGAGCAGACCTCCCCCTTTAGTACCTGATGGGCCGATGCCCGTACCAGTGTGAGGGAATTTTGAACAGAGACTGCATTTATATATGGGCAGTCTCTGTTCAAAATGACTCACAGCTATTGGCTGGGATGTGTGTTTATGCACCTTCCAGCCAATCAGCTTCGAGCAGGTTCCATCAATCCTTCGCTCAAAGCCGATTGGCTGGAAGGTCTGTAAGCACACATCCCAGCCAATAGCTGTGAGTCATTTTGAACAGAGACTGCCCATATATAAAGGTAGGCTCTGTTCAAAATTCCCTCACACTGGAAGGGGCAACAGTCCACCAGGTATTTAGGGAGGGCTGTCTCTCACTTTACTTTTCTCTGCCGCCACCGCCGCCAACAGCGGCAGAGAAGACCAAGGGGACATAATGATTTTGATATTGTTTGGGAACTAAAGATCACTATTATTTGGGAGCACATTTTTTAATTTCAATTTTTAATCAGATTAATAGGGCAATTATTTTATTGTGTTGGAATTCTCATTATATCTAACTCTAACTCTGACACATCTGCATTGTTTAACCCTTTGAGTGCCAGAGAGGTACACAACGCATTGCTCTACAATACGTTCCATACCCCTCTGGCACTCAAGATTTTAAACTATGCACAGATGTCAGAGTTATATTTGGGCACACATTTACTATGTCTGTTTTCTTTATTTCACAGGTATGATGGAAAAAAAAGAAGAAGAATATGGAGAGAAAGAAAAAACAATAATGAAGAGAGAAGACAGAAGAAGATGGACAGTAACTGGCCAGAGTGCAGAAGATTCTGCTGGACATCAGGATGAATGGTGTTTGTTTTCATGGGCTATTTGCTTTATAACTTAATCGGATTAACCCAATGAGTGAGGTTATTATACCTCACTGGGACTCATTAGGTTAATTCTGTTAGCATTGGACACATTTTGTCAATGCTTTGGATCTATTCACATGGGTCTTCGGGCCCCATATCATCCACTGGGGACTTTTGAAACTTTTTTTCACTTTCAATTCACGTGTTGCAACTTTTTAGATCTGTTAAGGGACTCTGCACCCAGAAAAACTTAATGGATCTTACGGCTAATGCATGTAATTGAATTGCATCTTGAGTCATTTTTTAAATTTTTGATGGCCAAAAATGTTGCTAACTTTATCATACAATGTTTTTTTTCCCACAGGTATTTTTTCATAGCACAGGTAACCGAATAGCTTACTGTGCTTGAAAAAATGCCATTGCCTGTTTTTTTGGTGTCAGACCTAACTGAATCGAAGCCTAAGTTTGGCACTTCAAGTTACACGGGGCCACTCTCCACAGCTCCCATAGATTATTACAGATGGGTTTTATAATCCAAGCCTGGAAGTTTATGGAGCTATACGTGGGACAAAAGAAGCCTGTGTATTTGGACCACATACTTCTTGTTTTTGTCCAGTCCCCATGCCAGCCAAGTTGGTCAGTTTTCTTTTACTCTGCAGGTACTACATACACGAAAATAGTGGTACATTTCTGTGCTGTTTATCAGCAGATTGGGTAAAGAAGAATGTTACAGAATGTGATTAATTCAAAAAGACATTTCAAATAAAAGCAAGTTGTAACAAGTGGTAAACATGATGCTCAGCTACTGAAAAAGTAGCATGAAAGGAAGCATGGTTGTTTGTTCTTAAATAAAGCACAACTTTTATTTAAAAGTTCCTCTTGCTGTAAAAATCCCGTTGTCCTGTAATATTCTCTGGACACAGATCAAGCCATAAGAAACTGTTTCCTAAGCCCGACAAAAACAGCCCAGACAATTTTTCTATATATTTTTAGCAAGCTATGGAAACATTTAAATGCATCTGAGAATGTTTATGCAAAACTTTTCAAATAAGATTAACTTGCATCTAAACATTTGTATTCAGTTGACATTAAATGATATTTATTCAGTTGTATAATCTGTTCAATGTGATTTTTTGATAACTACTATAACAATGAAAAAGGTTTGCTATACATAAAATCCCAGAAAGCAAATCTTAAAAATAATATGTGTATATATGTAACATATATATATATATATATATATATATATATATATATATAAATAAATGATCGTAGGCTAGCACTCACATGACTTACACACAATCAAGTTTATTGCATCAATGATTCGGTTCTGTAAGAAACATTATCAAGACATACAGTATGTCTTGATAAATGTTCTTACTGAACCGAAACACTGATTCAATAAACTTGATTGTGTGTAAGTCCTGTGAGTGATAGCCTGCCTACAATTTTTGCTGGATCACCCAGGCCATTTCTTCATTGAAGGTACAAGTGCTAACCGAAGATATGTCTCTCTCTCTGTCTCTCTCTCTCTCTCTCTATATATATATATATATATATAGAGATAGAGAGGTATAAGTGACAATATAACTAATAATTGCATTCTGAACTAAACACTATGAACTGTAGGCTAAATACAATATTGCAGCATTTATGGTGTCATTATTCTATTATACACAAGAGCTTGCTTCACTTGTGAAGGTCAAGCAATGAGCACTTCGTGCTGAGCAGAGACCAAAAAAAAGGTCATGACATTGCATATCACTTTCATGAAATCACACATGAAATAGTCCAAGAGTTCTGCTATTTCATGTTACAGTCATGGTGCTTTTATATCGACTGGCAAGTGTGTAATTGCTATAGCAAAATTGTTGGCAACAGTCCCTTCTGTTTTTAAAGGGTGGTCCTCACTCAACACGTCTTTTTCTATTTAGAGCATAAGCATCAAGGTCTCACCCGGATCCCTACTGTGTGTAGTCCAAGCAGCTGCTAGATCTAAATCAAACTTTGTAATGCCTTTTCAACAGTATTTACTTAATGCTAATTTATTTTTTTGAATAGTTTTGAATAGCATAAGGATAAAGGTGATGTACACCAATGATAACAAGTTACATTATGTTTTGCTTTAAATAATTTAAATCACTATATGGCTCTTTGATAAGGTACAGATTATGAAATGTGTGATCATTTTGATATAGACGTTTTTTGCAATGTAATAAAATGATAACGATTTGTGTCAGGTCATATATAACATATACAGAGATTCTTCAATTCCAGCATTTGATTTTAAATATCTATCAAAAAATTGAGAGCAAAACAAAACGGAACCAGACACAATCAAATGGACAGAAAGACAAAAAAGTGGAGATTGCAGGGGATGCTAATAGTACACCAAACTACCAAACTACAAATACATTCACAAGTCTCCACACATATCTCCGAACTTAATAGTCTTAATTATTTTGGACAGGGAAACAGTATTATAGACTCTAATATTATCTGATACAACTATTTACAAATATATGTTGTATCTAAGAATAGATCAGTGCAATCCAGTTTACAAAGAAAAATACCCAAGAAATCAAAAAACATGTCCCATAAACTATTCTTCTAGTGATAACACACACACATCAGCATGCAGTGCATATAGTTATTCAAAATCTCTTGAATCAAATTAAGCATGCATATACTTAAATCCTATTTTCTTTCTTCCAAGGCACTCACTTTCCGAATCTTACTTACAAGCTGTCAGTCAACAGATGGCATGTAGTATTCATTCTTTCTCCGTTATCAGCGCTCTATATTTGCAGCATTTGATTTTGCATTCCCGAAAGGTGTGTACAATTGGATGGCTTTGCATAAAGAGAAAATTATATGATTTATACATGTGTGTTCTTTATGTAATTTTTCATGCTTCCTAAGGTAGCTGGATCTATGCATTGTATTTTACATGTTATATTCCTCTTTGTCCATTTACAAGTGTACCCCAGATACTTACCAAATATACACTTTTGTAGTCTATAAATTTCAGCCCCTGCATACAATTCACGAAGCAGTACTCTGAATATAAACCATCAATTCTTTGAATTTGATTTAAAAGTAAAATCAACTATTATAAACAGAATTAAAAGTAGAGCGATTTCCAGAACAGTGACAGCAATCTTAACTGTTTTAGCCTTGTTTTTCAGAATATATTTTTATTTTCTGTATGTTTTTTATTGTAACAGTAAACTGGCTTTCTTGAAAGTAAAATATGGTCAACAGAATATTCTGTATCATGATGAACATCATGATACAACAGATTGATATTAAGTATATTCCATGGCATTTGGGAGTGGTGGATTAACTTTCCCATCTCTATATGTTCAAATGGGAAGATCATAATTACCACTGTTCCCATGCTTGGCATTGTAAAACTCTTGGTGATATTGCTCTTGAACATATAATATGAATTAGCTACTAACTATAAACAGTATTATCTAACAAGTATGGACTTTTTTTATTATATATCCAGTGAATGTTAATGTTGTGGCCTGTGTGTCTTATTCTACATTGGTTTATTACGCTTATATGTCCATGACAGGGAGCTCTCTTAATTTATTTTCTAAAAGCAGAGGAAAGAAAACAATGTAAGACATAGTATATGCAGCATAATAATGTAGAAAAGCCTGAAAATATAGCACACAGATCACTCAGAGCTACAGCAAGACCACAACACTTTATAAACATCTCTTCTTTCACACTCCTCAGCTGAAAGCTCAATGAAAGGGACATAAAAGTGTAAAAAAAATGGAAAAGGTGAAAATGGAAAAAATAAGTATAATCGGCTTAATTTTACGTATTATGGACTTTCAGAATATGTAGGAAGTTGACTGTCTCTTTAAGCCCATTCATTTTAGTGGGCTTAATTTTTTTTTTTTTTTATATATATATAATTAAAATTTTATTGGTTTTCAACAAGGTAAGGGGTACAGAAAAAAGAGGGACAAGGGGGGTCAAGGACCGCAAAAACAGAATTTAACAAGACAACGTAGCATGGAATGACAACATTGAGCATATCACATAGACATATTAGCGTCATCTGGTCACTGGCAAGAAGAAAAATAGAAAAGTAGACAAACAAACAAAAAAAAATACACCTCAAAGAGCTCCCAACCATAGGTATCAATGGAGAAGCAAGTCTCGGTGGAATTCAGGTGGGGCTACCGCTTCCACCAAGGAGGACAAGATCCGTAGGTAGCTAGATGAAGAACTGCGAATGTACGCTGTTAACTTCTACATCCTAAGCAACCTCCATAAGCGTCCATCCAAGGATGCTCGACCCGGCGGCAAGGACTTCCAATACTAGGCAATGTGACACAGAGTCATAGCACAGACTCTAAAGATCAGTTTATTAGCAGAACGGGAAAGGATAGGGGTACGGGATGACCTGTTAAGCAGGGCAGTCCATGGGTCAAGAGTCACATCAGTCCCTAACGCTGAACTCAAGAGGTGGAATCCATAGTTCCAAAGGTCGGACACTGAGGGGCAGGCCCACCACATGTGCAAGTGCCTTCGTGGCCACAGCCATGGAAACATAACTGGGTCGTGGAAGGAAAAAGGCGATGTAATCGGAGAGAACTATAGTACCATCCAGCAAGGACTTTATAAGCATTTTCTTTCACCAGAGTACAAGGAGTTCAGCCACCAACATCAGTAGTGATGTTGTTCCATTCCTTAGGGTCCAGGGTCTCCCCCAGATCCGATTCCCAAAGAGCACAGTATGGATGAGGTTGCAGGTACAAGGTTGAGACAAGATGGGCATAAATCTTAGATATAGCACCTCTATTGGATTGGGGTGAGGTGAAATAGATGTTCAAAGAGTGTCCTGGCCGGGGGCGAGGCTTAAAAGTATGCACAGTCTCACATATGTGCATACAAACATCCACGTAACAGTGTTTGACCACTAGGGATGGGTGAAAAGTCAGAAAAATTTCCCAAATTAATTTTCCCGAAAAAAGTTCCCTCTCACACAAAATACATAAAATTATTGCCTTTTTGCCACTGCCAATAAATTTCCTGTGAGAAAGTTTCCATTTTTCACCTATCATCTATGAATGCAAGATTTCCCACAACAATAATACTACTTCTGAGGGCTGAAGTGGAGAAATAAATATTTGAAAGTAAAAGTTGTGAGTCCTACATCAACATATGCCTTGAGAAAATTATTAGCAAGCTTTGTCCTTTGTCCATAAGACTAACTTTCTGCTTAAGTAACATTGGCACAACAATCCTTGAAAAAGAACTGGGGCTTGGGATATTCCAGCAGGGTGCAACACATGACATAAGTTCTTTAAAGCCTCTGTTTCCAACAAAAGAAAAGGGAAGCATGTCAACAGCCAATATTCTGGCAAGTTTACTATTTCACATGCATATGTTTGGATCGTGAATGAAGTATCTCCATACTGAGGACTGTGGGGTTCCTGAGAGCATGTCACAGAGATATACAGTCATGTGAAAAATAAAATACATGACTTTACAGGACCTGGGAACCTTGCAGTCATTGAGTCGACTCCTCTGTATACCAAAGTATTCTAGAGTCAAATGTGAGTCTATCTGTCCGACAGCTAAAGCTTGGCCAAAATTGGGTCATGCAACAGGACAATGATCCCAAGCACAGCAGCAAATCTACAACAGAATGGCTGAAAAAGAAAAGAATCAAGGTTTTGCAATGGACCAGTCAAATTCTAGACCTCAACCTGATTGAAATTCTGTGGCGGGACCTTGAGAGAGCTGTGCATAAGCAAATGCACGCAAACCTCAATGAACTGAAGCAACGTGTAAAGTGGGCCAAAATTCCTCCACAACGATGTGAGAGACTGATAAGTTCAAATTATTGCAGTTAAAGATGGTTCTACAAGCTATTGAATCATAAGGTTTACTTAGTTTTTCACACAAGGCTTCTCCATTTTGGCTTTATTTTTGTTAAATAAATCATGATACGGTGTAATATGTCACGTGTTGTTGTTCATCTGAGGTTGTATTTACCTAATTTTTAAATAAATAAATAAATAATCAGTTGCTGTTTAAAGGCTAATATCTAGCATTTGGCACTTGTATGTATCCAACCACTTACCTTGTCACTTGCTTGATAGTGTCCCAGAGCAGCCCTTGTCAATCTCAGCAAGATCAAGCAAACAAGAAGGCACAGTACTAGAGCGCTTCACGGGACTGCCCGAACTTCAGAGACCAGGAAAAAATCCAATCATAAAAATAGAAACTTTATTTCTTCACGCTAAAAGCACTGGTACAATAAGGAAAATAAAGCACCCACGATCTGCCTAACGCATTTCATGAAAGAATATTCCACCTAATTTTTAGACCTGCTAAGGAACAGATGATTGTTGTTATATCCTGATATGTAAAACCATAGAATTCAAAGAGGGTGTACTTTCTTTTCCACACAACTATATTCTGGATCTAGATCATTATCATCATCAGTCATCATTAGGTCATCCTCAGCATTGACTACTACTTTTATATCTTCTAGTCTTTTAGGGGTCTCAAACAATTTCTTTTTACTATCAGGATATGTGTTTTTGTGCTTGTTTGTCTCACTGACAGATGTAACAGATGATTAGGCTGCTATGCCTTCTTCCATTATCTGAACACTAGAATGCGACCCATTGTCATCTTCAGTGTTCTTATATGTTTTTATTTTTTTTAAGTATTGGCGCTTGTTGTAGTGGTGCAACTGCAAGCAGTTTTTGGACTACAATGTTCCTGCAATGATCCTGATCCTTTCACCCTCCTCCTGCCCCTTGCATGTTTGTTGGACATTATTCAACTACTCTATGTGTGTGTGAGCTTTTCCTGTAAAATAAATAATATAACTGATGGAGTGTGATGTCTTGACTTTGCCCACTACAAAATACTCGCTCTCATCTAGCATCAGTCTGCCTCAGTCACACAGCTCATATCAGGAATGTACTTGGATCACAGCTGCCTGTGTCTTTCCAATCAGTTACAAAAAATGTTGGGGACTTTGGGGTCAACATCTTTTGCTACCTTCTCACCCCCCCAGACACGTCTAACACAGAGATAATAACAGTCAGATCATGAAGGAACTTGGACCACAGCTGCCTGTATTTTCCCAGTCAGTCACACAGAATGTTGGGGTATTTGGGGTAAAACGCCTTTGCTCCCATCTCACTCCCCCAGACTCCCACAGGGCAGATATAACAGCCAGATCAGAAGCAACTTGAAGCACAGCTGCCCGTGTCTTTCCAATCAGTCACACATATTGTTTGGGTAAACCTCCTTTGCTCCCTTCTCACACCCCAGACACTTCTAACATAGAGATAATAACAGCAAGATCAGGCTGGATCACAGTTGACTGCGTCTTTCTAACAAATAACACAGAATATTGCGGTATTTGGGGAAAACCTCTTTTGCTCCCTTCTCACACCCCCAGCCATGTCTGACACAGAGATAATAATGCCAGATCAGGAAGGAACTTGGATAACAGTTGCCTGTGTCTTTCCAATCAGTCACAAAAAATTGAGGTATTTGGGGTCAACCTCCTTTGCACCCTTTTCAAACCCCCAGACACATCTAACACAGAGCTAATAACAGCCTGTGTTTTCCCAGTCACACAGAAAATGGGGGTATTTGGGGTAAAACTCTTTTGCTCCTTTCTCACACCCCAGACACGTCTAATACAGTGATAATAATGCCTGATCAGGAAGGAACTTACATCACAGCTTCCTGTAGCTTTCAAATCAGTCAGAAAAAAAATGTTTTGGTATTTGGGGTCAACCTTCTTTGCACCCTTCTCACACCTCCACATATGTATAATAGCAAGATCAGTAAGGAACTTGGATCACAGCTGCCTGTGTCTTTTCAATCAGTCACACAGAATATTTGTATATTTGGGGTAAAACCCCCTTTTCTCCCTTCTCATACCCCCAGACATTTCTAACACAGAGATAATAATGGCAGATCAGTTACAGATCAGTAACTGATCAGTCACATAAAATGTTTGGGTATTTAGGTAAACCTCCCTTGCTTCCGTCTCACACAACCAGAAACATCTACCAGGGATAAAAACAGCCAGATCAGGAATAACACTGGATCACCGATGCCTGTGACTTTCCAATCAATTACACAGACCCCCAGACATGTCTAACACAGACATAAGAATGCCAGATCAGGAAGGAACTTGGATCAAAGCTGAATGTATCTATCCAATCAGTCACACAAGATGTTGGGGTATTTGGGTCAACCTTCCTTGCAACCTTCTCACACAACCCAGACAAGTTTAACAGGGATAATAAGAGCCAGCTCAGAAAGAACATTGGATCACAGCTGCCTGTATATTTCCAATCAGTCACACAGAATGTTGGAGTATCTGAGGTCAATCTCCTTTTCTCCCTTCTCAAACTCCCAGACACATCTAACACAGAGATAATTGATGAATTATGTTATGCATTATGGCTGCAGTGGTACAAAATGGATGCAGTGCAAGCCTTATTTAGAATATTTCAGTGTATGTGTGTGTAATGGTGGCTAAGTGAGCTCACAGTGCTAGAATGTTTCAAAAAAGGAATTGCTCTTCCAAAGCTTCTTAATGTATGCAAATGTCCATATATATCTAGATGTATAGATGGAAATGTCCAGCATGCAATCCTTTGTGTAGAAACAGTATAAATGATTCTCCCTTTGTCCTAATACTATGAATCCTGATGCCAGTTTACACATTGAAACAATGCTGCTATATGATGATATAGACTGAGAAGCTATAAACTGACAGATATCACAGAATAATTAAAACCTCTATAAGGAAGAAGTGCCCTGGATTTATTAGAAGAAAAGGATTTGTAACAATAATAATGCCAGATCAGGAAGGAACTTGGATCACAGCTGCCTGTGTATTTGAAATCAGCCACACAAAATGTTGGTGTATTTGGGGTAAAACTCCTTTGCTCCCTTCTCACACCTCTCCAGACTCCCCCCAGCACAGAAGTAATAAAAGTCAGATAAGGAAGGGACCATGTCTGCCTGTGTCTTCCCAGTCAGTCAGTCAAAGAATTTGGGGGTCAACCTCATTTCTCCCATTCTGTTCCCCAGAGTTACCCCAGACTCCCCTAACACTGAAAACAATGTCCTTCCTAAAAGACTCCCTAAACTAAGCTTTAACTCCTTTTATTAGCGTGTCTTCGCTAGCACAAAAAGGGAATTTTGCCATGTGATGGGTCAAAATTCCACCTTCCCATTAATTTCAGTGCAATGAGCTAGGCAAAAAAAAGAGGAGAAACTGCATTTTTAAGAAAAAAATTGTCATTTTTCTTCTGCTTCACTTTTAAGGTAAAAATTTTCACCAATCCCTTTTGATCACACACATTTAATCAACTCTAATTGATGTGGCAAATATAGCATTCCTACAGAAATTCACAACACTTGCCTTTTTTCTACCTATTACTTCCCACAACAAAATGTTTCACCCATCATTATTTATAAGCATACTTTAAAGAACAATATTGTCACAAAATGCTTATTCCTTTAGAGTGTAATAAAATAACTACTGAACTAAGCACTTTCAAGATCGACTTTAACTTTTAACAATCTGGGCTATATGTTTAAAAGAAAAGTAGTAGTGCAAATGGTTTGCCCCAGAACTCTTTCACTTTTCTTTTGCAAATACCGCCTTTTGAGTGACAGAAGGGTTGTGTAACACAATGCACTGCACACCACTGTTAAAGTAAAAGGGTTTATATCGGTCTAGCACATTTACAAGTTGTCATCATTTACAAGGCAACATTTGCAAGAACATATTTTATATGGCATATTGCCCTCTCCAATGGTTTTAAAAAATGACTAGATTGTTACAGAATGTGTTTCTGATCATACTAACAGAAGAAACGTTGGTGCAGTAATCTTACATAATTAGATTTAATCCTCTGTTTCCCAGGACATGAAGTACAAATATGCTTGTTCAAAACAAGCTACACATTTGTAGTTTTAGGCAATAGGAAAGGAAATAGCTTATCTAAAGAGCCCATCAGAAACTCTCTTCCAGTCCCAGCCAGGAACTTTAAACCTCCAGAGCAGTAAAGAGATTAGGGGTCATGCCTCAAGGGAAATGCGCTCCAGACCTCTCTGACACCCATGGGTATAAAAACTGGGGGGGGGGGGGGATAATCATATTTTGACATAGAAGGAAAGGAGACAGATTGTTGTAGAAGTATTTCATTCTCTGACAGTTGATATATAACCTTCACTGTCAAAAGCAACCAAATGAACATTCTTTTCAATAATGGATTAAATATACATTATAAAACATTCTCACTGTTATGAAGATAATGTTTAGCTATCCTAAGAGAGTGAATATCTTTAGGACACTTAAAAACAAATTATTTTGTATACTAAATTAATTTTCACGACAAAAGCATGCCCATTTTAACCATTTAAAGACTGTGCCACCATTTATAACTGGAGCAATTTGGTATTTTAACACTGAATGCTGTAGAAATATCCAATTCATTGTGATGCAATGCACTGGAGACTGTTCTAGCACTGAAGGGGTTAAATTTCCCATTTAAGTACATTTTTCCTATGGTGCACATGGTTTGTTCCTAATTTTTTTTTTTTTAACTTTTTTTAAGCATACGACCAACAGCCTTTCAGTTATGAGTATAATTGTTTTCTTAACCCTTTAAGGACATCCGATCACGTATGCCGCCATCACTTAAGGACCACGGCCCATTTTTTTTTTTCGTTTCTGGTACAGGGCTCCCCGAACGGTGTGCAGCCACACAGGGAACCCTGAATTACATGATGGTCCTGGCACATCATGGGTCCTTAACGCAAATCTACCCATGACGTGCCAAGACTGTCGAGGGTCGTTAAGGGGTTAAAAACATTCAGAAAAATATATTTGCTCTCTGTGAAATCTAATTTAAATAGAGGCACATGTTTACTTTAGCCTATAGAAATAAATACTAATTTTACTGTGTAATTGGTCTATATGTTGGACAAAAAGTTGGCAGGTGGACCCTCACCACAAAACTAAAGGGGTTTAAACGGTTAGTAATGTCTAGTCAAATTCTTTCACAAGTCTTCTTTATATTAGAATTAAAAGATTGCTCTGTATGTAAGTCCTTAGTTGTTTGTTGTTCAAAAGCTATGTTTGTTGTTCAAAAGCTATGAAAAGATAAAGATCCCCCAGCCCACGTCACTCAGCAGCTCTCTCTGCTCTGGACGGCTACAGTGAGGGACAAGCTTCAGTAAGCAAAGGGAAATACTGTCCTCCTTCATCAACGGAGGCAGGATTTTCCTTATACTTACTGAAGTTTGTCCCTCACCACAGCCGTCCAGAGCAGAGAGAGCTGCTGAGTGACGTGGACAGGAAGGGTGGGCAGGGGATCTTTATCTCTTCATAACTTTTGAACTACAAAATAGAAAGGACTTAATTCTAATATAAAGAAGACTCGGAGAAAGACTAATGGTTAGTGTAGCAACCCCACACGATAACACATACTGGATTGTGAGTTAAAAGGACAATAAAATAAATTATGTGGCACAAATCCTATTTCTCAAACCTTTACGGTTTGAGAGATATTTGTCTGTAAAGTTCCTCCCTCCCTCCCCTTCTCCTGATGTCAGTGCTGTGCTGACAGCAGGAAAAGGGAAACTTTACAGGTGAATATCTCTCAAACTGTAAAGGTTTGAGAGATAGGATTTGTGCCACATAATTAATCTTTTTACCCTCTACAAAACTAGAATATTTTTTTATAAGATGTTACTGTACCTTTAAGCAGGGGACCTTGAACACAAAATGAAGGTAGTGGGGACTCAGAGAACAGGTATTTCCAGTGGGTGGAAGGTTAGAAAAATACCTAACCAAAAGCTCATGTGATAGATAACAGCAAATGAGGGATAGATTAAAAAAATATGTTACTTGGTAGGAAACCTCACCTCAAAACTAGTGAGGGGAATTGTTAGTGGGGAAATTATTCCTCAAACCCACAGTATATAGTTTTGGGAGATTTACAGACAACTTCTACCTTAACCTCTTAAGAACCAGGGAGATGCACAAAGAATTGTAGAATGAGGCATTGCACACCCCTCTAGCCCCTAAGGAGTTAAATCCTAGGTGGTAGTAAACTTTGAAATTAGAACATCATCCAGCCACTTGCACAGCATTTCTAGAGGGTAGTGCTGTGGGACATAAAAAATAAGTCCATTTTATATATATATCTATATATCTATAGATATATTTTTTGTTGTTGTTTTTCTATTTTCTTTTAATTTAGCACATTTTGGCTTGAGTATCAGAAAACTGCTTTGTAACACAGACATGTTAATTTGTTGGTGTTCAAGCAATGGATGGTTGTATTTTAACATTCTAGTGACAGTGTAAGACACATTTTGCATTTTTATTTCATACACTACTATAGACAAGGGACATGTTGAAGATGATTAGACAGTCTCCAAACCAACTCATTACCATTCTTCACTGATTTTATAAATACCTCCTTATAACAGTGGTTATGAAACCTATACTCAGTTGCCATTAGCACAGGTGAGTCAGTAAAAATAACATCCTCTGATTAACTCCCCAGTAATGAGTACTGAAACAATACTGGGAGAACTAAAACCCCATTGATTTAAATGGGGTTGTTAGCCTCTTGGATGCTACAGAGGACTCCAACATATTGCTTCACAATCTGTTGGAGAGCCCCGAATAGCATTCAAGGATTTAAAAGTGCCACTTGAGCTTTTATGTTATGTTACCTATGGTACAGCTAGTTTGCTCCAGAATTGTTCCATTTCTTCTTTGTAGAACTTTTAATTTAAGTAACATAGTATATCAGCCTCATCACGTAGGGGAATCCTCTAGTCCTTGTCTGGTTCCTGAGGACAGGTTTGAGGACAACTGCTGTAGAACTATAAGATTTTACATTTCCCCCTTGTGGGAATTTCTGTGGGGAGGAAATAAAGACAAAACAGTGAAACTGACCCACTCGTGGTGAAGTCCATTAAAGGGATAGTAATGTCACCATATAAAGCTATTTTTGATTGTTCAATCTAATTTAATATCATGTGTAGTACCAAAATCAGTCCTTATCGTTGTATTCTGCTTGTAATTTCAGTTGAAATTACTCCTATTCATTACGTCAGTCATAGTTCCCTCAGATCTGAAAGAAGGTCACTTGACCGGATGGATTGTAATAAAGGACAATATTGTGTGTCTCTATAAGGAAAACCCTGCCCCCTTGATGAAGGAGAGCAGGGTTTTCCTTATGCTGACAATATTATCCCTTGTTGCGATCCATCCTCACAGGATACAATGATGAGGACACTGAAATGTTACTAAGCATTATATAAAATGATAAATTTCTTTCAAAACGGAACATATAGAGTTATACTGTATATCAGTAGGCAGATCAGGAAGGTCTGATAAAAACTAACTTATTTGGTAGCAGGAAAGCTAAAAAATTACTGGGGTATGAGGAGAAGGTTGAACTTGATGGACTTGTGTCTTTATTCAACCTAATTTACTATGTTATTATGAACAATCAAATATAACTTTATATGCTGACATTACTATCCCTTTAAGAATCCTTCTGACAACGTTTTCCAGTGGTGAGAGTTCTAATGTTCCCACGTCGTATTTGTCAATGCCCTCTTTTTGATATCATTTTGCACAAATGCATCACAGATCATACATGTATGCATGCACACGTGTATTTGTACACATGCTTATTTGCTTATTTCTGACACATGGAAAAAGCCTTTGTGCAGAAATTTCAACTTGTAGCAGAATCGTCTGTTTTCTGCCAATTCTTCCTCAGCTTTGGAACATTTTGCACACAAATACGTAGAACTTATGCTTCTCTGCAAAGCAATATTAAAGTGGGTCACATAATAGTAGATGAAAAACAGAAAAATAATAAACGGAATAAAAAGCAGATGGCTTTGGGAATAGAACAGTCAGGAAGGATGGACTCAAATTAATTTAATCACCTGTGTTGGTTTGAAGCATACTGCACCATTAATCTCATTCCAGTGTCTACTTGTGTCCTCTGGCAGGCAATTGCTGAGACTAAAGAGCCAAGTTGAGATCTTTGGATCTAAGTAATTATTGGTTTTTATCAGTAAGCCAATATATAATGGGCTACTCACTTCTAAACTAAGCATTTATAACAAAAAGGAAAATTATTGCTAAACAAATGCTTGACTATGAAATTAAATTCATATAGGACAAATGTATGCTAGCAAATTTTTCACCAAAGGATAATCTTAAGGCTACCACATGTAAACTGAATATGTTAAGTAAAAGCAAAGAAGTCCTTTATGAGCATATTACAATATTATTACAGATGTTGACAAAAGGCACAAATCCATCAAATTCATGCCTGTAAATCCTATAGAGGTTAAGGTAGAAGTTGTCTGTAAATCTCCCAAAACTATATACTGTGGGTTTGAGGGATAATTTCCCCACTAACAATTCTCTGTCTCTTTCTCAGGAAATCCAACATCTTCCCTTCACCTTTCAGATGTAGTACCCCAAGGCTCTGGCAATGTCCCTCTTCTCTTCTTTACATCTCTTCACTTGGAAACCCCATTACCTATTAGGACTATAGCCATAAGCCACATGCAGATTACATTAACATTTACTTCTGTTCCACAGATCTCTCTTCAACAGTCATGGCTGAAATTTGCAACTGTACCTCTCCTAACTTTGCCCCAAATAATTACACACCTGGAGACTAGCTGCTCAATAGTGCTAGTCAGCAGAATATTACCACGTTATTGAGAATTCTATACTTCTCCCGGACTGACAGCCAGGAAACAGCACAGACATACTTCCATAGCTACATCTGCGCACTTGTGCTGTCAGTCCCTTTTGGTACCGACCGGCTCCTAGCAATGCTTCCTAGAGAAGGCTGAGACTGACAGTGCAGATGCGCAGACATCTGGCTGACAGTCTGGGAGCTGTTTCCTGGCTGACAGTCTGGGAGCAGTAGGAATTCTAAATTACGTGGTAATAATTCTGGCGACTTGCACTATTGAGCAGCTAGTTGCCAGATGGGTAATTATTTGGGGCAAAGTTTACAAGGGGTGGTAGTTCCACTTTAAGGGATCCTTTTCCAACTTTCATGCACATCCCCTACCCTTTAGCACTCCCTCACAGTTTAAAACGCCAACATTATATCTACCTTGCAAGTCTGTTGTCTTGGTGTTATCATCAACCCTGCTCTTTCCCGCTATTCTCCACATTTAGTCAAAAAGCTTTGCTGTCTTCACCTAAAACACATAATCCACATATGTTCCTGCAACACTTAAGATTCTGTTAAAACTCTCTTTCACTCACTAATCTTTTATTGATCATTGTCACCTTCTTCTGACAGGAATACAGTTAACTCACCTCTTTACACTTCAGTAAATCCAACAAACTGCCAGCTCATTAAAGTTCAATGGCTGTCAATCTTTGTAAATCCTTACATTGGCTTCCCATTGCACTTAGAATCAAATTTCAAAACACTAATACTGGCCTACAAAGCACTGTTTAATTCTGCCCCACATATCTTCATTCACTCATATTTCAATATTCCCTCAGCCCTACCAAACAATATCAGACTTTCACCCAACTTTAACAGATAAAAATGTTCCTTGAATATGCATCTCTTGACCGAAGCCTTTTCCAAAGCTCCATAGTTCCCAGATCAAATTGTGCTTTTCTGACAACCATGATTGATCCGATGCCCCACCCATTACTTAAACAAGTCCTGCAGTCAATACATTCCTGCAGCTGACACAACCTTTTTTTTCCCCCAAACTCTCCTACCTAAAAAAACACACACAATTTTAATCCTTTGAGTGCCAGAGGGGTGTGCAATGCATTGCAGAGCAATGTGTTATGTACCTCTCTGGCACTCAAAGGGTTAAAACATTTATCAGACACTTTTCTTAATCTACCATGTGTAGCCTACTCTTACCTTGTCTTTAGTATGTTTCTCACCATCCAGACAGTAAGTTCTCATGCAGAGCCCTCATTATCATTTATTTGAATATGTTCATTTATGTCGCTGTGCATTTTTCTCCAGTATTTTGTAAGTGCTGTTTAATATTTTAACAATAAATAAAGCATTCTCCATGTTGGAAGGGGAAAAAGTAAAATTAGAGATATAATTTCATAGGGGTGGGTGGAATTTAAAAAGCTAATAACCCTTATTGCTTAATTCTATTTATAAACAGTGGTAGCTAATATAAAATATTTACACAAACTATTTTAGTCTCGTTCAGAAATTCAATATATATTTTTTCTTTGTAAGTGAAATTTTACCTAGAGAGTGAAACTAGTTTACAGAGCACTATATTTATAAGACTACTCAGACACAGTTGCTTTGTTTTCTTCACTATGCCAACTCTCACAGATGTGCTGACATGAAGAATCCTCTTCTTAACCATATGCTTACAGACAATATTTAGGTACAGTCAAACCATAAACCAAAAGCACTAAACAAGCATTTTTTAAACACCGTTTCTATAAAACATACAGGTTTGATCTGAAGAACACACAGAGCTAGCCTGTGATTTGCTTGTCAAAATATTTTCATAGAGACATTTTAAAATTATCCCACTTAATACACAAGTTTGCAAAAATGTAACCGATTATTTAATATTTCAATTTCTTTCAACTTCCCATGGGTGGAAACAAAGAGTCTTAGCATGTTTGCTACATAATTCAAGATACCTTTACACTCATTTAGGGCTGGATTAAAATGCAGGAGATAAATGTTACCTCTAGTGTTGAGCGAGCATGCTCGGCCGATGCTCGGATCGGCTCGAGCATCGCTCTGCTCGGCACATGGCGGTACTCGTACGAGTACCGCATGTGCTCGCCCGCCATGTTCGGGTCTCCTCCCCGCACGTTTTGCGGCTGCTGCGCAGCCAATAAACGTGCAGGGAGGCTCTGACATCGGTGTAATGCCAGCAGCCATGTTGGCTGCTGGCATTACACTGATTGGCTGGCCAGAACCCGTGGTCAGGTGCTGTATAGCACCTGACCAGCGAGTTCGGCTCAGTCTGAGCCAGGGAGAGCTGAGGATAGGAAGGGAAAGGCAGTGTAGGGAGGAAAAAAACAAAAATTGTGAAAAAAAAAGAACCAAAAGTCCTTTTTAGGACTACTGTGTGTGGGGGCAGCAGGTTATTTGGTGTGGGGGGAAAAAAAAAAAAAAAAAAAAAAAAAAATATATATATTCTGTTTAGTGTGCAAAGTTGCAGATTAGAGCACATTCTGTTTAGTGTGCACAGTTGCAGATTAGAGCACATTCTGTTTAGTGTGCAAAGTTGCAGATTAGAGCACATTCTGTTTAGTGTGCAAAGTTGCAGATTAGAGCACATTCTGTTTAGTGTGCAAAGTTGCAGATTAGAGCACATTCTGTTAAGTCTTCAAACTAAAATATCAAAGTCACGTATTCCATTCAGTGTGCGTCGCCGCAGTTTAGCAGCACATTCTGAGTACTGTGCAGAGTTGCAGAATAGGAAGAAATACTGTTAAGTCTTCAAACTAAAATATCAAAGTCACATATTCCATTCAGTGTGCTTCGCCGCAGTTTAGCAGCACATTCTGTGTACTGTGCAGAGTTGCAGAATAGGAAGAAATACTGTTAAGTCTTCAAACTAAAATATCAAAGTCACATATTCCATTCAGTGTGCTTCGCCGCAGTTTAGCAGCACATTCTGTGTAGTGTGCAGAGTTGCAGAATAGGAAGAAATACTGTTAAGTCTTCAAACTCAAATATCAAAGTCACATATTCCATTCAGTGTGCTTCGCCGCAGTTTAGCAGCACATTCTGTGTACTGTGCAGAGTTGCAGAATAGGAAGAAATACTGTTAAGTCTTCAAACTAAAATATCAAAGTCACATATTCCATTCAGTGTGCTTCGCCGCAGTTTAGCAGCACATTCTGTGTAGTGTGCAGAGTTGCAGAATAGGAAGAAATACTGTTAAGTCTTCAAACTAAAATATCAAAGTCACATATTCCATTCAGTGTGCTTCGCCGCAGTTTAGCAGCACATTCTGTGTACTGTGCAGAGTTGCAGAATAGGAAGAAATACTGTTAAGTCTTCAAACTAAAATATCAAAGTCACATATTCCATTCAGTGTGCTTCGCCGCAGTTTAGCAGCACATTCTGTGTACTGTGCAGAGTTGCAGAATAGGAAGAAATACTGTTAAGTCTTCAAACTCAAATATCAAAGTCACATATTCCATTCAGTGTGCTTCGCCGCAGTGTAGCAGCACATTCTGTGTACTGTGCAGAGTTGCAGAATAGGAAGAAATACTGTTAAGTCTTCAAACTCAAATATCAAAGTCACATATTCCATTCAGTGTGCTTCGCCGCAGTTTAGCAGCACATTCTGTGTACTGTGCAGAGTTGCAGAATAGGAAGAAATACTGTTAAGTCTTCAAACTAAAATATCAAAGTCACATATTCCATTCAGTGTGCTTCAACGCCGTTTAACAGCCTATTCTGTGTACTCTACAGAGTTGCAGAATAGTAAGAAATACTGTTAATTTTTCAAACTCAAATATCAAAGTCACATATTCCATTCAGTGTCTTTCACCGCCGTTTAACAGCCTATTCTGTGTACTCTGTACAGTTGCAGAATTATAAGAAATACTGTTAAGTTTTCAAACTCAAATATTAAAGTCACATATTCCATTCAGTGTCTTTCACCGCCGTTTAACAGCCTATTCTGTGTACTCTGTACAGTTCCAGAATTATAAGAAATACTGTTAAGTTTTCAAACTCAAATATTAAAGTCACATATTCCATTCAGTGTGTTTCAACGCCGTTTAACAGCCTATTCTGTGTACTCTGCAGAGTTGCAGAATAGTAAGAAATACTGTTAATTTTTCAAACTCAAATATTAAAGTCACATATTCCATTCAGTGTCTTTCACCGCCGTTTAACAGCCTATTCTGTGTACTCTGTACAGTTCCAGAATTATAAGAAATACTGTTAAGTTTTCAAACTCAAATATTAAAGTCACATATTCCATTCAGTGTGTTTCAACGCCGTTTAACAGCCTATTCTGTGTACTCTGCAGAGTTGCAGAATAGTAAGAAATACTGTTAATTTTTCAAACTCAAATATTAAAGTCACATATTCCATTCAGTGTCTTTCACCGCCGTTTAACAGCCTATTCTGTGTACTCTGTACAGTTCCAGAATTATAAGAAATACTGTTAAGTTTTCAAACTCAAATATTAAAGTCACATATTCCATTCAGTGTCTTTCACCGCCGTTTAACAGCCTATTCTGTGTACTCTGTACAGTTCCAGAATTATAAGAAATACTGTTAAGTTTTCAAACTCAAATATTAAAGTCACATATTCCATTCAGTGTCTTTCACCGCCGTTTAACAGCCTATTCTGTGTACTCTGTACAGTTCCAGAATTATAAGAAATACTGTTAAGTTTTCAAACTCAAATATTAAAGTCACATATTCCATTCAGTGTCTTTCACCGCCGTTTAACAGCCTATTCTGTGTACTCTGTACAGTTCCAGAATTATAAGAAATACTGTTAAGTTTTCAAACTCAAATATTAAAGTCACATATTCCATTCAGTGTCTTTCACCGCCGTTTAACAGCCTATTCTGTGTACTCTGTACAGTTCCAGAATTATAAGAAATACTGTTAAGTTTTCAAACTCAAATATTAAAGTCACATATTCCATTCAGTGTGTTTCAACGCCGTTTAACAGCCTATTCTGTGTACTCTGCAGAGTTGCAGAATAGTAAGAAATACTGTTAAGTTTTCAAACTCAAATATTAAAGTCACATATTCCATTCAGTGTGTTTCACCGCAGTTTAGCAGCCTATTCTGTGTACTCTGCACAGTTGCAGAATAATAAGAAATACTGTTAAGTTTTCAAACTCAAATATTAAAGTCACATATTCCATTCAGTGTGTATCACCGCCGTTTAGCAGCCTATTCTGTGTACTCTGAACAGTTCCAGAATTATAAGAAATACTGTTAAGTTTTCAAACTCAAATATTAAAGTCACATATTCCATTCAGTGTCTTTCACCGCCGTTTAACAGCCTATTCTGTGTACTCTGTACAGTTCCAGAATTATAAGAAATACTGTTAAGTTTTCAAACTCAAATATTAAAGTCACATATTCCATTCAGTGTCTTTCACCGCCGTTTAACAGCCTATTCTGTGTACTCTGTACAGTTCCAGAATTATAAGAAATACTGTTAAGTTTTCAAACTCAAATATTAAAGTCACATATTCCATTCAGTGTCTTTCACCGCCGTTTAACAGCCTATTCTGTGTACTCTGTACAGTTCCAGAATTATAAGAAATACTGTTAAGTTTTCAAACTCAAATATTAAAGTCACATATTCCATTCAGTGTCTTTCACCGCCGTTTAACAGCCTATTCTGTGTACTCTGTACAGTTCCAGAATTATAAGAAATACTGTTAAGTTTTCAAACTCAAATATTAAAGTCACATATTCCATTCAGTGTGTTTCAACGCCGTTTAACAGCCTATTCTGTGTACTCTGCAGAGTTGCAGAATAGTAAGAAATACTGTTAATTTTTCAAACTCAAATATTAAAGTCACATATTCCATTCAGTGTCTTTCACCGCCGTTTAACAGCCTATTCTGTGTACTCTGTACAGTTCCAGAATTATAAGAAATACTGTTAAGTTTTCAAACTCAAATATTAAAGTCACATATTCCATTCAGTGTGTTTCAACGCCGTTTAACAGCCTATTCTGTGTACTCTGCAGAGTTGCAGAATAGTAAGAAATACTGTTAATTTTTCAAACTCAAATATTAAAGTCACATATTCCATTCAGTGTCTTTCACCGCCGTTTAACAGCCTATTCTGTGTACTCTGTACAGTTCCAGAATTATAAGAAATACTGTTAAGTTTTCAAACTCAAATATTAAAGTCACATATTCCATTCAGTGTCTTTCACCGCCGTTTAACAGCCTATTCTGTGTACTCTGTACAGTTCCAGAATTATAAGAAATACTGTTAAGTTTTCAAACTCAAATATTAAAGTCACATATTCCATTCAGTGTCTTTCACCGCCGTTTAACAGCCTATTCTGTGTACTCTGTACAGTTCCAGAATTATAAGAAATACTGTTAAGTTTTCAAACTCAAATATTAAAGTCACATATTCCATTCAGTGTCTTTCACCGCCGTTTAACAGCCTATTCTGTGTACTCTGTACAGTTCCAGAATTATAAGAAATACTGTTAAGTTTTCAAACTCAAATATTAAAGTCACATATTCCATTCAGTGTCTTTCACCGCCGTTTAACAGCCTATTCTGTGTACTCTGTACAGTTCCAGAATTATAAGAAATACTGTTAAGTTTTCAAACTCAAATATTAAAGTCACATATTCCATTCAGTGTGTTTCAACGCCGTTTAACAGCCTATTCTGTGTACTCTGCAGAGTTGCAGAATAGTAAGAAATACTGTTAAGTTTTCAAACTCAAATATTAAAGTCACATATTCCATTCAGTGTGTTTCACCGCAGTTTAGCAGCCTATTCTGTGTACTCTGCACAGTTGCAGAATAATAAGAAATACTGTTAAGTTTTCAAACTCAAATATTAAAGTCACATATTCCATTCAGTGTGTATCACCGCCGTTTAGCAGCCTATTCTGTGTACTCTGAACAGTTCCAGAATTATAAGAAATACTGTTAAGTTTTCAAACTCAAATATTAAAGTCACATATTCCATTCAGTGTCTTTCACCGCCGTTTAACAGCCTATTCTGTGTACTCTGTACAGTTCCAGAATTATAAGAAATACTGTTAAGTTTTCAAACTCAAATATTAAAGTCACATATTCCATTCAGTGTCTTTCACCGCCGTTTAACAGCCTATTCTGTGTACTCTGTACAGTTCCAGAATTATAAGAAATACTGTTAAGTTTTCAAACTCAAATATTAAAGTCACATATTCCATTCAGTGTCTTTCACCGCCGTTTAACAGCCTATTCTGTGTACTCTGTACAGTTCCAGAATTATAAGAAATACTGTTAAGTTTTCAAACTCAAATATTAAAGTCACATATTCCATTCAGTGTCTTTCACCGCCGTTTAACAGCCTATTCTGTGTACTCTGTACAGTTCCAGAATTATAAGAAATACTGTTAAGTTTTCAAACTCAAATATTAAAGTCACATATTCCATTCAGTGTGTTTCAACGCCGTTTAACAGCCTATTCTGTGTACTCTGCAGAGTTGCAGAATAGTAAGAAATACTGTTAAGTTTTCAAACTCAAATATTAAAGTCACATATTCCATTCAGTGTGTTTCACCGCAGTTTAGCAGCCTATTCTGTGTACTCTGCACAGTTGCAGAATAATAAGAAATACTGTTAAGTTTTCAAACTCAAATATTAAAGTCACATATTCCATTCAGTGTGTATCACCGCCGTTTAGCAGCCTATTCTGTGTACTCTGAACAGTTCCAGAATTATAAGAAATACTGTTAAGTTTTCAAACTCAAATATTAAAGTCACATATTCCATTCAGTGTCTTTCACCGCCGTTTAACAGCCTATTCTGTGTACTCTGTACAGTTCCAGAATTATAAGAAATACTGTTAAGTTTTCAAACTCAAATATTAAAGTCACATATTCCATTCAGTGTGTTTCAACGCCGTTTAACAGCCTATTCTGTGTACTCTGCTGAGTTGCAGAATAGTAAGAAATACTGTTAAGTTTTCAAACTCATATATATTAAAGTCATATATATCGTGTAAGATGAAGAAGGCGGGTAAAAAGGGACGGGGAAGTGGACGTGATCCTGAAAGTTCAGGGCGCGGGTCAGGACGCGGAGAAACTGTGCCTGGTGCCAGAGCACAAGAAAGAAAGACATCCACCATACCTAGCTTCATGTCTGATTTCACAGGGCGTCGCAGGACATCACTCTCGAGGTCCGACCAGTGCGAACAGGTGGTCGGTTGGATGACAGCTGATACTGCTTCCAGTCGGTTAAGCACCACCCTGTCTTCCACCAAGTCCACTCTCAGTAGCCAAGAGTCTGGTCAACATAATCCTCACTCTGATCATCCTTCCTCCCACCATACACGGTCTGGTCAAAGAAGTGATCCCACACTGGGATATAGTGATGAGCTCGTCTCATCACCAATCCTTCATTTGACCCTCTCTCCAAGCACGCTTGCAGAGGAACATGACATCTTGTGCCCTGATTCACAACCTCTAGAGGCTACCCAATCACAAGAAGATGACAGATGTGAACGGCATTTAAGGTCAAAGGAAGTAGTGGATGATGATGATGATGATGAGACACAGTTGCCATTAAATCAACCACTATTTCCTTCTCAAGACCTTGTTGAGGAGAATGTTATACAGTTGTCAATGACCGAGTATGTGGTGGGATCAAGACTTGAGGAGGATGATCAGAGTGAGGAAGTGGAGGAGGACTTGGTGGACGATGAGGTGACTGACCCCACCTGGGAAGGTGTAGAGCCGAGCGATGACAGCAGTCCTGAGGGTGAGCCATCTGCAGCACCGCAACAGGCTGGAAGAGGCAGTGGTGTGGCTACAGAAAGAAGGCGGACCGCACCAAACCGGCCCGCAAATGTTCCACGGAGCACCCCCTTGCGTAAATCTACCTTGCCAAGGGGTAGGTGTTCCGCGGTATGGCGTTTTTTTAAGGAAAGTGCGGACGACAAAAGATTTGTAGTTTGCAACCTGTGCCACACCAGAATGAGCCGAGGCATGAACACTAGAAACCTCACCACCACCAGCATGATCCGACACATGGCATCCAAGCACCGTAGTAAGTGGGAGGAACGCCTGGATCGCCCATCTGTGTCTGCAGGCCACACCACTGCCTCCTCTTCCCCTGTTTTCGGTGCCGGCCAATCGCCTGTCGAAGGCGCAGGCCCGCATACCTCCCGCCCTGCACCTGTAGCATCTGAAGCACCATCAGCGACCACATCCACTTCCCTGTCCCAGCACAGCGTCCAAATGTCGTTACCCCAGGCATTTGAGCGCAAGAGAAAATACCCAGCCACCCACCCACAGGCCATAGCACTAACCTCACACCTTTCAAAATTACTGGCCATCGAAATGCTGCCATTTAGGCTTGTGGACACTGAGTCCTTCCGCAGCCTGATGGCAGCAGCTGTCCCTCGGTACGCGGTCCCCAGCCGCCACTACTTTTCCCGGTGTGCCATCCCCGCATTACACCACCATGTGTCCCGTAACATCACCCGTGCCCTGACCAACGCAGTTACTGGGAAGGTCCACTTAACGACTGACACATGGACAAGTGCTTGTGGCCAGGGACGCTACATTTCCCTGACGGCACACTGGGTGAATGTCGTGGAGGCTGGGAGCGACTCGGACCCTGGGATGGCACGGGTGCTACCCACGCCGAGGATTGCGGGCCCTACCTCCATCAGGGTTTCCACCAGCACCTACGTTATTGGCTCCTCCTCCTCCGTTTCCACCTCCGAATTCTCTACACACACCGCCACTCCCCCATCAGCCAGTAGCTGGAAGCAGTGTAGCACTGCAGTGGGGAAGCGTCAACAGGCCGTGCTGAAGCTGATCTGCCTTGGGGACAAACAGCACACGGCCTCAGAGCTGTTGCAGGGGATTAGTCACCAGACCGAGCAGTGGCTCTCGCCACTCAACCTGCAAGCAGGCATGGTTGTGTGTGATAATGGGCGTAACTTGGTGGCGGCTTTGGAGCTCGGCAAGCTCACACACGTACCATGCCTAGCGCATGTATTTAATTTAGTGGTGCAGCGATTTCTAAAAACCTACCCCAATGTGCATGATCTCTTGACCAAGGTGCGCCGCGTGTGTGCACATTTCCGTAAGTCATCTACAGCTTCGGCCGGCCTGTTGAAGCTGCAGCAGCGCTTACAATTGCCAGCTCACCGGCTGCTGTGTGACGTGAGCACGCGCTGGAACTCCACCTTCCACATGTTGGCCCGGCTTTGTGAGCAGCAGAGGGCAGTAGTGGAGTACCAGCTGTTACACGGTCGTCGCCTCTCCGTTCAACTTCCTGTAATCAGAAGTGAGGAGTGGGAATGGATGTCAGACCTCTGCGAGGTTTTACGCAATTTTGAGGAATCGACACAGATGGTGAGCGGCGATAACGCTATTATCAGTGTAACCATCCCACTTCTGTGTCTACTGAAACGCTCGCTGCTCACAATTAAAACCGACGCTTTGCATGTGGAAGAGGTGGAAATGGGGGAGGAAGAGCTTACACAAGGTGATAGCCAGAGCACCCTCACTTCGTCTTCTCAGCGACAATTGGAGGAGGCGGAGGAGGAGGAGGAGGAGGAGGAGGAGGAGGAAGACACGGTTGCCTCCGCTACAGAGGGTAGCCATGGAACTTTAGTTCCATCTCTTCAGCGTGGGTGGGCAGAAGAGGAGGAAGAGGATGAGGATATTGAGAGTCAGCCTCCTGGTGAGGACAGCGAAATCTTGACTGTTGGTACTCTGGCACACATGGCTGACTTTATGTTAGGCTGCCTTTCCCGTGACCCACGCGTTGTACGCATTTTAGACAACACGGATTACTGGGTGTTCACCCTTCTGGACCCCCGCTACAAAGAGAATTTCTCATCTCTCATTCCTCCGGTGGAGAGGACAAGCAAAATGGTGCAATACCAGAAGGTTCTTGTTGAAAAATTGCTCCAAAATTTTCCATCTGACAACGCTGGCGGCAGAGTACGTGCTACCTTGGCCAACCGAGAAGGGGAGAAAAGGGGAGCACACAGCAGTTCCGAGAAAGGCAGGGCAACACTCTCCAAGGCGTGGGACACCTTCATGACACCCCGCCAGCACCCTCACCCTGATGCGCAGCCTAGTGTCACAAGGAGGGAAAAGTTTTGGAAGATGGTGAAGGAGTACGTAGCAGACCGTGTCAGCGTCCTCAATGATCCCTCTGTGCCTTACAACTACTGGGTGTCCAAGCTGGACACGTGGTATGAACTGGCACTCTACGCCTTGGAGGTGCTGGCCTGCCCTGCCGCCAGCGTTCTGTCTGAGCGGGTATTTAGTGCTGCTGGTGGCATCATAACAGATAAGCGTATCCGCCTTTCCACCGACAATGCTGATAGGTTGACACTTATAAAAATGAACAAGGCCTGGATTTCCCCTGACTTCTCCACTCCACTGGAGGAAAGCCCCGGGGGAACATAAACTCACTTTATATATGTTATTTACAATGATGGGAATACTCTGTATTCCCATTCACCCCTTCCACCCCAAAAACGGGTATATGGTTGACTCTTAATGTTCTCATCCTCCTCCTCCTCTTCCATATGCCCTGGGATATAATTTTTATATAGGGCCAGCTCACCAGCGTGCCCTGGGATATAATTTTTATATAGGGCCAGCTCACCAGCGGGCCCTGTGATATAATTTTTATATAGGGCCAGCTCACCAGCGGGCCCTGTTTGCCAATTTTTATATAGGTCAGCTCACCAGCGGGCCTTCTCATATAATGTTTTATTGGGTCAGCTCTCTAGCGGGCCCTCTCATATAATGTTTTATAGCGTCAGCTCACTAGCGGGCCTTCGCATATAATGTTTAGGATGGTCAGCTCTGCAGCAGACCCTCACCCATAATGTTTTAGATGGTCAGCTCAGCGCACGTTTCCCTCTTAATCATGGCCTCAGTTCTGAAAATCAAGGAAATTTTTGGGAGAATTTGCCTCTGCGCACGTTTCCCTCTTAATCATGGCCTCAGTTCTGAAAATCAAGGAAATTTTTGGGATAATTTGCCTCTGCGCACGTTTCCCTCTTAATCATGGCCTCACTTCAGAAAATCGATGAAATTTTTGGGAGAATTTGCAGATGATATACAAGTAAATATACAGCAAATACTGTTTGGTAACAATTTTTCGCCTAAAGTCGTTTTTATTTTCCTTTTTGTGTGTTTTACGGTCAGTCTGTAAAAATGGCGTACTACGGGCGAAAGATCGTTCCCAGCAGCGATGTTGGAGTCCAAGGTGCATCCAGACATCCTCCCTATGCTGTCCCTGAACCATTTCTGTAGTGTTTCCATCTTTTTCTGCCCTTTTCCTATGGACCAGGCACCCTCCCCTCATCAGAGCAGGGGGTGCCTGGTGTAATGCTCGAGTCCTCCCATTGACTTCAATGGGGCTCGGGTGTTCGGCCGAGCACTCGAGCCTCAGGGGGTGCTCGGTCAGAGCACCCGAACATCCGAGCATTGGGGTGCTCGCTCATCACTAGTTACCTCTCATAACATTTCCTATTGAAATCTATGGGGATACCTGGAGTTAAAAGCATAGATAAAATTAGCACTTGCATTTGGATCCAGCCCTTAATCAGAGCAATGAAACTCAATTTTCTATGATTCTTTAATGATTCAGTTGCTTCTCCTGGTTTTGTAGAATCTCAGTTGTTAACTCAAGTACCTCCTTACTCATTCAAAAATCTCAAAACTGAAAAACTTTATTAGAAACTAGATCCATATTTCTTAAAATAATATAATTCAAAGCATTGGGACAATTTCTTTTTAACTGATAACATTTTATAAAAATAAACAAAAAATCTGATAAAAATAACCGTACATGCTATATATTTTTAAAGGGATAGTAATACTTTTTTTAGTAAAGTTTAATATTGTACTTAGTAAAAAAATAAATGAAATGATGTTGCTCAAACATGTATAGTTTATAAGCTTCTAAAGTTCCCCCCTTCCGCCCCTTTACATACATCAGCACTTTAGCTGACAGAATGAGATCCTGGTCCCAGGACCAGATGGCTCTTCAGCAGAGTCAAAATAGTGTTGTCTACAAAGAAATACTTAATTAGAACGGTCTACAAGTTTTTGGAAAGTTAACAATAAGAAGCATCCAATGGATATCTACCTCTATGGTAGTATACATAAATGTTTCCAGAAGGTGGGACTATGAGAAATATGTATATTTTTCCATTTTTCCACTTCAGAAGCACTAAAGGGAGTTTGCAAAACCATTCTATTATGAAGAATACAGGTAGGTATACAGACCAATGTCTGTAGCTAGCCACATGCCAAAAAGACACAATCTCAAGCAAGAAAGAGTCAAAAAAGAAAGGGAAAGAAAAGACAGAGGCTCAAAGTCCCATGGGGGGTGGTGTAATCAAGAAAGACAGGGTAGGTGCGAACCACCCCTTGCACAAAGATTTGCACATCCATAAACAAGGCAATATGCCTCTGAACAAGACCAGATAGCTGAAATTTTGACTTTAATGGAACTAAGTCCTTTCTTAATCTTAAACTCAATATGGCTAAGACAGAACTGGTTGTATTTATTCCTAAACCCCACGCCCCAACCCTTTTCTCCATCATAGTTGACAATTCTGCACTCAGTAACTAAAGCATGCTGTCTTGTGCCACACTTGACGCTACATTGACTTTCTATACCCATATCCAAGCTGTCACCAAAACCTGTATCTTTTTCCTGAAATAATAGTGTCAAAATACAACCCTTCCTCTCTATGTCTAAAGCAAAAACTCTCATCAGGCCCTCTTTCTCTCTAGTCAATAAATACAACATTCTACTATTGTCTTCCTGACTCTCATTTTTCTTGGCTTCAGTCTGTTCTCAATTCACTTGCAAGAATAATTAATCTTGTTCTCAGATACATTCCCTTTCATCTGCACCTGAAATCCATCTCTTGGCTAGTAAGGTCTCTTACTTCTTACAAAATTCTTCTTCTCTCCTTTAAGTTGCTTTCTGTTTCAGCACCCTCTTACATTTCTGATCTTATCTCCTAGAACACCCTTCCAGATACCTGCATTCTCCTCTCCTTATATTATTTGAATAATTTTTTGGGCTGCAATCATTTTCACTGACTGGCCCTTGAGTCTTGAATGCCCTCCCTATCACCATTCACACAACACTTTCAAGCATCTCCTAAAAACCCACCTGCTCAAGATGATGTCTCCAATATTCTCCTTATGCGTACTGACAGTCACATTAGAATCATTCTGAACTTCCTTTACTGAAGTCTTGTACTTGCACTTGATACTCCTCCTGCTGTCTCTGTATATTGATATGCTTACTAAATAGACTGTAAGCTCCTTGAGGCAGGGTTTCCTTCCCAACGTACGATTCCCCGCTATTAATGCAATGATCATACTATAGCTTGCTGCTCTTAACCCTGTACTGTATTTTTGTATTGTACTATTACTATTTCTGTAAAATGCTATATACATGTATGGTGCTATAAAAATAAAGATATATACAGACATACATACTACAGAAATGAGGAAAGCTTGAGGGTAAACTGAGGCACCAGAGCACTCTTGCCCACATGAGCATGACTAATAACCTTTTCCAATTTTGGGCCAAACATCTGCTTGCCCACAAAAGTAAAAGATACTAAAATCTTCTTAGAAGATAGGCCCAGACACCAAATCATCAACCAAATGGCAGGCTGTGCTGCAACAGAGAGAACTAGACTTGCCAGTGAACTTGGCAGTATCAAATGTAGCCTCAGCAACAGAAACAACAATATCTAATATCTTCTTTAGGACTGCCTGAATAGACTGCTCTTAAAAACTGCCCCCCAAACAATCAAGGCCAAGTAACCCATGACAGAACAAAGGACATGATATTCATCTTAAGAAAGGGATCCGGGAGTATATCTGCTTGATCTTTGAAAGTAGCTGCATCTGAAACTAGCAATGCTGTGTCAAGAAATAGGAGGGTCAACTGCTTGTGAGGTAGCCCACTGCTGTAGCACAACAGGAGAGAAGTGATTTTAAAGATATAAGTGCATGGGGATACATAATTAAAGGGATAGTAATACTTAAAATGTAAAAAAAAATATGTTGTAGGGTTTATCCCCCTGAGTAAAACAAGGGTACTCCCACTGCTGAAAGGTGTTTCATTCAAAAGTTATTAATTTTCAAAGTGGAATTTTTTAGGTGCAATATCACAGTGGCCTGAAATTGTACAGTGGCGCTGTTGCTACACCATCCTATGGAGATTTATGGTCAACTGACCAGAGTTGTCCATAGGATCGTGTAGCAACAGCGCCACTGTACAATTTCAGGCCACTGTGATATTGTACCTAAAAAATTCAAATTTGAAAATTAATAACTTTTGAATAAAACACCTCTCAGCAGTGGGAGTACTCTTGTTTTACTCAGGGGGATAAACCCTACAACAAATTTTTTTTTACATTTTAAGTATTACTATCCCTTTAACTGAGAGCTATCTGACCTTGTTTGATGGGGTAAAGTGGTGTAGGGAAGAGTCTCCACATTCAGAAATCACTTTTATGCAAGTGCTTTGCCTCCAGTGGGAGGATACTTTACCTCATGGACAAAGGAGAAATTGATTTTGCACCTTCCCTAAAAGCTCTGATAAGATGAGATAGATGCCTTTGTTTAAAAGAAAAGATTATCTTCTTTCAAATTAGGGTAGCTTGGCATCCAAAGAAGAAGCAGGAGGGTGAGAAAGCAGCTCTTTTAGACCCTTCAACCTCCCTAAATTAATTCATTTTTAACTATATGATTTTGCCAGTTGATCAAGTGATTGTCTGGTATACAGATCACAATAAATGCAATTATTGGAAAGGGAAGACTTTCTCCTTTCCAGTGAAGATATTCTGATGTGGTTCAGAGACAGAGGGGCAGAGATACATATGCTCTATAAAAGACAACCTCCAAGGCTCCTAAAATACATTAAACACATACGTATAGTTTTAGATCAGTACATTGAAAGAAATGAATATGCTAAAAGTGTGGTTACACATTTTAAGTTTGGCAGTATACACACTGTATACAAAACTGTAAAAAGCACTGCATACATTAAAAAGGTACATTCTGTATGGCAGTTTTTCAATAATATTCCTCATTGTTCTATACCTCATAATCTGTACTACATGAATTAATATGCTAAGCTGCTATTTTATGATCTTTACTTCACAATTCCCATTATATGTTTAATGACTGGCTATGATTTAATGACTTTCAAAGCACAATCACATTGCTTACTTAATCTCTCCTGATGAAATTGGTCAGTCAGTGCAGCTCGTAGAATGAGCCTCTGACTTGTGTGTGTGTGTGTGTGTGTGTGTGTGTGTGTGTGTGTGTGTATGTGATTACAAATACACCAAACAGACCCTTGACACTAACTAACAATCAACAACCATCCATTGTCTGAGCTAAAGGTTACTTTGCCCAGCTGTATGTCAATCTCCTGAAGCAGCTATGTAAAATGAACAATAACCATTGTGTCCTTGATTTTATGATTTACAAAGTTCCCCAAAATATGGATGCCATGATCAAGTCATGTTGCCTATTAATACACAGAGCTTTCTAAATGCGCTGCACTGTTTCTATAACTAGTCCCTGAAATCACAAAGAGATACAATACCCTTAAAAATGAATATTCATTGTTCACTATAAAAATGCCACAGATAAGATTAAATAGTCAGATAAGACAGCAACATTAATTGTGTTTTGTTTCATTCAGTTTCCCTGCTGGTTATATTTATGTACGTATGTTTAAGTCATATTACCTCATAAACCAATGTTATATATTTGGTGCCTTATTGTTTAATCAATAGGGTCAACATTACTTTACCTCTCCAAAGAATTACTTAATCAGGTTTATGTACAGGGGTATGATATGACAATTGAAGTTTAAATCTGTCTGTTCTCCTATTGTGACTAGAGGAAGAATGATACCCTATAACCCAAAGAGGTGTGTGTGTGTATGTGTGTGACTTGTGTTAGTAGGGCCTGATATATCTGCAAATATAGTTAGTGAAGCGTGGGCTAATGACTCAAAGTTCAAATACTAATGGAAACTAACTCACTGGGGTAACTACTTTAGATTATTGAGATTCTCATTCATATAATGTAGTCCCTTTTTAACACAGTAAGAAGATTTTATAACTGACAATCAGTGTTAGTTAAGCAAACTGTTTATGATATATATTAGCTTTAGATTTAAACAATCCTCTTTAGAGGTAAAGTATCATTGGATAAACAATAATACACCAAATATGTAAAACAGGTCTGTGAGGCAAGAGAACTTAAAAGATTGGTACACATATATATATATATATAATATATATATATATCAAAAACCAACATGGAAACCACATGAAACACAAAACACTTGATTTAGTGTTGTGTTATATGTCTTCTTATCTCTGATATTTCTGTGACACATTGCCTATTAGAAACAAATAACCACATATATATTAGTTGCGCTGCCTGCTACATGTGAACTGTGCATATCTACTCCTTTACAAGTAGCCATTTGGCTAATTTGCTTTGTTGTGTCTTTCCCATAATAAGCAGTAAACTTTTGAATGTTGTGAGTTTCCCCCTACTGCTTTCTTGTTATAGTAATTTGTTAAATGTATATTTAATGTATTAGTTTCTTAACTATTAATATTATTAGTAATTATGTAAACAATGCTATTAGGATACAATAGAATATATATGAAGATTGGGTAGGATCTAAATGAGTATGGATATAAAAATCAGAATGGTTGAGCGGATGTCCATTGGTATTAGTGTATAAAAATCATAGCTGAATTTCCAATACATTTCAATCCATAGCTTTTTCTTTCTGCAGGTGGGTTTGACAGTAATTATAAAGAATGACAGTGATGGTAGGTGTTTGAGGTGGACAACTGTGGAGTAACAGAGTAATAAGATAGAATACATAAGGACATGTATCTCAGTTTGTAAGTGTGAAGTAATGTGGCTAAATTGGTTAGTGTCAGTAAAGGTTAAAACACTAAATTATTTTACAGTTGAATGCTATACAATCACCTACTTTACGTATTCTTTATACCTCACTTTTTATGACAGCGTATGTGTGTCATATGAGAGGATATTTGATCTAATGAGAGACAGAATTTGTGTTATGATTGACATACTTGCAGATGTCATAGATCATGCAAAATAACTTAGGAGTTGAGACAAAATTAATGTTTTGTGCATTAACGTCTAAATGTTCAGTGTTTTAGCAAAGTTATCCTATATAAAAATTTGCTAATGTATGTTTGTCAGAAGCTGTCATGCACAGTACAGACAGCTGCGTGCGCTGCAGTAATGAGCAGTACAGACTGCCTGCGCCGTGGCTGATCGTGGAGCGGGGAGCTCCAAATTCAGACTGTAGCCCTCTCTGGAGCAGGCAGTCTGTACTCCGCTTGACTGCACCGTGGCCATTGCTGCCTGGCACTGTGGCCCATGTACACGGGCTGTTCAACTAGTTTTATAATAAACAAACAATTAATCATTTATGAGCCCAGATTAACTACTTTGTCAAAACATGGCTCTAACATGTGGCCACTCTGGCTCTTTAGTCAGTCAGTGGAAAGCCCCTTTCAAATATTGTTTATGGTCATCATATTTCAGATGTAATAGGAAATCTGGCAGGCATTGATACATTAGAGAAGATTGAAGGGGACAGAGAAATTAACAGCATAGGTAATGAATAGGATAAATTTACAGATATAATTAAAGAATGGAGAAGGATGAAAGAGGGGGGGGGCAAGGATATGGTGATCCAAAACTGCCAGGAATTCAACATTAATATCATTTTCTACTAGTAGTAACAAATGGCTTTGGACATTTTCAAGATATTTACACTAAACATTTTTTGTATTTACTAAAATATATCAACAAATACAAGGTCTGAATAATAACATTTGCAAGCACACTTTGTAGACATTTCCAATGAAGTAATTATTTTGCAATACTGCGATTTCGGCTCTGCTGCAGAGCCACCGGCTGGTCCCCGGACCGGAATCTCCTGCTGTCAGCTAGACGCTGACATCAGGAGAAGGAGAGAGAGGGGCGAACTTTCAGTGCAATTATCTCTCAAACCATAGCTGTTTGAGAGATAGGGTTTGCACCATTCGTCTTATTTTATTGAGCTCTACAAAGCTATAAAATGTTTTATGGGACATTATAGTCCCTTTAAAACTCTGTGAGATAAGAGTGATACCAATTTAAATCATATAGGGGTTGCTAGATCAGTTTTGGGCTATAATTGCTGAACCTGCAGTGTCACATATTTTTATTGTGCGTGTGAATGCACATGCAAATGCCATGGGATGTGCTGGACTGGAATGGAAAATGGTGAACTCACTGGAACAATTTCTTGGATTTTGCAAAGGCCTTTCATACAGTAGACCATAATATTCTGATAAGCCAACTTCAAAGTTCAGGATTGGGTAATCATTCTCTAAACTGGTCCCGATCCTGTTTTTCACACAGAATGCAACAAGTGTTTGTTGATAATAAACCCCTTCCACTCAAAGTAACAAGTGGGTTTTCCCAATACTCAATTCTTGACCCTCTTCTATTTTCTCTTCTTATAAATTATCTACCCACAGTTTGCAAAGCATCTTACATGCACATGTATGCCGATGACACCATAATCTATGCTAAAAACTCAAACATATCACAGCTTGAGGCCATATTACAGAATGATTTTTGAAAGATGGATAGCAAAGAACTGTTCTTCAACACTGACAAAATGTGCACAATGTTATTTGTTACAAAGCACAAACTGCGTAATCTCTGCAATAGCCACCTATATATTGGAAGAGAGTCTAATCGTAACATGGCTCTGTTAAACTCTTACAAATATCTTGGTAAGTGGCTTGACCCAACCTCACTTTTGGTCTCCATATTGATAAATTAACATGCAAACTTTATCCTAAAATAAGTACTCTCTTTGGAAACAAATCCTGTTTAAGTCCCCTGGTAAGAAAACGTATTGTACAACACATGGTACTGCCAGTCATAGACTATGGGGAAGTATTATATGCTTCTGCACCATAAATCCATTTTAGTAAACTTGACACACTGTATAATTCTATCATGGTGCCCATCATCTGCATCCCTTTGCGTTACCTGTCGTGTTCCCTCTTGTGGATTGGCAGCAGCATGGCTGGTCGCTACCTATATGCTGGCCTTCCTGTTTGCAGACACGTGTCATTACGTCAAGCTCTCTATTTTGTCCTACCTCCCCGATGGGCCTTATATGGGGCCTTCAGTCCTAGCTTCAGTGCCCTTTCATGGTGTACCAGTGCATTGCTTAGTATTCCGCTTTCTGTTGTGACCCATGCTTGGCTGCTGATTCTGATCTGTGTATGACCCCCTGGCTTGTCTGACTATCCGATTCATGCCTGAACCTTGGCCTTGTCTGACTACTCGATCTGTGCTCGATACTTGACTCTGACTACCCAATCCATGTATGACCCCTGGCCTGGATGACTACAGCTCCATGCATTTACTGTGGCCTGTCTGACTACCCTATCTGTGTATGACCTTGGCCTCGCCTGACTCTGCTTGTGTGTGTACCTTGGGCCTGTCTACGCTCTTGTGCAGGTACTTGGTCCTGGTCTCTGCCTACCGTGTTGCCCCAGGTTTGTCTGCTGTCTTTGGGCCTTGCCAGCGCTCTAGGTCTTACTGAGGGAACTTGCCTTGGACCCTAGCATTCTAAGGATTCATGTACATGCTGCTTAGGGTATAATTTCTGCTGTGGACCCTAACATTCTAAGGTAGCATTACTACCTCTTAGCCACTCTCTCTCCACCTCGCTTAGGCTGCGAGAACCATAGGCTAGGTTCTCTCCCTTTCTGCTGTTCCAGTAGTGCAGGCTTGGTGTAGTGTCAGCTCTTGGGTAGTTGATTGTAGCACTGTCCTTACAGCTGACCCTGGGTAGGGTTGGGGAAGCGCTTATTTGTATATATGTTTTAATAATGTGCTGTTGCCCTTACTGTACCTGTCTGTGTCGTTATTTGTCTGAGTACCATGACAAATTAATTATGCTGCTTTATTCTCCAATGTAATTACACTACCCATCACTGTGATATCCTTAAAAATTGAAATCAGTTAAAACTCAAATCTGCCTTTGACCTTTCTTGCTTAGTATACAACCATTTATATGGAAATCTTGCAGGCTATCTGAGTGGTATGCTTACACCAGCTCTCCAAACCAACTATAACCTCTGCTCCACTGCTAACAACTCACTGCAAATACCACAATACAAGAAAGAAGCTGGTCCATCTGCCTTCAGAACTCCAAAAGTCTGGAATAATCTAATAATAATTTTTAGTATGTATGTTTACGTATGTATATATAATGTTTTTCTATTTGTGTAAATATTTAACCCTTTACTGTAAAATCTCCAGGACACGCTTGAAAAGAAGAAAAATCTCAATATATTCTTCCTGGTTAAACATTTTCTAAATAAATAAATAAAACTGCCTGTTATACAGCAAAACACATTGAAATATTGTTTAATGAGTTGATCATCTTACCCTTGTGTGTGTCCTGATGTGCATCTTTAATCCGTCATTTTTACTGAATGCTTTGTCACAGTAAGGACACTGGTAGGGGCGCTCACCTGCAAACGAGATAAATATCACATTTACCCATATGCAGCTGGAAAACGGAAAAAACTGCCATTACACATCAAGAAAGCACAGCATGGGTGTGTGAAAGTCAGGCAAATTCTTCTAGACTAAGGCTTGTGCATTTAAGAAAACAGTGAAAAAGAGAGCAGATAGGTGAACTTTAAAAACGTCACACAGAGAACCAAATAATGCATTGGAAACACTGGTTGGATCAAAGCCCAGTGTTTAGCTGACTAATATTTTTAACAACATATGAATGCATGCAGAGATATGCAATGTAGAAAAGTGACAGTCCTGTTAACAAGTGAGTTATGAGGTATTTTGTTGTTACTGCTAGTTTTTTTCAGGTTTTTTTTTTTTTTCAGAATATTCTTAAAGAGTGCTAACATCCCTAAACATATATTTTGCCATCTGGATTGCAGCCATCACATTTAATTACTATAATCAAATTCTCATTCTGCACTATATTTAACTAACAATATACATTTACTTGGAAACATTGTCATATAGATTTTTATGGACTAAAATTCTATATAATACAACATAACCAACATAGCTATGGCCTAAGCTGTAAGAAACCTCTAAAGTAAATATACAAAATAAACCTCATGACATATTTATATTACTAGAAATGTTCAATATATTATAACCTATATAGTAGTAGACTAATTTGGTATAGATTTTCATCACATATTTCAGTGAAGCAAAGGCCAATATCTAGACAATTGCATGCATCTTTATAAACAAAATGTAAATATATCAGGGAAGGATCCACAGCTCTGTGAAAATTATCGGCCCATTTCGCTCCTCAATTTGGAATACAAACTGTATGTGAAAATTCTGGCTGAAATACTGAAACATGTCCTTCCCACCATTATCCACTTAGATCAAAAGGGTTTCGTTCAGGGTAGAGAAGCTCATGATAACACTGTCGCTTACTTAATCTCTTACATCACATATCTCAGACTTCAATTTCCTCTGTCTTCCTGTCCACTGATGCAGAAAAGGCCTTTGACCAGGTACACTGTCCTTTTTTGTTTCACACCCTACAAGCCTTTGGTTTTGGTCCCTCCTTTATTCATTGCATCTCAGCGCTTTATTGCAATCCCAACGCCCAGGTCAAGATTAATGGCTTACTTTCTTCTCCAACAGCACACGGCAAAGGTGTCAACTTTCCCCTTTCCTTTTCGGCTTACTTATGGAACCTCTTGCATGTCATATTAGAAATGACCCTCTTATAACTGGTATTTCACTTGGGGCCCAGGAACACTCTGTTGCGATGTTTGCGGATGATATCATGTTCACAGTCTCCAACCCTGCTGTTTCCATTCCTCATATTATGAAATCGCTTCATACCTGCTCCACCCTGTCTAATTATAAGATCAATATGACAAAATTGGAAGCCCTACCTCTAAATTGTTCACCTGCTTTATTATCTTTCTTACGGAACTCATTCCCCTTTCACTGGACTTCTTCGGCATCAAGTACTTAGGCACATACCTTTCACCTGATTTGAAAGCTAACTTCTCTTTAAACCACTCCCCATTATTGAAAGCTATTGCCCAAGATCTTACTCACTGGGAACCACTATACTTGTCACATTAATGTTCTTAAAATGAATGTCCTATCCAGGAACCTCTACCTCTTCCAAACTCTTCCACTTAAAATTCCCCCTCTATTCTTTTGTCAGGGTAATAAACTATTCTCTAAATTCATTTGGCATTCCTGCCCACCCCCGATCTCTCGATCCATCCAATACCTCCCTAAAGCCAAAGGAGGCCTTGGTCTCCCTAATGTACTTAAATACTACCAGGCTATCATATTATCCACCATTTATGATTGGGCATTAAACAGGACCTCCAAACAATGGGTGGCGATGGAGAGAGATTTTTTTTCTGCAGTTGACCCTCTAGTGGACATGTGTTTGCCTCTCTCACACCGTTCTCCCAAACTGAAACTCCACCCTATTATTTCGCTGGTATCACATACGGCGCATCTGTGCAACTTTCTCAACTCTTCTCCTTCGTATGCTTCACCTCTATTCTCCCCCCCTGCCATCTGTCTATTCACTGCCGGCTCGGGACTTTCTGGCTTGGTCCTCTCTTGACTCTATTCGCATTTTCAAATGCATTTCTCAATGCAGAGTGGCTGATTTTGTTGACTTACGTGATCGCTTGGGAAATATCTTTGTATCTTATTCTCTTCTCATCCTACAGTTAATCCCCCTTAAGCTCTCTCTTGGGAGTCTGAGATAGGAGAATCTCTCAATCTACGGGAGTGGCATCATATTTGGACTAGAGCGGCTTCAACTTTAACCTTAGACACTCATTACATGTTTCTTATGAGATGTATTACACGCCGATCAAACTGCATGCTAAGTCCAACTCTGTCTCCCCTCTATGTTGGAGGTGCTCACAGGCCCCGGGTTCTCCAACTCACATTTGGTGGTCTTGTTCGAAAATTGTTCCTTATTGGAAGGCCTGCCTTGCCCTATTTGAATCCACCGTTCACATTAAATTGTCCAATACCCTCTGGCAAACCCTTTTTTATCTTCATTTACCATCTCTTCCCTTTTTCTCTAAACAGGTACTTCTCACTATGCTTAACGCAGCAAAGACTTTGATCTCGAGACACTGGCGTGACACTGAACCCCCTACTATTCCTGAATGGCTTGCTCTGACCAATGAGCATCTTACTATAATACATCTAACCTTAATTGGCAGTGGGAAAGACCCAGAAAAGGCCTCTCTTCTTTTTTCTAATTTCCCATCTGATAGCATCATACCATCTCCCTGATTAAGTCTTCAGCATTCTGTGAATTGTCCCAGATTCTTGGCACCACCGAAGGCACTCATTATCCCACCCTCCTTCGATGAAAGTATATTGTCCCATCTCCTTTGGCTACTTATCGTCCTACTTACAAATTGCCAAGTTTATACTATTCCTCTCTTTTGAATTTCTATTTCTATACTCTCTATATCTTTATAGCCCTGACGGTCCTTCTAACCTCCCCCCCTCCCCCTCTTCTTCCTTCCTCCTCCTCCCTCTCCCCTATTTTTTTTCTCTCTTTCCTTCTTCTTCATTTTACTTCTCTCACATGTCTCCTCTTACTCCTCTTTTTCCTACCATAGTAGGACTTCTCTGTTTGACATTGTTGTTCTCACTGACATATGTTTTGTAAATGCTCTATTGACATGTATGTTACTCATATTATGTAACCTGCTCTTATTTAAATAAGAAAAAAAAAGAAAAAAATATATATATTTTAAATAGAAATTCTATAAGCTTCTTGTTTTACCTCATGATCTATCCTATTGCCAGATGAGTGTCTATTTTACTACCATAAAAGCAATCTATTTGCTTACAAAAGGAAAAGTGAGATTCATAGAATAACATTAGAATTGTGCAGCTGTTATTCACTGTGTAACCCCCACCTCCCGCATAGATGTACATAGATATGCAATTTATTTTCATATAATAATAAATATAATTATATTAATACAATATTAATAGTAGTAACAGTATTTTACAAAAATTCTGGAAAATTAGTTGTCATAGATAAAACTTTACCTAAGCATATTATAAACAATGTACTAAATATAAAAAGGTACCCTGCAGATTAAGTTATTCTCCATTTTATAAAATTTCCCACTTAAGAGGATAAGATATTGGTGGAAATTGCAGTTCTCGTTTGTTTCAAAGGGATGCAAAATTATTGAGGAATGCTAACAAGGTCATGTTACAATTTACATATATGTTCCATTGATTTCAATGGGGCAAATATACAGGAATATAAAGTGCAGTAACACAGTTTACAATAGTTTGGTTTCAATATGGAAAAAACAGTGTGTAAAATGTACTTCCTCTGGAATCTCTGCAGCAGGTGAAACATGTCAACGTTCTCTTTTTTTGCTTTTTTTTCTTACCTGTCTTTCATTGCTAGAAGTCATTTTGGTCTGACACTTTTGAGATGTTGCATTTCTGCAAGTTTTGAGGTCAGAGAATTACAACAATACAGATCTAAAATCACTCCTTTTAGGATCATAAAATGCATTATGTTATAGATTAACTTGATTTACTTATGAAATCATCATGTTATGGTGTATTGCAGTTACATTATTCAGAAAATAAATGACAAACTCAATAATAAAGAATATTTTAAATGTTTTGAAAATTTAGCAAAATTATAATGATAGCAAAGACATCTATCATATCTTAGTACCTGCTAGTATACAAGAAGCAGGCAAAATGTTAAAGATGAAAAAAGAAACAAAAAAATGATAAAACAATTTTTTATGTTGAACATACATATCATTGATAATATCAAACACAGAAAGTCCTAATTTGCTGGAAACAGATGAAGAAAGGGGGAATAACTGAATACTAATACAAAACTAAAAAAATAAGTTTGTTTCTGACAATACACTGCTCAACACTAAAATTGTAAAACCAGGAAGTGTATATGGGATTTCCATTAAATTACATATGTATGTATATTTATATCTGTCTGATAACATGCAAAGAAAGTGGTTAGTGTCTGAGATTTTCACAATGGAACATCTTATTGAATTGGCAGCTCTCTGCACCTTGGAAGAAGACACAGACGATAAGATAATGAGGCATACTATCAACAATAAGGTCAATCCTTTCTTGGGGAATGTTAGTCTATGCAGTACAACCTTGGACATGCAACTACTGCAGGGTGGGTGCAGAAGAATTCCAGAGGAGTGGTGACACCTAAGGTACCACACAGGATCAATGGACAAAAGGACTGTGGAATATGTAAGGCTACTGCAATGTGTTAAAGCCATTGAGGTTTTCCATGAATACCCGATATCTGGGGAGGCACTTCCTGCTGCAGTAAGTTGTCAGGGACATTCTGTAGAAATGGATTGATGATGTGTTGTACAACCAGTTCAACATTTAGCTAGAATAAAACCCGAAATGTGCACTAGGGGTGTGCTTCTGCCATTCATGATGTTGCTTCTTATCATTATTATGAGAGCTGGCTGATGGCAGCATTGAACAGTATACACTTTGGCACCAGTCACATCTACAGATCCTGTGCAGTGACAATAGTGGTAGACCTAGTCATGGTTATCTTGTCTTGTAATTGTCATACACTTGAGGCTGAATGGTTTGGATCAGAGTAGCTTTACCAGTAGCTCTCTGGAGGGCACCTGGGAGTATAGTCCCTGTTGCAGAGGAGTCTCTCAATGACATTCTCCGCAGCTATCAGTCCTTAAGGACTGTGGTCCAGAACTGCTAGTAGTAGGTAACCACAACTGGATTTGCTGTTCTGCATTGGACCATCATAAATGCACATTTCTGATATCATGGGAAACCTGGCTAGCATGGAAAATCTGACATGCTTCAGTTTGATCACCCTCTCCATCTCATGTCTGTCACCTTACAATATTTGCGATATAATCATAACAAAAGCATAGCATGAAGCATACCACAGCCCAAAACACTGTTAAACATCTTCAAAGCCAGTCTACCCAACTGACAGCAATCATAGCCATCACATTATCCTTGTGACTCATTACAAAAGAATTGTAATAACTTACATATTTCAGGTGGCCTATTGCTTAGTGAAACTTACAGAGGTCTATAGCTCCATTCTAGTGTTGCATATTCAGTGCTGAGCAGTGTATTTTCTGCATGATAACAGAATCAGATCCAATTCAACTACTTAGTAGACTTGATTTCTCTTTTTCTTTGTCTTGTGAAAATGCAGGAATATATCTTTTGAGTGCATTCGAGCATTTAGTGTACTGCTTGTCATCTGTGCACATGTATTGTATACAACTGACAATGCGTATAATATTACTATATACAACCCCTATTACATGTCTTCTTAACATTTTATTAACTATTCTAAAAGTAATTATTTCCTAATTGAAAATGACTATATTGCAAGAATTTTTTTTCTGAGCCTTCGAGTTCCTAGTCTACACAATACAATGTAATTATTAGTCTATGTGTTAAGTCTACTTCCATAGGAACAGGATTTTTATAGTCACTGTGGAGGAATACAGTTCAGGTATTATATTTTCTCAATCCAAAATTTAAATTTGTTTTAAATCTTTCCGGCCTTTCATATCTCTAGTCTGAATAATTGTCTAATTGTTAGTTTAATTGTAAAGCCTACTCCAACAAAAGTAGACTAATTTAAAGTTGTTCGTTATGAGGCAACTCATTAGAGACATCCTTAGCATAGTGATGAAAACAGTAACTTTGCTCACTAGTTTTCATAATTATTTTCTGTATGAATAAACAACATTATAGAATGAAAATATCATGGCACACCAGACTTCTTAAGCAAAGTTTCTTTTTTTTTTTTAAATGTGCATAAATCAACATTTCAGCATGCTACTTGTCTTTATTAAAGTCATACTGAAAAGCTAATTCTTGCACAATAAAATGTATTATTCACATAACAAGCCTGATATACAATGCAATTTTTGTTCATGAATCTCTGGCATTTAGTCTACAGTTGCCACCATGGGAGAGCAACTGTGTTTTCACTACAACTACTTTAAATAACATTATAAACTAGTGAATGGACTCAAAGTGCTCGCACAGTTTTGGAAATACATGTATTTTCTTGTATATTCAAATAGTTTTCTTTTGAGTACGAATTGCAGTCGGCAATCCTTAAAGGTTTATAACGTTCTGATGAATAAAAACCCCTGAGAATCATCAATCTGAACCAGGAAGATAATTTATAGTGCTGTCGTAAGTGATTATTCATAACAAACTAGATGCTAAATAGTTTTTAAAAGAAATATGCACAAAAAATGTAGTAGAAGTTTCACAAAGAAATCTAGATCCTCTAATTATCCAACATATGTCTTAGCGGAGTACAAATCAGGCGTAAGGAATGCAAGCAAAAGTAGATTTATCTAAATGTTGGTCCTGCACATGACAGCTATGATTACTGATTTGTTTTTTTAGATTCCTCAAAAGGTATTAAGTGACAACATGAGGCACTCAATAGCGCTGTATTATATGGTACAATAGATATGTTGTAAAAATATATATATATATATATGTGTATTGTCCTAGAAGACTAGTCAGAAATTAAACAAAATTAAACACAATCTTAGTTCAGGGGCCATGTTAATGGTCAGACTTGATTGAAATATAGCTCCAAAATAACCTCAATGTTGCATAGCTCCCCTAACTAGAAATCCAGCAATAACTTCGCTCTGCAGTTCATTGGTACATGCTCCCCAATATGTTTAAAGAAATAGTAACCCTTTATTTTCAGTTTACATATTCCGAAAGTACATAATATGCACGGCTAAATGGCCTATAATATTTATTTATCATCTTCACCTACATTTTTTTTCATTTTATGTCCGTAACATTGAGCTACTTTGATCTCAGTTTCCATATAATTTTCTGGTTGGCAGACCATGAAACAAATAGTAAGACATGTTGCATTCACTCTGCAGCACTGAACGCTGTTTATGTTTTCTTACTTACATTATGTTTTCTTTACATTGTATCACTAGACCTGCTTTCATGTTCCCTGACAAAAAGTTCTCTGCAGAAACATCCAAGTAACTTAGCAGGGCCCTCTGATCCTTCTGTTCTCCACATCTGATTGTACTATTTAATGCCTCTGTATGTCTATTCCCAATTGTACAGTGCTGCGGAATTAGGTGGCGCTATATAAATAAGGAATAATAATAATTGTCAAGTATAAAAGTAAAATAAAATAGGTGAAGATGAAAAATAAATTAAAAGTATACTGCACAGTACTGTACAAAAGTAGGCAGGTGTGAAAAAATGCTGTTATGTAAGAATGCTTTCAAATATAGGTATAGGCTTGGTTTATATCAATTAACAAAATGCATGGTGAGGGAATAGCAGAAAAATCTAAATCAAATCAATATTTAGTGTGACCACCCTGTGCCTTAAAAACAACATCAGTTATTCTAGGTACACTTGGACACAGTTTTTTAAGTACCTTGGCAGTTAGGTTGTTCCAGACATCTTGGAAAACTAACCACAGTTCTTCTATGGATTTAAGCAGCCTCAGTTGCTTCTCTCTCTTCACGTAATCCCATATAGACTTGATGATGTTGAGATCAGGGCTCTTTGGGGGCCATACCATCACTTCCATGACTCTTTGTTCTTCTTTGTGCTGAAGATAGTTATTAATGACTCTGGTTGTATGTTTGGGGTTGTCATGCTGTAGAATAAATTGCATATACCCTGTAATCCCCTTTCTGTGTCTCTCTTCCACACGTATTTGGAATGCACCTACCACCATATCTCGGACAGAAAGTATTTAACCCTTCAAGGATCACACCTTTGCCTGCTTTCTCTCATCACTACAGGTCATCTATATGTGCATCCTTTACAGATTGGAGAGGAATTACTACTTCATATCCATATTTGAATTATCATAGCATATTGTCCATCACATGTTTTAAAGGGATAGTAATGTTTCACAATAAAAGTATCTCCAATTAATCTTCATAGTATTTGGGCCATGGAGAGTGTTATTTCAATATGGTCAGAGTTGTGCTTCAAGAGTAATTGAATGATAAAGTATCCCCCCCACCCCTTTTACCGATGTAACATTGCTCACGTCAGAGCAGCAAGACTGTCCGTATGGATCGCAGAGAGGGACAATCTTCATTGAGCATAAGGAAAAACCTGTCAAGGGGGGCAGGGTTTTCCTTATGCTCACAGTAAGAAGATTGTCCCTTGCTGTGAGCTGTCTGGTCCCAGGACCAGATGTAACAGTTTGTTTGACACACAGGCACAGTAGGTTTGGATAAAACACAGTTTTATTAAGCAAATAGGAATACAAAAACCCTCACAGGTCCTGTAGTATATTCTCAATATAATACAGATACAAGACAGGTTACATATAGATATGCCCACATAGGTCCAGTATAAAGTTAGAGTCCATAACACGTTATACTGACACAGGTCAGGCAGATCATGAAAGAGTCCCAGTGTATCGGTACTGTATGGATTAATAGCAGTCATCAGGTGTAAACAGTCCCATGTGTGGTAAGGCCTGTTAAGAAGCTCACCTAGGATAAAGAGCTTAAATACGAGTAATGCCCAATGATAAGTTAGCAGGTAATGGTGAACTGCCTGAGTGGTAACGGAGGCTGAGCAACATAGAGCACTGCTGAAGCAGTAACGGAGACTAGGTCACATGAACACTGCCGTAGCAGTAACGGAGACTGAGTGATGTGGACACTGCCGTAGCAGTAACAGAGACCAGGCAACTTGCACTCTGCCGTAGCAGTAAATAGAGACTAGGCCACTTGCACTCTGCCGTAGCAGCAAACAGAGACTAGACCACTTGCACTCTGCCGTAGCAGTAATGGAGACCAGGCCACTTGCACTCTGCCGTAGCAGTAAACGGAGACTAGGCCACTTGCACTCTGTCGTAGCAGTAACGGAGACTAAGCGACTGGAGACTGCCGTGGCAGTAATGGAGACTGAGAAACTGAGCACTGCCATGACAGTAATGGAATGAGCAACTGAGCAACTCGCCCTGAGGTGGCAACTAACCAGGAGCAGATAGAATGACAACCCACTAGAAATGTCGCCGAGGCGACACAGAGGCAACCGAGACCAAAACTGCACAGCTGTCACAGACAGCGAGAAAGAATCACCGCCCTCAACCGGAGGCCGGGCTGGTGCACCCGGAGCAGGAATGTCAGCCAATCCAAGTCGGTACACGGTGCAGGAACGTCAGCCAAGCCGGGTCGGTACACGGAGCAGGAACGTCAGCCAATCCAGGTCGGTACACGGAGCAGGAACGTCAGCCAAGCCGGGTCGGTACACAGAAGCGGAGAAGCAGAATGGTCAGGCAGTCTGGGTCGGTTCACAAGCAGGAGACGAGATACAGCGTAGTCAGGCAGGCCGGGTCGATACACTGAGAACAACTGAAATCAGGAACAAGCGCTGGTACTGTAACACCACAAAAGGGCACCGGAGAGGTGCCAGAACCCAGTATTTAAAGGCCATACTGGGCGGGACACGCACAATATAGCCAATAGGAGTAGAGCATGAGTGTAGACTGACAGAATGTCGCAGAAAGAGCACGGGCACTGGGATACCAGATTCCACATCTGAGGGGAGGTGGCTTACACTAGGTAAAAGGGGCGAGAGGGGGATACTTTATCATTCATTTACTCTTGAATTACAACTTTGACAGTATTGAAATAACACTCTCCATGGCCCAAATATTATGAAGATTAATTGGAGCTTCTGTTTTTCTGAAACACTACTATCTCTTTAATAGCATCCCTAAAGGTTATGCGATCTGTGAACAATATAATTTTGACTTTAATGAGTTGTACCACATTGCCTATTTTATTCATTTATGTGCATTGGGTTGTATATGTTTATACACCTGTATTTGTAGGTTTATTGTATTACTATTACACTTTTTCAATTGAGATGCTATTTGAGGGGAAGTAATGCATTATAATAATAACCCCTACTCATCTTACTATAGCCAGAAAATCCTAATTGCTCCTCTGATTTTTTTTTCCCTGCACCTTGATTCAAGAATTCATTCAGTCCTGGATGTCATGTCCAAGAGGCAGAAATAAAACTTGAACCAGGACCAAAGGATACAAACTCATCCCACTGTATATATGGTAATCCTAATTCTTTAAGGAATGGACAGGTTTAAAATGCATTGCTTTACAATATATTGTACGCCCTCTTGTCCATAAAAAGTTATGAAGACTCATGCACTCTGCCTTCGGGCAGCAACTGTCATGTCCGCCTCCATGGATATAACATTAAGGGATGATTGAAGATGTTAGCTCTTGAATAAGAGCACAAGGGGACAATTTGTAGGTGTAATGGGGGGTTATTATTAGGAGGTGTTATTTCCAATTTAATAGCTTGAAGGATAACTGACAGAAGGGAAAATGTGAGCTAATGTGTCATGTTGTCCTGTGGACGGACTGCAGCATGTATAAATGACAGTAGTTCTCAGGCTTTTTTCTCTTTTCCTTAAGACACTCCTAATGTGCAGACTGCAATTTTCAGGGTATCACATAAGGACAATTGAAAGGGACAAAAACATAAAACTACTGTTATTCTAAGGTTTCCCAATCAGAATGATATAGGAAATGAAAGTGAGTTTTATTGGATTGCCCAATTTCAAGTAATATGCAAAAATTATAAACAACATCTACTGAAGATCTCAGAAGCATAAACAAATAACCATAAAACTTCTACTTAGTCCCTTAGGCGATAGACATTTTCAGTGCATTTAGAACCAATGATTGTTGAGGTGTCTAGCATATAAAGGGTGAATGGATTTTCACAAATAAAAACTTTTCAATAATTAGTTCTTGCTGGATATGTATATTCCATAAACCCAATAAAAATCAGAAAACTCCAGCCAAATATAAGGCAAAAACAGTTAATTAAAATGTTGTGACTCAACTTGACTACTAAAAGATGAGGGAATTATAAATGCAAACCAGTACAACAGAGTCAACCTGCTTTCCTTTCCCTTTATTTGTGGATGTGTTCACGTACTTGTGCCTGACTTCAAATGGAATTTCAGTCTCTGTACTACTGAATACAGTTTTTGCTCTCCCACGCTACTTTGGGTTTGTCATCAATTCAAAACTGTGGCAAGAGGATCATGTGCCTGAAAACCTTAGGACAAAGAATTTAGTGGGATAAGAATTGGTGATAGGCACAAGGGATTGTCTGTTCTAATTAAATTAAGTTGAGTATGTCAGAAGATGTTTGTGTTCCCTGTTGCCAGATGCAAAACTTTCATGCACTTTTCACGAAGTAAACTTTTTTCATGATTAACATTTTAGCTCTAAGAGAAGGGATGAGTAGAATATTTACAAGAAGAAATCAGAGAAAAACAGGGCCTTTGGCCCCCTGTGGGAGCTCCCAAACTCATTTGCACAGCGGCAAGGGGAGAGCATGTGTGCAAGGTGCAAAACCTTCCTTTGAGATGTTTTCATTCTGAACTCCATTTACCAGTTCTGAGACATCATTGTGGGAACATCAGAAAAGCAGAGCTGGCACATTCAAATTCACGTCAGAACTGGAAAATGGAGCTCAAAGGAAGGTTTTGCACCTTACAGGCTTAAGTTTCTCTTGCATTTCCTCCCTGTGTAAATTTCCATGGAAAGGAAAAAAAAATATATATATATATATATATATATAAAAAAAAACAGAACCTGAGTAAATAGGATAGTAGTGAACTTACTGTTAAATCCTTTTCTCTTTAGTCCATATGGAAAACTGGAACCATGGAGGTTGAGCTCCCTCCTTGTGGAGGGCAGTGAACCTCAAAAAGACAAGGTCTTTGTGGTGGAGACTCTCTCCTCATCCTCCAGCTCAACTTCCCCACCACCACTGGCCATTAGATTCATGTGTGATAAGAACCACAGAAAAAAAAAGAATCAAAGCAAGATAGAAGGAGAGGAAGCCCCTATACTGATACCCCCCAGAGGACCCCTCTGCCAGGGGAACAAACAAACAGGTTTTCTCCAGGTGGGTGTCCTGTGTTCCATACAGACTAAAGAGAAAATGATTTAAAGGTAATTTCAATAAAATCCTATTTTCTCTTACATCCAATAGGGAGCACAGGAACCATGGGATATACCAAAGCATCCCAAAGGTTCTGGGGAGAGAAAAAAGGAACAATTCACTCTCCCATAGGATAGCAGCATTCCACAGGACCAAACTGGATGTATGTAACCTCAGGTGTCAACACACACCAAACTAGCACAGCAAACAAACCAAACAAGAGCCAATGTGGCTCAAACTACTAAAAAATATGGCAGTAAATGGAATGGAAAAGGAAGTGCTTAGACAGGCAACATGCTAAGAGTGACTTTACAGCCAAAATTGGCCTCAGCCAAGGCCAAAACACTGACATAACTGCTCAGTAGATGCCTGGCTTTTGTAGGCCTAAAATGCCCTCAAGAATGACAAAGAGTGATTCAGCCTTGCCAAATACGATGTTCATAATACTTAAGTCAACGCACCACATCCAGCAGAATTTCCTTCTGCTGTTTGGAGGTAGGGTCAGGACCCAAGGAAGGCAAAATTACCTCTCAATTGATGTGAAAATCCAAAACAACCTTGGGTAAACACTCCTGAGATGTAGAAAGTACAGCCTTGTCCTGATGAAAAAGGAGGTTTGCAAGACAGAGCTTGCAACCTAGCAACGCTCCGGATGGAGACTCCGGCTAAATGGAAAGGCATTTTGAGTAACAAATTAAAAAAAAAAAAAAAAAAAAAAGGAAAGGAAAGAGGTTCAAACTGAGTTCTCTGGAGGACGCTCAATCCCAAGTTGACATCCCACTGAGGAGTGGGATCCCTGTAGGAAGGGAAGGTATGAGCCACCCCTTTAACAAAGGACTTAACATCCAGAAGAACTGCAATGTACCTCTGGGATAGGACACAAAGAGCAAAGATCTGTACCTCGGACCTCAGACTAAGGTGCCCCAGTACTCTCATGTATTCCATTATCATCACCGAAGGCCACACCAGTGCCTGCAACACATCCTGGGACAGAAGCTGAATCTTTTCCTTTTCTAAGAACACATACCCCTGCAGGGTGTCTAACTTTATATGTTTTCAAATAATCATCTGAGTGTTACTGCTCAATCAAGCTTTAGCACAAATTTGTAAATGTTACGTTTATAGTGGATTTTCAGCACAGTAGCAATAATGTATTCCTCATTTCTTCTAATGCAGACTATGTGAGGCTCCCAAGCAAAGCTGCTAATAGGTGATTCATTAGCTAGTTCATAGCTGTTTTCTTTAATTGTAAAAATAATTAGCCATACACTTCATTTTTTTCTGTAATAAATATATTAGTGGAATTATCCCACTGATTCTGGCACCAGCATGACAAACCATCAAGAAACATCAAGAGCTCATATATATCACACTTTAGCTGGAACTAATCTGGTGACAAAGCACCAAACTCCAAAACCGTCCAGTTAAGTACTGCATACTCAGTAAAGGAATTGTTCTACTTACCTAAACATTCCAGAAAGTACAATGTGGCCTGCCTGGAACAGACTTCCATTTTAAGATGGTGAAGATACAAGTGGTTGCACACTTGCACGGAATGTAATGCATTGAGTGGACTATAGAACCAGCTAAAACATGCACAGATTTTGTAGGTGATATTTAGCATTAGACTTGTGCGAATAGGTTCGGCCAACTTCGGAATTTGGACGAATAAGGGTCATTTGGCATCATTCGGGCCGTCTGAAAGGAAAAAGTCATTGTTTTTTTTTAAAACTGAATCTGAACAGCCCTGGTCAGAATCTTCGGCATAAATTTTGGAAATTCGGATGATGGCTACCTGTGTGCGCGATACTTTCCCTCCATACTTTCCCTCCATGTCTAGTCCAATTATCTCCTCGTTTCACGATGGGGGTTGGACTAATGACACGTCAGACACTCAGACAGTCTTCATTTCCTGTTAGTCCTTTGCTGGAGCTCAGAGACAGCAGAAGGAGATAGAGGGTTTCCAGTGTAGGCAGGCAGATAGCATAGGCAGGAAGCCAGCATTAGCACCTTATTTCCACTGCAAGGGAGAGCCATCTTTGCTCCTGTGCAAAATATAAAAAATATTAGGAATTTGTTTTAATAGTTTGAAGAGTGACACATCCAGTCTCACAGTTGTGTAGGCAGGTAGGCAAGCCTAGTACCTTATTGCCACAGCAAAAGAGAGTAATTTTTTTTTAAGTATGTTAAATTCGGCCGTATTTGGACTATTGTCGAATTTTGAACAAAGTCGAACAGGTCTGGTCCGAAATGCGTCTGCTCCGAACGACAAAAAAAAATTAGTGCAAATTAGAATTTTACCGAAAATTTTTGCTGTGCACAAGTCTATTTAGCATTTCTTAAATGTTTTGGGATTGTGAGATGAACTGAGTCACAATCAGATTTAGGAGACAGTACATGAAGCATATCAGCTATTATATTATCAGACATAAAGCCAGCTTTCAAGGACCAGAATAGAAGAAATTTGCTTGTGACCAGCTGCAGTTTGTTTAATAAATCTACAGTTTTGTGAGATTGTCTCTCAAAGCTCTGCAAGCATAAAGTGGCTACCCTGTTGCTGGTATTTACTATTACAACACTGGAGGTGACCTACTACTGCTGCTGCATGTTGCTGAATACTGTAAAATAAACCCAGTGAGTAGTGAAAGTTATATAGTCTGTATTCTGGCCACTTGTATTCACATCGGTCTTTCTTGCGGTCTTATGTTTCCACCTTTGCCTATGACACTAACGACCTGTTTTTGCAACTGTGGCACAGCCCTTTTAAAAAAAAAAAAATCTGCATCTTGGGAAATGCCAATGGGTGCAACTACGCAACACATGTTATCAGTTCTTCAAAACCTTGGTTTGCCTTTCCACTTTTGGATATTTTTATGCATGGAGCTTTGAGCAGCGGTGCTTGAAGCTGATTGGTTGGGAGGTACGTATGCACATTCCAGCCAATGGTTGTGAGGGAATTGGAACAGAGACTGCTCATATATAAAGGCAGTCTCTGTTCAAATTTCCTAATTGCGGAACAGGCATCAGCACATGAGGTAATAGCCCAGGGGGCTATGCTGCACATCAGTTTCACCCCCGCCTTTGTAGCTGCACACAGCAATAGAGAAATAGAAAAGGATAATATTATTTTTCAAACATATAAAAAGAATTTTTTTATACAACATTGGAACAATTTTTTTATAACTTGGGGCATGTTATGTGATGTTGACCCGCACACATGGTTTAACCCGTTGAGCCCAAGAGAGCTCTGCAATGCATTGTGTACCCCTCTGGCACTTTAGGGGTTAAACTATATATAATTGTGCGGGTTATTTTATTCACACTTCTTTTTATTTTTACAGCTACAAGCAAATTAGATACAAGAAGAAAGAACATTCAGGAGAGAGGAAGAAGAAGAAGATAAGAAAATAGAAAAAAGAATGGAGATAGAAGGAGGAGGACAGTGGATGACAGGTAAGGATCGGTGCTTGACAGCATGTCATTGCTGTTGTGTCCTGCTATCCAGAAGATTCTGATACAGATAAAACCTTCTTTTGATATACTTTAGTGCCCAACAGTTCTGTTGCTGTTTTTCTGTGTTACCTTATTTAGCACTAGTGGCGACATAATGCATTCTTATACTATAATTTCTTTAGGCCACATGGCATACTGATCTAAAAACCCACTATGCTACTGAGGCCCTTGAGATCAAATTATTTCTAAGGACATAATATGCTTTTAATCATGCTGATATTGATGAATATCATGGAGCTGTGTCAATTTGGAGAGAATAAATGCTAGATGACTGTTTTGATTATTAGGGCTACAATTCCCAAGGTCACACTCACACTTTCAAGATTTGTGGGGCTACTATGGAGCATCAGGGATAAGCTACCAAGCATATATTTATTATGAACTGATTATGACCAGCTAAAAAAGATAATTTTAGATTTTTTTTGTATTGCCAGTTGAAAAAAATATTGCCAATACAGATATGATTTTAGTGAAACAATCTGGCTGTTTGACAGTTCAAATTGGATATGGCTGCCACATATCAAGATACCAAGCGAGGCAAATATTTTTCTTCTGTAGCTAACTCTCAGATAAGGAAGTAGAAAGGTTTCATGCTGGGAGCAACAGGGTGAAATCGGTAGAGAAAGGAAGGGAAAAATAATGGATACAATGTCTTAAGACAGCTGAACTCAAAAGCCTTTGAAGGCTAACCAGCCTAATGGACAATATAGAAAAAACTCCTCTTCTCATGCACAGGAAACCTTTACCTGTTCAAATAACAATTAATCAAATCGATAAACTTTATGTTAAATAATTCAGAAAAGAAAAAACCCATAACAGCTATATTATTATTTGATTGTGTCACGCTTTACATATTTTTAAACAATCACCACTTTATCTAACCATGTGTGTTTCTGATTTATATATCCTAAAAAGAATTTAAGATCAGATTACTGGTGTCTAAATATTTAATTTAACTTCAATATATATAGAAAGAATCACAAGTTTTAACACAGATGAGACTTCTGTTGACAGATGAAATACGTTTTCATGTTAAATGAAAATCACTAGCTGTACTCATCTGAAAACTATTATAAGTGTTTTTCTGATATGAATCACACAGTTAATGGCCCCAAATGACCACATTCTAACATCTTTCATCAAACGCCAGTGATGGAACTCAATAGCTATGAGCTCTGTATGATAAGCCTTTTTGTTTTTATCAGCTTACGTACATCCAAGGCACTTCATGGTTTACTGTCAAATACATACATTCACTAATATATATATGATTTAGATTCAAAAGATTTTAAAAGATACACATAAGCACATATACAAGCAACTGTGTCTACAATAGATTCCATTGTTATTGTCATTCGAAAATATTGATATCATGTAAGACTCATAGTATTAGAAAAAATATCTAGTGACACACTTCATAACTTTTAACTCAGGCATGTCAAACTAAAATATGTTTGAGGGCAACATACTAAACATTTCCCTCCAAGAAGAGCAACAACATTGGCTGCTATGTTTTTTTTATGTTGGGATCTATGATACACTGGTAGTCACAGACCTATACATGCACTGTCTGATGCCCTAGTCTTATTCCACTGTACACTGATATCCTCAGAACCATACATACACTGTCTACTTCCCCAGCCTTGTTCCACTGTTCACCATTATCCACAGAATTTCTGTTTCCTCTGCCTTCGTCCACTCTCCACTGAAATCAACAGAATCACAGGTATTCACAGAATCCCACATACACCATCTAACACCTCAGCTTTGTCTGACATTTTTACCTTTTCAGCCATGCCCCTTTCACGACTTTCCCTGTGCCACACATGCAAAGTCTCTCTTACTCCACCTCTCAAGGTCTCTGTTAACCTCAGCTAGGCTCTCACCCACTTCTCCTCTTGCAAGGCTCTCCCTTTCCCTGTCCTCACAAACCAGCAAGTAAACAAAAACATTATTAAACCTAGGCAGGTTTCACCCATCCACAAAAAACACAGATGCCCCCTCCCAACAGATCTCACCTACCAAAAACAGGTGGCCATGCTCCCAGCACTAACCACAGATACACATTACATACTGATAAAAGATGAAAAAAGTCAGCACCATACAGTGCACTAAGAAAAGTGGAACACATCTTGGGCTAAACCAACTGAATCATAGAGAAAAAATAAACATTCCCTTTGATTTAAATTGAGATTTTAACCCCAATGCTTTACAATTTTCTGGAGACTGTTCTAGCATTCTTTAGCTAGAAGAATAAGGCGTAGTTTGTTTTTGGGACTATGAAAGCTGTTGTACTAACCAAGAATGGTGCAGTTATGGGGGGGGATCAAGTGAACCATATGCAATAAATAAAAATGCCCATTCATTCCTAGAAAGATCAGAACCTGGGAATATACAAGTAGCAGGAAAGAAGCAGACGGTGATGCTGAGATTGATTGATGATGATAATGATGTAGATCTAGAATATATCCCTCCAACATCCTCCTCCTCTTCAGATACAGATAAAGTTGAGAGTGAGAGATATGACGACATGGACCGAAAGTTAGATGAAAGGCAAATGCTCAGTCTTCCACCATTGAAAAGGAGCACTGTGCCAGTCTATAAACTGTTTGAGAACACAATTGGAAAGTGTGACCCTGGACAAGAAAAGATGCCAAAAAACAGACAGTAATCCTGTCAATCATCATCAGCATCATTACGGCTTCCAAGTCCATGTCCCATTCAGCCACACACTAATAGTGTTGAATAACCATCAACAACACAGATTATCATTATCCACAGCTTTAGATTTGATGAGTGCCTCTGCTGCTCTTGGAAATGCAGCAGTACAATTTCAGCAACATCTAGCCCTATGTCACGGTGTCAGAGACAAGGCAAGAGACAAGTACTGTATATAACTCCACCTTTATTAGAACATGAAATGTAATACGATGTAACACAGCACACAATGAGGAACGAGAGAGCAGCCCTAGACCGGAGCAAGAGGTTCCTACCAGAAATAGGAGACTGCTACCGGTGAGTTTCCCTATAGGAGTCCGGAGTCGGGGATATGACCCAGCCACTTGCTATACCAGACTAGATCGTGACAATGCCCACAGGCATATAGCTTATACCTAGGCCTGAGCCACAGGCAGCACCAGAGGGAATGGTAGACGAGCATGGGGAGTGGGTACTCAGCCAGAGTCACAGGTCTGCACCAGTTTGGACAGTCAGACTAAGCCTGGGGTTATCCACGGAGTGGCTAGTCAGACAGAGTCACAGGTCAGCACCAGAATGAATGGTCAAACAAGCCAGGGGTCAAGCAAAGATAAATACGGGAACTCAGGAACTACTGCACTGGACACCAACGTATGGGTGACTGATCTTGGTGTCCAGGCAGCTAATATACCCAATGATGTGTCTGGGAGGAGGAGCACTAAACAAGCTCCAAGAGTAAAAAGCAGTGTGCGTGTCACACAGACTTCCACTGACGCATGCCCACTCAAGAGTAAGAATGCAGAAGTGATCCACTTACAGAGCTATGGTCTGAGCCGCGAGAGGGTAAGTACCTGGCCCAAGCCACTAGGAGACATGAAAGCAGCTCGAGCCACGAGGAGGCACGAACGCGGCCTGTTTACCGCTGCCAACCACAAGGTAAATCACCACAGTGACACCCCAGTAGTAGTAGTAGCAGAGCCTCTCAGCCACCCCACAGTCTATGATATCCACAGTATAGAGATACTTCACTTAGGATTCAAAAGCTAAGCATGTTGTCTGTGTAAGAAGCATATGAGCAGGGGGAAAGCAGGCTCACACCTAGGCAACAACTCAATGAGTTCCCACATGAAGCACAACAACAGGTCTGAATAGGAGACAATCCATCAACAGGTCAGAGGTGCCACAACTAGCTGCAGCAGAAGTACTACTAAACATTTCCGGTTCTCTGGAGTACAAAATAGAAGTATTGTTGATGTGTTAGAGAGTGTGCCAAGATCTTCTACTCCTGCTGCAGATGAGTATGACTGAGTTTGTTCCTGGAGATAACAAGAGTCACAGTGCCTACCCCACCACCTCCAAAAGTCATGTCATTAAAGAAATAATATTACACAGTTCTTCTACTATGTACTGCCATCCCACATTTAGTAAGTTCTTAGAAAGAAGTCGAAACATGCACAATAATAATGCAACAGTATGCCTAAGGAATAGTAAACTTGCCAAAATGTTGGCAGTTGTCTTGCTGTCCTTTTCTTTTGTTGAAAAGGGAGGCTGTTATGTGTTGCACCCTCTTGGAATTATCCAATATTATTTAAGCAAGAGTTTAGTGTTGTGGGCAAAGTATAAAGGCACTCAGCCTACTAACAATTGTTTTCAAGGCATATGTTGCTGTAGGACTCACAGCTTTTTCTTCCAACTATTTATTTCTCCACTTCAGCCCTCAGAAGAAGTAATATTGTGGCGGGAAAACTTGCAGTCATACAAAACGTGGACAAAAATATGGCAAAGTTCTCGCAGGAAATTTATTGGCAGTGGAGAAAAGGAGAACATTTTATGCATTGTCTAAGGGCAGGATGTTTTGCAAAAAAAGCAGAAGATCATTTTAGTTTTTATTATTGTGCATATTCCTGCAACAAATGTCTCTGATTCTTTGCCTATCCCTAGTCAAGTCAATGAAACCAGTGACATCTTGGAATATTGGTCACAGGACCAAAATTTGAGCCACAGGGGTGAGGAGCTCTTCAACAGAGTAAGCTGAGAATTTGCCTTAGAAACTAGCCATATAAAAGAGGGCTTCAGTAATATAGACATTAGCTTCCATAATGTTAAGTAACATAATATGAAGATCCTCTGTAAGAGAGGCAGAAAGCTGCTTACCCTGTACGGCTATGGCCTGACCCACGTGGAGGCAAAAATAGGCAGCAAAATTTGCTTTAAGAAATTAATCAAGATGCTTAGCAGCCTGGTCCTTCAGGCCAGTGATGTCTGCAAGCAGAAGGGCTGTGTTTTAGCCAGGAGGGAAATAGGGGGAGAAACTCACTGTGATAGTGCTTCATTTGTGAAAGGGTAAAGATTAGAGACATGTTTTTAAGTCTCATCTCTGGCACTTTCCATTCTTTCAGGAAAATCTTATTATGGCTATTATTGGGAGAGTCTTTCTTACGCTTCTGGAAAATATTGGGAGAAGTAAACTTCCCCCATCAGAGGCCTCAGAGACAAGAAGAGTTAACACTGCTCTAATGAGCAGTGTTAAGAATGATTTTCCAATAACCTTGGAATGCCCCTAAACACCATCTCAACCTACTTGATGGTGGGAAGGGTTTCCAGGACTGAAGAACCCCCTGAATAGAACAGCTGCCACAGAGGACATCAGGGTTTTATGCAAAGCAGGCTATTGGTCAGAACTGGATGGCCTCGGGGGAGTAGTAGTGACCACAGTACATAAGGGGCATAATGACCCAGCATATTCCCTTAGAAGCCAAACATGGTATGAGGAGGGGTAAAGGAAGCCTCTGAATTCTTGTTTTTGGATTACCCCATATGCCCCTTAAGGTTAGACATGTCCAGAAGAAAATGTCTGTGGTGCGGCCTCCTACTCTTAAAGGGGCTGTGCACTGAAAACAAAGTTTTTGAATAAATGTAAAAATGTCCAAAAAACCCTTATGGTTGAAACATTATGGGGGCGACTAGACATCCCAAATACTCCATAGGTAGACTAAAAAAAGGAAAACAACAGGACATAAACCCAGACAGCAGGAAAAGGTTAAAATAAAGCCTACTGTAGCTATCTGTGCCACCAGTCTAAGAGGGAGAGACTAGACCTAGGAATAAGTGCACCAACAACACACAGAGTGTGAAATGCTCAGAATGGCACATGCAATTGGCAGTGGCACTCAGAGGTTTACTCACCACTCTTCCGTCTTCAGGCTCCCATCTCAAAAGGGCTGAATATCTAAGAAACTGAGCATGAGGGACAGACTTGTCATAAAGTCAAAGTCAACAGTAAAAAGGGTCCATAAAATTCCCTCGAACTGTATAATCCAACTCCAGGGATACCAATGATGGGAACCCACCTAATGAAGGGATTATACAGCACCATATCTAATGTAAAAATTATAAAAACAATTTAAAAAAGAGATCTTCCACTGCACCTCTATCTCCTTGGACACAGAGCATATTAATATGGATTAGGGTTGGAGGTTGAACTGGAGCTGAACCCCAAAGATTTTGTCTTTTTGAAGTGCCCTGCCCTCCTGAACAAAGGAGCTCAATCCATTGGTTTCTGTGATCCATACTGAATGCAAGAGAAAAACACATTACACATGTTAATTGTAAAGTATTATTGTATACTATGGTACCATTTTGTTACTTAGATGGTATACTTATTCAGATTATTGGTGATTTCTGGTGACCACCCCAAAATGACAAATGTCAGAAATTAGGGAAAAGTGTTATAAGGATAAGAATATGGTAATTTCTATAAAGTAACTAATTTGCAAATTATTCAAAATGGAGAAACAAACTGCCTAAATTTCATAATGGATGTAATGAATTGCCTTGAAGAAAAATTAAATGTGTTGACTGATAATGTTTCTTCATCATACTTCAATGTACCTAGCTCTCTTCATCTGTAGTAAATATGTAATAAGTGTGTAATGTTGATTTTCCTTACCATGTATGCCCATTGGCTGGTAGCCAAAATACAATTACCTACTGTTGATACCATAAAAAGTTAACAAGAATGCTTTAAAAATGTTAGAGAAAAAATAAATAATATCTGTGGTATATAAACAGAGGAAAAATTCACATATATTATCTATATCCATTTTGCTGTCTGAAAGCCATTTAAAACATTACAAAACTATGGGGTGAATGTTCAGTGGTAATTCCATACTAAATCAGGTGCTGAAATTTCTGTTAAGACACTACAACTACCTAATGCCAATTTACTAGCTTAAATACACCAAAAAACCTCTCGTTAATGTATGAACCAAAAGGAGGGCAATGAGAAGGTAGGTAAGCATTTCTGGAGTGTTCTTTTATTCAGCAACAAAATCTGAGCCATGTATTAATATGGCACATACAATTTTGTTGTAATCACAGGGCAATGCTGTGAGGCAGGCATATGAGTTTTGCTGTCATTAAAAGCCAGTAATGGTGAGTTGCAGTCATACTCTGCAGTGAATACCCATATATGTGGCCCCTGGCATGAGAGTCTAACACAATATAGATGCACTTGCAATTCAGTCATCCTTCCCAGTATCTTTCACATTCCTCTGGTTACACAGAAAAAGAATATATATAACAATGCAATATTAGTAAGCCATTTTATAGAATAAATTAAGGATACTATTGGCACATGTCTCTACATACTTCAGTAAATAGACTGTATGCTTTAAATCAAAACTTTAAAGAGAGGAAAATGTAACAATGAAATAAGCATTAATATCAATAGACATACACTTTATAGCAAACATATTTGCTTATCCTAGTAGATCAGAAAACAGTATACTTCATAAGCTCTACCAAGTGAAATTATTAAATTTGTGTCAAATTATTTAAGTGTGAATTCAGATTAGCTGGCATGCAAGATATTTACATAATGTGATTAACTTTACATCCTCCTCCATTATATTTGTGCTATTAAAGTAAACATAAAATACAAAAGATTAGGCATTGAAGGAAACTATACTCCAAATACTCTATACTCTGTGTGAAAAAGAAAGTACGCCCTCTTTGAATTCTATGGTTTTACATATCAGGACATAATAACAATCTTCTGTCCCTTAGCAGGTCTAAACATTAGGTAAATACAACCTCAGATGAACAACAACACATGACATACTATACCGTGTCATGAATTATTTAACAAAAATAAAGCCAAAATGGAGAAGCCATGTGTAAAAATACTAAGAACACCCTTACTGCTTCCATAGGAATTAAGATGCTAAGTAGCAGACTGGTGTTGCTAATCAAATGCCCTTGATTAACTGATCATGAGTTATTGTGACCACCTATATAAAAGTCAAAGTTTTAGCAATTTGCTGGTCTGGAGCATTCTTGTATGTGTTAACACAATGCCAAGGAGAAAAGACATCAGCAATGATCTTAGAGATGCAATTGCTGCTGCCCATCATTCTGGGAAGGGTTATAAGGCCATTTCCAAACAATTTAAAGTCCATCATTCTACAGTGAGAAAGATTATTCAAAAGTGGAAAACATTCAAGACAGTTGCCAATCTTCCCAGGAGAGGATGTCCCAGCAAAGGTCAGACCGTGCCATGCTCAGAAAAACTGCAAAACCCAGAAGTTACATCTCAGACTCCACAGGCCTCAGTTACCATGTTAAATGTTAACGTTAATGACAATACAATTAGAAAAAGACTGAACAAGTATGATTTGTTTGGAAGGGCTTCCAGGAGAAAGCCTCTTCTCTCTAAAAAGAACATGGAAGCACAGCTTAGGTTTGCAAAGTTGCATCTAAACAAACCTCAAGACTTCTGGAACAATGTCCTTTGGACAGACGAGACCAAAGTAGAGATGTTTGATCATAATGCACAGCTCCGCATTTGGCGAGAACCAAACACAGCATATCAGAACAAACAACTCATACCAACTGTAAAGCACGGTGGTGGAGGGGTGATGATTTGGGCTTGTTTTGCAGTCACAGGACCTGGGAACCTTGCAGTCATTGAGTTGACCATGAACTCCTCTATATACCAAAGTATTCTAGAGTCAAATGTGAGGCCATCTGTCCGGCAGCTAAAGCTTGGCCGAAAGTGGGTCATGCAACAGGACAATGATCCCAAGCAAACCCGAAAATCTACAACAGAATGGCTGAAAAAGAAAAGAATCAAGGTGTTGCAATCAAAGTCCAGACCTCAACACGAGGACCTTAAGAGAGCTGTGCATAAACAAATGCCTACAAACCTCAATGAATTGAAGTAACGTTGTAAAGATGAGTGGGCCAAAATTCCTCCACAATGATGTGAGAGACTCCTTCCTCCCTTCTTCTCCCCTGAGTGTCCCACTGACTATCCTAATACACACTTACACAGAACAAATGTCCTACTAAAAGATTTCCTAAACTAAATTTCAATGCCCCTCTCTGTCTTCTCTAGCTCAAACAAGGTGCTGCTCTCTCCTCTCATAGACATAGAATGGCATGCTGTGAGAGCCTGACAGCCTTTTATATAGCTGTAGAAAACTTTAGTGTGGTGGAGAAACATTTTTCTTCCCATTTATTTCAATACGCGAGAAAGGTGGGAAAAAGCAGAAAAACTGCACTTTTCGAAGTAAATTATTCGCCAACGGAAAGTGCCATTATTTGCAGATTTCAGTTTGAGGCGAAAATTTTCACCCATCCCTACTAGAAACCTGCATGTCCACCAGGGAAGAAAACATGTCTAAAAATAGATGATAGTTCAGTGAATTGTAAAAACAGGAATGGAAGCAATGTGGAGGAAGGATGACCTCCAATTCCCTGAGATGGATCAGACCCTTGCAAGTCCTATTTGGATTTCAAGGCAGGGCATGCCTAATCAGCTGTAGGAGTAGAAAACCTTATCATATTTTTAGCCAAAGAGTATGGCACTCAGCAACGGAAAGTGCTTAGTCCTCCCCAGTGAGCCTTGCAGAATCAAAGGCTGCTTCAGTAAAATATTCATGGGCCAATGGACTGCCCCTAGGAGTTATCCCCTTAAAATAGCAATGGCCCTAGTCACCCAAGCAACCACAAAGGTGCAATGAAGAGTGGCACCAGAATTTGCAAAATGTGCCTTTAGGAAAGAATCTTTAAGTGCCACCACATCTGCAAGAGGTGATACGGTAAGTTTATAAAGGTGAGAAATCAGAGAATTTACTGTTAATAGGTATCCCGCTGTAATAAGGCATCAGAAGAGAAGAAATACATTGGGGAATATAAAGGAGACTGTTAGAGCAAAAGTGATACCTTTATTGGAAAACTTATTAACTTTAGAATTCAAGCTTTCAAGACAACTTTGGTCTTTTCATCAGGCATGCTTTTTCTAGAGATAATACAGTAACACCTTTCACCTATATGTGAATAAAGAGTCCCATATCAAGCGTTTTCCATCCCATCAGTACTACCAAGTTTGGAGGGAAAAATGGAACCTTCCTTTTGTGCCTCTTAATTTTATCTGGACATGAACTTGAATCTGAGGCCTCAGAAACTTTCAAGGTCTCCAGAACTGCCTAAGTAGAGATAAGGGCAAAATGGTTGAGAGAAAGCCATCCTCTAGAAGGCCTAGCACATTGTACAATATCAATTAATTCAGGCCATACATAGGAGACATCTAATGAGGGGTAAACACAGTGCCATATAAATTTAAAAAACAAAAAAGAAAGCTAGCAAAAATAATATTTGCACTGACATACCTCATTTTAGGTAAAGTGGAGTGGGAAGGAAGTCTCCACATTCATATAGCCTGGCTGGAGGATTATTTTACTCCATGTTTCCTGTGTTCCACATTGAATGAAAGAGAAATGCATATTCATTTATACAAACACATTGAAACCATTTCCAATTAAGCCCCAAGTGGGTTAAAAAGTAATTCCTGACTCCAAATGGCAGCTGGATATTTCTTTTCATCAACATCCTATATTTGTTGAAATCAATTGTCATAACATTCAATATTGTTCTGAGCTAGAAAGGTATCCATTGTGTTTTTTAATTAAACTACAGTATCTGCAAGCACAGCATCCTGAGACAAAGAACTGCATAAAGTTACTGCCCTTACTGAAAAAAAAATCCCTGCCTTTGTTAATGGATGACCTCTTGTTTTTATGGTCATCTCTTCGAGTAAATAGTTCATTTGAGAATTCTTTGTATGGACCTCAAATATATTTGTAAATTACAATACTATCACCTTTAAAACATACCTTCTGTAATATAAATAAACCCAGTTTAACTAGTCTCTTTATTACTCATATCCTCTAATCCCTTTGTCGGTTTTGTAGCATGATTTTGTGCTTTTTCCAGTTCAGTAATGTCTTTTTAAGATCTGATACCCAAAACTGTACTGCTAATTCTATATGAGACCATACAAAGGATTTATACAGAGGTAGAATAATATTGCCATCTTGTGCATCTATATCCCTTTTTAAACAGGATAGTACCCTTGCAGCAGCTGAGTGGCATTGCGTATTGTCTATTAATGCCCCTAAATGTTTCTCTAAAGAGGATTCTGCAAGTAGTTCCCCATTTAGTGTATATATAGGTTTGTTTCTGCAGTCCAAATGCATAACCTTACATTTATGTATATTAAATCTCATCTGCTACTTTTTCTCCCATTCACTCAGTTTACCCAAGACTCACTGCAGAGAAAAAAACATCCAGCTCTGTATGTATTTCCTTATACAACATATGATCATCAGCAAAGATTGAGACAATACTTTCAATAACCGCTTCTATATCATTGATAAACAAGTTAAAAAGCATTGGACCAGGAATGAATCCTGTGGCACCCCACTCACAACTTTAGACCAACTTTAAAAGGTTCCATTTCCAACAACTCTCTGCCATCTATCATTTAGCCAGTTCTCAATCCATGTACAGATATCACTTCACAAACAGAAGCCTTTAAATGTATGCAGTAACCTGTTATGAGGCACAGTATCAAAGGTCTGTGTAAAACCCAAGTATACTACAGCAATACCCTTGTCCAAATTATTACTTACCCTTTCGTAAAATGCAAGTAGTTTGACATGATCTGTTCTGCCTAACATAATACTTGCTCTAAGTAATAATGTTATTGGTTATCACATAGTCCTGAATACTTTCAGTTAGTAACCCTTCTAACATCTTATCTAATAAGGAAGTCAAGTTCACTGTTCTTTAATTTCCTGGTTTAGCTCTTGCCTACTTTTTAAATAGGTACTACATCTGTTTTCCTCTGATCACAGGGCACTACACCTGATAATAATTAATGATAAATATTAAGTATAAGGGTCTTGCTATTACTGAATTAAGGCCCGTAGTTACAAAAGCAAACTGAACAAATAAAAATTATTGTTATAATACATTGGGCTTTTAACCCTTTGAATGCTCTAGAGTTCTGCAGTGCATTGCAAAGTATTGCATTGGAGGCCTCTCTACCATAAAAGTGGTTAAACATTTTTATTCAAGTGCAAGAAAATTTAGGAGATTTTGTCATCTATGGTGTAGTTGGTTTACTCCAGAAATAACTCGGGTTTCAGTTTGCTTTTATAAACATGGGCCTAAGTTCCTTAAATACTCTTGGGTATTTGCCATGAGGTCCAAGTGCTTTATCCACCATAACCTTTGGGACTTTTTTCGGCAGTAAGCTCAATAAGCCATGTAGTTGATGGAGTAAGTTCTGTAATTATTTCTGTTTGCCCAAAGCCTGCAATTGTTGCTTCCATTGTATAAACAGAAGAAAATAATGTGTTTAAGGTATCAGCCATAGCTTTATCCTCACCAATTAATTCGCCTGTCTTAGTTTTAAGAGAACCAATGTCAACCTTTTTGACATTTATTTACATGTAGAATTGTTTAGGATTTTTCTTGCTCTCATTTGAAATATTTTTCCCATTTTCAGATACACAATCATCCTAGGGCCAGCCTCTTGTATCTGGATGAGAAAGTTGTTTGATGTTATGAACATTCAAAGCCACTTGCATACAGATTTTCACAAAAATGTGCCTACTTTACAAGTTAGGATGGACATAATGGACATGATGGGAATTAGTTTGAGAAGCAGAAAACCATAAAGTAGGATTGCAATTGCCAACTGACACTTTTTATTTACAACAGAGAAAGTGGATATGCTGTGGATCATTTGACACTACTACTGATGTCCCAAAAACTAAATATGATTTTTTGTAAAGCTCACCTCAGAATAATTCTGCCAATTCATGCAATTTAATGCCAGTTTTGCTCAAGGAGGAACTGGAGATTTAATTGCTAGTAGATACTCTATAGTAAAGGGGGGAATCACTTAGAAATGATAAAGCGGTAGTAGAAAGGAGATAACATTTCCAGTGATATCACTTCTCCAGTCTCTGTTATTCTGTTCCTATGCACCAATATTCATCTACTTGGAGAGATCTTAAAGCGTTGACTCCATAGAATAACATAGAAACTGGAGAAGTTATCTCCTCTTTATCACCTCTATAGTAAATGTTAGTGCATCTCCCCCAGGCCTTCATTGCTCATTCTTTATGCTAGTAACAGTACTTTACTAAAGTAGATAAAAAAAAATTAGCATAATGAAATATCTTCTGTAACATGTCAACTACATCATAAGGTATTAGTTCAGCAGACAAACTGTTTCACTGTTACAGAAAAAATGTTGTCAGTATTCTGAATAGTACTGTTTTGATATATATCAGCTGAAGGAAAAAATCCACAGTGAAAATATTCTCCAAATTAGGTATAGGAAAATATTTGTGCCCAAAAACAAAAAGTAAGAAAAACTGTGATTTTTGTCTTCTGAAGTTTTTTCCGCTACAACCCTCAGCCTTGTTCCACTGCACTAGAACCAGACCAGCCTTTTCCCACTGTAGCCATAGATCCCCACTTAGTGACCCCCAGCCTTGCTCCACTGTACTGGTAGCAAAATAACCATATATACTAACCACTGCCAGCCTTGTCGTATGATAGCCATAGAAACACATATATTGGCCTCCCATGCTTTCTCCACGGTAACAATAGAACCACAATTATTGGCCACCCAACTTCGTATCAATGTCTAGATGTGATGGTCAATGTGAGGACTTCCAGCAGCTGCCAGACTACAACTCCCATAGGCCCCCACCAACCAATGTCTTGTAAGGAACGATGGGTGTCATAGTCTTACAGCAGATGGAGGTTCTCTAGTTACCCACCACTGCTGCGACCCCCCCAGCCATGTCCCATGGTTGCCATAGAACCACATATACTAACCTCTTAGCCTTCTCAATCCTACCATGCCTTAAAGTGATAGTAATGTTTCACAAAAAAGCAGCTCCAATTAATCTTCATAATACTATGGCCATGGAGAGTATTATTTCAATACTGTCAGTGTTGTAGTTCAAGCGTAATTGAATGAAAAAGTACCCCCGCCTGCCCCTTTTACCTATTGTAAGCCACCTCCCCTCAGATGTGGAATCTGGTCCCTTGATCAGACAGGTCACAGCAAGGAACAATCTATTCATTGTCAGATAAGGAAAACTGTGCCCCCCTTACATGTTTTTGCTTATGCTCACAGAAGATTGTCCCTCTCTGCGATCCAGCTGGCCAGTCTTGCTTCTGTGGTGAGCAGTGTTACATCAGTAAAAGCGGCGGGAGGTTGATCCTGTGTTTAAGGGGCATACTCAGGTGACTGGTGCATCTTCTGAGGAGGGATATGATTAATATATGTACTCTTTCATCTCCTTTGGAAATTTCTATGTGGTTGACTATTGTCCCTGCCATTGAGGGGCTCATCAAAACAGTGTTGGAGATCCCCCAGGTCTCCAAAACCTCTGATGGGGGTGGTGTCTGCTTCTCCGGATATTTTCAAGTTATATAATTTCACACAAATTGGAAAACTACTTGGTTAATGATTGTTAGATAAAGATATGGGAGTACTGGTAGACAATAAACTAATCAACAGTGTGCAGTGTCACTGCTGCTGCAAGAGCCAATAGGGTACTATTATGTATAAAGGGCATAGATGAATAGGACTGTCATCAAATTCTACCTCTTTATAAATCCTCGGTGAGACTTCATCTGGGGAATGGAATATAGTTTTTTAAAATGGTCTTAAAAGGACATTATTGAACTAAACAAAGTACAAAAATGTGCAACAAAACTGTTTGAAAGATTTTATTAATAAAGAAAGATTAGCCAAACTAGTTGTGTTAATGTTAGAGTAAAGGCCTTTAAAGGGGTAATATGCCAATAAAATGCACTCTGTGGGAAACTCTTTGCTCAAAGAAGTGAGTAAAAACTAAGGCTAATGCTTCTATTCCAGAGAAAAGAAAAGCACATTTAACTTATACAAAGACAAAGATGTTTTTTTACTCTAAGGTGGAACTCCTTATCTCGGGAAGCTGTGTTGGCATATTATGGAGCTACTTTAAAAAAGTATCTCTTGTTGTTTCTGATATCATGTGATACTAAACATATTATTTTGTTTATCTCAATAAGAAATCTTAGTACGAATGTCAATACCAATGCTACATATTCTACAGTCTCTCATATATATATGTATATATATATTTGCTTACTATGTCTGCACTTCTTACATCACAACTATTACAGCTAAATATTAGAAACTGAGTAGCTGTGGTTAACCAACTTACAGTTATGGTTCGGTGGAGCTTATAAATTAGCTATTTTTATATTGAATGACAAATTACATCATTAGCTACATATTCTGTCATCACTCAACAGTATGTGTGCAATAATGACTGTAGGATCACTTTATATTGACAAGGCTTTTTATTTAGTTAATTTCTTCCCTGAGGCTACAGACCAATCTTAGGCAGCTTTGGTTTGCCACATAGAGATATACAGTAACATTAGTTAATAAATAACAATGAGGCATAAGATTTATGGGAGTCTGGCTTTTCTTTGTTTGAATACAACAAATACTTCTATTTGGAAGGCAAAGGAATTTCTGTACCTCCATAGTTTACATGAAATTCTTTCTCAGTTTATTCAGGACTATGTAAGGACAAGCTTTCATATTGTCATTAATCACTATTAATGCAAAACATCACAAATGTGCAAGTCTCTCATGAATATCTTCTAGACTCAATCAGTGTTCAGTAGGATTTAATGTACACAGATGTGGGTTAGGATGGAGATGAGGACTTGAATGATTGTTTCCTCATGTTTTTCTCTCGATTCCAAAATCTGAGAGATGCTGCTCTCTACTAAAAAAAACTGTAAACTTGTTTATTGTTTAATTGATTGTGCATTTTGGGAAAGATTTTGTTTATTCTGTACAATCAGAATTTATTAAGAAATCACTTTTGTCCCTGTCCCTAATTTACACATTAAATAATTAAAAACTGATGTAGTTTTATTGACATTTCATTCATCAGCTGTGAATATATTAAGGGTGACTTCTGATTGGCAATTATGCGTAATTATTGAATTAAATATTACACTGAAATATCTTGAACCAGATTGGCATTCAGATCAACTGCAATTTAATACAGCTTGGCTTACGACTATGTTTTTACTGCCAATGTATTGCATTGTATTGCTTGGTGCCAAATGTTTTTGTCATGATATACAACTTCAGTAAAATGTAATTCATACATGTACTGACTTATGTAGTGAGGATACACTATATATAATTAAAAGAGATAGTAGGATTTCTTGTTGCTCAGGAGCTTTATGGTTATATTTAGAATGTTGGTATCTTATATTCAACATAAATGAGTAAATAATGAAAAATTACAATCAGAAACAAACTATTTGACCAACATTATATTTGGAAGATGGATGGTTCTAAACACAGCTAAATTATATATGCTCTATTTAGTAACTTTGTCAATGTCAAGTTGTCCATAATTTATATTTATTTTTCCATCTGACGGGAAATTTTACATAAAGTGCATGGATCTATTTTATCAAACATAAATATTCAGATTGATTAATGGCATAGAATTCAATAGAAGTTAGAGATATCATGCTTTGATGAATACAGCCTTAAAACGATCATTTAGGAAGATGGAAAATGTTTCAGATAGGATTTAATTGTTTTTTAAATCCCCAAAAGTGAAATATGTAAATGAATGATCACAGAAAAATAAAGCGTATAATAAATTACAGGTTTATTCAGATTTATCAGACAAGAGGTACAGAAAAATAATCTACATACCTTATACCACGTTTAGGAACCTTATTTTCCAGCAGAGAGAGATGATTAAGCTGAAATCTTTGCCAAAGAATAGCATATGATTTGGAGGAGGGATGGTGAAAAAGTCACAGAACACCATACATTTGCAACCTTTTCTGAGGAAATTCAGACATTTAGAAACCCTCCAAAACATCTTCCTTTTCACTAACCCCACAAAATTTCCAGTGGTTACTGGGGCTTAGATTCAGTTTGTCAGGGTCTGGCTGTACCAGTTCAGTGGGACAAAGCTGGAGATCAGTTTGTGTGCTTTTATGGCTCATGTGGGGAAAGGTTTCATGGAGGGTATGATGTGTAGTTATATGACTACCATGGGACAAGGCTGGGGGTTCAACATGTCTGGTTCTCTGGCTAGAGGTTCAGTATGTGTGGTTCTGTGAATACCGATGTAGTGGGACAAGGCTCAAGGTCAGTAAGTGTAGTTCTGTTGCTAACATGGGACAATGTTTGGGGGTTGTGTGGTTCTATGACTACCATTGCAGTTGGGGGGAAGAATGCTCAGCTTTATCAAAGCAAAAAACAATAACCTAGTGTAATGGCTTAACGCGGCACATTCTAGCCACAAAACACATAAGCATTAACAACATGTTAACTTTTATTTTTGTACATTTCTGTGTTTTAATTTGTAATTAAATACCACAAAAGTTTATGAAGTTTGAGTGCAGCCTGACAATATTCTGCTGATAATGGTAATCACCCAAATGGAGACAGGGTTATTATCTCACCAAGCCTAAAAGCCGCTACTCTTGGTATCAAGTGACTGGCAACAATTAAATGTGAGCACAGACCAGACTGCTTATTTATGCAGAATTGAAATAACAATATTGCACCATTGGTGCTCCTCTTCTCTTTGTTCTTTTTGGAGAGTTCTGATGATGACAGGGGACACAAGTAAAGTAAATAATGTATAAGAGTGTTCTTTGTTCAACATCAGTGCCTTCTAGCTTGTTGAGGTTTTATCCAGGAGTTGCATTTTCAAGCGAGACTTAAAGACTATCAGAGAGGTGCAGTGGAGCAGGGTGGAGGTAGAGCATTCCACAGATATGGAGGAATCAGAGAAAAAGGTTTGATAAGTGAACAAATTTAAATAAGAAATTCTACCCAATCTATATGAGCTATTTATTTTTTTGATGCTGGGAACCCTTTTAGTATTTAAATTTACACCAATGGGACTTCATTTTTCTCTCGGGCTGTTTGTTGGTACCAACTAAATTAGGAAATGTCATGTTCTGAAAGATAATATCTCTGAAGCGGGAAAATGGAAATAATATATATATATATATATATATATATATAGCACATCTTCTGGAAATATATATTTATTTATATATTTATTTATATTTATGACTCACCATTTCATGCCGATGATTACTTACTTTCCAGAATGCCTTGTCTTGCTTCTGTACATCTGAAACTGTTATGATCATTTAGTGCAGGTAGGTAGTGATATTAGTGATAATCATAAATTAGTGTTCCTGTCATCCCCTACAGTATGTCAATCCACACAATTGTGGTGGAACTTGAGTTTGCAATAGATGTTGAATGTATTAGGAACGTCCATGGTTTTCAAATATCATAGAACCTTTGATATCTCTTGGAAGCATTTGTGCACAATGGTGAAGAAATGCAGCTGACCCCTTATTTATTTTATTTCCAAACTAGTACACCTTTTCTTCATATCTGTAGTTGATACTACCATTTCATTACAATTTCCATAGTCTTCAAATACTTTAGCACCTCTGATGGTGTTGGAATATAAAAAAAATCATATTTTTTCCTTGTGAACAACAGGCTAGGGGTAGAAAGGCAAATATCACCTCATTAGATGCAAAATGGTATGCCTTGTCTGTCTTTTCTTCTGTTACAGATATTTAAGTGTTGGTATGGCATATACAAATATAAAGTAATACAACTGAAGGATTTTGGTCAGTGCAGTTGTATGGTCCTGGGCAACATTCATTACAGTATGTAGATTCATTACAAAATGTGAAATACCAGTGAGGTACCATTTTACACAGGAGGCCTCTACTATTTAACCTAATATGGTATTCCGTGTTTTTCACTGATTTCTGTATATCTGAAAGAGTGTAAACATGCTATAGAGGGACCATATGAAGGTTTCATAGTAAGTTAGCCCTAGGGCAGAAATAGTAATAACCAGTCCCCATAACTGGAATTTTGAGCATTTTTTAAATGCTTTACACGGTTAATTGTTTTTATTTTTTGCCTAAAAAATGGAAAACGTAATATTTCATTTGATGATTTTTATTAGAAGGCCTACACATTAAAAAAAATTGTTTTAGAAACAATAAGACGAACAATGTAGAACCATAAGAATTTGCTAGTGGAATACACTCTAGGGGCTCCAATCTATTTGGACCGTTAAAACAAGCTCTAGTACCAATATGAGTTCCTGCAGGTACAGACATCATTGCAATGTTGGAATTGCCTGGCCAGCATCCTCCACAATGAGCAACTGGTTGCATGAACTCACATTGTAGCCAAATGCCTGTTGCTGGTTTCTGTTCCCACAATTCATGCTACACAGTGTGAATAGCAGGGACATTAAAGAAACCAGTCAACATGATGTTCAACAGTGTCAAACACTGACTGTGATATAGTTTCACAGCCAACCGCCCCGCCCTCCCAAACACTAAACATAAAAGCACCTCCCCATTACACTTAACACTACTAATACGATACCTCTTCTAATCCTAACACTAACCTAGGCTCCATGACCCCTCCCCAAGTGTGTGACAAGTATTACACATACCTTAATGTAGGGGGTCCAAGGGTGTCTTCTATCCCTAGTACTCCTTCTACTTCTCAATAATTAAAATAAACATTAACAAAAAACCCTAATTCCCCACTGGCACAGTGGTTGCCACATCTAAACATAGAACAGCCCCCCTTATTCTACTCTGATAATTGTCCATGCCAGTATGAGCAAAAAATAAAAAGGTATTGGCATTTATATGGCCAATCCCTGTTAAAATTTGGTCACATGCTCCTGTTGGCTGGGAAGTGGGGTTATGCAGTGTACGACACGTGCCCTAGAGTATCTGCACCTTCCGGACAACCAGCATCTAGCTGGAGGGGTCACACATGTGCATAACATCATTAACAACTACTGCTAGTACTACTGCAATAGCTAGTCTCTGTAATAGCAGTCCCTCAAGAGTCACTGTCTATAGCAGTGGTTCTCAACTCCTGTCCTCAGGACCCACTAACAGGCCAGGACTTAGGGATTTCTCTGCTACAGCACAGGTGTGGTGATCAGAGGCTCATTCACATTGATTAACTCACCTGTGCTCTAACAAGGAAATCATCAAATCCTGGCCTGTTAGTGGGTCCTGAGGACAGGAGTTGAGAACCACTGGTCTATAGTATAGAGACAGTTAATTACCAATCCAAAGCTAAACATGTTGCTATCTGTTGTATGGGTAAAAAATGTGTGAGCAAGCGGAATGTACAGTCTCATCTGGACACATCCTCAGTGACATCCCACCTGAAGCACAACTACAGGAATGACCAGGAGACAAGCCAGGAACACATCAGACGTGTAACAACTATCAACAATAGAAGCACTCCTAAGAATGCATGGGACTAAGGCAGGGCTCAAAATTTCCACTCACAACTAGCCAATGGCGAGTGAAAATTTAGCCCTGGCGAGTAGAAATTCAGCCCTGGTGGGTATGCTATGGCTTGCAGTGGTGAGTAAATTTTCAGGTCTGGCTAGTAGCAAAGGACTTCAACTTTTAAGCACTGGACTAAGGGACACATAACAGTACTGTTGTAGATATGTAAGAGAATTGTACAATATTTTTTCACTTACTAATGCAAAACATGGAGGAGTATGACTCTGAGTTAGCTGGAGTATATGACAGGAGTTATAGAGTGCCCACACTTGCTGCCACCATCACCATCACAGCCACTATTCATGCTGTTAATGCACTTGTTACAGCATTTTTCTACTATGCGCTGCTAACCCACAATTACGTAGTTCTCAGGAAGAAGTGAAATAAATGAACACAGATGATCCAAAAGTATGCCTGTGGAATGGCACACTTTCCAAAATATTGGAAGCAGAGCCTGGAATATCTCGAGCCACAGGTATATTTCAATGACAGCTCTTCCAAAGTTGTACAAGCAGGTGGTAAGTGTGGTGGGTGAAGGGCTGTACACATCACATGGAATGAAAGTTCAACTAATCACTAATATGTAGACAAGTGCTCAGAGTACATACTATTACTATTATCTCTGCTCACTGGATATATTTTATATCACTGGACAGCAGCATATATCAGCAGCAGAAATTCACCAGTAGCAAAGGACAGCAAAAGTGGAGCCCATTCCATAGGTTTGCAACGTTCTGCATGTAGCACTTTGATATAAAATGTCACAAAGCTACAGATGTGTTAAATAAACTGCAGCAGGCGAACGATAAAAGGTGGTTTTGTGTCTACTGTCTTACTGAAAGGTGGCTTTGTGTCTACTGATAATGGCTCAAATATAATTGCTGTACTGAGAATAGCAGATATACAAATAAGCACCCTGCTTCACCCACATGTACTAAATTTAGTTGTTTCTTGATTCCTCTTAGAATCCAATCAATACACATTTAGCTGTTCTTATAGTGCTCACGGTGCATTATATTCCATGCAAGAAAGTAACAGTCTGTCCCAATACCTTACTGAATATATATATATATATATATATATATATATATACATATATATATATATATATATATATACTATATCTAGTGCTACCCCATGTCTGTTATTTAAGTTACCCTATCAAAAATCCATGAGGTTAGTTTGGCAAGATATTACTGTGGTAAAACCGTGCTGTTTAGGATCTTGCTAGCCATTTAAATTATGATATTTAATAATTTTCTACTTCAACATGGTTTCCATAAATGTTCCCACTACTGACCTGAGAGATACTGGCCTGTAGTTGCGAGATTCCTCTCTGCTACATTTTTTGTGAAGTGGTACTGCATTTGCTACTTCCAATTTTCTGCAATTAGTCCTGTCAATAGTGACTGGATAATTCTATTAAAGGTTTTGCCTTAACACTCCTATGTTCTTTTAATTTATCTGTTTTTACCTCAGAGAACTGAAATATAAGTAAAGATCATGCTTCACCTGTCTCTCTATTCCTTTTTGTCTAATATATGTCCCTTCCCTTCATCTTTTACTGTAAAAACAGAAAAAATTAATTAATTGAGGCAGTCAACTAGCCCTTTATCCTAATTTACATATCTTTCAGTCTTGGAAGTATCATTGTCATTGATGTTCTGGGCTAGTGTGTGGGTTTACTTTTAAAAAGTCATGTGTAAAAGTTTGTGCGTCTATACTCTGCATTAAGCATGTCACCAGGATGAAAAGGGCGATATGAGAATCTTGCCCTGCATAAAAGTGTGAGATTCTCGTGTCGCCTCCATAAAAGGCACAGAATTGCCCACATATTTGATGTACAAGAGCCTGGCTGGTCTGACTCGCAACATGAGAATCTTGCGGTTTTATGCAGGACGAGATTCTCATGTTGCCCTTTTCATCCCAGCGATATGCTTAATGCCACTTGTAGTCGCACAGTCTTTTAAACGTTAACCTTTAAAGGGATAGTAATACTTCATTTTATCTTTATTTTATTTTGTAGGCATTAAAAAACATTTAGAACGATATGAGTCTTATCTCTCAAACCTTTATGGTTTGAGAGATATTCACAAGCAAAGTTTCCCCCTCCCACCCCTCTTACCTAGTGTAAGCAATCTCTTCTCAGATGTGGAATGCAGTCCATAGACCAGACAGATAACAGCACGGGACAATATTCTTCCTATCAGAACAATGAAAGCCCTGCCCCCCTTGACAAGCTTTTCAGCTTTTTTCCTTATCTTAATTGAAGATTGTCCCTCTGTGCAATCTTCCTGGGCACCTCCCTTCTGCTTTGGCTGAGCAGTGTTACATCAGTAAAATGGGTGGGAGGGGGACACTTTGTCATTGAATTACTCTTGAACTATAACTCTGACAGTATTGAAATAACACTCTCCAAAGTCCAAATACTATGATGATTAATTAGAGCTGCTTTTATTATGAAACATTACTATCCCTTTAAAAGGATACCATGTGTGTGTTGTGGTGGGGGGCAGGTTTAAACTTGCAAGAGAAATTAATTTCACTTCTATCTGTATATGAATTTTTATCAATATTTCTAATGAATCTTACACTTTCCCTGACTGGGCTGCAAAGAAATTTAGCAATCAGCAGAACTAAGACTTTCCAATTATAACTCCTTACTTATACAGTACTGTGCACAAGTCTAAGACAGATGTGAAAAAATGCTGTAAAGTAAGAATGCTTTCAAAAATAGTCATGTTCATAGTTTATTTTTATCAATTAACACAATGGAAAGTGAGTGAACAAAAGAAATATCTAAATCAGATCAATATATGTGTGACCATCCATTGCCTTCAAAACAGCACACATTTTGTTAACGAACTCAGCAGGTAGGTTGTTCTTGGGAACTATGTTCCCCAGTCTCATGACCTAACCTTGCATCATAGGCTACTCTCTCTCCTGGGGCCCTTTCCTCTTCTGAATTACAAGTCCCCCCTACCTAGTACAACCCAGTATATTATCATTGTAATCATTCATTGCTACAAAAATAGCTAACTGAATGAGTGGTGATATAATATATAACAAGTCTTCCCTTTATTTTGTTATCTTTATTCTGTGCCTACTGCCAAATGTGGTAAAACTTTTGACTACACTGTTGATTAGAATAACTTTACAAGCCCTCATATACTACAACGTTTCATGATTGTTGAATCAGGAACAAGCTATAGTTTATATTAATTGTGGTCAGGGCTTCCAGTGTAACTGAGGAAGTGATTCTAAGTAGTGTGGAACCCCTGGAAGCTTGATTTCCAGGGCAGAAATCAAAGTGGTAGGCCTGATTAGGGAGCCAAACTATGGCAGGAAGAACTGAAGGGGGGGTGATGAAGGGGGGCTCGTGACCAAGTGAGCCCAGTGGGAGGGGCTGCAGGCTGGTATTTATCGGTTTGCAGCCCCCACCCACAAATACATGCAAAAGACTTATAATTGTGGTCAGAGCTTCCAGCGTAACTGAGAAAGTGATGATAATCAGTGTGGAGCCCCTGGGAACTTGAGCCCCAGGGTGGAAATCAATTTGGTAGGCCTGATTAGAGGGTCAAAAGTATGAGCAAAAAATAAAGTACAAGTGTTTATTGAAATGTATGTAAATGAAAGATAAATATTAACATGATAGTGAGATAAGACATTCTCTAATTTCTTCAGAAGGATTGGGAATGTACTTTGAAGGCACTCCATCTCCCCAGCCTCTGAATGATATACGAAGGTACACTGTATTTTGTGGCTGAGGAGGCAGCTCTGATTTGATAAGAATGCCCTGAGTATAAATTGGGGTTGATGCCTAAGCATAGTAACATAGTAAATTAGGTTGAATAAAGACACAAGTCCAGCTAGCGATGATGGTACAAATGTAACGGGTGAAACTGACTGTAGTGAGCAGGCCAACTGGATTAGGGGGAGAGGACTATTCCCTGGCTTATGTTGTGTGAAGGAGAAAGGCCGTGAATTGACACCACTGGTCTTGTGTTGGAAAGAATGGTATATGTGATCCATTGCCTGTCTGATCTGTTTTGGAACGTGGAAGGAATAGTGTACAATAATCTTTATGGCATGTGAGATGAGATTTATCAAGGAACGGAGAGGAGAGGTCTCAAAAAGCCAAAGTTGGCTAAACAAATGGCAGTGGTGAGGACAATATAAATGGCGTAATCAAAGGGGCCTGTGAGGGGTAACAGAGTGCATGGGAGGTGGGACTGTATTTTACACAAGCCTTTAAAAAACAACTTGATGCTATGATTGGAAAAAATATAGATGGGGCATTGGGAATGCTAGAAAGTGTTGGATGTCTGAAATATATAGCTTAATGGTGATGGGGCTAGGTGGAGGACTGAGTGACAAAAGGATGCAAAATTGTGGATGACAGGTGGAGTGAATGGGTGGGTTGGTTTGAGTGATAAAGTGAAGGAAGTGAAGGAAGACTGATGGTATGTTTTACGAGTGCTGGGGCCTAGGGCTTGGTGTATTGCGTCATATGCATGAGAGATGAATGGATTCAAGGCATGATTTGATCTGTGAACGTTGGAGTTTGAGAAGACTGATGATTTGCTGATATCTTCATGGAGAAGAAAACCTGAATTTGAAAGTGTGAGAGAGTCAGTGGCTGAATTTTGGTGACCTGGAACAAAATGAACTGAAAAAAAAAACTTAAAGTGCACAGAAAGCCAGGTCAGCTTTAGGAGGAACATCATGATAATAGGGGAGGTAGAAAGACCTTTATTAATAATGTGACATGTGGTGAGGTTGTATGTGTGAAATGTTATGCCTTTGTTGGACCATTGTTTGCTCCATATTGCTGTGGCTGCTAGGACTGCATACATTTCAAAAAGTGGTGATGTAGAGATAAAGTGGGGAAGCTCAAGAGCTTCCTGCGGCTATGGCTCTGCAAACTAGTTGTTACCAAAGTTAGTGGCAAAACCAAAACCAGCAGCTGCATTGGTGTATACTGTGGGGGGGCGCATGGGGATGGAGAGGGGAAAAAATGGGAGCAGCTGTTCCACTCTTGTAGGAACTGGGACCACTTGGACAGATCTAATTTGGCTGATGGGGTGATGCGAATGCTGAATCCAGAGATGATCAGAAGAGGGCGATGAGGTGTGAAATGAACAGCCCTGTGGGATGATACACATGGCGAAGTTAAGTTGTGGGTTAAGGAATCTTGGGAGGAGTATGAGTGAATGAGGGCTCTGATCTGATGGAGTTTATCACTTTGGAGTCTTGCTTCTAGTTTCTCTGAATCGAGGATTATTCCGAGAAATTCTACTTTAGTAGAAGGGCCGATGGTTTTGTCTGTTGCTTCTGGGATATTAAGTTGTTGGAATAAGGACAAGAGTTTCTGCAAGCTGGTCAGGGGGAGGTGAGAGGCACTATGACCAGAAAATCGTCTAAATAGTGTATGACAGAGGGATATTTTCAGTGGCTGTGTAGTAGCCAGCATAGAGCATCAGCAAATATGTTGAAAAGCTGGGGCTACTTTTGAACCCAAAAGTAAGCCTGGTGGTGACTTTGTATTGGCCCTGCCACTTAAACTCCTGTAGGAGCCATAGGGAGGGATGGGCCGGCAGGAGTTTGAAGGACTCGGATATATAGGACTTGGATAGCCAACAACCAGTGCGGGCTTTCCTAATAAGGGCTCTGAAATCATTGATGCTTGAATATTGAAGGGAGTTGGCTTCGGAGTGGATCAATGAATTAATACTAGGAAATGGGAGAGGAGTGGGGGCAGAAAGGTCAATTATCATTCTCTTTTCTAGAGAGAATTTCTGAGTTGCTATTGCAATGGGGTTAATTAACCAGAATGCAAATGGTGGGGTAGGGAAGGGGCCTAAAATAAAATCCTCCTCATATTCACGGGCTAGGAGAGATGTTAGTACTTCTGGTTCATCCAGTGCTGATTTTAGATTCTGACATTCCAAGGAAGTGGATGGACAGGCTATGATGCCCATATGGAATCCTTCTGTAAAGCCTGAAATAAGGATGTTAGTTATGGGAATTAGGATGTGCAGTAAGTACAGACTGCAGAAATGGTATGTAAAACATGACTAGTAAGAAAAACTGGCCATCAGTTTGGGTAGGATCCATTCCTTGAGGGAAGGGAACACAGGCCTGGGAGTCATAGGGGGATTAGCTGATTATCCTTCAGAGTCTGAGGGGATTTGATGTTCTGTGTTCTCCATGGTATATGAAGGGAGAAGAGAGGTAGGAGGGGAATGAGAAGACAGTAAGGGAAAACAAAGGATACTAAATCACAATAACAAAACAGTTGCTGTCGTCCTTGAGGTAGTGTTATATAACATTGGGAGTAGTTATAGGATGCAAAGGGCATGGAGTGTCCTATGCAATTCCAGGAGTTGAGGTGAATATGCAATGCAAAATAGTGAAACATGTGAAAGGATAGTGTTGCTGATGGCAATAACTTCTTGTACAGACCTTCAACATCAACAAAGAGGTAAGGTGTGAGGGATCTTTGACTAAAATAGAGGAAAAGTGTGTGATCCTTTTGACTCTATGGAGAAGAAGCTGTGGAGGAACCGTCAGCCTAATGAAAAGGTGAGGTTTAGAGGGACTCCATCTTTTATGAGGAAGTGGGTATGGTAAGAAACTGCGGCCTTATGAAGGGGTAAGGTATGGAGGGAACTATAGACGTCTAACGAAGAGGTAATGATAAGAAGGAAACCCTTTGCTCTCTACTAAGAAGGAAGGTATGGAGGGAGCCTACTGCTCTTATAAAGAGGCAAGGACTGTCGTGGAACCTTTAGCCACTTGTTTAGAGGTAAGGTATGGAAGGAACCTTTAAACTCTAAGAAAGGTAAGGCATGAAGGGGACCTTAAGCTTCTATGAAGAGGTAAGGTATATAAGCAGTTGTACAGATAGGGGAACCCTTCATTCTTTATGGAAAGGTAAGAATGGAATTTGACCCACTGAGGATAAAAGTATGAAATGGATTCCTTTAGGCTTTTAATGAAGAGGTAAAAACATGGAGGGGGTACCTCCTGCTTCTATGAAGAGGAGAGGCATGGAGGGGATTCTTTCGGCCTGTATGAAGAGGTAAGGTCTTTGGCTTCTTACAAAGAGGTATAGTTATTATAAAGTAAGGCATGGAGGGGAACCTTCGGCCTCTATGAAGAGGTAAGGCGTGTAGGGGATACATTCGGCCTGTACGAAGAGTTAAAGCAGGTAGGGAATACCGTTGGCTTCTATGAAGAGGTAAGGCATATAGAGAGAGAGAGATATGGTTCTTTTATTATACTGAAAGATGTAAAATCTGTCAAGAAAGATTCCCAGATGATGATATATTTTTAACCGTGCAAAGGTTTCCTAATTATGGTGGTCTATGGAAATATTGATAGATTGTTTATGTTATATGGAGATCTCTTCAACCAGATAAAAATTAGTAGGGAGACTTTTCCCACCTTAGTGTACTGTCCCATGCCTCTAGGAAACAGAAATATAAAATGTACAACTAAAATTCTTATGTACTACAAGGAATTATAACAAATAAAACATCAATTAACATAGCTTTAATTTAAGCTTTAACAAACTGCAATAATTAGATTAGGATCTAGCATCTCTAAATTTCACACCAGAAATATACTAATAGCCATGTTCATTGTAAAACAAAATGTCAGACCTGATAAAAATATATATCTGCCTTTAACAATTACATTCCCAATATGCACAGATAAGTGAAACAGCGTCAAATATGTTGTGACTCTTAAACACAATGTTAATAAGAAACAGTGTCACAAATCTTGATAGCACCTTAACAGAGAGAATAGATAAAAGAGTATTTGAAAATATGCACTGCTGATCAAAAGGAGGCAAATTGTACAAAGTTTCATATGGCTAAAACACTTACTTGAATGAACTGTGCAGTTCAGTTCAGCTTTGTTAAGCCACTACATGTCAGTGGTTCATGCTATGCTTCCAAAGACAGATAGATATGAGTAAGGCATTACAGGTCTTAGCAAAACATACTTTAACCATAAACATGTCAGATGGTGGAGAAATTCCTTATGAAGTAATGCACTGCTCAACAAAGTATTTAAAAGGTTAAACAGTCTTATTTACTCATATAATCTCATAGGTTAGATAGAATATGTGATTGTGTGGCTACCTATAGGACAACAGAAAAGGTTTTCAAGTCATGCATCTGGGTAGAGGAGAGGAACCTGGACCACCTTCTGGAGCAACTGATGAATATTCTTATGTACTAATGTTCCAAAGGAAGCCTTTAGTCCATAGGTGTATAATGAGCATGGTGCATAGAACAAGCAGATTGATGCATCTGTACTGCCACCAGACTCAATCTTAGTCTATGCCCCCCAGTGTGTTTTGCAGATGTGCTACTTTAAAAGTAGCAGCACTACAGCTTCAGAGTCTATAACTTAAGGACTGTGTAAAATGAAAGTTTCACAGTAATACATGTACCTCATTGTACTTCAATATTATTCTATAGTAGGCATTCATAACAAACGTTACATGTAATTGCTAGATGAACATGCCACAAAATATACTGAAACCCCTAATTTATCTCAAAGTAAATAAACAAGACTGTATAAACATTATAGCACTCATTCTTGTAACGGTTTAGTTAAGTTTTTCCAAGGTTATTTTATAATTATATTTGACAAATTAAGAGTCCTCATATTTGGCAGCACTGTACAGTTAGGTTTAGCTCACAAAGAAGATTGACGTTATGATGCCATTTTCCAATTGCCCATTTTACTTATCTTTGCTGCCTTACATTCTCCCAGACCTCCTGATATATTGTACTGTCACTGGGAGATATATGATTGATGTTCAGCCCTACTGGAAATCAAACTTCACAGGTCACCCTTGTGAATGAACTGCATAGAGGCTCCATAAACCACCCTGTCTATGCAGAAATTTCAGTTCATTCTTCAATGAAGGCAGGTACAGGTATTTGGTATCCTTTTGAAATGTTGCCCACTATTGGGCGACCAAGGAAACAGTGCATTAAACATGTCACTGTGTTGAAACAGGCACATTAAACATGTTGCAAGCTTCAGTGTCGACACATCAAAATGTCGACACATTCCAATGTTATGTAGCCTCTGATGCACTACAATAAAGATCAGTAGCCTAACATTTTAACTCTCTCAACATCTCTCACTGCAATTTCCTCTGGCAGTGCGCTCCTGCATAAGTATTGGCAGAATGCTACATTACATTGTGTGAATAAGAAGCAATATTGGCTCAAGTATAACTAAACTCAATGGTGTATTCTGCAAATGATACGTGGGTTGATTTAGATGATTGTATTTTAAAATGAAGATATTGTCATACAGGTTAACCTGAGAAATATTAAGATAATTGGGATAGGTTACTCTAAAAAGATGAGTCTTGACAGTGCACTTGAAAATTGTGTGATGATAATGTCATATAATATTCTCTGCATTATACTAAGCAGTGTTTTTTTTTATTACAGTATGAATGGACACTTCCAGCTATAATTATTTCTAAGATTGTGATTAGCTTACCTGTGTGGCTCCGTATATGAACTCTTAGTGTTCCATTGCTGGCAAACTTTTGGCCACAGTAAGGACAGATTTTCTCTTTCTCCCCTGTGTGTGTCTGCAATTATATAAAAAATTACTATACACCACTAAACGAAGTTCAATATAAATCAGTTTTCAGTATTTGCAAAAGTATTTCAGATGAAAAGTTCCCTAAGGAAATTAAATTATTGCTTTGCTAAATGATTTAAAAAAATATGATGATTATATATTACAGTTTGTGTTTATTGATAGGGATGGGAAAATAGGATTTTAGCGTCCTTACCTGTTAAATCGTTTTCTCATTAATCTGTATGGAACACAGGTACCATGGGGGTTGAGTCCCTCCTCCTGGAGGGTAGGACACATCACACAGACAGAGTCTTTGGGGTGGAAGCTCCGTCCTCCAGCTCCACCTCCACCCCGCCCACTAACTCCCAGAATTCATGTGACTAAAGCCACACAAAAAGAAGAAGAAAATCTCCTAAGAGAAAGACTCCAACAGGACTCCTTTGCCCAGGAAAGCAATACAATGAAGGTCCATTTCTCTGAGTGGGAGACCTGTGTTCCATATAAACTAAAAAGAACAGGATTTAACAGGTAAGAACACTAAAAACCTATTTTCACATATATCCAATATGGAACACATGTACCCCTCCTGTTAGATACTAATTGGCTGGAAGGTGAGGTTACTGCAGGGCATCTTTAGTGCTCTGTGTAACTCCCACAATCCCACTCAATGGAAGCGTGGGCAATAATTTGAACAGGGTTAGCCATATAAAGCTCAGTCTGTTTTTGAGTTTAGATTTTTTTTTCTTCAAATATGACCCCTCTAATATAATGGCTGTTAACAACTACAGAAATAAACATACAGTACAGAAGGCATACCATTTTGAAAAGAAGGCAGACCGTTGCATCAAATGAGGGTTAACTTGCCTTTCTACCCCACTTCAAAGATACTGGTATCTTTGAAAACCATGATATTTCCTATTGTACTGCCAGCCCATGAAGAAATGGTACCCCATTAGTATGAACTGACATACTGTAGTGGGTACCAGAAACCACAAAATGACATCTACAACACTTTTTTTAATATGGTAATATATGTACTTTTCCTGGGTGTTCAACTGATCATCCATCATAAGTATATTTTAAAAGCACCCTATATTTTTTAGAGAAAGACGATGTAGGATAGGGGCTCTTTAGGAAACTACCCCACTTCATTATACCCACACTGCATGTATTCATGTAGTGTACATGATAAAGGCTACCCTTGTTTGAAAGAGGGAATTCCCCTGTTTCAAACAATGGTGGTCCCAAAAAGACTGGATCACTTTAGGCGTGTCCAAGTTTTTGGCCACATGATAGAAAACCATATGTGTGAGGGCCGCATTCTTATTATTTATTTATTTTTTGTATAATGAGAACAATAGCTTATGCAAAAATGTAGATATATGTATTGATATTGATCCTGTCAATAACAATACTGATATTCAACCCCTTAAGGACCCTTTATGGGCCTGCTACGTCATGGCTGGATTTGCTTTAAGGACCGATGATGTACCAGGATCGTCATGGAATTCCGGGCTCCCCACGGATTCAATAAAAAAAAAATGGTCCGTGATCCTTAAATAACCACCACGTGCATGCACGGCCGGTCCTTAAGGGGTTAACAAATATCTGTTCTTGAACTGTACTGTAATGGCAAGCAGAGGATTAGGTCTTGGGGGACCACAACCTGGTGTATGGCAGTTCGCATTTGGACCATAGACCACATGTTGGAGGTCCATACTTTAAGGGCATGCTTTAAGAGTGACCTCTTTCAAAAGAGGAGATTTCCCTTTTTTAAAAGGGCACTCTGGGGCCATTTGAAGCAGAGGGTTGCTGAGACCTAGGCCCTTAAAGAATCTCCTCTTTTCCTTTGAAACAAAAAATATATCTGGTGGTCTAGTGATATCAAACGCATAAATGATTCCACACTCAGGTGTACGGTCATCATTTATTCAGGACTTCCCCATTAAGGAACAACACTATATCCTAAAAACTTCCCTGAAAGTAAATATCGGTACCTGGTAGTAGGGAAGCTACATCTAGGTTTCCTTGCCTATGGAAGACTGAGATGTAAATCTGGCCCTGCACATGGCTGATGCTTCTGTGTATGAATATAGGTGGGCGAAAAACTTCAGAGAGTGGACCCAAAACAATATTGGTATTGGAAGTTACCAGCAGTTTATCATGATGGAGGACACAGTAACACTGACCTCATTTATGTCAGCTGAAGCTTCACATGTGTCTGTCTCTCTCTTTTAGTCATGTTGTATCAGTTGTGTCTAGGCACTTTCACTACACCTAATATCTAAGTAGACAACTGTTCATATTTTAAATTGTCATAAATGAGCCTTTTCCACAACATGAATTATGGACTGGGAACCAACCACAAGAGAGGTACACATTTCACTGATATGAAGGACAACCTATGAATTATATATTTTCTGTGATAGGAAGCATTAAGGTTAAGGTTGCATAACTTAATTGAATAAAACACATATTTTCATCTTAGGACTTATATTTACCTGGTTAGATACAGTGCGAAGTACATACATTGCACTACAAATTTACTTCATGTTACATATACGTATCTATCTCTTTCTGTGCTTTCAGTGTAAGAGATTTAACCTCAGAATTATAATAGTAGAGACAAAAGAACAATGCAAAACAAAAAACTGTGACTATGTATTCTAGGGATGTCTCCAACCGCCTGCAATAAAATATACTGCAGCTCCCAAAAAAGATCATGGCTTTTAACAAAAAGTCATGTGAGGTCAGTTCTTAAATAAGTTTTAGTAGGAATGTGAAGATGCAGATGCACTTACTTTTTTATGACTCTTAAGTACTGAAGGGGTCACAAAGGCTTTATCACATAGATCGCATTTGTACTTCTTATGCCCATCATGTACCACTTGAATGTGAACATTTAATGTGTCTTTCCTTTTGAATGTAGCATCACAGTGATCACATTTAAATGTACGCTCACCTAGAAAAGAAAAAGGAAAGGTGAAGGCAGAATAGACAAACATTGAAAGTAACAAAGGGATTTTTGTCAAAACATATAGATAAACAGAAGGGAAAATGGAAATATGAGTTGGAGGTTTAATTGGAAGTGGAAGATCTAAATAATATTAACTCAAAATATGGTAATATTATATACAATAGTAAACAGACAGGGATTATTCCGGGGATATATAAGTGGCAAAAAGAGATAAATTTAATTATTGAAGGAGGACAGTGGAGTGGAGTATTGAATGGAATTATTCTTTAAGGTCTTGAATCAATGGTATTTGACTCCAGAACTTATAGCCAAGATATATCCAGGTAGTGAGAAGCCATGTTGGAAATGTGGGGAGCAAGTAGGGGACTATGTACATATGTGGTGGTGGTGTAAGTATACAGAACATTTTTGGAAAATTATTTTTGAATACTTAGAAAAATATACAAAAACAAAGTTTAACTTTGCTCCAGAAACAGCAATAATGCATATGAACTTACCTTTTTTTAATAAGGCATATATTTTTTTACTATACATGATTGCAGCGAAATTAGTAATTGCAAGAAACTGGAAGATAACCACTAATTTAAACTGGGAAACTGTTAAGGCACAATTGGTATGGCAAGGGAAGACGGAAAAAAGTATATTAATTCAAACTAATCCAGAATCCCAGAAAGTAGCAAAATGGGCTAAATGGTGAGTATCTAATCCTTCAAATAAGTGTAAGGCAAAATAAAGTTAAGAGAAAGAATTAAAAGTGGTTCCTGGAAATCTCTAACAGGTGTTTGTGATTTTGTATGGAAAATGTGTAAAAGATAATCTTATTAAGTCTGTGTCTAGAAGTTTAAAAAAAAAGGAGAAATATGTATAATATTATAAATGAATTTGAATGTATTTATATGTATTTAAGAAGAAATAAAATAAAAATGTAAAGATTAAAAAAAAAACTACACTGTGCTATAATCAACAAAGTCTCCAAATACAGCACATTATGATTAGCATAAACTCTCCTCCAAAACACAAATATAAAAAGTTTGTTTTTCCAATGACGTGCCAGGACCATCACGGCTATCCTGCACTTAAGGAGCCATGACGGTCCTGGCACATCATGGAATTTGGGGCTCCCCGTGTGGCTGCACACCGTTCAGGGAGCCCTGAATCTATTAGTGAAAAGAAAAAATAAATGCCCAGTGGCCCTTAATCGTCCTTAAGGGGTTAAGGCTTAAAGTGTCACCTTGTTTAGAGTCTGCATATTTGAACACTTCTTTACCAACTGCCTTTGTGCTATAGCTAAACGACCAGCAAATGTACAGTTAAAGGAATAGTAATGTTTCACAAAAACAGTAGCTCAAAATAATCTTCATAGCATTTGGCCCATGTAGAGTGTTATTCCAATATTGTCAGAGTTGCAGTTCAAGAGTAATTGATTGATTCATTAAGAATCCCCTTTCCGCTCCTTTTACCTAGTGTAAGCCATCTCCCCTCAGATGTGGAATCTGGTCATGGGACCAGACAGCTCACAGCAAGGGACAATAATCTTACTGTGAGAACAATGAAAACCCTGTCCCCTTGACAGGCTTTTCCTTATGCTCACTGAAGATTGTCCCTCTCTGCGATCCATCCAGACAGTCTTGCTGCTCTGAGGTGAGCACTGTTACATCAGTAAAAGGGGGAGTTGGGGGATACTTTATCATTCAATTACTCTTGAACTACGACTGACAGTATTGAAATAACACTCTCCGTGGCCCAAATACTATGAAGATGAATTGAAGCTGTTTTCATTGTGAAACATTACTATGCCTTTAAGGAGCTATTCATACTTGGTACTGTATGCTAATGTAAGCTAATTGTGGTACCTGTGTGATACCAGCGACACTTCAAATGCTAATCAAGCTCTTCAGTTTCATGTCATATGGTAATTAAGGTTTTCAATGATGTTTCATATGCTAATAAATCATGGCTCTGCACTATGAGATTTTCACTTTCCCCAAAAAGTGTGAAACTTTCCTAAACTATACATCTGATGCACTTTTTGTTAACATCACATAAGCAGTTTTGAATGAAGTTTTCAAATATATAAAATAAATTCAAGGTGACAGGTCCATTTTAAGCATTATAAATGAATAAAATTATTATTATATCATAAGTTTAAGCATGAATGAATAAAGGCATTTTATTCTAAAAACTATTTCCACTGTACCTAGAAAAAAATCAATAAATAAAGCATGCAACATAACAACCATTTTACTTTTCCCTTCTTCTCTGTTCATAACTAATTGTCAATACTTTTGCTGAAACATATATATGGTGTTTGCTGTAGATTAGTATCCAAAACCTTGCCTAATTGATGGAGATGTCTCAGCACTGAGGGTTTTAACAGCCTCATTTAAATCAGTGGGGGACTGCAGAATGTTTATTCCTCCCTTATGATACAGTTTGTATTATTTTTTACATACAGCCTAATGTGTTAATTGAGGCTATACTCTAATTGTCTGTTAGAAATAAAAACATGCTTTGTACTTAAGAAGCACTATACCCCACCAGGGCTTCCTTGGTGCCACCTGGTTTAAAGTCACACCAGATTTGATCAATGGCCTTCTCCTAGTCTCAAAGATAACCTTATGTATAAACTCACATGTTTTTAATTCCTTTACACTTTTGTCTTTGATCACCTTTGCAAAGAGGCTATTTCACTAGTCAATGTTTCATCCTTTAATGTGTATCATCACATTTTCTTAAGCCTGTTTCTCATCAGGCTTATTTTATTGAATCCATTAAAACAATATTAATGTTTAACATTAAAGTGGGATAATAAACAGTACACTTTTTAGAACACTACTGCATTTATTAAATCTAAGCTATATTTTTTTTTTAGCAGTTCCGGTCTTCCAGCTCCTAGGTGATATCACTTACTCTGTTCTACTCTCTTCAATAGTTTTGTAGACAATTTTGTAGCCTGTAGCCCACCTAAATATTCCCTCTGGTAACAGTCAAATAAACAGATTTAGGTTTAAAGCCTATTTTTATCTTAAGAAATGAGTTGTAACAGGAAACTTTGTTAGGACCACCCAACCTAAACATAAACACTCTCCTAAGAATTAAATATAAAGTACATATATAATACCAAAATAAGTTTAATATACAAAAGCATACAGATAATTAAAACCCAAAAGGTATCAAGAAAGACACTAGCCAATATATACATATATACTAGCAATATTGCATGTCTTTGCCCATGAGGTTAATAAAACAAATAAAAAAAACAAAAGTCACATGCAACTGTATGTATAAAAACATAAATATAGACTGTTTTACAAAGGAAGTGTGTTATCAAGAGAGACACTACAGAAGACATCCTAAACAGGAGTAGCTAATTATGTGTGTTATCCAGCGCATTGCAACCCAATGCATTGGATACGTGCCTCGCACGAAAAGGATTAAAATATTAAAAGTGGATTTACACGTAGGACTATTTTTCCTTGACGTCCAGGTGAATCCAAAAAGGAGGCAATGTATTTAACCCCTTAACGATTGCCCGAGCCAGCATTTTTTTTTCGCACTGAATTCTTGCATGGCAGATCGGTGTGCAGACGAACTGCTATTTCAGAATTCCATGAAGTGCTAGGACCCTCACTGGTTCTTAACTCCCGATCTGTGTGACGGCCCTGACACGTCATGTTCCATTAAGGGGTAAATGACTGGCTTTTTGATTGACTTTTCAGTGCTTAACCCATTCAGCTCCATAAAGATGTGCAATGTGTCAAACAACTCTTCAGCAGTGACAGTGTTTGTGTGATCGTGATTTTGTAAGTGTATTGTATATGTGTGTGCTATATATATATATATATATATATATTGTGTGTATATTGTGTGTGTGTGTGTATATAGTGTTTGTATGCGAGTATTGTGTGTGTATATTGTGCGTGTGTATTGCATGTGTATTTGTGTATGTATAATGTGTGAATTGCACGTGTAGGTATTGTATATGTGTATATTTTTGTGTACTGTGTGTATTTTGTGTGGGTATATCGTGTGCATTCCATGTGTATTGTGTTTGCATATGTATAGTATGTACTATATATGTGTATGTATTTGTGTGTGAGTTTTGTGTGTGTAAATTTGTGTGTATGTATTGTGTGCAAATTGTGTTTTTTGTGCTGAGTGTGTTTTGTGTGTATGTTTTTAAGTATTGTATGTATTGTGTCTATTATGTATATTTTGTGTGTGTGTGTGTATTGTGTGTACATTGTCTATTATGTGTACATTGTGTGTGTGTATTCTGCAAGTATACAATGTGTGTGTGTTTGTACTGTGTGTATTGTGTTATGTGTATTGAATGTACTGTATGTGTGTGTGTATTGAATGTATTGCGTGAGTTGTGTATTGTATATTGAGTGTGTGTGTATTGTGTGTACTGTATGTATGAGTGTATTATGTTGTGCGTGCATGTATTCTGTTGTATGTATCGTGTGTATTGTGTGTGTTGTCTGTGTGAATTTATTGTGTTTTGTGTATTGTTTTTATGTATATTGTGTGCAAGAGAAAAAGGGGGGGAGCCCCTTGTGCGTATCAACAGAGAACAGTCCTGGTCACTGTCACCACAATACACCCTTATGGAAATGCACTCACAATTTCTAGAGCGTTGGAGAAGACTTATGTCCCATCCAACTTTTGGAGCCTCTGGAGCCTCATGTCTCGCCGGTGTGTATTTGGTGTTTCTCTGGCTTTCCCTGGTTGTCCGACACTGTAATAGTCCTTTTTTGCTGAGTATATTATTTTCATAATTTTAAATGGTTTCAGACATAATTCTCTAGATATAATTTTGAATATATGTCTTTTATTTCCTTTTGCTGATCCTCCTCTAATACCCTTTATTGTTTATATTTCATTTATTGGTGAATCGATTTTAATACCTTTGTATATATTTGTTTAATCATTTAGATTATTGCTTATAATGATGTAAGGATGGGCTTCTGTTGATCGGACAACCGGGAGAGCAGGCAGAGGGAGCATCCATGTTCCAGTGAGGAGGGTGGTGATTGTTCCAATTTGAGATCTATTGGCACTTATTTTCCTTGTTTCTCGTCTTCATTTTAAGTTTTTTAAGGATTTCATTCATCACAATTAATATTTGGAGTACAATTTCCTATGAGTTCATAATTTATGTTATTCATGCGAGCATATGTATGTGTATGAATATTCTTATTAATGGCATGTTTATCATTTTATCTACATCCAGCACTCCAGCGAGAGACCGAACACTGAAGGGTTTTTGTAAATACTTGTAAATACCTGTAATAAATATCAGTGGTGTCTGTTAGCCCAAACGCGTAAGCGTCTCAATACCTGTGTAGTTTTATTTGTGATTTTTTAAATCTTTTATTAAACTAAACAAAAGTTCAAGTTTGAGCCTCCGCCTGTCAATAACCAGTTGAATACAGCCATTACCCAAACGAAGACGGGTTGATAGCCTCCGCAAGTGCATGAGCCGGTACTCTTGATATCAGGTGACTGTCAATTACCAAATGTGAGTAAAATAGAAATTGTCATTAACTGCGTATTATCCTAATAACGTTATTGCACCATTGGCACTCCTTTCTTTTCTTTTTTCTATGTATATTGTGTGTATTTGTGAGTTTATTGTGAAGCATGTACTGTGTGTGTGCCTCGTGTATACTGTGTGTGTGTTGTTTGTGTGTATTGTGTCTGTGTGTGTGTATTGTGTATACTGCATGTAGTGTGTAGGTATTGTATTGTGTGTATTGTATGTGAGTGTGTTTATGTTGTGTGTGTATTGTGGGTGCCGTATATGTATTGTGTGTATATAGTGTGCACGGTGTGTGTGAGTATTGTGTAAATATGTAGTGTGTATTGAGCACGATCATATTGTGTGTGTGTGTGCACGCATTTGTGTGTACTGTGTACACTTTTTTTGTGTGTGTAATGTTTGTGTTGTATGTAGGAGTACTGATAGACAATAGAAATCATAGTGGTGTGCAGTGCCACTCAGCCACTGCAATAGCCAGTCCTGTATAAAATGGGGTATACAGACCCTTTGTGGTATGTACTCACTGCACCTCAAATCCTGTTTCTTCCTCCATCTTGAGTTTTAACCCTTTGCAGTATGTTCTTACTGCCCCTTAAATCCTGGTTTTCACTCCAGCCTGAGATTTAACCCTTTGTGTTATGTACTCACTGCACCTCAAATCCTGTTTACATAGAAACAGAGTTTGACAGCAAATAAGAACCATTCGGCCCATTTAGTCTGCCCAGTTTCCCACTGTAAAACCCTCAAACCTTGTTTAGTCCTTGGTCTTGTATTATGTTAAGGATAGCCTTATGCCTATCCCATGCATGCTTAAATTCTGTCACTCTATTAAGTTCTTCTGCTGGTAGGCTATTCCACTTATCTACTACCCTCTCAATGAAGTAAAACTTTCCCACATTACGTCTAAACCTGTGTCCCTCTAGTTTTAGACTATGGCCTCTTGTCCTAACATTTTTACTCCTTTAAAATGTACTTCTGTCCTGCACTTTATTGAATCCCTTTATGTATTTGAATGTTTCCATCATATCCCCTCTCTCTTTTCTTCTCTTCTCTTCTCCAAGCTATACATGTTCAGATCCTTTAGTCTTTCCTGATATTTCTTTTCCTGTAGAATATCTATATCCTTCTGGAGATGGGGTCTACAGTACCGTACACACTACTCTAGGTGAGGTCTAACTAGAGATCTGTAGAATGGCATGACCACTTCCCTTTTTCTGCTACTAATGCCCCTAGCTATACAAGCCAGTACCCTGCTTGCATTCCCCACTGCTTTATTACATTGCCTGCCTACCTGTAAGTCATTAGAACTAATTACTCTCAAATCCCTTTCCTCTGTTGTCTCTGACAGCACAGTACCCTTAATAGTATATTTTTCCTTTGGATTTTTATGTCCCAAGTGCATTATTTTACATTTCTTTCTCCATCTTGAATTTTAACCCTTTGTTCTATGAACTCACTGCATCGCTTATGGTATGTGCTCATTACCTTCCATACTTATCTTATTCTCATTATGTCTGTTTAATTCAGATGTCTTATGGTGTCACACCTGATTGCATTTAGGACATTCCCTATGTAAAATAATGTATTATTGACCTCACCTAGCCAATCAGTTTTGGATGGGATTTTCTCATTAGTTTAAATTGAGACAGTTACGGGAGTTTTGGCAGGGGTATTGCTTTAACAGGCACCTCTTTTACCAAGTACACCTTTTTCTATGTATTTGGATAAAAGAGGAGATGGACAGGAGAGGAGTATAGTTGCAGTACAACTAGCTAAAAACAGCAGAAAGTGAAAAAGTGGGAGGGAGTGAAAATAGGAGGGAAGAGATAAATAAAGTGTTACAACTAAATGCATTTGTCTTTCAAAACAGGCTCAGTTAGCTGTGATATTTCACCTGTTTTCTGAGTTTCTGTTTAATTCTCCTTCTATCATTATGTCATGCATACTAAAATCTACATATTACTTCTATCTGTTTTAACCCTTCCACTTTTAATACTGTTTTCCATTTATCAACACAAACATACTACTCACTTGCACCATAACATGTTAATCCACCATGGACTTCTCCATACATGTGCACTTTCCTCTAAGTGCTGGTAGAGAGTGATAAAAACAAGCTAACAAGTAAGGAAGAGAGAGGCAGAGAACAGTGACAAAATCAATGCGTAAAACACATTGCCTTGTCAATGAAAAAGCCGGTACATGTGACTGCTGTAGTAGCGATCACATGTACTGGCAAAAAGGGGAATCAATGAAAGCGAGTGCTCCGGTCCTGGAGCACACAGTTTCATCCTCCCCAGTATGACAGTGGCACGCACTGAGGTGCACTGCTATCATTTAATCCTTGACGTGCCAGGATAGTCACTGGTCCTTATGGGAAATTTACCCATGATGGTCCTGGCACGTCATAGGTCCTTAACAGGTTAAATAAAACACAAGAAAACCAGTTTCTGGTGAAATGCAGGGGCTACTCTGTATACTGTAATTTGGTTTTCAAATAATAATGGGCTTAAACCTTGTTTATTTTAAATGGGAAACTTTGTTAGACAAATAATGTTGTATTCAACTCAGTATTCTCCTGTGTTGGTACTGCTGGTACTAGGTCCTTGGCCTCTGTATTGGCACAGTATATTTCACCGGTTGCTAGCTGCCTCAGTTTAAGCACCGGTAGGGCTTCCTAGTTGTCCAGTACGCGGTACTGGTTTGCTCCACTATATCACCGGTTGCTCGCTGCCTCCGTTACAGCACCGGTTGGGCTTCCTAGTTGTCCAGTACGTGGTACTGGTTTACTCCACTATATCACCGGTTGCTCGCTGCCTCCGTTACAGCACCGATAGAGCTTCCTAGTTGTCCAGTACACGGTACTGGTTTGCTCCACTATATCACCGGTTGCTTGTTGCCTTCATTATAGCACCAGTAGGGCCTCAGTGTTGTCCAGCACGCGGTACTGGTTTGCTCCACTCTTACACCGGTTGCTAGTGGCCTCCATTAAAGCACTGGTAGGGCTTCCTAGTTGTCCAGTACGTGGTAATGGTTTGCTCCACTATATCACTGGTTGCTTGTTGCCTTTGTTATAGCACTGGTAGGGCCTCGGTGTTGTCCAGTACGTGGTACTGGTTTGCTCCACTCTTACACCGGTTGCTTGTTGCCTCCGTTAAAGCACCGGTAGGGCTTCCTAGTTGTCCAGTACGCGGTACTGGTTTGCTCCACTATATCACCGGTTGCTTGTTGCCTTCGTTATAGCACCGGTAGGGCCTCCATGTTGTCCAGTATGCGGTACTGGTTTGCTCCACTCTTACACCGGTTGCTTGTTGCCTCCGTTAAAGTACCGGTAGGGCTTCCAAGTTGCCCAGTATGCGGTACTGGTTTGCTCCACTCTATCACGGGTTGCTTGCTGCCTCCGTTATAGCGCCAGTAGGGCCTCCGTGTTGTCCAGTACGCGGTACTGGTTTGCTCCACTATTACACCGCTTGCTTATGTTACCACCTTTTATGCACCGGTAGGGCCTCCCTGTTTGTCCAGTACGTGTCACCGGTTCGCTCCACTCTATCACCGGTTGCTGACGTTACCTCTGTTAGTGCACCAGTGCAGCCTCCATTATTTGGTGTCACTTTGTCATAAGGCTGCCTTACCCGGTATATTGGTAAGGCCGGTAGAGCCTCCTTCATGTGATGTGCCAGTCTCCAGGCTGACTTGCCCAGTATATTGGCAAGGCCAGTAGAGCCTCCCTTATCCTGTCCTGCCAGTCTCCAGGCTGCCTTGCCCAGTATCTTGGTAAGGCCGGTAGAGCCTACTTCATCTCGTTGTGCCAGTCTTCAGGCTGCCTTACCCGGTAATTGGCAAGGCCGGTAGAGCCTACATATATTGTATTACTGTATACCATTGTACATGAACTTGTCGTGTGTCTGTAACATAAGCATATGTTCAGGACCTGTGAGGGTTCTTATTAACTTTTCAATAAAGTTGTGTTTTTATCTTATCTCTGTGTCTGAGAGTCTAATCAAACCGTGACACATTTATTCACAAAACCCCTGTGGGTGGCTTAAATAAGTACATTTATTAACCTGTATGGTGAAAATTGTAAAAAAGAACAAGCTATTTTGTGTTTCAATTGTTTAATATTTTACTCTTTGCTGGAATCTCGTCCTTCAGAACCATTACTGGCATACATCTATTTTGTAACATAGCCTTGACTTCACACATTTTACTAATGTTGAAATTCCAGACATGAGTCTAATAAATTATTCATTTATTAAAAGCAAAAATGTAGTTTTTGATGTTTAACTTACTTTATTTCTAATTATGATAGATATAACTAGACATATGAATTATTATAGTTTTCTTCATTGTTATATTGTAGATTTTTATTACACGAAGTTACTGAATTTTCACACATAATTCAACTATTCTTTTGCAGCACATCTTGTAAATTTTTACCACCCGTTCATTTTAATGTATGAATAATAAGCAACAATAAACTTTTAAACCCTTAGGTGTGAATGCCATTATTAGGACACACATTATGAATACCTTCCAGGCTGCTATAGTATTACAACGATTTAAATAATACCACCTTGGTCTCAGTTATTCAAATACGGAGTCATTTCTCCAGCCAGAAAAACACTGCATATGTCATATGAATGCAAACTTTACAAAGAAGAAAGAGGGGCCTCCCCATCCTCCTATATATAATAATTTGCTAAAACGTGTGTAATGACTCAGTCATGTACAGTAGAGACTGCTACGCATGCTGCAGTTGCGCGCAGTAGAGACTGCCCGTGTGCTGCTGATACAGAGCTGGACACTCCAAAGGAGCGTCCAACTCTGTATCAGCCGCGGTGCGTGCAGATTCTACTGCGCATGACTGCCCCGCGACCGCCTGGCAGTGGCACTGTGGCCCGTGTAACGGGCTCTTCAACTAGTAGTAATATACTGTAGTTTTGAAGACTTTCTCAACTTCTTTCAGACCAGTTCCTTGCTAATATTTTGCAGTATAATACTGACTTTATTAGTGCACCAGATCATGATTGTGTTATTAGAATAAACATCATTTGCAACCTTGTTTTTTTTTCTTCCCAGTTGTACAGTATATTTTTACATTTTTTTCTCAAGTTTTTATTGACATCATACTTTTGTTTATTTATCTATGTGCCTGGTTTGCAAGCACACTTTGTAGACCATTACAATGAAGTATTTATTTTTAGATTTTGGTATCTCAGCTCTGCTGAAGAGCCGCCTGACGGTCCCCGGACCAGGATCTCCTGTTAGAAGCTGACGTCAGGGAAAGGGGAGGAAGAGGAGAACTTTAAAACGTTCTATCCTTTATGGTTTGAGAGATTGGATTTCTATTTTCCTTATCTACAATGCTACTTTATTATTTTAAGCTATTACTAACCCTTTACCAGAAAAGTCATGTTTATAGTGGCAAAACTGAATATGATCTATTAACACAGGACTAGGAAATAGTTATGAATTTTTAACCACTTGGTGACTAGAGCTTTTTTTTTTACATTTGATGGAGGACAAGAGCAATTTTGACCTTTTAATGTGTCTTTGTTCAACTATATTTCCCTCTAATTCATTGAATACACCCACACAAATTATATTTAATGTTTAAAGATAAATAGGGTTTTCTTTTGATTCCACATTCATATGTATAACCCATCCTTTAATTTGATAATATAAAAAAGTAAAAAACAAAACAAAACACAACATTTTTATAGGTTTTCCTGTGATGCTCAGTTAGTACATTTTTAACAGGGACTGGATAAAAGGTATGAACCCAATTGTCCCTGTTTAGGGGGGGTACTGTCACTCTGAGACAAAAATTCCTATTCCCTCTTTAGCAATCAGACTATGTTGTGAGTATATAAATTCCCAAACTTTGGGAATATTCTGTTCATAGACAGAAGAAAGGAGTGAGTCACCAGGGCCGCCCACTTGATAACCTACTCAAGAATTATTCTCCTGTAAGCGGTGGATAACCTTCGGTCTCCACCTATTGATGCACTACAGTTTTTGCCATCTTCAGTAAGGCGATGGCTGGTTTGGGAAGATGGGAAGTCTGACAAAAGCTGGAATCCTGCAAGTTGCTTACTCAGCTTCTAAGCTGTGGTATGAAGGGGCAACAGGGTTTTGTTTGCTTTCATTGGCAAAAAAGGATTTTTGTATACTCCACTTGGATGTCCCTTCTTTTCCATAAACAGTTTTAAAAAAAATGCTGACTTTCAAATATAGATTTATAAAAATCAATCTGTTTGTTTTTGTTATTCTGACCATGAGACCTAAAAATAATTATATATTTATGTCTTTGTACCTTCATGACTCCTTGAAAAATGATCGATAAATGTCAAAAATTACACACTGCATGTTAGGAGCACCTTTTGGAAAGGTTTTGAGCAATGAAAGCTCTGCTTCATATAGCTAAACAATGAAGCTGGGGTTAGACAAGAAAAAGGAACAACAATTTTGTGGAAACTCGTAAATTACCTTAGTGTCTCAAAACCACCTTATTAGAATGAAAGATCAGAAAGGACTGAAGGTGGTACCCCAGCCTGACAGGCTGGCATCCGTCATGACTACTACCTAATTTAGAATGACCAATGGACATTCCAATGACAAATGGGAGCTCTGAAGCCATCAAAGAAGATCCAACTTCATCCTGTCAGAGAGGGACATGACAAGGGAGAAATTACACTGCTGCCTTTACCAGTTCTTGAAAATCTCCACCTGTGGTGCTTAAGTGTGAAATTGGGTAAAAGAGACAGCCTCCAAGACAGAGACCAGAATCCCTAATACCTCCATGTACTGCCGCATCACTGCAGACAGGTGAAGTAAGACCTGAGACACCTGCTGAGACAATGTTTGAAATACATGTCCCTGAAGAGTGTCGAATCTCATGAGGAGAAGGATCTGGGACAGAACCAGAGAGGATTTCTTGAAACTGAGTACCCAACTGTTCTGTTCCAGAATGGCCACACTAGCCTGAAACTGGAGGCACAGAGCCTCTGCTGAAGAAGCCTTTAACAAAAAATTGTCCTAATAGGGAGTTAGAGAGATCCATAGAATGAATGTAAGCAGCCAAGCCTGTCAAGATCTTTTTAAACACGTATGATCGAGATGCCAGCCCAAAAGAAAGGGCAATTAATTAAAATGAAGGTCTTGAAAGGTGAACTGCAGGAAGCACTGATGATCTGAATGAATGGAGAATATTCAGAAAAATTCCCTTTATCTATTGGGTGGATAAAACTCCCCTGGACACAAAGTGGCAATGAAGGAGCACAGACTCCATCTTGAATCAGTGGCATAAAAACATTCTGGATACTTCAAGTACAGGATGGGATGGCATCCATAGTCTTTTTTGGGGAACAATGAAAACGTTGGAATAGAATCCCATGAATATTTCCTGAGGAGGAACAGGTACCAAGACATACATGTTCACCAGGGAAGAATCTGGCCCCTCACCAGATTGTGAGAAAATCTGAACATGAAGAAGTCACATATAGAAGGGTTTTGATGTTTGACGATACCCTTCAGTGATCACGCACAAATCCCACTGTTCCGTCACTGAGAGAGTTCACGTATAGTGAATGGGATACAGATGGCCTCCAATTGCTTGAGGCAGACCAGACCACTGTGAGTCAGCTGGGTTTGTTTGGGTACACTTTTTTGTCTGTCCAGGCCTGTTAGGCCAATGCAGAAGTAAAAATCCTGGGAGTATACAGAGGTAAAGCAAACCATGTATCATCTGTGCAGGTCCTGTGCTGTGTAACTATTATTCTCTTCAGCCTTCAGGCTCATAGACATAATTTGTGCTCAGATACTGTGAAGCAGTAAGAATAGAGAAATGATTTCATGGTAAGATTGTTGCTACTTCTGCATTTAGTATAAGATTTCCAGTATACATTGTTTTTATGGTGTACTGTTTTCTGGAGGGATATTGCACATATGAGGGGCATTAGCCAAGTGTAACTGTTGCTCTAGTTCCTTTTTTTGTTTTACTGGAAGAATAAACCGTGCTTGGGTCATCTGTCCAAGTAGATGATGGTCAAAATTACTGGAATTGTTTATTTGAGATTTGACCCATGCTCCAATCATATGTATCCCAATAAAAGCGTCTGCATCACAGCAATAAGGTTGGAGTGTGATTTTAGCACCTACATCTTGTCTGTGTGTCTATTATTGCACTCTCCAGGTGCCTAGGCCTGGATATCTGCAGGAACACGTGTGTGGTCTAAAGGTCCCCTGGGGGTTTCAGGTGAAGTACCTTACAGTGACCAGGTGTGGAGAAAGTGGTTTATTTCTTTCACTTGGCGTTGTCATCAGAAGTTTTGGATTTGAGGTGAGTGAATATTCATTGTTATGTGTATTCTGCTTGCCTCTTTCCGAAAATTGAAGCATTTTAGTACTGCAACTAGAGGCATTTCCCTCGGGTCACATGTAATAGTGCTTGGCACAGGGAGGTGTCCTGCCATAGAGTAGATACAGGGATTAGGGGCAGGGAGGTGTCCTGCCATGGGGCACGGAGGTGTCCTGCCATAGGATTAGTGCTAGGGAATAGGGGCAGGGAGGTGTTTTGCCATAGTAATAGGGAAGGGTTCAGGAGGATCCGTAATTGTGGAATGAAAAAACAATTGTGGCCTTTGAAGACCCTTGTGTTGGATCTAATATAGTGATAGTGTAGGTAGAGATACGTAGAGAGTGCCTACCAGAGACATGCATCCATCCTGAGGATTGAACAGCAGGGGGGTGATATGTCTGTCATCTTGTTGGTATGTCTTTTAATTACTGTCTGTCAATAACTAACAGTTGCTTGAGATAAGTGTTATTTTCTTATGGACTTTGGTAAGTGGTCTTATTACTTAATTTGTGTGACTACCATTGTATCACTGCTTAATCTGTCAAAACTGTTTATATTGTTATTATTTGTCTATATATATATATATATATATATATATATGTGTGTGTATTGGTTCACTGTTATATAGTTTTAAAGGTACTTGATGATTCTTACTGCTGATAATTTTACATACAATGTCCTGGTCATTCTTGTTTGTTTTGATTATATTCATGACATGTGCATTTGTAACCCCGGTACTTCTGTTAATGACCCAGGGCGAAATATTGTTTTACTTGATTACCCTTGCTATAGTGCTCATAGTGTTGCAGTTCTTCTGCCCCTTATATAGTGCAGCCCTGAACGTGAATATGTGGGGAGAGGTTAAAGAAAGACTGAGATGGGTGGGGGCACAGAGGATACCATGAAAACTATGGGATGCAGACAGAAGGTGGGGGAGAGTGTTATAGATTTTTTGAAGCATTTTGGTGATTCATGGCCAAATGAGTGTGGACTTGATAAAAAGGATAATAATAATGACAAGGATATGGCAGTCGGCAGTATGTATTTCCAACGGGATTTTGGCGGAGGCAGAGGACAGGATGGAGGGAGATGGCAAAATTCTCATGGTAGAGGGAGGAAATATGCAGGTGGATCAAGGGCTCAGGCGGGAGGACGACTGGGGAATCAGGGTGCCTGCTTTTTCTGTGGTAAAATGGGACACTTCAAGAGGGACTGTTGGGACTTGAGGGCAAATGTTCCTCTACAGACTGGACAGGGATTGACTGGACAGGGACCGAATGAACAGACACAGGGTACCCCACCCAACATGGGAAAAGGGGGACCTCCGACCCGTTGCAGGCATTACAGTAGACGCCGCAGCCACAATAGGGATGCCCGAGGATTCAGTCACTCCTAAATTGGAAATGATGATTGATGATTCTGATGTAAAAATAACATGCCTTTCTAATCATGACAAATTGTCTTGTAAGTCTGTTGGGAAGGGATTTGATGTCTGAGTTACAGCTGTCACTGCAGATTACTGAGAAGGGAGGGGTAGGGTGCTCTTCTGCTTTTCCACTTCCCCTTATGACCAATCTGGAACACTCTGGCATTGAAGAAGTTAATTCTATGCATTTATTTTGTCAGTGTAGGGTGACATTCTGACTGTGCTCAACAGCATTTGCAGTAGGGTATGTTCACCTAAGGCTACTATTACTGTACATCATTAGACACCTGAGTGTGACCTAGGGACTGCCTGTGGGGCAGGTCTGGAGCAGATTCATGGCTTATGGTTCAGTGAACAGTGTATGTATATTGTTACTACTGAAGGATTTTATCTGTGGCTAGAGGGCAGATGTCTGGTGAGCAAGCAAATGTACATGCCTCTTGACCCTGTTACCACAATGACTTTCACCCGAATGAACCCTGACCCTGACATTCCACTGGCATTGACTGATCTACCACACACATTATGGGCCACCTCATCTACTGACACACGGTACATTGACTGTTCTTCCTGTCAGACAACACTCAAACCAGGTAGTACCCCCACATATGTTAAGCAGTATCCTCTCTCTCACAAGAAAAAGGATAGGTATAGAACCCATTATTCTGGAACTCAGACAGAAGGGCATTATTGTGCCCATAGTATTAACTTACTACTTGCACACACTTCCCAATTATTTGTTGGCTGAAAGTTCCACATACCCAGGTTTAGACCGGGTGCTTCCCCTGTGTACTTTAAGTAATATCCTTTGTTACAAGAAAAGTAAAAGGGCAGTGGATGAGTTAATTCAGCACTCTGCACTCCTAGTGCCTGATGTAAACTATGTTGGTTGCAGTACCATCATTTGCAACTTGCTTTCTTTGTGCAGATTTTTTTTAGCATTCCGGTGTGCCCTGACATGCAACCACTGTTTGCTTTCACGTATAAAGGGAGTCAATATACGTGAAATAGACTGTGTGATCGATTTCCCCACTGTCTATTTTGCTGTAGTCAGGAAAACCCTGGAGTCTTGGTCACTTGATTGTGGCTCCATGTTGTTTTCGGGTGATTTGTGGTTGATGTGTAGCCCAGGTGAAGAGTCCTGTGTGAAAAATACATCTTCCTTGTTGTAAGATCTGACAAAGACTGGTCATAAGGTATCGCCTGCTCAACTACAGTATTGTCAAGAGACTTTGAACTACCTAGGATTTGTGCTGTCACATGGACAGTGGCTGCTGGCTTCTGAATAAGTAAAAGTCATTATCTTGCTCCCAAAGCCAAAGACTAAATTTGCAATGCTATTTTTCCTAGGCATGGTATTTACTTTAGACAAAGGATTTCACCGTGATTACACATTAAGACAGGGTACCTTGAGAGATGCTCATATTGTCATACAATGGATTATGGACATGGCATATAAAGTACTAAAAATCTACAGCCTTATTTTTTGTTCCTGTTCTGGGACTGTCCAACTACTCTCTCCAGTTCATCTGTATTGTAAGGAGGGAGGTCCCACTGTTTCAGGATGTCCTTACAAGGGAAAATGGCTGTACTGTAGATCAGTGGTTTATTATTTAAAGTGATATTGTCAGTGGTTCAGGGCCTGCCTGAATGCTTAGGAGCAGTAGCAGTCTAATGGTAGGGGCGGTTCAGACACATGAGTGCACAAAGAGAATTTGGTTATGACACTATTTACACATTCAATATTATTATCAGTACTCTTTGTGACATATCAGTGTTTACATACATTACTTTTACATTCTCTCTCTGACATATCAGAGGTTGAGGCACATGCAGAATTTATCCATTAAGGTCTATCCCTCTCATACAGGTCCATCGCTAGCACTTCACAAGATGCTATCACACTTCCATATAGAGGAACAGCAACATGATTGCTTGCAAACCATTACAGCTGACACCTCGACCAGGAATGATTTATCAGCTACGCCATTGGCTAATGGGGCAGTGGTTTTTATGGATGGATCTTGCTCTAGACCAGCTGATGGGGTATATCACATTGGATTCTCTGTTGTACAGTTGCCCAATGATATTCTATGGCTTATTCTTTGCCCTTTGTTTCTGCACAAGCTGCAGAGCTTGTGGCTCTCACCCAAGCTTGTAGGTTGCTTCAGGATCAGGATATCACCATCTACATTGATTCCAGGTATGCCTATGGAGTTGTGCATGAGGTTGGAGTTATTTGAAGGCATGGGGGATTTGTTTTAGCAGACAGAAAAGATATCTCTCATCCTCTATTGATTAATAATTTGCTGGATGCTATCCTTTTGCCCACAACCCGGGCCCACCCAAGATTACCATTCCACAATTGATGCACAGCTTGCAATGCTGATGATACCCCTACTCCCACTGTTGATATTATGGCATGGCAGGCACTGGTTTCTGACTCTGACAAAGGACTTCTGGACCAACTAGAATCTGACTCTTAACCCTGAAGGGCTGTGGTCAGATAAGGAGGGATGACTGTGCATTCCCAAGACAGTAGCAAGACAAATACAGTATTTGTGATAGGTGACAGAAAAGTATTTTCACATGCTTAATTGATTAATGACCTGTTGGCTTCCCTACTGTTGTCATAAACCGTAGCAATGGTTAAATATTAGGGCCATTGTACAGTTGACTCTGATACTGCCACTTCCATCCCCAGATAAGAGAGTAGGGATACCAATGAACAACTGTCCCAATTCTTTTTCTGAACCATTTTTTTAGGGATTAAGCCACATTGATATCAAATAGACGTATCATTCCATACAGACCTGATTTGTCATTAAGAATTTGACAGAAATAGCAGAGAATTAAATATATAGATGTCCCATATATGTAATAAATAATGTATAGAAAATAATGCACAAGTTACAAATAGATTTTACACACATGTATAAATCGGGAAGCATCCAATATCTTTTCAAATGGGTTGAAGCTTTTTCCTGTGGCCAAGGAAAAAGCCAAAACCATTGCAGATGTACTATGTAGGGGAATAGTTCCCGTATTTGGATGTCCTCTGATGATCAATAGTGACAAAGGTATACAATTCATAGCTACAATTGCTTACCACAAGTAAAAAGAATCAGTAGGCCAACAGGTAAAGATAAATTGAGGAAGGGCACTAGGCCAAGTCACATGGAGCCCGAAGTCCTTAGGTGACTTGGAATGTAACAAATGTATGAATATTAGTGTTGAGCGAGCACCCCGATGCTCGGGTGTTCGGGTGCTCTGACCGAGCACCCCCTGAGGCTCGAGTGCTCGGCCGAGCACCCGAACCCCATTGAATTAAATGGGAGGACTCGAGCATTACACCAGGCACCCCCTGCTCTGATGAGGGGAGGGTGCCTGGTCAATGCCCCCCTTCATCTCCACAATGACCCTCTTCCACAATGTCCCCCTTCCACAATGTCCCCCTTCATCTCCGCAATGTCCCCCTTCATCTCCGCAATGCTTCATCTCCGCAATGCCCTCTTCATCTCCGCAATGCCCCCCTTCCACAATGTCCCCCTTCCACAATGTCCCCCTTCATCTCCGCAATGTCCCCCTTCATCTCCGCAATGCTTCATCTCCGCAATGCCCCCTTCATCTCCGCCATGTGCCGAGCAGAGCGATGCTCGAGCCGATCCGAGCATCGGCCGAGCATGCTCGCTCAACACTAATGAATATGTATCGCACTTGAGTGATAAAATGAATGGCATCTATGGTGATGTTAGTCTCTCTTTTCTTACAGGTAAGCCATCAAGTTTTGTGGTCAGGTAGCTATTTGAAGACAAGACAAGACCTTGGGCCCGTCTTTTGGATCTCCAGCACCTGTTGTAGCAGTAACCAGTACAGCTATTCTCACAGACACCACACCAAGATGGATCCATGAGAGCAAAGTGAAGAGAGACCTCACAACAGTGGACAAGACACCACATCCTTGTTGATAAATGACTCTGAGATGCCAAAATACAGTTTAATGACTAAGTTCCAAATTGCTGATAGAATTCTTGTTATAAGCTTTTGTATTGTGGGGATGATTGTTGCCCTGGTGGTGCTGATTCTATTTTCAGGCAGCCCCTGCAGGACAACTGACCCAACTTTTTCTGCTGACTCCAATCTAACTGAAACTGACTCATTCATATCTCCAAGACATCTCAGAGCAGTGACTCCCCAGACAGTTAACCCCCAACTGATCACTCTAAATCTATAGGGGAACAAATCCGGGAATTGAACACCTTAGTGAAGGGAATAGGACAGGATGGTTGGGGAAATGGTTGGTGGGATTGGTTGTGGTCTTAGCTCCCTAATTTTATGTGGTTAAGACAGCTTGTAGTTAGTTTCCTCTTCCTCATTTCCTTCCTTGTGTTTCTCTGTTGTTGTGTGCAATGTTTTCCTTCCTTGTGTGCATGTATGCGTTCTGCTGCCCCCAGATGCTGCAGAGCCAGAGATCTTTCTTATACGTAAGTCAATATGAATGGGACCCCAGAGACCTATGCCACCCTCTTGGCTTACACCCATAGGCAGCAAATTGTGCCCGTACACCCTTTGTCTGGGAGACTTCAACCACCCTGTATGGGCCAGGATGCCCCTGATGCCATCATGAGTCCCTTGAGGTGGTATCCTGCTTCCGGTTAGGATCTCAAACCTCTCTGAGTACGGCCATGGGCCATTTTGTGGTTGTACTTTTAGAACAAAAGAAGGGCATTGAAAGAATATACCAATTTATAGGTTCAGGCTTGTAGGCCCATAGTGTGACAAGAAGGGGTTAATGCCTTAGCTTAAGACTTCCTTTAAACATTCTTTTTGCGGTGTACTGTTTTCTGGAGGGATATTGCATATATGAGGGGCATTAGCGAAGTGTAACTGTTGCTCTAGTTTCTCATTTTTGTGGTACTGTTTTACTGGAAGAATAACTCGTGCTTGGAGCATCTGTCCAAGTAGATGATGGTCAAAATTACTGGAATTGTTTATTTGAGACTTGACCCATGCTCCAATCATAGAGAACCCCCTAGGGGATTTATGATTGTACCTATGATAATATTCTGCATGTGCCATAATGATAAGCTGTGACACGTATCCTGGGGATGTGACATCCCAGGGGTATGTGACCCACCCAAATATGTATCCCTATAAAAGCCTCTGCATCACAGCAATAAAGTTGGAGTGTGATTTTAGCACCTACATCTTGTCTGTGTGTTGTTTATTGCACTCTCCAGGTGCCTAGGCCTGGATATCTGCAGGAATAGGTGTGTGGTCTAAAGGTCCCCCGGGGGTTTCAGGTGAAGTACCTTACAGTGACCAGGAGTGGAGAAAGCGGTTTATTTCTTTCAGAGGCCACAGATAGGAGCCCACATAATTGGGGATTACACAGCCCAATATATTAAGAAACTAAAAAAGAAGGAAAGCTAAGAAAATATTTGCCCTTATGTACTTCATCTGAGGTTATTTTTTTTTTTAACACAGCATGCCTGGTGAGGGTAGGGTTCAGTTGAGAGGTTTTTAAGGCAAGTGCCCAAAATTGGACAAAAGAGAAAAGGCATTTCTTAAATGCTGGTTCTGCTTTCCATTTGTTCCCAAGAAAACACATGATATTTGAATTATATTGTTTTTGTTTTTATTATTATTATTATATTTTTACTTTCCGTTTATTTATATATCTTATTTTTATCATTATTTTACACATAGACTATTAAATGTCCCTTTCTGGAAATGCTATACATCAAGGAATCCAAGGATGATCCAGTGATTTCCTGAGAGACAATGATTAATTTATACACCAAAGGCATGGAGGTATCTATTATTATATGTCTTCTTTTCAAACCAAAACCATTACTCAATGTAGAGCACACCTCTATCTGCATATTTTCAAGGTATGTCTTTATTTGTACTCTAACTACTGAAGAGAATGGCTGCTGATTGGCCTTCCATGTGTTTTTCAGTGACCAGGGTCAAACTATACATGCTATTTGTTCCTTATATCTCCAGTTTTTTGTTTAAATTGATATATCTATTGAATTCAATACAGTAAACAGCATATGAAACATGATAATTAATCATAAATAATAAGTGCATACTATAACATTTTACCAATAGCTATATTTCACTGACTTTTTTTTTTGTTTTGTTCTGAAATAGTGGAAAATACTTGGTTGCATCAACATATTAATACAGTGATCCCAGCAACTCATAAAAAGAACCCCAGCGTTAAGGAAAAAAATATGATTTTAGTGAACATACCTTTACGTTTTTCGTTTTCCCTTGGCCCATATGGAACACAAGAACTATGGGGTAAGACTCCCCTGATCCAGATGACAGGGCACTTCAAAAAAAGGCTAGGGGCTTTGAGGTAAAAACTCCTTCCTCTTCCTCAGTTTTATTCCCCACCTCACAGATTTACATATAGAACAATGCTACTATAGAAAAAACACACACAAAAAAATAAAACAAGAAGCAGGAAAAAAAGAAGAAAGCCTCCTTAACAAAGACCCCAAGAGGACTCCTCTGCCCGGTGAAGAAAATAAAAGGGATTTTTTTTTAGTGTGAGAGTCCTGTGTTCCATATGGACTAAGAGAAAAGGATTTAACTGTAAGTTCACTAAAACTGTATTTTCTCTTATGTTCTATATGGAACACAGGAACCATGAGGATACCAAGAACCTACTAAGATTCCTGTGTGAGAAAAAGCTCTACCCACAGAAGACCAATACTCCACAGGACTAAATTGGCATTATTTAAATCCCATGTGACTGTGGACACTAAACTAGCACGGAGCGGGCCTGGTAGGACTGAGGGAGGGTTGAACCCTATGCACTCCAAATGGGCTGGGAGACAAAATTCATGTATGTTCCAGGAAGGCATGAAATCCAAGGCATGAGTAGGCTCTTGCCTCCATTGGCATCACAAGTGTGCAAACCAAGCACACTTTGTAGACCATTCGAATGAATTATTTGTTTTTTGATCTCGCGATCTAGGCTCTGCTGAAGAGCCTCTGCCGGTCCCGGGACCAGGAGCTCTGGCTCTAAGAAAGAGTGCTGACATCAGGGAAAGGGGAGGGAGGGGGGAACTTTGTAACCGAATATCTCTCAAACCATAAAGGTTTTAGAGATAAAACTGGCCTAAATTGCTTTATTTTTTGAAAAGCTACAATACTAAATTAAGTTTTAAAGATCCATTACTATCCCTTTAAGATGATAAATCCACGTTAACTAAGGGATATATATTTCATATATAACTTTAGGGTTATATGACTAGAGTACTTTTTAGTATACTTCCCTGTTGTTCTTGTATTCAAGGTGGTCCTACTATCCGAGGGTGGTCGGTGCTAGACTCGTGTCCTATATTTGTGTTTTCATGTTCAACATTCCACTAGTAAGCTGCATTTATCATTTTAATGAAGGCAGTACCTGCTACCATGGTATATACTTTAATGTAGCACACAGAAAAACTGTCCCTGCAAAGCTCATGGAAAGGTTCACCTTCAAGACAGTACCTGAAAGTATTTTCTCTGAAGCGGAGATAGGCTGCAGCAATACAGTGCCAGAGTGGTACGCAGTGCATTGCAAAACCACTGTGGCACTCAAGGGGTTAATGGGGGGTCATTAGGAACAAGGTTTCTATTACCTCATAGCTCTCTCATCTTCAAGTGAATCCCTATATATTTAAAACCTTGTTGCTTACCCTGGTATTGTCAACTGCCATAGGAAGCTTCAGAACTTGTTTTGCTTTAATATAGAGTAAAGGTATTGTCTCAGAACTGTATATGCACCCCAGTACAATGCTAGCCTAAAGCTTTGGAGTAAAAGTAAGTAAAGCAATTTGTCATCTTTCAAAACTTTCAAATATTAAAATACATAAACTTCATGGCATTGATCACTGCTTGCTTGACAATCATGCTACAATATGTCTATTGTGATTCTGCATTTCTACATAGCTATATAGTGTGATATATGTGGGGCACAGACAGATGCACCACAACTACATTAGCAGACAGGATCTAAGATTTAAAAAACAATTTTATCAGCACAGAGCCCAAATACTGTGTAAATGCAAGGTGTTCACAGCATCTTTAATACAAATACAAATGGGAAAAAATTAAAAAAAGAAACAAAAAAATAACAACTGTTATTTTTAAATGGTTATTTTTAAATTGTATTTAAATGGCTCATCATTTTTGCATTTATATGCAATAAAACAACTTATTTTATGAGATGTGTCCAGACTAAAGGAAATACCAGCGTTGAAGTAAAGTAGAAAGGGTTTCGCTATTAACAAACTGACTGTGATGTCGGTAAACACTTGTTTTTATAGTGCATTGTTGTGTTTTATTTTACCCTGTAATTCATCTATTTACTATCTATTTACTATTCAATGAAGACATACTTAAATATTGTGCAATCAAGCAAAACAGTTTCTATCAGGTTAAAAGAACAGAAGATATACACATGTAAATCGATGGAGTCCTCTTGCCCTCCAATTAGCACTTACTGTTGTGTATTAGCAGGTGTCTCTGCAGTGAGAATGGTGTGCGAAACAAAGCCTTGCATTCCTCACATTGGAATGGCCTCTCTTCAGAATGGGTCTGTGCAGGGGAAAAAAGTTTTCAGGGTGAAGGATTGTGAAAATCAATTAGGCTAATTATAATAATCATAGTCAATCGTGTTAAATGGGATTAAATTAGACAAATAAAATTGCATGTGAAGTAGAGTGAGTGAACTTGTCATCAGTGCAAAATACTTAACATCAGAATTTAACACAAATGCAAAGGGACAATACAAGGAAAGAGAAAAAAAGGTTTTACCACTAAGCATTTATTTGTGGTTAATTAATCCTTCATTAACCCATCTAGTCCTCACTGAGTTAAATAATAAAAGAAGTCAAATTTTGCAGAGGTCATTTCTGACACGATTGCTTTACAAACAAACCCTTCCTTACATAATTTAAAGGAACAGGAATTTTTTAAATGAAAAACCTGCTGAATAAAGCAAGTCTACTCACACTGCTGGTAGATTTTTTTATTCAACATTTATTACTACTCAAAATCTGCTGTTTCTATCACTTACTATGGAGAGCCTTAGTATATGACTCAAACGCTCCCCATTTTAAAGAAGTAATTCTTCTTTTGGAACTATTGCGAAAAAATCAATATAAAAAAATAAGTTTATGCTGTAATAACTGTTAAATTAACAATTTCTCAGCAGTGGAAGTACCCTGGGCCCATAATTATATTTTTTTATTAAAAAAGTGAACACTTCCTTTAATAATTATACTATTTATTTGGTCGGACAATAATGAATATAATGCTGTATTCGCACCGCAAGTCTTTATACTATGAAGACAAAAATAAATAATGTGCTATATGGATCATTAGTATATCTGTGTTCAGTTTTAAATCCAAACAATTGTACCCATATTATATCTCTATGTGCGGAGCCCACCTCATACAGATCATTATTTGTCATCAATAACCAGGTCTATCAGATCTGGACACAGTGGAGGGCTGTAGTGCAGTCTTAGATTGTTGAACACTAACCAAGGCTGACCACGATGGAATTAGCATAGGGATCCACCACCATGTTTTGGTTCACTGGGAGCATCTTATTGAAGTCTTAAATTGTAGTACTCAATCATACCTAGTATACTTTGTAACAATCTCAACTTATAAGTTATTAAGCTATAGGCACATATGTATATATCTCACAGCCACCTATGACTAAGAACATAGTGACAAAAACTGATAAGTTGTGTAGGTGCAAAGCTGAAGGTTGCTGGCTGCGCTGTTCAATTACAAGAGAGCAACTATCAACACATCACCAAGCAATAACCATATAAGTAACAGATGTTCATTGCATACAGTAGGAAGAATCACTAGTTTACATGCACTAAATTGTCAAATCAGTGTAGGAGATAGCAGGATTAGCAATAGTGCATTACCTGACAACAGCGCCTGCTAGAATACAGTAAAATACAATACATCTCTTGCAATACAAGTTGGCTTTCTCTGCTTTGATAAAGCAGCACTATTGTTGTGAAACGCGTAAGCATTTAAGCCCAGAAGTTTTCATTGTTTTTAATCCATATGGATAAAAATTAAAGTTTTATATATTTTGGAAGCAGCCGTCCTGTCGTGTGTTTGGAGTTGTGTCCTGCTGATTGCCAGTCCTCCAAGTGGAGACGGATGTAATCTCTCCACAGGCTTTGCTGTCAGATTGGCTGACATCAGCTTTGTAACCACTTCTAAACATGTGTGTAACATGAGTGTAATCAATTATCTATACAGCTTGTGTTTGTGGTGATTATATTACACAACTGGGCGCTCTTTTTTCTTTTTATATTATCTCTGGGATCAGAACCAGATTACTTATAAGGTATGAATAGAAAAACTATCTAGCCCTGTATATAATTAAAGGGCCACAAAGCCATAAAATTGTAAAAGAATATGCAGCCATAACATGGGTTTCCAGCTAGCTGGATATACGATTTAAGTATAAATATTGCAGCTTATTATAATTTATTATTATAGCACACTGGACATCTAGTTCTGGTTTATGTAGAATCACAGAAGCAGATCCACCTGGTTATGTTGAAATCAAGCATAACAAATGGAGATTAAAACTTTAACTTCTAAAAGACAAACTAGTGGTTTAGCAATAAGATACAATGTACCTATTATAATACTAACCGTCTGTAGTGAGAAATATATATATATATATTCAGAAACACAAGCAGAATAACCAATAGAGTAAGGTAAAAGTTTAGGAGCACTGAATTAAGCTGTACTATATTGAATTAATCCAATCCGATTGGAGAGGTCTAGGATCAGAATAAGTGAGGATAACGGTTTTGGTTTTAGAATTACAGGAAGCCAGTGATGAGCTACCTGTTGTTTTAGTTTACCACCTAAATAATATAGGATGATAAGCATGAGTTTTATATTTACACAATTAAAAGTTAAAGGGATAGTAATATTTCACAGAAACAGCAGCTCCAATTAATCTTCATAGTATTTGGGCCATGGAAAGTGTTATTTCAGTACTGTCAAAGTTGTAGTTCAAGAGTAATTGAATGGTAAAGTATCCGCCCCCCACCCCTTTTACCTAGTGTAAGCCACCTCCCTTCACATGTGGAATCTGATCTCTTGACCAGACAGATCACAGCAAAGAACAATCTTCTTAATGTGAGAACAATGAAAACCCTGCCCCCGTTGACAGGTTTTTCAGATTTTTTCCCTTATGTTAATTGAAGATTGTTCCTTTCTGCAATCCACTTGGACATATGCTGCTGCTCTGAACTGAGCAGTTACATCAGTAAAAGGGGCGGGAGGGGGATATTTTATCATTCAATTACTCTTGAACTACAATTCTGATAGTACTGAAATAATACTCCCCGTGGCCCGAATACTATGAAGATTTATTGGAGCCGTTTTTATTATGAAAGGTTACTATCCCTTTACATCTTATGACCAAAAAGAGGACTTATGAAATGAATTATGAATGAAAGAATGAATGAATGAATTTTGAATTTGTCTCTAATTGTTTGGATTTAAAACTGAACACAGATATATTAACGATCCATATAGTAAATTCTTTCTTTTTGTCTATTTAAAAATTCATTAAATTATGAAAATAACAAAAACATTTAAATATATGTCGCAAACACAGAGATAATACAATCTATTGTGCATAAAGTATAAAGCAAATAACCCCCATTAACACTCTGAGTGTCAAAATGTTGAATCAAACATTTAATGCCCTTGAATGCTAGTTAGCTATCCAATGCAATCCAGTGCACTGGAGAACTCTAAATTCCTAGGGCTTTAAGAAATTTAGTACAAAATAATCCCATGCAATGGCCAATATTTTCTTCTTGAATGTATTATGTAAATCCTATATAATAATTCGCTAAATCGTGTGTAATGCCGCGACATGCGCAGTAGACACTGCTGCGCGTGCTGCAGTCATGCGCAGTAGAGACTGGCCGCGCCGTGGCTGATACAGAGCTGGGCGCTCCGAAGGAGCGTCCATCTCTGTATCAGCCGTGGCGCGGGCAGTCTCCACTTCACGTGACTGCCCCGCGACCAGGTGGCTGTGACAATGTGGGCCGTGTAACGGCTCTTCAACTAGTTATGTAATACATTACCACATGTCAACCCCTTAACGACACTTGACAGTCATAGTACGTCATGGGTAGATCTGAGTTAACGACCCATGACTTACTATGACCGTCATGAAATTCCGGGCTCCCCCCGCGGCTGCACGCCATTCGGGGAGTCCGGAACCGGGAACATAAAAAAAAAATTAAAAATGCTCCGTGGCCCTTAAGTGACTGCAAAGTGCCACGCAGCCGGTCGTTAAGGGGTTAAATGAAATTCTGCTACTATTTTTGATACAACAGATACGTAATATTAGGTGAAAATGATATATATCACGGAGCTGCAGATCTTGATATAGAATATACAAATAAAGTCAAAAGAACTACTGCGAGGTCAGGGGACACTGGATTGTATTTATTTTTGTTCCCACCACCATACAGTCAAGAGATCAGTTCAGCTCTCTTAGGTGCCCTAAGTTGGATGCAGATCTTCACTCGTAAATGTTCAACTCTTATTATTTTGTTTAAAATGGTACACAACAGACATACATGTAATTGACCTCCCTGCAAACAGGAGTACTGTTAAAAAGTAGACCCAAGTGGTACCTACTATTGTATGGGATCATTTAGGGTTCAATAGGGTGAGATTTATTTTTTTGTAATGAAAATATTTTCGTTGAACTTCTGGGAGAAATCTCCCTCGATAAATATAAGGTGAGGAGAAACTGAATATATTAACTTAGTTGTTCTGATATCATATTTTCAGAGCATTAGACTTCTATCTATAATCCTGTCTCTGCTTGTATTAAGAAAGCTACAATAACAGACTGATGACACCCAGATTGTAATAACACAGTGGTAGAAAGTATTAGGCCAGGTGAATTTCTCTTTACACACTTGCAACTCGCCATAAAAATCTCTTTATAGATTTAAACACAACTGTGCTAGGTATCGTTCCCTATAACAATCTATATCTAGTGTCACCTATCCGTAGGCTGTGAGATTCAACTCGTTATCAGACTCTATAAGTAGCTGTTCAGAGAATATATCAGGATCTATATATTAAACGCTCAGTTAGTAACAGGTATAAATGAGAAACAATGATTGCGCTATTCAGTCTTCTACTTTGTGGCTAGTCAAGTCATTGTCTTGTTATATCTTAGACTGGTCTTATCCTATATAACCTATCAGTCAGTGTTATATTGTATCCAGCATCTAATCAGAGTTAAGTATTAATGTGTGTCTGCTTAGCTAACATGGATACTTTGTATCTTAGTAGTGTTAGCCGTAAGCCTTTATACGTGGTTGAAGCGACTATAAATCAAGCATTCCTTGATCAAGTACGGACTGTCCGTCTGCCTAGCTAACACGGATACTTTGTATCTTAGTGCAATATGGTGTTAGCTGTGAGCTGTTATATATAGTTAAAATGGCTAGATGGATCCTTTCACAAAGATTTGCACAACCTGTAATACAATACATCCAATTAAAGGAAAGAAAATGTCTAAAATAATTGAAATAAAAAACAAATTATATATATATATATATATATATATATATATATATATAACATAAATTTGACTAGCAATTAATCAATCAGTCAGAGAATTAGTGTGTTAACTGCAGATTGTGAGATACACAGACTATCTCCCATGATTAGATGTGTATTAATAATGATGGAAAAATCATGTTATGAGGTTACTAGATCACCTCAGAAAATGAAATCTGAGGGATGGGACAAGGTTAAACCCTTTGAAAAGAAGAGGGATAAATGAGGGCATTTGAGTATAAGGTATATTCAGTCTTTCACAAACAGTGTGAAAGTGAAACCTTCATTCAGGCCCAATGGTATCCTTGTTTTTAATGTGTAAATCCATTCAGCCTCACAACGTAATCATTTCTGATGGATATACCCTTTGCGAGGACTGAGTTTGATTTTAGCAATTCACTTGAAGCTTATCAAAGAAGTATCCCCATTATGGAAATCATTCACATGTCTGGAGATAGGTTTTTCTCTGCCGTGGCGAACATCACCAAGATGTTCAAGAACTCTTCGTCTTAGTTCTCTTTTTGTTTTCCCTACATATTGTTTGCCACAATGGCAGGACATAAGATAAATCAGACCTGTGGTCTTACAATTAATAAAGTCATATATTGTATATTCTTTCTTAGTTTGATTACTGGTGAAAACTTTTGCATTGTCTATGGGAGCTGAACTGATCTCTTGACTGTATGGTGGTGGGAACAAAAATAAATACAATCCAGTGTCCCCTGACCTCGCAGTAGTTCTTTTGGCTTTATTTGTACGTTTTTGATACAAATTTACAAAAGTGTATTTACTATGCTTTGTTGCTAAAAAGTAAAAAAGTCATATCTGTGGAGTCTTAGTTTAGTATTGGGCTGTTCAATTTTGTTTGTTTCAATTTAAGAGTCTGTCACAGGGTGATGCAGAATGCTGTAACTTCCCATGGCAATGGACCATATATACATACCCAAAAGTAAAGCAGTTCTGTGGCAAACCGACTGCACCATAAGGAACTGCATTGTTTCTCAATACAATTGAGAACTCTATAGCATACAGATGGTTAATAGACACATTTAAATTATTTTTTTATTTAGATTTTTTTTATTACCAAATGTCAGGGACAGATTAAGATTCCATAAGCCCCTAGTTAGAGTACCAATTTGGGTCTCCTATCTTAGCACACAAACAGACTAAATTCAACCCTGCCCAGCCTGACCTGATAGAGAGAAGAAAAGTGATCAAAGAGATGAAGGAGAACAGAATAAAATGGCCAAGATAAGCTGACATTTTCTCTAACAGGGGACACATAATATTGTAGGATAAAATCCATCCTGTAGTATGGATTTTTTTATAAGGGCCCAAGATAAAGAATAGGTTTGGTCAGCTTCTCTCCCCGTTTCTTTACATCTTCTTCCATCATCTTTTCCATCACTCACCTCCAATTCTCATCATCTCCCCTGTACAACCTTCATCCTCTACAGCACCAGCTTCTCCTCTTATTATTGTTTCCTTCCATTTTACCTTCATCACCCACAGCCCCACCTTCCCCCTACATTGTTTCCCACCATAACACATTTGACCCCATAGTATACCTTTGTCCCTCATCAGCATTTCCCATCAATTCACCTTCATATCCCACAGCTTCACCTTTTCCCTTCATTATCTCCTTTCAGATCACCTCATCCCCCACAGCACCACCTTCTCTCCTCATCACCTTCCCCCATTTCAACAACTTCTCTTTATACCATCTCCCCAAATATGACCTTCACCCCCATACCAACACATTTTCCTCTCATTTTTTATTAGTATTATTTGCAAGGAGGACTTGTGTGTACTACCAGCTAAAGGAATAAACATAGACCATGGTTTGCATTTCAAACTAACCAATGAGGTCATCCACATCCCCACCTGGCTTATTTCTTTTTTTCCATGCTGCTGTGTCCTCAATGGGTTTATTACAATGAGAATTAAGGTCAGAACAGCATTCTGAAGATGAAAGAAACAGGCTTGCAATGAGGGGGGCATGCCAGGTTCTCTGAAATGAATGCCTCAGTCTTTTTATATACTTTTAACAGGGAGGATGTGCAAGTTCTCCCTGCACATTAGTACAGTCTAATAGACAGGAACCACTGTGATAAGTTCTTGGCAGTCTGGTCCCACAGGTTCAGTCAGTGACATTTTCATGAGCCCCAGGTTGCCTAGCCCATAATCCTGCTTTGTATATGGTTCAATTGGTTAGCTCCAAAAATCCAAAGATAAAAAAAAAATATTTCTACACAATTGCATGTGAAACATTTAAATTGCATGGAAATTGTATTGAATTTTATCATGTGGTTCTATCTCACCAAATGTTGCTCAAAATTTTGGTTGTGTGAACATGATTTATGATTTAATTTTCCATTGTCAAAATTGTCCATTTGAAGCCAATTTGTTGTCCACCAAACTCCTGTTTTGCCTATTACTATTTTCTTCTCAGCAGCCTAGAGCAGAGATAGGATATGGATATTTTCTTTTCCCATATACTGTTTAGACAATGTTAAAATAAAAAGACAAGATTCCAGAATTAGTAATGTAAAAAGTAAGTACTTACTACAGAATAATAGATGCAAAAGCTAGGAAGAACTGAAACAGACCAAGTTAATGGCTGTAATTAGATAGTATTTATGTAGTAGCATTGTAGGCATTTCCTGTGCTCTACTTTAGTAATTTACAGCAGTATAAAGACTTTGAAGCTTTTAGTGGCAGACTGTATTTTTTCTCTACAAAGGGGAAAATATTTACCTTGCAAGTTAAAACACTAGGGGACATATGCATAAAATCAAATGGGAAACAATTTAGGGAAAATTATCTGTACCACAGAGAACAAATATAAATCGTCTAACATTCGAGGGGTTAAAAGTCCCTTTTAAATTGAATGTAATGTTTATTTCTCCCCTGTGGTGCAACTGGTTTTCCCTAGAATTATTCAGTTTTTGTCTTTGTACATATGGCCCCAGGAGTCCTTATAAATATTACAATATTTCAGAAATCAAGTAAAAGAATATTCTGGTGTGATAGCACAGAAGATTAACCCTATGAATGCCAGAGGGGTGCACAAAATATGAACGATATAGGCCACTACGCAGGTCATTCCCACTGCAACTTTCCTGCATTCAGCACGTAAAGTAGGTCATTGAATCAAACTGCTTGAGGTGATAGGAGGCCAAGTGTTCTCGTTTTCAATCAATAGCAAAGAAACAACATCCTGTGCTATTTTTATACATGTAAACAACCCCTCAGACTCTTATATCTGAATTCCTTGTTTGCAGAGCTTATCTTGAACTGAGGATTCTGATTAAAATTGAGTAGTAAACAGGGGTAGGCTGGCAATTTTTGACCTGGGGGGCAAGAACAATCAAGTTGCACATTTCTACTATCACTCCAGCACACCCTCTCAACCCACTCCACTTTTTATTTTTATAATTGACACTAATGTTTTAAAGTAAGGCAAGTGATATCACAAAGTTTACAATTGAAATTGTGTTATATTAGTGATACCACAGAGATTAAAAATGAAATGGAGACAAAAATTAAATGGAGATAAAAATCGTGACAAAAAGGCTTACAACTAAAAGGAGATACAGTAGTGATATCACGGAGCATAAATAGAAACTGAACTACATTAGTGACACCACAGATCACTAAACTAGTGATACACAGAGGTCAAAACCAAAATTGAGCTACACTAGTGATTTTCAGAGTATAGAGATAGAGTGGAGACATACTAGTGATACACAGAGCTTGTAATTGAAATGGGGCTACAATACTGAATTTACAGAGCTTACAATTGAACTATAGCTGCACTAGTGACACCATAAAGCTTACAATTGTCTGGAGTATATTTATTAAAATGCCTCATTAAAAACACTGTACAAAGCAAATAATTATGATTGCGTTTTACATATTTAATAATGATAGAAAGTAATTTTGCTACTAAAAAAATTGAATTTCTTAGAAAAAAAACTGCATTGCTATAAAATTTGCCTCTATAAGTAGCAAAAAAAGTAGCTAATAAAAATGTCATGTTTAAAAGAAAAGGTAGCAAGTGTAATACAAATCCCATTTGTAAAAACAAATTAGCAATGCTAATAAAAACTTGCATTTCTGCTACTAACATTTCTTTTTGCTAATAAAATGTTCCAAGCACCTAAGCTGCATGCATTCCTTTGAATATTATTTTAGCTCATCAACAAAATCACTGCTGGCACTAAATGCAGTAATAAACTAAGAGCCTTACCTATTTGGCCAGCAATTTTAAGACACTGTTTTATTAAATACAAACCCGTGCCTTCCAATGGGTAGCGATAGCACTGTAATCTCTGCATCACTAGTACACGCTGACCTTGCCACCATGCCAAAGTACTTCAGTTTAGACAAGTCCTAACTTTTATATGATTTGTCCTCTGAGCTGGATCTGTCTTTTTTTACTCTTTACAATGAAGAGCAACTCTCTGATTATCATTTTATAGTGTACTAAAGATAATGAACATTGCATTTGGGGGTGGGCCATATCATTAGACTAAAACCTCAAACTGAATGCAATGATTTTATTTAGGCAATATGATAGTATGTATAGCTATAAATATGGATGCACATCAATATTCTGTATTTTTGCTTTTAGTGATTTAGGTCAAAATTGGTTCACACGTTGACATTTATAGATATTTAAATGTATTTTTCTTTGGGATTGCTTACTAAAACCTGGACTGTAATTGTATATTTGGGACTTTGACCAGTTTCTATTGGTCCAAGTGCCCCTTTCCCCCCCTAGGTGTGATAATCATTTACTTTAGGACACAATAAAATGCTTAAAAGAGAGCATCCCTCCATTATAAAGAGTAAAGAAGGGAATATTAGGCTCACAGGTCAAAATAAATGTAAAAAAATGACCAGTAACAAAATTATTCCTTTAATTTTCCCTGAGGAAAAAGTTGGACTAATTTAGAAAAGCACTGGAATGATTACACAACTTAATCTCATATACATGTCATATCATGAAAGCTTTTGCCAAGGAACAAGCTTGAAGACCGTTGTAATATTATAGAGTGGTCGGCTATGTGGTTGCCATAACCATTTGTTCACTGTGCTGGTGAGAGATTACCAGTGTGCATTCAGTTATCAAAGATGGGCATGTCGTAGGCATGTATTATGTGAGTATTTACACACACACACACACATACATGTGTGTGTTCTGACTGTTTATTGCACACTCAACATATTGGCCATTTAGTGGTGTGGGTGCTCTTACATACAAGTATGACTTTAATGTCTGGTGCCTACATGTGGAAGTCACCTACTGTATTGGTGGAAATGTGGCAAACAATATTGCAACGTATCATATTGCTGTATAGTAATATACAAGGCAAAGGTTGAACTTGATGGACTTGTGTCTTTATTCAACCTAATTTACAATTTTACAAACCTATTCATATTCTTGACATGTTTTTAGGGGTTGCAGGAAATCCACTGGGTTATTATTACTGTGGATTTATATGCAATCCACAATACTTCAAGGAATTGAAGATATTATTTTTGTATTGATGGATAATACACATTTTTTATCCCAATATATAAGGTAGTCAGTTTATGTGGGTGTATTTTAGGATTTAGAACAGGTGGAGTAGGGAGGTTCAGTATTTGGCTATCTACATCTACAGCTTATTACCCTTTCCTGATTAAATAATGTGTATTTTTTTATGGTTTTTATTTTTTTATAGTTTTTATTTTTGTTGCTGAGGGGATATGCATTTGATATTCAGGGTTTAGTCTTTACTATTTTACATACGTTATAGCCAACATAGTAATTTACTCTGTTTGAGATCCTTGGTTTAGCCTTGATTATTAAATATACATGTTCCAGCTAATATGTTTACCAAACCTTGTGGATAATCGGCACTCTACTGGTTAAAGAAAAAAATAAGATTACATATATAAAATCTTAAAGGGATATTTTAGGGTCCAATATTTCCAAATGTTATTAGCTAGCTCAATCCCTAGGTTAGTGTGCCTCACCCATCTTCTTAGCAAATACAAACAACAACAAATGAGAGAGAGCTTATTTAACCCCTTAATGACCGACCGCGCAGGCACGCGGCGGTCACTAAAGGACCACAGAATTTTTTTTTCTGATTCCAGACTTTCCGAACGGCATGCAGCCGTGGGGGGGGGGGGGGGGGGGCGGAATTCCATGACGGTCATAGTACGTCATGGCTCGTTAACTCACATCGACCCATGACGTACTATGACCGTCAAGAGTCGTTAAGAGGTTAAACATCCAACTCTATAAATAAGTGATATTGTGACTCTTATTCTTATAAACATAGATTTATATAGTTATATGCATATACTAAAACACCAGGGGCTTGATTCTATTACCTGCGCTAAAAGCGGTGCTACAGTAAAAACAAGTAACGTGTATTTTTGTAAACATGTTTTACCAGTATTCTATAGCAGAACCATGGTAAAACAAAACCGGCACATTTCTACGAAGGTAACAAAACTGGCTCTGTCTGCTTCTATTCAACTGCCACCTAAAAAAATGAGAAAACTGTCAAAGACCCATCAGATAGGCGTAAGTTTGACGACAAAGATCAAGTTTAGCGTTAGATGTGCTCTCCACATTAACGAGATTCGACATAGTGCCCTCCTTCAACATATTAACCCCTCCTTTGAAATTCGAATTATATCACTTTCTTTCACTATTTTAATTCAACAAAAACTGTTCACATTCAACACTTTAACCATCCCTTTAAAATTCGACTTATGGTGCTCCCATGACTTTATTTCTCATTTTAATTTGATATTGTTTCTTTTCCATTTTTTTCGACAAGCCCTCATTGTATTTGTATTGCATGATTAACCCTTTGAGTCCAAGAAACAGATTGCAATATGTTTGCTACCCCTGTGCTGCTCAAAGGGTTAATAGGCAAGGTATGTGGCTGCATACTTTGCCTGTATATGTGTAAGATATTGTATTTTTTATTGTATTTTTAATTATATGTTAAAAAAAAATTCAGACCTGGGGGGGCATCAGGACCCCTCCTGACACCCCTCTAGCATTGATCACCTATCCTGTAGTATAGGTGATCAATGCAGGCGACAATTGTCGTAATTTTCTGATAAAGCCCATATAACATATGTGTAACATACGTTGAATTTTAAAGGGGGGGGCGGGTTAAAATGTCGAATGTGAACAATATTTGTGGAATTAAAATGGTGAAAGAAAGCACTATAAGTTGAATTTCAAAGGGGGGGTTAATATGTTGAAGGGGGGCACTCTGTGCCAGACTTCTATGATGTATACTGTATTCTGCACTGCTTTTGTTCGAACAATGATGGTTTTGAAACCATCATTGAGGCTTCTACACCTCAACTCTGAGGCGCAGGATTACTGACAGAAAATGTAACCACAAAACACGCAGTAATGCTGAAGGTAGGTAATAGAATGCTACTTGCACGTTGTTTTTAATTGTTTCCTTTGGGCGTTTTTTTTTTGACTGCCGGTGTCTATCATTACCTCTGATTTTGTTTTCGGGTAATAGGATACTAAAACCTGACTTAAAAACACACAACACCTGTTTGTTTTTTAGGGTTGGTAATAGAATCGAGCCCCTAATGTGTTACTGAACTAATTGTAAACATATATGGTCCGTGTAACCCAATGTCCACTCTTAACAGCCGGTTGTTCTGCTGTGTAATATTTAACTCTGAAGTTCTTTGTTATATTGTATACGTATAGAAACATTATCTCTCCTGTCAATATGTAAAAAACCATCCACGGGGCGTGGCCTGACCGAGCATGGAGTCAGTCGCATAACGCTTCAGCTCCGTGTCTGTGAGGGGAATCTACAGCTTTACACTGAAGATAACGCTTTGTACCCTTCCATTTTCACTATCTACAGTCTGGATTAACCGGATGCGTGGCCAGAGGTCAAAATCTGGCTTCGCCGCAAATACTATTACTAACTACTTAACAACGAGGCCTACCACCTTAGGCAACCCAGTGGCGCGAAAACCGGGACTCTCTTCTCTGGATCCCTTTACTGCTGTAACGCCGTTGCAAATTGGTATAACTACCAGAGTACGCTCCTCTACTACTTCATTGCCTCCTGAAGACCTGGCTATGAGTGCTCAACCGAATGCCGATCATCCTCCGCCTCTCACTAGAGCTGACCTAGATGACTTGGTGACGCACTTGAGGGAAGACTTCAGAGGCCTACTAGCAGAATTTGGCCAAACGTTAAAATCGGAATTATCCTCGCTAAGGGCTGATCTCTCTCAACTGGGGAAAAGAGTATCCTTTATTGAGGAGGAAAGAGATACCATAAACGATTATACTGATAATCTGGAGAGGATGATTATAGAACAGAAAGATAAATTACATTTTCTCAACCTGAAACTAGATGACATTGATAACAGAGGTAGGAGATGTAATGTACGTGTGAAAAATCTACCTGAAACCGTATTGCCAGCTGATTTACACTCGGTCATGACCACCTTCTTTTCCTCTATGCTGGATGACCAATCTTTGGGCCCAGTAAAGCTTGAACGAGTTCACAGATCTCTGAAGCCCCGTGACGATGCTAAAGCGCGAGATGTTGTGATTTGTTTCCAAAGTTTTGCTGTGAAAGACCACATTATGAAAAAAGGCAGAACAACGCCAACGCTCAAATGTGCTGGGGCTGATATTCAACTATATAACGACGTGTCCCCCTTTACGCTACAATTAAGAAGGGAATTGCGGCCACTCACAGATCAGCTGCGCAAAGCTCAAATTAAGTATAGATGGGGATACCCATTTGCTCTCATAGCCTCCAACAACAACCGGACGGCTACTCTCCGTTCCACTGAGGATTTAGCAGCGTTTTGCCTGACACTAGGGATCCCTCAACCAAATCTCTCCTCTGATCCCACTACACCTCCGCAACCCAAGTCTCAGAAACGAATGGAGTGGTCTCCAGAATCTCCGGCGAAGAAAAAGAAGCAAAGAAGATTGGAAATGCAACCTGGACCCTCAATTCCACAGACTGAAACCTGGTCCTGAATCTAACCATCCTGCTTGTTACTAGAGGGCTGCTCTAACCCACTTGGTTCTTCAGGGACTGTAGTGCATCTAAGGAATTGACTTTATACCTCACCACCTGGTTTCCAGTCATCTGCTGTTAACTTGACTTCGAACTCTGGTTCCGGTTGACTGTCACCTCATGGAGGGTAGAACTCCTGAGTTCTACTGCGTCTTTCATCTTTCATGGATACTTGTCTTACTCTCCCGCTACTCAACTCTGAGCTTCCATTCTCAGTTGACTGAACTGCCAGGTTCATGCACTACATTCCACTAAGTATTGAAAACTTTCCTACATATTCATGTTACCATTATCTGTTACTGCATAAGGTTACAGTTTTATTCTGCCTCTTATTTATGCTATAATGCATATGTGTTGTTATACTTACCTTAGGCCTTATGTTAGTGGTGTTTGTTCTTTTGGGGGACACCCTGCTTGGTCTCGGCTGAACACGCGTCGCCCCAACTTTGGGCGATGCGTGTCCAGCTGGACCCTGTTAGGGGTGGCTTATTTCAACAATGTCCCTGTACTTATGAGATGTTCACTGCTCAGTTGAACTATGTTTTGTTCTTTTTGTTTTTTTTCTTCTCTTCTTTTTTTTGCTGTTATAGAGAGGAATCTCGAATTTTCACATGTCTGGCGTTTGTATAGTTTGCCAGGTGGTAGTGAGGCACAGTAAACGTATGCTGCGGGACTGAGGTAGATGGTGGGGGAACGGAGGGCAGGGTTGGAGCGAAGTGATGGGTTATTTAGTTAAGATACAGGCTGCGGTGACGGTAGAGGAGAGTGATGAGGGATGGATAAGGGAGCGTGGTGGAGGGGAATGTTTGGGGACTGGATAGGTTGAGAGGGGAGAGGGGTTGAAGGGGAAGAGGCGGAGGACAGAAAGAGGGTACTTGCATCAACTGTGGAGACCTGTAGGGGGAAGATAGAAATAAAATGAAGCTAGGAAGTGGGACTAGCTATATATTGGTACAATGTGGTAGTTCATTGTCCTATTATTTGAAGAGATAGAGTGAGATTGTCGGCCTTCCTATGACATATCTGAAAGACCCACATATTGGAGATCACATTAATATGACTTGCAGTTAATCATGCTGTTGGTAAACTGTCTCATCCATGTTCCTCCCTTATTATATGTGGTCGATCTCCTTGAACATATTACTGATAGCTTATGCTAGATCACATATTGCTGGTGTAATCCCTTCCATGATTTAATATGTATGCTTCTCTCCTTCTCGCATGTTTGTTCACCGCAGCCTATGAATGAATAAATGCTTCTACCTTATTCATGATATCTGACTATGCATCTGTATGTGTATGTATGTATCTGTGTATACATATATATATGTATGTATATATATATATATATATATATATTTTTTTTTTTTTTTTTTTTTGTTTCTTTTTCCCTCTGACCCTCCTTTCTACATTTTCACTTTTATCAGAGTTGTCACGCATCATCTTACTTCTGGCAACCTCGCTAATTAGCTATGTTGTCTTCATCTTCATCACATATCTCCTCCACAGACACGTTTTCCTTTTATTCCCACATAATCAGAGTTCTCTTAGGTAATTTATATTACCCTGACTACATGTTACACTCCGTAATTTATATGCTATTTTTTGTCTTCTTAGGCATTCAACACTTACTGTTAACGGTATTACCTTTTGACTTTCCTTCTCTCTCTTATTCTTTTCTTTCTGTTCATTCTTTGTCCAATGCTCCTTTGTACATACCTGATTCTTTCGGTCCCGACACCTGGTGTGACAGTGGTGGAGGTAGCAACCTTGTCTGTCAGCTTACTACATCATGGCTGAAATATGACACATAACATAAAAATTGCGACATTAAATGTCAGGGGCCTCAACTCACCAGAAAAACGTACAATGGCACTTTGACAGGCTCTCTATTGACATCATTTTTCTTCAAGAGACTCATTTTTTGAGCTCTGCCACCTCTCTTATGTCCAATAAGAAATTTCCTTTTGCATATTACTCCTCTGCATCGGTGAAAAAGTGTGGAGTGGGCATTTTGTTTCGCTCCTCTCTTTCATGGACGCTCACTGAGCAAGTTGTAGATCCTGAGGGGAGGTATCTGCTCCTTAGAGGACTACTTAATGGGAAACAATATACCTTACTCAATCTATATGCCCCTAATGCTAATCAAGTGTCCTTTATGAATAAAATGCTTACCCTCTTAGACTGTCATGATGAGGGTCGCACCATCCTGGGAGGTGATTTTAACCTCCCTTTAGATCCTACTATGGATTCTTCCACTAACAAGTCCCACATTAAATCATCCCAGCTTCGCAATATTAAACGCAAATTGTCGGATCTCCATTTAGTAGATATATGGAGAACTCTCCACCCCGCAGACCGAGATTACACATTTTACTCACCTCCTCATGTGTCCTATAGCAGGATTGATTATATATTTGTATCGCAATTCTTGTTACAATATACTATTGCGTCTGACATTGGCACCACTTCTTGGACGGATCATTCCCCTGTGACGGCTACCCTACAATTCCCTGAAGGTCCGACATCTATGTCAACTTGGAAAATGAATGACACTCTTCTTGCTGACACCAATCTCTCTAATTATATGCAAAATCAGATTTGTGACTATTTTACACATAACGATACTCCTGATGTGGCTAAACCAGTGATTTGGGAGGCTCATAAAAGTGTACTGAGGGGTCATTTTATTAAGTCTGGAGCGATGAAAAATAAACATAGGAAAGCAGCTATCTTATTGTTGGTCAATGCCATTAGAGATCTTGAGCTTAAACATAGGTCTTCACTTTCTCCGGCCGACTTGGCTGATTTAACTAAAAAGAGATGTGAACTTAATGATATTCTTAAGACAAATGTAGTTAAATCATTTATGTGGGTCAAGTATCAGTCCTATGTTTCTGGAAATAAATGTGGTAAAACCCTAGCAAGACTGATTAAAACACGCCAACGTAAGGTCCTTGTCTCTAAAATTCGTCATTCCTCTGGTAAGACTGTTAGTCGATACCCGGAGATTGCCCAGGCTTTCGCGGACTTCTATAAGTCCCTATATAACCTTGAACAGGGGTCTTCACAGGTCCCTGAATCAGCTACTGCCATCTCTGAATTTCTCAGTCAGGCAAAACTCTCGTCACTTGATGCAGACTCCAGGAAGAGCTTAGATAGTCTTTGTACTGATGAAGAGGTCAATCGAGCGATCACTTCAATGTCCTTAGGGAAGAGTCCTGGACCTGATGGGTTCTCTGTAACTTATTATCGCCATTTTCGCTCCCTCTTGGTTCCGCATATGACTCAGATGTTTAACTCTGTTCTGCTAGGTACTCCTTTCCACCCTCACACATTGGCGGCTCATATCGTAGTTTTACCGAAGCCAGGTAAGGATCCGTCGTTGTGTAGTAGTTATCGACCAATTTCTCTTTTAAACGTTGATCTCAAGATATTTGCAAAATTATTGGCGAACAGACTGAAATCTTATATGCCACAACTTTTGCATCCTGATCAATGTGGGTTCACTACTGGCCGACATGCTTATCATAACACGACGACGGTTCTTTCCCTGGCTCAATATGTACAACACAATAGAATACCCACTCTTCTAGTGTCCACTAGTGTTGAGCGAGCATGCTCGGCCGATGCTCGGATCGGCTCGAGCATCGCTCTGCTCGGCACATGGCGGTACTCGTACGAGTACCGCCATGTGCTCGCCCGCCATGTTCGGGTGGCAGGGATCTGTGCCGGAGGAGGCACAGATCTTGCAGACGCTCCGCTGGACCACCAGGGACTGGAGGTAGGGGGCATTGCGGAGATGAAGGGGGCATTGCGGAGATGAAGGGGGACATTGTGGAGATGAAGGGGGACATTGCGGAGATGAAGGGGGACATTGTGGAAGGGGGGCATTGCGGAGATGAAGGGGGCATGGCGGAGATGAAGGGGGCATTGCGGAGATGAAGGGGGACATTGCGGAGATGAAGGGGGACATTGCGGAGATGAAGGGGGACATTGTGGAAGGGGGGCATTGCGGAGATGAAGGGGGCATTGCGGAGATGAAGGGGGACATTGCGGAGATGAAGGGGGACATTGTGGAAGGGGGACATTGTGGAAGAGGGGCATTGTGGAGATGAAGGGGGGCATTGACCAGGCACCCTCCCCTCATCAGAGCAGGGGGTGCCTGGTGTAATGCTCGAGTCCTCCCATTTAATGCAATGGGGTTCGGGTGCTCGGCCGAGCACTCGAGCCTCAGGGGGTGCTCGGTCAGAGCACCCGAACACCCGAGCATCGGGGTGCTCGCTCAACACTAGTGTCCACAGATGCCGAGAAGGCTTTTGATAGAGTAAGGTGGTCCTATCTTAAGGCAGTACTCAGGAGGGTGGGAATAGGTCCCATCATGTTGTCCGGTATCCTTAGTCTCTATTCCCAACCTTCGGCAAAAATCTTTGTCAATGGCACATTGTCACCTTCCTTTCCTATAACTAATGGTACTCGCCAAGGTTGCCCCCTTTCGCCTTTACTGTTTAACCTCTCTCTTGAACCTCTCCTTAACCACATTAGACTTGATCCATTGATCCAGGGCATACGAATCAATCATAACGACTTCAGAGTCGCCGCCTTTGCAGATGACGTCCTAATTTTCCTGACTGATCCGGCACAGTCTCTTCCTCCGCTTGTAAATCTTCTTGAACTTTATTCCTCATTAGCTCAAGCTAAAATCAACTATAACAAATCAGAAATTCTTAATCTTACCATTCCATCTGACCAATCCGCGGTTTTGAAGTCTCGCTTTCCCTTTACATGGGCATCTGAATCTATCACCTATTTGGGTGTTCGCATATCTTCTGATCTCACTTCCTTGTCGAATCTCAATTTTCGTCCATTAATAGCCTCCATTAAGAATGATCTTGAGGCATGGTCCTCACCATGGATATCGTGGTTTGGTAGAATAAGCGTTATAAAAATGATGATTTTACCCAAGATTCTATATCTCCTCACTACGCTACCAATTCCCATTTCACACTCTATTTTAACTGAAATTAACTCCCTAATATCCACATATGTTTGGGCTTATAAAAAGCCAAGGCTAAATCGATCTATTTTATCACGCCCTTTGAAAGATGGAGGCCTGAACCTTCCAGATATATTTCAGTATTATAAAGCGGCAGCTCTTGCCAAAATCTTGGACTTTGGACGCCCTACCCCTCCCAGATGGATAACTTCCTTCCAAACAGTTACTGGCAATTATGATCCCTTGCAACTCTTATTGCTTCCAAAGTCTAAGATCCCGCCTGCTTGCTTTGCACATATTGTTCTGGGACACATTTTACATATGTGGGATACTGTCTCTACTCATGTATCTTTCTCCCCTCGTCCATCTCCTCTATTATCTGTGGTAGGGAACCCTGACTTTCCAGTAGGTCTTTCGACTCCCACCTTCAATTCCTGGAAGGCTAGGGGGATTGACTCCCTAGGCTCTCTTGTCCCTATAAGACATTTACTCACTTCGCAACATCTTCCCCTATTGCTAAATATTGAACGAGTATCTTGGTGGTCCATATGTCAGGTTACTCATTGGTTGTAACATAGTAACATAGTAGATAAGGCTGAAAAAAGACATGCGTCCATCAAGTCCAGCCCATGCCAATAACACCCCTGTTGATCAAGAGGAAGGCAACAAAAAAGCCCTCTGGAGCAATTTCCAATGTAGGTGTGTGTGAGTGTGTCAAATAGTTCCCCGGCTCAATATCCTATTTGCTTTGAAGCCATCTGTCATAACTGTCAATATTGTTCTGTGCTAGATAGGCATCCATTGCTTTTTTGAATGCAGTTACATTATCTGCAAGCACAGCATCCCGAGGCAAAGAATTCCATAGCCTTACCGCCCTTACTGTAAAGAATCCCTGCCTGTGTTTTAGTCGAAAGCGCCTTTCCTCAAGTCTTAATGGATGACCTCTTGTTCTTAGCTCAGCTCTTTGCATAAATAATTCATTGGATAGTTCTTTGTATTGGCCTTGAATGTATTTGTAAATGGTAATCATATCACCCCTTAGACGTCTCTTTTCTAATGTAAACAAACCCAGTTTGGCTAGTCTCTCTTCGTAACTCAGATCCTCCAATCCCTTTATCAGTTTTGTTGCACGTCTCTGCACCTTTTCCAGTTCAGCAATGTCTTTTTTTAGAACAGGCGCCCAAAATTGTACTCCATATTCTAGATGAGGCCTAACCAAGGATTTATACAGAGGTAGGATAATATTAGCATCCCTTGCTTCTACACCTCTTTTTATGCAGGCTAGTACTCTATTTGCTCTTGCAGCAGCTGAGTGACTCTGCACACTGCTGTGAAGACTATTGTCTATCAGTACACCTAAATCTTTCTCTAATGAGGATTTCCCAAGTTGTTTCCCATTTAGAGTATATGTAGCAAGTTTGTTTCTACAACCCAAATGCATAACCTTACATTTATCTACATTAAATGACATCTGCCACTTTTCTGCCCATTCACTTAGTTTATCTAAATCCTTCTGTAGGGAAAAACCATCGAGCTCTGTATGTATTTCCTTACATAGCTTAGTGTCATCAGCAAAGATTGAGATGCTACTTTCAATTCCCACTTCTAGATCATTAATAAACAAATTAAAAAGCATTGGGCCCAGGACTGAACCCTGCGGTACCCCACTTATAACCCTAGACCAATTTGAAAAAGTTCCATTTACAACAACTCTCTGCCATCTATCATTTAACCAGTTCTCAATCCATGTACAGATACCACCACCCAAACCGAAGCCTTTTAATTTATGCAGTAACCTGTTGTGAGGCACTGTGTCAAAGGCTTTTGCAAAATCCAAGTATACTACATCAACAGCAATTCCCCTGTCCAAATTACTACTCACTCTTTCATAAAATGCAAGTAAATTAGTCTGACATGATCTGTTCTTCATGAAACCATGCTGATTCCTACTAATGATATTGTTTGTCTTCACATAGTTCTGAATACTATCAGTTAATAACCCTTCTAGTATCTTACCCACTATGGAAGTCAAGCTCACAGGTCTATAATTTCCTGGTTTGGATCTTGCTCCCTTTTTAAACAATGGAACTACATCAGCTTTCCTCCAATCACAGGGCACTATGCCTGATGAAAGCGAATCAATAAATATTAAGTATAATGGTTTTGCTATTACTGAACTAAGTTCTTTAAGTACCCTTGGGTGTATACCGTCCGGTCCAGGCGCTTTATTCACTATAACCCTTTCCAGTCTCTTTTGGACCTTGTCCTCAGTAAGCCATGTAGATGTTGGAGGAAATTCCATGGTTTTGTCTGTTTGCCCATAGCTTGTCATTTCTGCTTCCTTTGTATATACTGAAGCAAAGAACGTATTTAGGGTCTCAGCCATAGCTTTATCCTCACTAATCAATTCACCTGTTTCAGTCCTAAGAGGACCAATATCAACCTTAACTTTTTTGTTGTTAATATACTTGTAGAATTGTTTAGGGTTTTTCTTGCTCTCGTTTGCAATGTTTCGCTCATTTTCTATTTTAGCTAGCTTAATTGCTTGTTTGCAGATTTTATTACATTCTTTATATTTTTTAAATGATGCATCTGACCCATTTGACTTAAACACCTTAAAAGCCTGCTTTTTATTTCTCATTTCCCTGCTAACCACATTATTAATCCACATTGGTTTTGCTTTACTTCTCTTGTGCTTATTCCCCAATGGTATATATTGACGTGTATATTTGCCCAAGAGCATTTTAAATACATTCCATGACTCTTGTGCATTTTTATCTTTGAAAATTACATCCCACTGGATATCCTTTAAAGCTTCTTTTAACTTTGTAAAATTAGCCTTTTTGAAATTGAATGTTTTGGTTAAACTCTTGCTATTGGGTTTCTCATAACAAACTTCAAAGGATACAATATTATGGTCACTGCTGCCCAAATGTTCCCTTACCTGCACACTGTTTACAATGTCAGAATCGTTTGAGAGCACTAGGTCAAGCAAGGCCTCTTTTCTAGTTGGCTCCTCTACTAGTTGGGACATAAAATTATCATTTATCATACTTAGAAAAATATTTCCCTTTGTTGTGCCTGAAGTCATATTGCTCCAGTCAATTTCAGGGTAGTTGAAATCTCCCATTATAATTACCTTTGCTGACCTAGCAGCCTTTTCCATTTGCAGTAAAAGCTGGGCTTCCTCCAACTCCCCAACATTAGGTGGCTTGTAGCAAACCCCCACCAATATCTTTTTATTATGTGTGCCCCCAGTGTGTATTTCAACCCACAAGGCCTCTACCTTTTCATTGGACCCTTCATTTATATCTTCCCTTAAACTAGGTTTTAAGGCCTGCTTTACATATAGGCATACCCCTCCTCCCCTTTTATTAACCCTGTCCCTCCTAAAAAGTGAATAACCCTCTAGATTGACTGCCAAGTCATACGTATCATCTAACCAGGTTTCAGACACTCCAATCAGATCATACTGCTCATGTACTGCAATCATTTCTAGTTCCCCCATCTTACCAGCCAGACTGCGAGCATTTGCATGCATACATTTTATCTTTTTGCCATTCTTAAAGATTTCATTCTTTTTCAGATGTATTTGTCTTTTATCAGGCTGTAACAATGGCAACTCCCTATTAGCTGAACTAGCCCATTCCCCCTCTCCACCCCCATGACCCTTCTCTAATCCCATTCCCTCAATTATACTATCTTGTCCTCTAATGTCCCACATGGTAAATTGATTAGAGATTTAACTCCATTTGAGAAAATTCTACAGAACCCGTCCCCTCGAGTGCGGCCCATTTCCTTTTGCTACTCCTTGTTATTATGTATGGAACCTCGCGCTAAGCTTCATTTCATGAGAAGCTGGGAGTTAGACTTAAACTTGACTCTTACGTTATCCCAATGGAACACTATCTTCACTACCAATGCTAAATATGCTAGAGATGCGAGAACTCGCGAAATGAACTACAAACTATATTCTCGGTGGTATTTAACTCCAGCTCGCATGGCTGTTTACTTCCCTTTGGCCTCACCTTTGTGTTGGAGATGCTCGCAGGAATTAGGTACAATGTATCATCTATGGTGGTCGTGTTCTTTGATAGTTCCTTATTGGATGTCTGTTAACAAATCCATTAACCAAGCATTATCCTTGGATATTCCTCTTGATCCGCTTATCCACTTATTCCTCTTCCCTTCTCATCTAAATATTACTTTCCCTCCTAAAATTCTTCGTGTTTTATTTCCCCTTCTCAATGCTGCCAAGGCTGCTATACCCCTTTTTTGGAAATCTTCCTCTACCCCCCAATACAGACATGGCTCTCGAGAACTGACTATATGTATGATATGGAGAAGTGTCATGCACAGACCACCTCTACTGTTTTAAATTTTCTAGATCTATGGGATCCTTGGATCCGTTACCGTCAATCGAGACATACTCCCTCAGTATGATTAGTCTTCTGTTTTCTTTTCCTCTTGAACAGCTCCTTGCACCTGACATTAGTCGCTCCTACTTACATATGATGTTTCGCTTATACTGCTGTTGCCTTTCCGCCGCTGTCCCCCAGGTGTCGGTCCCGCTGGAGAGGTGTATCTACTACTCCCTGGTGCTATTATCTCATCACCTCCTCTGATATCTCCCCTTAATAGGTATGTGTCTACTTTATTCTCCCTTTTCCTCTATGCTTTACATCTTTCCTTTTTCTTTTTTCTTCATCTTCTTCTCCTTATTTCCTCCTGCATTTTCCTTTTCCTCTTTATGTCTTGCTCATAGATAATATAATGCATGAAACACGGATACCCTTGACGGGTATAACTCTATTACTTTACGAATGCTGTAAATGCACAACTCTCTTTTGTTGACATTTCTTTATGAGACATTATATTGTTACTCTCTGGAAGACTTAGCTCCTATTTCCAAATTTACTAAGTACTTCTAGACTGTTTTCTATTATGTTTTCCTGTAAACCTTATATATTACCGTGTCTACTGCATTGTCTATTACACTTGTTTCAACAATGTACATTGTTTATCTTTTTTATTTTATTTTAATGTATTTGGCTTGTACTACTTTCTCTTTCAATAAAGCTTTTTGAAAAAAAAAAAAAAAAAAAAAAAAACATCCACTCTGTCGGTTCTTCTGTCCTCTGCTGCCCTCAGAATGCCTCTGGTGGCCGTGAGGTGTAATATCGCCAATAATTAACCTTGATTGAAAACCTCCTCCAGACAAGACCACAGCTTGATCAGGGCTGTGTCCTACTCCCTGGAGTACTGAGGGACATGGGCATAGTCACTCCTGCAGGAATACTTGTTGAAGTCAGATAAATACTCAAGCGGCCAGGATACTTTTTCTGAATCCAGTGTCCATACACAGTTATCAGACGTTTTTAACCACAGCAGTGGGTTCATGTATGACACCGGGACACAACAGGTCCAAGGCTCTTCAATACGTTTCGTGTCTGCCAGGCACTTCTTCAGGAAGTAGCCAACAGCCATCCTCTGCACCATTAAGTATCCCTTCCTATTACATAAACCACCAATGCCCTTCTGATGTCAAATGGACTTCAGCTAAATGGTTAACTAATGGTTATCCCAGCATATTATCATATTCGTGCATGTGTACACTATCCTATATAGATGCATGGACATATGATACACTATATATATATATATATATATATATATATATATATATATATATATATATATATATATATATATATATATATATATATATATATATATGGAGTACATCACAGGTCACATGTGCCAGCGCTCTGACAATGATCAAAGTGTTCCTTAAGGGAAGATAACTTTCCTGGTCTCCTGGTCATTAAGGGGTTAATGAGTTTAACCCCTTTGAGTTCCAGAGAGGTGTGCAATGCATTGCTCTGCAAAATGTTGTTTACCTATCTGACACTCACAGAGTTAACTGACTTTTAAAAAACACTAACCACGATTCTACAGTGGGTACACGCATTCAGCTTTCCTCAAACCAAACTCAATTATATTTTTTTTCTAAAAGAAAAAAGTTGTTATTATGGCTTAGAATGAATACGGTTCAAACATTTTGATGTAAATGTATCCAGACTGGATTTTGCAGAAAATATATTCTACAAGTTTGCCTGTAATGCACATACAAATGAATGCTTTTCAGCAAGCTTGTGCATGTTTCTGCTTTACAAATAATTCTAACAGGCAAAATGATTTATGACTAGAGCTAAGAGATGGAGCAAACAATCCCATGTTTATTTCCCATATGGCATACAGAATGATCCAAACCAAAGACAAATGCAAAGTTTCACATACCAAGAAGTAAACTACCCACATAATTTTTGCAGTTCCATTGATAAACAGCTGTTGGATATGCAGCTAGTAGACAGTGCACAAAGCAGTAGACAGATACATGCTTAAAGGCTACACAAGAAAACAATTATCATCAGCCATAAGCACTTGGCTGATCTGACCCTGTGTAACGGTCCACTTATTATCCTGCATGGGAAATTATGGCTTATAAAGGCCATTAAGGAGAGTGCTATAGGTATGGGAACTAGAAAGTAACTGAGAAGTGAGGATCAAAGAACGGTTTAAGGGAAAGAATAAGAAAGGATTTAAAACTGTCCCATTAAAATAAAAGCAACACAAGTGCTTTCCTATGTCCCACAGAACAAAATATTTCCAAATATCTTATTATATAAATGCTTGGATAATCAAGGTAGGGATGGATATGTTGGCATCAGTTTAACCCCTTAAGGACTACAAGGGTGTACATTGCATTGCTTATCTGAAGATGTAAAAATGTGGCCTAAAATTTAGGGTAAGTTATCTGTGATTATGTCATGAATTACCTCAGGTAGGCTCCATGAGCTAAATTCATCAAGCTAAAGCAGTGCAATTCTGGAGCAAACCACAGGGTTGAAATGAAGTTAACCCTCTGAATGCTAGAGGTCTCCATTTGCTGTGCACAGTTGGTTTGCTGCAGAACTGCCCCTCTTTAGTTTGTGTAAGGACCTATAGACCTTATGTATAAAAGCAAACTGGTGTAATTCTAAGGAAAATCATCTTTGCCCTAGGGGCAAAGAATAATTATATCAGAAAAGTGCAGGTTTGCACCACAGAGTATATTTGCACACTCTGAGTAGAGATCACATTGCTAGCCCGTACCATAGCCACAGTTAGTCATTAAAGAAGACATTCCATGAGTATACTGTGACTACAGTTGTATTAGAACACATGGCCTGGTATATATTGTATTATCCTCCTGAGTTAAATAAGGGTACTCCCACTGGTGAAAGGTGCTTTATTCAAAAGTTATTGTAGCTCGAACATGAATTTTTTTAGGTGTTATATTCCAATGGCCTGACATTTTACAGTGGTGCTGCTGCTACACAATCCTATGGAGATTTATGGTCAACTGACCAGGGCTGTACATAGAATGGTGTAGTAACAGCACATTTCAGGCCATTGACATGCTGCACCTCAAAAAGTTAATGTTTGATCTGCAATAACTTTTGAATAAAACACCTCTCAGAAGCGGGAATATTCTTGTTTGACTTTGAGGGATAAATTATACAATGTATATTTTATTACATACTAGTATAAAATCCTGTGTACATAGGCGTATCCTATAATATATAAGGCCAGAACAGTAGAGACTACCCGAACGCAGCACTACACCTCCCAGCATTCTGTGCGTTTGGGCAGTCTTTACTGCACATGACCACATTGGACAAACTTACATCTGGCGTTTTATATAATAGGATTAACCCTTTGAGTGCCAGAAGGGCACCCCTCTGGCACTCAAAGTGTTAAGTGTTACTATCCCTTTCAGTTTTCCATTTTCTATGCATATATTTTTGATCTGGCACCCCTCAGATTCTTTGTCACTATTAAACCTTTGAGTGCCAGAGAGGTATCCAACACAATGGAAGCAACTCTCTGGCACTCAAAGGGTTAAATGGGCAATATAATTATTATTCATAGATTTATATTTCTTTTGTAACAGCAGACAAAATAGACTTGTATGTTAAAAACAAGGGTCTGGATATACATTTGTAATGGAAAGCAACAATTAGCAAGATAACCAAGCAAACCACAATGCTGTGATGTACTGAGAACTTTTCTGGCACAAACCAGTGGTCTCAAAGGGAACAGATAAATATTCCCCAAATTCCCATCCATTTAAATTGGGCTTTTAATCTACTTAATCCAAGAAGGACCCTTGGTGCATTACTAACCCACACAGTGGAGACTTCCCTAGCATTCAAATGGTTAAAAGTCCCATTAAAATCTATGGTGAATTTTAATTGCAGTTGTCTTTTTTTCCAGACTCAAAATATCAAAAGGAAATATCAAAGATGTTTCAATACCAAATTACAGCTTTATAGCGCATCACAGAAACCACCAAAGTGTAACCCATTAATGACTAGAGGAGTTTGTGTCTCATGACTAGAGGAGTTTGTGTGTGATGTATTCCTTGGGCAATTGCAGGTATGCAGTGCTTCATCATGACTGAGACTGCCTACAAGCAGGAAAAATACAGGCAATAAACTAATAAGAATAGACCACAGGTACAGAGATGCAGCATCGTAAAAACCTTTACCCTACACAGTAGAAACTGGATAACAAATGGTTAACAATACAACCTTACAATATGAAACAACCCCCCAAAAAAATAGAATCACAAAATTAAAATACACTTTCTCATCACAGGTACCCTGTATGTCCTCCAAAATGTTGGTGTACTGATGGCGCCTGAGGTAGAAGTAGTGCTACTCTCTAATATGTTAAATCCCACAGAGTACTATTGCTGGTGCTTCGGGAATGGTATTCTCCTTGCTTTGTGACAGGAGCTGACCCGCTGGAAGATCTCCAACGAAAAGTCCCTTCCTCCTCTTGTAAAGAGTTGGGATTAGCGAGGCCGAATTCCCAAATGTCCTACAGTCACTGAAGGCACAGGATACCCAAGTCTACGGTGTGAGAGTAGTTGCCCTTTATGAGGCTCACTCCTCTAACACAACAATCTACCTGACTCTCTCTCTAAAACAAAATCAATTGTAAACCGTAAAGAGGAACTTTCATACAAATGAAAGTGCCCCCCAAATAATTATTCATATAGCAATATGCTTATAAATACTACTATTATCCTAAATAAGTCCGGCATTATTGAGAAATCCAACTTGTTCTGACACTCACAGGCAGGCATCAGCGCAGACATCTTGCTGAAGAGGTATCTGTGAGTCTGAGCTGTCCGTCCTGGTATCCTCTAGGTTTGGTGAGGGGAGTTGCATTGTACCATAACCCCTTAACCCCTTAAGGGCCCTCGAAGGTCCTGGCATGTCATAGATCGGCGAACCATAAGGACCCATGACGTGCCAGGACCGTCATGGAATTCAGGGCTCACCACGCGGCTGCACGCCATTCAGGGAGCCCTGAGTCCGATTTGCAAAGAAAAAAAAAAGGTCCGTGGTCTTTAAGTGCCGGCCGGGTGCGTTTTCACGGCTGGTCCTTGAGGGGTTAAGGACCAGCGGTCCTGGAGGTGGTTGTCCTTTAAGGACCACATAGGGAAGTTTGACATGCTGGCACGTGACTGATCATGTGTGCTGGTGCACCGAATGGGGAACTGAGTGATCAATCCGGTCTTGGAGCAGTCAATTTCAGTCCCCTCTACTAGTCATAGCACTCCTGCAGGTCCATCACCAGTCCTTTAGCCAAGGTCAGCAGTGATGGTCCTGGCACATCACTAGACCTTAAGGGGTTAAGGTACAGGAAGGGACTGACGGCGCAGGTGCACAGATGCCTCTTCAGCAAGATGCCTGCCAGTGAGTCTCGGAACAAGTTGGATTTCTCTATAATACCGGGTTTATTCAGGATAATACTAGTATTGATATGCGCATCTCTATGTGAATAATGATTTGGGGGCACTTTACTTTGAGTGAAAGTTCCTCTTTAACCATCAATTTAACTGGCCCTATATTGCTACAATATAATGGGACACTCCAGTCTCTAAGGCACTAACATGGAGAGGGTTTTTAATTAGTGTGGCTCTCTAGCAACTTAAAACGGAAAAATGTGAGCTTGAAATAATGTGGTTTTAAGACACTATATGCAGAGGGGTCTTTTAACAACTTGGCTCCCAAGAGCTACGCAAAAATGTGACTCTCAAGCCACTGTCAGGAGAGGAGAACTGACAAATGATGAAGCTTTCAGCCACTGATTAGATTGGGGGGGGGGGGTAGGTTTAACCTTATAATAATAAGATGGTCCATCCACGTCTAAGAACAGGGAGCAAGGTAATGCGACTTTCCAATCACTCTTAAGGAGAGCTGGCAGATGGTGCGGCTCTCCAGACATTTATAACAAAATAGAATGCTTAAAAATAATGTTATATGTCTTCCAGCCAGTAATTGTAAGGGGCACCCCGGGGCTCTCCATATTGCTCTTACTGCAGCCTCTGTGTCAATCTCTTCTTCCCTCCAACAAGAAGAGTAATTGAATGATATAGTATCCCTCTCCCACCCCTTTTACCTAGTGTCACACTGCTCACCTCAGATGTGAGATACTATATACTATTATGAGCCTGTTCACATTATGTAGCATTTTGAAATGCAATCTATTTGATCCTGCATATTTAATTTTAATATGATCTTTCTGGGTTGCAAGAAAAATATATGCCAAACTGCATATATATATTTAGAGTTTTGTATAACAAAATTACATTTTTAAATGTTAATTATATTCCATTTAATATCATCATTTTATAATATAGTAGAACAAAAAGAAACATTTCTTTGCAAAGTTGCACTGTAAATACCAGCGACAGTTGTTTACCTTCTTGTGATTCTTGTAAACATTTCTGTGTGCAAATCCCTTTCCACACAGCTTGCACTGGTAAGGTTTATCTTCACTGTGTATTATTTTGTGTGCGGTCACTTGATCAAGTCGTTTGAAAGACTTACAGCAAACCTCACAGGTGTAGGGGCGCTTTTCTGCAGAAATGGAGAAGGAACATTTAATCTGTTCATTTTAAGAGAAGGTAGAAGATGAAAGGAAAAGAGAGTCATCTCCTTGGAGACTGTTGTATTTAAGTCAGTCCAATTAAGATTTAACCAATTAGAAAAGCATCTAATGCCCTTTATTCTGTGATGGTTCATAGAGGATGAGCGTTTTTATATCGAGACATTGTCACATTTTTTATAATAATCTTTCTAAACCAACTTCTTAATTAATTAGCTTAAATCAAAAGTGAACAACTTCAAAGATGATTTGCTGCAAGAGTGGATATGCAAGACATTTTTCTTAACTATAGCTAATCAAAAGTCTTTATGTACCAAAATCTGATTTGCTCATTCAGAGATGTATAAATATGGACAAGATGTGTGCCTCATGTAATATTCCCACAATCTGTTATTATTACTAAGATACAAAAATGTGTAGCTCAAAAGATCAAGGTATTCTGCATCAAAATTGTTGATTTGAAACAAAATATTTAAAAACTAATTTTTAATGTTAACAATAATAAATTGGTCCAGAAATAGATAAAAAGACAAAGACACTGGTGCACTAACATGTAATAGTCATGTTACTGGTGTAATTTATAAGGAAGGCATGCAGATATAGTGGTGTTACCTGAGTGGGTTATCATATGCCGTCTAAGCTGGTTAGCTGAAATAAATTTCTTGTCACAATCCTGACACTCATAGATCTCATGAACCTGCAAAATGAGTGTTTAACAATTATTCAATTGTGACTTCTCTCACACATCACATATTTAATTTGGCAGCATTCTGGGTATTCACGTGGTTTCTCAGCCAGTGAAAAAACAGGCCTGTAACACAATTTCTCTCCTGCCCCTTGATTCACAGTATGAATGTAAAGGAGAATTTTATTCAAAGTGTTAAAGTCTTCTTTTAAATCATGTTTTGTTTTTTTTTTATATAAGGGGGCAATAAACAAATACATCATGCAGTTTACTATGAATAAACACTTCTTGCCATTCTTCTTAGAACTAGTTATTGATGCATTAAATCATTTTCTCCCTAGCCTTTACTTAAAATTTGGGACAGGCTAATAGTTTTACTAATTTGATAGAATTCGAAAAACATATGGGTCAGGGCTATGGGTTAATAACCCTTTCAGTGCCAACGGCTTGGACCATTTCCTGTAAAATGTAGACAAGACACGTTTACAGCATTTTTGTTATCCATCTGTTTAGGACTGATTTCCTCTGGTACATTTCTAGTTACATGTGGAAATCTATATATAATTTTTTCCAAACAAATTGCTTTTACATGGTGCCTTGCATGAAGTGACTTTTGCGTCATGCAAAATGCTATGTTGTCATAATTGCAAAAAAGTTTAAAATTGCTTATTTTACTAAAATCACATACTATCAAAAACATTTACCTTGACTGTGAAATTTTCAGTTATTTGAAAAAGCACAGATTCCCTCAAGTACAAAAATACCAAATTTGTAAAGTTTAACTATGTTCATGGCCAGCACAGAGCCCTAATTACCAAGAGCACAAAATGGTATCTTCAACATTATGAACTAATATACACATTCTAGAGGTTATATGGTAAAACTACCGTAATCAGCTGAATAACTATATAAAACATTATATTTCTGGAAAGTAGATATCCTACAGCATCAAATAAGTGGTCACTTGCCTTCCTACCCCTAAACTGGTGAGCAGAAATGTTTCCAGAAAGTGGCGCTAAAGGAAAAAAATTGCATTTTTTTACATCTCTAACCCTTCAAATGTATTGATATTTCTGAAAAGTATGGAATTTCCAATTGCATTCATTAGCTAGTGCTCTTAGCAGAAAAAATGCACCTTTTTGGTATGAGATGACATACCTTAGGGGGTGCTAGAAGTACAAAACTACATCAACTACAACCTCTGATTTTACTAATATTTTCTCAAACATGACTTGCCTGTACAAGAATGGTTATTACAGCTACAAAAGTGAAAAAAGTAAACAAAACATACAATTTTAGAAAGAAGATGACCTGCCGCATCAAATGAGGGGTCACTTGCCTTTCCACCCCAAGCCTGATGTGCACAAATGTTTCCAGAAATTGGTGTTAAAGGAAAAATGGCATTTTTTTTACATTTCCACCTCTGTGAAAACTATAGAATCTTCCTACCCCTAAGTTGGCGTACTCATCTATTTCTAGAATGTGGTGCTACAAAATATAAAAAAAAATGTTTTTTACACATCAGTCAAAGATACTAAAATGGTACAACACTGTGGGATCTTCAAGAAAGACCTCCTTCCAACCTAAGTAAAATGGTACCCCACTGGTGTTGGTTGACATATCATATTGGGTGCCAGGAGCATGTCCACCAGTGGAACAAGGATGGGGAAGAAAACAGTGTATGTGTGAGTCTATGGCTACCAGTTGAAACCAGCTAGGTAATATCGGCTCACACAACACCCAGCACATAGAACAATCACAACAATGGCAAAATTGACCCCTGCAAAGCCAAGCAACCACACGGAAAATGGGCAAGCCCTACAAACAAGTCCCGGACAATTAATAAAACTTATCAACCCCCCCCCAGAGACAAGGGGTTAACAAAGCAATCCAACACAATTTGTCATACCATACCCCGGAAAAAAAGGGATTAACACACAACAACACATATGTACACACAACACAAGACGCACACCTGTAAATCCAAAAGCAGCCCAAGCTCACTTGTGCAACATCACCAGCCAATGGAGATCCAAGGTGCACCTGACAACATCACACTTGCACCTGACAGGTACACAGCAAGTACAATAAATCAAACAAAAACAGCCACACCGCAAAACATTTCACTGGACAACACACACCTTCCCTTTGGTCACTCCTTACCTCATGACCATGCCTGGACAACACTCCAACACTGTCTTAAAGAGACATCTCACTGTCCTCAGATATGGAGTGTTTACACTGAGACTACTCAGACAGAGACACAGAAAGAGAGTACAATAAGTATGCTTGCTTATCAATTTCTATGAAGACTTCAGAGACAAAGGCGTGCAATGGCTAGGGATTCCTATCAACCACCAAGAATACCTGCTGAACATCCTTTGCCTGTTGCAAGAGCTGATGCTCTGGTTGAAGAGCTAGACAGGAGCCCATCTCCACCTGGAGGACAACACCAAGCAGCAGCCCCTCAGCTGCAGCAACCGGATCTCACACAGCTTCCACAGGTACCTGTTGAGCAGCACAGGGACTAAAGGCTGCCACAAAGACACAGGATATACCGCACAAGGGTCATGCTCTTTGGAATGCCGGATGATGACTTGAAAGAAAGGTACAGGATGACGTTGCACAGCCTCATCAACCTATATGAGGTGATCAAAGATGATGTTGACCCCCATACACAGCACCAGTCATGCCATATCTGGTATGCAGAAGCTGATGTGTGCTATACGTTTTATGGTAAGTGGATCCTTCTAGTCTACAGAAGGTATGTATCTGCCATGTCCCAGGACATATGTTCAAGAGCAATGTCTCAGGTGTTGGCAGCCCTCATGAGGAAGGCTAGGAGATACATCCACTCGCCACAGGGAGAGGCATGCCCAGGATTGTGGGTGCCATAGACTGCATGCATTTGTGCATAAGAGCTCCAACGCATGAGGGGCATCCCTTCATCAACAGGAAGAATTTCCACTCAGTCAATGTACGGCTGGTGTGTGATTCCAATATAAGGATAACACATATTTGTGCCTCCTGTCCTGGCAACCATCCCTGTTCATACAACCTCAAGCACTTGTCCATCCACAGAGATTTTGAGAATGGGACCTATACAGGAGGATGGCTTTTGGGTGAGTCAACAATCCAAACATCGCACCAGATCCATAGGTGCACCCACACACGTAATGTAAAAACAGTGTAGCATAGACATGACACGCAAGTAGTACGTCCCCCTTACACAATATCATCAACATAACACGTAGTCCCTGTCTCACAATGTCACTCTCTTTGCAGAGGTGATGCTGGGAATGGGTGTAAACCATGGCTCCTCACACCACTACAAAATCCACAAACACCTGCCTGGAGTGCTATAAGGAGGCTCATGTCTGAACAAGTAATGCCACTGAGCACACATTTGTCCTGCTCAAATCCATATTCCAGTACCTGGATCACTCAGGGGGAGCTCTGCAATATGCACTAGGCAAGGCATGCAACATTATCCTAGAGTGTGCCATACCACACAACATAGCAGTGGACACAAGTCTAGTGGAAGCTATTAAGCCACTTCCCATTGTGGAGGTACCTGTTCCACTTGCACAGGATGAGGAGACCCTGAGAAGGACAGAAGTACGAGACAGGCTCATCAGGGACCACATCCCCCATGAGTATCATATAGGAATCAAACGATTCATGTATGTCCATGATCAGGTTTGGAGAATGTGTGTAAGCACACTCACACAACACATAATTATCTGTTTCACTCAATAGGATGCCTGACATACACAGCCCTGATATTGCCTGCTACAACATCACAACTGCACAACCCATGCAGCAGCTATTCCATGGATGTGTTATCATGAGGGTGTAAATTAAACTGGTATCTGCCATTACCCATGTTTATCAGATTAATGAGATGAACTGACAGCAAACAACACATACTGAGTTGAACATGCCATATTAACCATAGAACCCTTGGAGCAAGAGGGATATCCAATACGATGAAATGCAAAGCATTGGATACCACTCTGACATTCCAGGTGTTAAAGAGGTAATGGAGTTAGCATGAGAATAATAGTTGTGACATCCCTAATGGAGAAGAATAGTGATGGATATACTGTGTTAGTATTATCTACAGCATTGGAGTAACTATTTGGGAGCCAGGTCGCAAGGCACACCATGCTGACCTGTGTGTGTCTATGTGTGTGTACACAGGACAATGACATTGGCATGCCAACACCCTCTGTTTCATGGGGGTTGGTTCATATACCAAATGACAAATCATTGCAAAGCAAAGGTTAATGGGGTAATGATAGATCATCTTTTGCATAACAGACAGACGGAGCAGTTTCAAATCTTGTCATCCCTTCCCACAGGGATTTATTGCATCATGGAACAGAGGAATGTCCAAGTGACCCAGGTGAAACGTTGACTTCACCTCTATGAAGCTCACCTCTTGCTGTTCTCTAGTGCTGGTGTTTATTCAATGTGAAACTTGAAGTTGTTAGCAATCTCTGCAAAACTTTTCACATATTTAAAAACTGCCCAAAGTATATCTGTATGAGCTGCCTAAGATCTAAGAGGAAAAACCTGTACAGCAATACTGCTCTTCTTCAGAGTTCAAAGACATCTTGGAAAACATATAAGCAGCTCAACTTGTTTTTTTCAGTAGGCTGTTTTATGTTAAACTTACATTTTGGGTGTTTTAGAAGGCTTTAATGCATTTTGGTACAAATAAAAAGGTTTATGCTTTAATTTATTGTTAAGGGCATAGCAATGTTTCAAAATAAAAGCAGATCCAATTAATCTTCATAGTATTTGGGCCATGGAGAGTGTTATTTCAATACTGTCAGAGTTGTAGTTCAAGAATAATTGAATGATAAAGTATCCCTCTCTGCCCCTTTGACTGATGTAACACTGCTCACCTCAGAACAGAAAGGAGGTATCCAGATGGCTTGCAGAGAGGGACAATCTTCAATTAGCATAAGGGAAAAACCTGTCAAGGGGGGGCAAGGTTTTCATTGTTCCCACAGTAAGAAGATTGTCCCTTGCTGTGAGCTGTCTGGTCTTAAGACCAGATTCCACATCTGAGGGGAGGTGGCTTACACTGGGTAAAAGGGGCGGGAGGGGGATATTTTACCATTCAATTACTCTTGAACTACAACTCTGACAGTACTGAAATAACACTCTCCATGACCCAAAAACTATGAAGATTAATTGGAGCTGCTTTTATTTTGAAACATTACTATTCCTTTAAACATATGAAAGGAAGCATATCACCATCAAAAATATTTCTGTTGATTTTGATGCTGTATTAGCCATTTCTTCAGATAGCAAAATAGTTATGAGTTATGTATCCATTATGCTTATGAAGGCATGTCCCTAATCTTAGGGGTCTATTAATGAAATAGGGTCCATGAGTGGAGTTTGAAATGTATCAATGCAAGTAGATGATGTTCTCCCTGCATAGTATAATCAATAGACCCAACTAGTGGCTTCTTCATGCTCCTTTTATTTATTTATTTATCTCAATCATTAACCTCAAATTACTAGGTGTGTGATTGCTTTTTCCTCATTAGAGAGTGTGAATCCCATCATATATTTGTTTTGATAATCTATCCTGCCAGTGAAAAATTTAAGCAAAAAAAAATGATCCTTAAAGTTATATAAACCTATGTAATTTTTGTTTGGTGTTAGTGTTCCTTTAACTGCATAATTACAGGTGTCAAACAGAGTATGTTCTCAATCCATCCATTGTAAGCACTCCTTGACCACCACCTAATTATCCTCTGATTGAGAGTTCTTACAATAATTTGATATGTGAGTTGAAATTAAAAAGATATGCAAGAAAGATCAAAATTATTTTGATGAGATGCAGGCTCAATATGGAAAATTACAAGGTGTAGTAGGCGTATTATACCCAGCAGAGTTCTATGACCCCTCTTTCACAGCTCACCTGCATTTTGAATCTCTTATCCTTATGGTCTGACGATATGTTGTAATGTTTTGATACTATAACTACCATATAAATAACATGATGAGGTGGAAGAGGAAGATGCCAAACTTCTGTGGTCACTTCTATGTATACAGAACAATTGAGATCTGGAAAGCACTAACGTATAAATAAAGCATTTTATTCTGTTACCAATAAAATAACATTTATAAGCTCATATGCACAAATGCAAATGAAGAACAATTATGGAGTAAACCAACTGCACCATTGGGGACAAACACCAAATTATTTTTATTTAAATGGGGCTTTTAACCTCATGAACGCTTGAGAGTGCGGATGGGAGAATAATGGCACTTCCCGCTTTTTTCCCCTAGCAGATTGTATTGAAATCAATGGGAAGATTGAATTTACATACAATACATAGCAAATTATATTTTATTTGCAAAGGCATAGTACAAAAAGGGTTGCCTGTGTTGGTGGAGCGTGGGAAAACAATCAATTGAACAGGGAATTTTTTTGACTGGGATTGGGGAGACAATTAATAAAAAAAAATTATAATTAAATACAAATTAAAAAATACATATGACATGATATAAAACGGGTCTGAGGAGGGTACCTGTGTTGTTGGACGGCGTCTGGGGAAAGAATCAATTGAACAGGGAATTTTTGGAGGAATTTGTTGACTGGTATTGGGGGGACAGTAAATAAAAAAATAAAATAAAATAAGAAATTGGAGCCTAACTCAACAGACAGGGATACCCTGACGTAAGCTGAAACTGGGGCAGACAGACTTGATGGGATAGGGTATTTTGTAGAAGATCATTTGTAGGACTTAGACTTGTTGTTCGAGGTCCAAGCTCTGATGAAACATTGATTTTGAGGACTTCCACTTGTTTGGCACAAGACTTAAGGAAATATTGATTTGTTGTAGGACTTAGACATGTGTTAGGCCCAAGCCCAGAGGAAACATTGATTTGTAGGACTTTGGCTTGTTAGCGTCACAAGCTCTGAGGAATTACAGATACTTTTCATAAATCTGGCTTGTTAGCATAACAAATAGGGGTGGGCGAAAAATGAGAAAAATTTCCTAAATGACTTTTCACGAAAAACTGAAGATTTTTCTCTTTTTTCACAAAAGTTTTCTACTTTTCTCCAGTGCAAAATGTTCCTCCTTTTCGCCTATTCCAGCAAATTTTTCACCTATTTTAACATTTTTCTCCTATTCCAACACATTTTTCTCCTATTCTAACACATTTGTCTCCTATTCTAACACATTTTTCTCTTATGTTTAATATGGTGCAACATTTCCCAGCACAATATTACTTCTTCTGATGGCTGTAGTGGAGAAATAAGTATCTGGAAGTCTAAGTTGTGAGTCCTACGGTAACATATATCTTGAAAAATGTCTTAGCATGCAGAGTGCATTTTTTCTTTGCCCACAACACTTACTTCCTGCTTAAGTGACACTGGCATATACTCATGATGTTGTCAAGTGATTAAAAAAACAATAAAGTACAACCTACAATGTGGCAGATATGTATGGCAGTGGTGGCAGGGGGACTGGTGTGGTGTGATTGGTGGGACCTTGACAAACTGCATACACCCCAGGAGGAGAGGGATCATCATCATTTATTGCACATGCTGCAGCAACAATGGCTACAGTCAGTTTTTGTACTACCACTTTACTCCCACGTCCCTGCATTGGTCCACCTTTCCCCCGCCCATGTGTGCATTTGCTAGACATTACGCAACTACTGTGAGTGTGTTTTTACTCTCTACAGTACACAACTGATGGAGTGTGATGTCTTGCCTTGGCCCTCAACAAAATTCTCAGTGTCGTCTGCTGTCTATCAAGTCTGCCTCAGTCACAGAGCTCACATCAGGCTCCAAATCAGCTGTCCAATATATTTATTTAATTATTTATGGGTTTTTTTTTTTTTTGTTTATTTATTTATTTTTTTTAAGTTGTCCACCTTACACAGTTAGTCCCAAAAATATATATATAACAAAAAAGCAAAATCAATAACTTCTTACCACAGACTTCCCCAGCACAGAGACAGTAAAAGCAAAATCAGCATGCAATTTGGACCCCAGCTGCCTATGTCTTGCCAGTCAGTCATATCAAATTTTTGGGAATTTTGGGTCAACCTCCTTCCTCCCTTCTTCTCCCCTAGAGTGCCCCCAGACTCCCCTAATACAGAGAACAAATGTCCTACCTAAATGACTCCTTAAACAAAGCTTCAATACCCCTTTGTTTGCCTATCTTCTCTAGCTCAGAAACATGCTCCTCTCACAAACACAGAATGGCTGCTGTGAGAGCCTGACACCCTTGTATATGGCTGTAGAAAACTAGAGAAAACTTTTGTGTGGTGGAGAAAATGTTTTATTCCCATTGATTTCAATGCTTTGAGCTATGAGGGAAGTGGGAAAAATGGCACTTTTCACAGGAAATTTTTCACCAAGTGGAAAGTGCCATTTTCCACCGATTTCAGTTTGAGGTGAAAATTTTCACCCATCTCTAGTCACAAGCCCCAAGGAATCAGTGATTTATAGGACTTAGGCTTGTGAGAAACAACAAGCACCCAAAATATGTTTTAGGTTTTTTTAGGCCTTTGTTTTTTTATTTTTTTAAAGAACAAGCCCTGAGAAAAAAAATGCCCTTCTGGCCTAATACCAGCATGTTATGTAGTTTTGGCCAGTGGCCATTGTCAAATTCCCCGATGTAATTGCAGAATTTGCGACTGCTGTTCTTTCTGCTGCTGCTGCTGAGTTGTTTAAACAGAGGGATTATTAGGCAGCTCAAAGGGAATGGGATCAGTAACAGCAGTAACATGGGTGATGGATGATCAGGTTTCACTTGCCATTATTAACTCAAGTGATATACCGGAAGTAGTAGCAGCCCCACAACTAGCCCCCACCACTTCTGGTATATGTGGAGAAAAGAAGTTGGCCATAATGCTTCTCCACCTGCCCCTCCTCCAAAATCATGGATATGTTGATAGAATATACATTTTTCCCTTGAAAGCAGGAACTGTGCTTTTCTTCAGCAACTGCAATGTGCACTGTGTGTGTGGTAGACAAGGGAAGGACTGGGAACAATGGGCACATCTGCACTCACCTCAAACACCTGGCATATCTGTAACCAAGCACCATGATGTTTAGAGTCTCCAATGTAAAATCTCCCACCAGAAACCAAGTACTGCTGCTGTCACTATGCTCTTTGTCCACTCCCCACTAAGGACACGTAACAATTTGTAGTTTTAATAGTAATGACGAACCCTCCGTGCCATCAGCTTAGCATATTCTGCAGGATGGAATCTCCTCAGATGTCATTCAATGTCCTGGTTGAAATTATCCTCCACCACAATGCCATTTGTGGTTAGCGTACCACACAGTGTGCAATTGGTGGACACAAACTGCCACATCCTGACATCTACTGAATGGCTATCAGGTGGTTGGGAAAGTAAAGATGAATGAGGTGGATCACTGAAGATGTAGTTACATGACTTTCCTGTGTCGGACCCTACAGTGCGAAGTTGATGACGAGTCAGGTGTTTCACTCGCCATCAAACTTTCAGCCCCTGGCTGGGTTTCTCTATTCCTCCTCTTATTTCTGCCTCACCACTTGTTGCCTTTGGAGAGAGTCAGGGGGTACAGCAACAGTAGTGCCTGATTTCTTTGGTGGGTGTTTGACTTTAACATATTTCACATAAATGTCATGTTGTCTGTGTTTCATGTGTGTTATCAGGGTGGTTGTTCCTTCCTTTCCCCTTTTCACTGATTTACACAAATTGTGCACAGTGCCATCACTGATGACTGCACTGTGCCTGTCCCAAGAGAAAAATAGTCCCACACCCATGACTTTAGTCGGGAGGGGAAAGCTGGAGAAGAATGGCCTCTTTATTCTTCTGCTCCACATTCCCCTTCACTGGCTGGGGCAGAGGATGATGTTGCTGCTGTTGCTAATACTGCCTCAGAATCAGCACTGCAACTAGGATCAGGAGTATTGCTGCTGGCAAGCAGAACATGTCCTAGTCCCGCATCACTTGTTGACCCCATTCCCACTGTGTCCACGGTAGTCTGTGGCACACTAGCCTGCTCCTCAGCATCCTGCTGCCCTTGCATCTCAGTAGCAGCAGGAATTGCAGTAGCAAACTCTTCAAATTCCAAAAGCTCTCTGCTGATGGTGGTGGTAATGGCAACCCCCATTCCTGTCTCCTATTCCTTCACAGGTTTGGGCTAATAAAAACATTAATGTCTCTTCCACCCCAGCTTCTCCACCATCAACATCACCATCACCGGTCTCTCCTTGCTGCTGCTGCTCTATTACAGACATCTCCCAAGCTGAAGGATGTAACGAGAAATGTGACAGAGGGTCCCCTACTGTCACACTTCCCATCTCTTGTTGAACTGAAGAAGGCAGACTGGAAGTACTAGCAGCAGGCACAGGCAGCCAATCTGTGCTCATGGTGGTGGTGGTATTATTGCTGATATGTAACAATTCAGCCTTCTTCGGGATCATGTTCCATTTGGACAATACCGTGGGGGTAAGGGGACTCCCAGGGTCAGGGGACTGTTATGGGCTCCCTTGACCACTAGTCTGACCTCTCTGCATTACTTCGCCTACCACCTAAGCATCAGTAGGAGGATCTACTGTGGTAATGCTAGTCCCAACAGCTGCCTCACCATCACTATTACTACTAACACCAACCACATCAACATCAGTCCCCGAGTCTTCCTCCTCGCTAATAGTATGATCACCGCCTCCCTCACTCCTAACACTCTGAGTCTGTAGCTGATGGACGTTCTTAGTTGAAGTAGTGGCGAGACTGCTTGTGGATAGCAAGTGAGAATTAGGGTCCCCTGCTGTCACACTGCATCATCTCCTCCTTCCGTCCCTTCTGAGAATCATAAGACATCCTGTCAAGCATAGCACTGGCATCAGGTACAGGCAGCTGGCCTGTCCTGTTCACACTACTACACTCTTCTTCCTCTGCCCATGGTACAAATTTCCCCAATATCCCTAGTGGTGATGTAGGTGGACTGGCCATCATTGGGTCTGGGTAAGCAGGGCATCCAGACCCTTTAAGGCTGGTAGTGGTCACTTACTCCTCCTCAGACTCACTGGATGCATAATGATCCTTCCAGCTACTCCTTTTATTATGCTCATAGTGATAGCAGTCACTATGAGCTTCTCCTGCCTCAATTTAGATATAAAACTCACAGCACAACAGCCTAGCACCCTCTCTCTCCCCCTCTCTGTAGCTGCTTGTATTGTGTTTCACTTCCTGGAAAACAAAGTTTTTATGAAGAAATTATAAAAAAGGGTCAAAAGTTTATAGCCACTGGAAAAATAGTAACATTTTTTTGGCAATAGGTAAAAATGGCAAAGGTTTGAATCACTTTATTTAAAGAGGGTTTTCCAGTGAAAAGCAGCCACCTGGTTTTCAAGGGAACACAATAGGACCTTTCGCCCACCCATACTTGAGTGGTCTCCAACACTTGTTGGAGACATCTCTAGCATTCAAGGGTAAAAAGCACCATTTAAATCAATAGGAATTTGCATTTGTCCACTGTGGTGGTGTTGGTTTACCCCAGAACTGGTCCACTTTTGGTTATACATATACAAAAAAATAAATGCCAATCTGAAAACAGACCACATCATGTGAATTTTCTTTTTAATAGAGGGATCTCTCAAAGTTCCTGTTTTGCTGATAATGAGTTTTTTATAATCTATCTATCTCTACCTGTCTATTTATAGTGTGTCTAGAGAAAGTAAGCACTCACACTTATAGAGCCACACAGTGCCTGGGTGCTGATGTAAGGCTGGATACATTGATTGAAGAAAACAAAGCAGCACTCTCATGTCTTTTTCAAAAGGGAAGAACTTTTTATTGAAGATCAACATTTTATCCAGACACAGCTGGCCTTCCCCAAGACCTTGATCTTGAGAAAGGGCAGCAGTGTCTGGCCGAAAAGTTGATCTTCAATAACATTTTGTTCCCTTTTTCAAAAACACCTGAGACTGCTGCTGTGTTTTCTTCAAAAAAAAAAAAAAAAAAAAAAAAAAAATATATATATATATATATATATATATATATATATATATATATATATAAATATATACTAGCAAGGTGGGACGGCGCTGCCCGTCAGGCTATATAGGGAATTAATGCACACGGATGCAAGACACACACACAGAGACACACACGCAAATGAACATGCATGCACTGAGATGCATAAAGAGTGACACAATCATACACACATACATGCAGACACACAGAGTGTGATACAGACATGCAACACATACAGTGAGGAACACACAGGCACACACAGAGACACACACACAGAAGTGAATCATAAGGGGGTGACTTATGTGTCATTGTAATGAGTTTGTGTTTGTACTTATGCCTCCACTGTGGGATCCATTCATATAGTTGAAATGCATGTGGTAATTGCACATACTATGGTGGAAGGTGGATCATGCTGGCTCCGGGGGTGTAAATGAGTGTGTGTGAGTGGTATTCATTCATGTAGTTGAAATGCATGTGGTAATTGCACATACTATGGTGGAAGGTGGATCGTGCTGGCTCCTGGTGTGTGAGTGAGTGTGAGTGAGACTATGGTGGAAGGTGGATCATGCTGGCTCCTGGGGTGTGAGTGAGTGTGAGTAAGACTATGGTGGAAGGTAGATCGTGCTGGCTCCCAGGGTGTGAGTGAGTGGGAGTGTTAATGAGTGCGAGTGAGTGTGTGAATGTGAGTGATTGTGCATGTGTGACTGTGATTGAGTGAGAGTGTAAGAGTGTGAGTGAGAGGGTGTATGAGTGTGAGAGTGTGAGTGATTGAGTGTGAGTGACAGTGTGAGTGAGAGTGACAGTGAGTGTGAGTGAATGAGAGAGTGTGTGTGAGAGAGTGTGTGTCTGTGAGTGAGAGAGTGTGATTGTGTGTGTGAGTGAGAGTGTGTATGATTGAGTGAGTGTGTGTGAGTGAGAGTGTGTGATTGAGTGAGAGTGTGTGATTGAGTAAGAGTGTGTTAGTGTGAGTGTGTGTGATTGTGAGTGTGTGAAGTGTGTGAGTGAGAGTGTGTATGAGTGAGTGTGAGTGAGACTGTGTGTGTGATTGAGCCATTTTGTTTTTTAAGTCACTTGGATAGTGGTGGGTGGGCTGGATAGTGGGAGCAGCCAACTCCCTGCATGACTTAAATCACTCCCCCACTGAATCACCCAATGGGAGCAGTAACTCCTCCTTACTTAAGCTGAGGTAACATAGCAATATAACACACGGTGGCTCTTCATTTGAGGCAACGTAGAAATATGCTGAGGGAACAAATAGAAAGTAGTGTTTGAGGCTTGCCCTCTGTAACATACAGCAAAGCATCTCTCTTCCTTTAAGGTGAAAGGGAGGGAATCAGGAAGTGGAGGAGTGACAGTTGAAAACAGACAGTTAGTGAGGTTGACTGAAGAGATGAAAAGAGTTAAACAAAAGAGTTGCTATTAAGTTTATCCCTGAGTGTTTGTATTTTATGGAAACATTACACCCTCATACTGACACAGAGTGTATGGAGGGTTACAATTATCTGTAAGAGGTGAAACAGTGTGTTTGTGGGGTCATGATCCTGAGTGAGAGTGTGTGGGGTCCGGGAGAAGTTAGTGATATCCCCTACTTCAGGAGCGAGTGGCAGCTATATTTTTTTTTGTTAGTTGGATAGTAGCGGGAGGGCTGGAGAGGGCGGGCCAACTCCCTGTATGATAAACATGCCCCCATTGAATCACCCAATGGGAGCAGTAATGTCCCCATTGAATCACCCAATGGGAGTTGTGTCTCCTGATGATACATAAATTATGTAATGAGGCATTCTGTGCAATGTGTGTGTGTTTTCTGAGGAGACATAAATTATGTTCAGTGTGTAAGGAACCATAAATTATGCAATGAGGCTTATTCTTTTATATATATATATATATATATATATATATATATATATATATATATATATATAATGAAAAGGCACTCCAGAGTTGTACAGTAGGCAAAGTCTTAACAAAGGGGATCAAAGTAACAGTAACCATTTAAAAGCATGCATGAGAGTTAGCATAATTAACCGAAAAGTGTACATTTATGTAGTTTTCTGTCCAGTTCCACTTTGAATAATATACTGTAGTTTGATAACAGATTTCCAAGTGATGGCACAGAAATTTAGCAATGACACAAAATAAATCAGCATGCACAATTTAAGCAAGGTATAGCTGTTGTCTAGAATGGAATAATGAATGTGTGTCTATATAATGGTGTTGCTTTAAGACAACATTACAACAGCAAACAATTGCCACCAAATATACTAGCGGTTACCATGGATGTAGAATCCATGTATAAAAATATTCTTCACGAGGATTGTACAGAAATATTAAATAATTTCCTAACAGCCTCCTAAAATAATAACTACAACAATGAAGGTGTGACTAATCTGATTTCATTTACCATCACCCACAACTACTTCTCCTTCAACAATGAGGCTTATCTTCAACGTATGGAAAAAATATCCATGGGAAATAAGATGACATCCCAAAATGACATTTGTTTATGGTAGACACATTCCAAGAAAAATCCCTGATATATCCATTGCTGCATACATTATAAATTAATCATATGGACAGAAGGAGAAAAAAGCCTGTATACATCTCGTTTAAATCTTTCAGCCCATCAATCAAACTCGTGATGGAGACTCTATAAACTCTTAACCTACTGGACACCACAGTATCAGTAAAAAAGGGCAACCTTCACACATCAATTCCCAAAAAAAAATTGTAGCAATTCCCACTACTCTGCCTTTGAACTATAACATACAAAATGGCCATCATACACAGCCAAGACACTAGATACCAGTGAATATGCTTTGTCATTAAGAACAATAACAAACACAAAAAAAATCCATGATGAATTGTTCAAAGACAAAGTTTATGGTACAAAGACAATTAACAAAACATTTACTACTGTTCTTAGAACCGCAAGTAACACCTGATACAATATAAGGAGAGAAAAACAATCCCATACATACCTCTACTAGTCAAATACCCAATAATAGAAGGAAAATGATACAGCAAAGGTTGAACTTGATGGACAATGTCTTTTATTAACCTCAAGCCTCTAGTCCTTGCATTCTGTCAACCAAAACCTCAGAAAGAATTTAAATTCAGAGAACTCACTTGTGACGCTGATCATATATACAACGGGACAAAACTATGTAGTGCAACATGCAGAACACTTTTGCAAACACATAAATTAGTCTGGAACGGACATGCACAATACAGGGACCTTCAAAATCAGTGACTCACATTACTGAGCATCCGGGAATGTAGTATAAAGGAACAAAAGTGGAATAAAAAAGTGCTCAGAAGAAAAAAAAAAAAAAAAGAATAAAGACAGTAATAAAAACTATGATTATAGTAGTAGTAGTAGTAGTAGTAGTAGTAGTAGTGTCACAAATAGGGAGCACAAAAATTGCTAATAATAGCAATGATTTCTAGTATAAACAATTATTTTGAAAGTAAAACGAGAGGAAAATATACAATGTGTGAAGTGGAGTAAATGATGATAAATAATAAAATTACATAAAAAATATATAAATAAATAAAATGCATTTAGAACTAATAAAATGCAGATACCTCTAAATACATGGTGCTAGTCAAATAAATCACAGCACCGGTAGGGATAATCAAAAGCTTGGCTAAATACCATATTTCTCATAATAAATATACAAAAAAAGAGAAAAAAAAAAACACATATAATCGGTGAAGTCTGTAATTGAGTAAGATATTGTGTAAATACAGTCTGTATGTATATCTGATGACAGTGTGTAATCTAATTACCGTATGTTAATATAATATATGCCTGCTAATAAATTGTACATCCACATTCACATTAAATACTGTACTCAAAGTCCACCCATGGGTTTTCACTAACTGTCTGATTTCTTGAAACAGAAATTTGATTTCCCTAAGAAAGAGGCCATTTGAGTTTCAAAAAGCGTTGGAAACTTGCACAAGGAAAAAAAGGCCACCAGAGAAACCTAGTGGAACTGGACTGAATGCCGCGATCCACCATGGTTAAGAAACCACGGAGGAACTCTGTGAAAGACACCTCGAGAAATGTATTAACATGCAACACATCAAGAAATCGGATAGTAAGCACACACCCTTGGGGGGGTATCACGGTGCCCGTGATCCCCTGTCAGTCACACTTATGGTACCTGTGCATTGCAGCAGGCTGATTGGCCCGCCCAGGATGTTCCTTTATATACTGGGCCTATGACACCTGCCTGATGCCCTTTCGTGGTGTTCCTGAGTTTGAGCCTTCTTGCTGTGTTACTGCGTTCCTGTGTACCGACTCGGCTCATCTGACTATTCTCCGTTCCTGCTCCGTGATTGGACCCTGCTCTGGCTGACCTTCCTGCTCCGTGATTGACCCAGTTTTGGCTGACGTTCCTGTTCCGTGATTGACCCGGCTTTGGATGACGTTCCTGCTCCATGATTGACCCGGCTTTGGATGACGTTCCTGCTCCGTGTATCGACCCGGCTCGCCTGACGTTCCTGATCCATGATTTCCCGGTTCCGGTTGAAGCTGCCTGCTCATCATTGGTTTCCTGAGTTCCTGTGTATCCTGGTCGCCTGCCGGCGACATTCTGAACTGTATCTAGTAGAGCTCTGTTCAATCACTCCCAGTTGAGCTGTGCTGTGGCCTTCGTTTACCGAGCTGTGTAGCCTTGCTGAGCTGCTTCTCCATGTCTGAACCTGCCCTATACCTTACTGTGTGTGTAGCCTCCGTTATTGAGCCTCAGATCACCTGCCAACCTGATACATACTATCCGAGCCCATTAACACGTACTGAGCCGTGCCGTTGTGACCTAGCCTATCCATATACACAAGAAGAGCAGTATCCATTCCGGTACGTGGCGTTACCGTGGTTGCACCTCCGGGTGCTAAGTGGCCTCCTGTGTGCTCTCGCAGTGTGTTGTTCCGTAACGGCACCGGAAGGGTGTCTGGGCTCTGGTTGTTGCTCAGCGTGTGTTGTCATCCACCGCACTACCTGTGCGAGGCTCGTTGTAGCTTGTGCAGAATCGACTTCAATTGGCACCCAGTGGGTGGCCGGCTCTTATGTCCGTTGACACACAGGGGTATTTCCAGTTGCAAGTACTAAAGGCTGTCTGGTTCCATTCTCTTGCTCAGCAGTGGCATTATCCATCACACTCCTCTTGGAGGAATCTCTCAGCTCTGGTTATATCTGTGCAGTCTCCTTGGGCGTCCTATTACACAACTATATGAGAGTGATTTGTACAAGCCTACTATCTAGCCGATAGCACCCTCAGAGACTTATGAGATCAGCTGGGCGTTGGCTGTTTACCATTATTGTGACTGATCAGTGGTTTACACATTAACCCTTGTCCATCCAGTTCTTCAGTGCTTTAGAGCATATTATTGTACTACTCCTGTCCATTATCTGTCCGTTTATGCCATTCCTGGCCCCCAGGGGCGCTATACCTGGCTTTCATTTCAATAAAACTGTGTTTTTACTTAAACCTAGTCAGAGTGTCAGTAAACCGTAACAGGGGGACTCTGAGTACAGTGTTTAATGTGAATGTGGATGTACAATTCGTTAGCAGGCATATATTATGTTAACATCTGATAATTAGAATACAAATTATCATCATATATACATACAGACTGTATTTCCACAATACCAACCCCAGACTGCATTGATTAGATGTTTTTTTTGTTTTCTTTTGTATCTCATTATGAGAAATATGGTATTTAACCAAGCTTTTGGTTATTCCTACCAGTGCTGTGATTTATATGACTAGCACCAGGTATTTAGAGGTATCTGCATTTTATTAGTGCTAAACACACTTTTATTTATATTTCCTTTTATTATTTACCATCATTGTTTACTTCGTATCATATCAAGGATAACTAGCATCGCGATGAGCCAAACTGAACTATGTTTGATCTCTCGTACGGATAATAGACTATGCAATTATGAACTTATGACTTGATGTGATTTGAGTCCAATATCTTTAACCAAGGTCATTACCCACACCACTGTAGATATAGACATTATGACTTTTTGGGGGATATTATCTGTGTATGCATAATAACTACTACTATTACTTTGTTTTTTGGCTTTTTCTCTATGGGTCACTTGTAAGCATTTCTAATTATTGTTGAATAACATAAAACAAGAGGTGTATATATAATTAGTAGTTATACCATTCACACACGTACACATTTTTGTAACCATAGTCCAAATCATATAGGACTTCAAAAGTACGAGATTTGATAGCAAAAAAGTGTGTTTGGTCCTGCTGGAAAACTACAATTGGTTTATTCACTGGAGAGCTTCCTAATTCTTTTTTGTAGTAATCTTTCCTGTAGTATATATGATCCAATGCAGTAAGTGAAACCAAAGATGCTACATAGGTTAAACAGGCCAAAAATTACAAATCCTATTAAACGGGCAATTATATTCATGTCAATAGTCATACTATAGTTGGACATCATTTCTCACAAACAGAACACACACTATATAATGTTAGTTAATATTCTTAAGATGAATTTTAAAAGCAACCAAAAAAGAAAGAAATTTGAACTGAGGATGATAATTCTCGTTAAGACACAGAAAAAGAGGACTCTATAGAACTTGAATTTCTATCTAATTAGTAGATATGTTTATAATTGTGGTCTCTGCTGCTGTAGCTATTTATATAACCTTTGTCTCTGTCAGAGTAGTCCCCCCGCTTGTATATTTTCTACACAACACTGCCATTGCCCTCATTATTTATGTCCCTGACTTTCTCACAATTTAGAACTCTGCATTGTTTTAAACAAACTTTATGATTAGCACGCCTTAGTGCCACTTGTTTCTCAAAAGTGTATTAAGATATAAAAAAATTAGCCCAAATAAAAAAGTATCACCAATACAAGGTACTATATATTTGTATGTTTAGTTATCACCTTTGAAGCAACTGGTTTGCCCCACATTTTATCCACTTTACTTTAATACATAAGGCACAGTTTGCAATAGATCAATAATATATTGCTATTTAAGATGAACCTCCAAGCCAGCAGAGAGGTTTCCAACACAATGATATATATAACACTCAAGGCCATTACATATAATTTTATTAAAACATAATTTATAAACAAATACATGTTTATTTAATTTGAATATTTAATGTACAAACTATACAGAAGTCATGCTTGCATTATCCGTATTAACATGCAAGTCATTAAGTTTCTATGCAGTCTGAGATTTAGTCCACATTTTTTTTGTATAGATTGTAACAGACTGCAACCATGCTAATCTTCATTGAAAAGGTGATATCGTATCTTATACATGACTACAACAAGAATTCAGCCAAGTCATCCCATTCATTAAGAATATATATAGCCCCTTCATATTCCCTACCAGCAATGTTTTTTTTTTTTTGAAGATTTTCTATGATTTAAGGCCTCATACACAGTGGATTAATACTGGAGCAAACTAACTTACCCATGGGAAGAAATAAAAAATTCCCAAATGCCCATTGATTTAAAGATAACTTTTAAACCACTGAATACTAGAGTGCTCTCTAATAAATTGATTTGCAACTCTTTGGAGATCTTTCTAACATTTGGTGGGTTAAAGGCCTAAATTAAACCACTGGGAATTTTTATTTCTTCCCTCTGGGGAAATTGGTTTTGTCCCAGAATTGTACTAATTTGATTAGTGCATAGGGCCTAAGTATGGGACTGGATATAAAACTAAGCAGCAAACAATGATGCACTTAACTCTATGAGCGCCATAGATGTATGCAACACATTTCAGAGTGAAACAATGTAGGTAATTTACTGAGTAAGAAAACAGGCTCTGATCCATTTGTTTTCAATGATCCTGGAAATGTAATATCATTTATTACAATATAACAAACATCTTTTAAAATAAGCGGAAGAAGGTTTTGCTATGTATAAACAAGGGAAGAATATTGCTAGTGGTATAGCTTAGGCTTCAATGAAACAGTTGTATCCTTTCAAGCAACCAATGACTTAAAAGGCAGAAAGTCATCAACACTTGCAATCTTTGACCTTACATCTTTCTAAGTAAGAGACGTGCTATGTGCCAACCCTTCATTAACTGACCTTTCGATGCTCTTGAAGATTAATTGACGAGGAACACTTCTTGTTACATACTGAGCACATAAGCTTCTTCTTAGAGTTTCCTAAAACAGGAAGACAATACCACCATTACAACAAAAAAATGAAAGGGAAGCCTTCACATGATTCTAATGAGGTACTTTTTTTTTGGCTCTTTCTTCTTCATGTAAAACTGTATGTTTTGTCATTTAAAAACCAGCATCTCTCATTGAGGCTGATGTGCTAAAAAGAAATGGAGCATTCTTCGAGCACAAAACTGCACCACAGGGAGAACATTAAAATTCCCAACATTTACACTGATTTAAATGGGGATTTTTCTAGTATTCAAGGGGTTAAAAAGTCCCATTTAATGAACAGGGACTGTATTTGTCCTCTATGGGGAAAGTGGATTCCCCCAGAATAACTCCAGTACTTCTTAATACATCACACCCATTAGATCTTCCAAGTGTTCAGTGAGATATCTTGAAGATGCATTAATGCATGATTTGTGAATTTGGCAGTACAAGTTTCCATATAACCCTTTGGACTGTAGATAGGTCTGCAACACATTGCTTTGCAAATCTGCAGGGTGGTAGAGACCTATGAAGCATGCAAGGAATTACTACACTGCACAATGTATGTACTGAAGTGCTAGAAAGTTTCACCCTATCCTGCTAAGGCTGTTATCCTCAAATTTCTGTTTTGGAAATATTATAACTCTCTTGGAAGATAAATGTCAAGAAGGCAAAATGTGGAGACATTTTAAAAATCTGAATGCTAATGTCATATTGACGTTCCTTTACTTCCTACCTCACTACTGCACAAGTTATAGAGAGGAAATTTGTAATATAATTCTCATTTTGACTGTCCCACATGTCCTGAAACTGGAATATTCTGAAACCCTGACATATTTACCATGCTGAAGGACAAGACTTTGACATCTCTGTTTAACTCTTTGAAGAGTGTGCAGCACAGTGATTTGTAATACATGTTCTGTCCCATGACATTGAACAAGACAAATTAATCTATTACTTTATTATTATTATTATTATTATTATTATTACTATTATTATTGTATTATTATTTATTATTTGTACTTTGGATACTTTCAGGTTAAAGTTTTTTGGTAACCTAAAAATTGGAGATGGGTGCGAATCTATTCATTATGTTAATCTAATAGCTGCCAAATGCATAGATTAAGATAATCCCCATATTATATAACGTACTGTGCCAGGCATAGAGAGGTGTGCCAGTCAAGCAACACATTATGCAGATGTGCCTGTTGGAAGTAAAATATGTATTTCTGCTGATGTAAAATATTGTATCTTTTGTATCAAACCAGTATACAATTATGCTTATTCATTAAGCTAAAAAAGATGCAATTCTGAAGCAAACCAGCTGCACCATAGGGTAGAAATAAAAATTCCACATATGCCAACTGATTGGTTTGCTTCAGAATTCCACCTCTTTAGCTTGATGGATATAGCCCAGTGTCACACAACTTAATTCACACAATTTTTCCTGACTATCCAAGCTAAGCAAAGAGCATGCACCATGTTCAATGGTAAAAAGAAAAAATGTACTTGCTACTATTTTAAGCATTTACTAGCCACTAGGTTAGCAAATGCATAATTAAGATCACTAATTCTGCATTCCTGTCCTCAAACATTTTTGATAACCAGTTAATTTCAGTGAGGTTCATGACAAAGTATATATATGTCATCCTTTATTTTTTTTGCATTTTTTTTGTTTTCTACTGAGGTGTTGCAAGCAGCAGTCAACTGAAGTTCATGCTTCATTAAGAACTACGAGTTAAACGCATGAATAGAAAACATGCTGCAGACCAGCTGCTGGAAAGTACACTTGTATTTTTGACATTTTTGTTTTATAGCTTGTTAAAAAAAACAACCATACAGAAAATTAAGTTGTTCTTATGTTAAAAGAAAAAAACATTTTTGATAAACATTTATGAGAAGAACATTTTCTATGCCATAATAAATTATTGGATAAATGTTGCATAGTGCATTCTAACCAACTATGATATAACCTGATCTAACTCATTTACACTACCGCAATTAATCCAAGATTTGTACACAGTACACAGTACAGAAGACTTCAGCAAGGAGTAATCACTGGTTAGGGCACAACAGCATTACTTTAAAGGGTTATTAATGCCCAAAATAAAGTTTATTTAATATGGCATATTTTACAAAAATAAAGTCCTTTATGGTTTGAGGGATATCCGCCACTAAAGTTCCCCCTTCCCTCCCCTTCTCCTGATGTCAGCGCTCTGGGGACCAGCCAGAGGCTCTTCAGCAAAGCCGAAATAGAGATATTGGAAAAGAATTACTTCATTGGAAAGGTCTACAAAGTGTGCCTGGTTTGCAAGCGCATTTTGTAGACTGTTCCAATGAAGTAATTATTTTCCAATATTGCTATTGCGGCTCTGCTGAAGAGCCTCCTCATGTCAGCCAACACTGATCTCCTTCTGTCAGCTGTACAGCTGACATCAGGAGAAGGGGAACTTTAGCGAGGATATTTCTCAAACCATTTTTTATAAAATCAACCATATAAAATAAACTTTATTTTGGGCATTACTAACCCTTTAACCAATTGGTTCTTAGTCTCTGTACTCAAGCCTCACCAGCAGGATGAAGTTTAAGTATCACAGGGATGTGGGATCCCAAAAGACAAGGTTAACAGGAGCTACAATGCTTTTCACATCTGAAAGCATGGCAGTACACCTATGGAAAAGAACAAATAGACCTGAAACATCAGACCTTTCTAGAAATAAGATTAAGCTCTTTCTGGAGCCTGTCCAGAAGAAAGACCAAAATAACTGAAAAATAAAAGGGACATCACTGGACATCTGGGCCACAACACTTTAAAAACAAGGACCAGACCCTATAGTATGCTTGGTATGAAACTGGCTTGTGAGCCTTCATCATAATAGTGATGACAGGTTCGTAGAAACTCTCCTTCCTCAGAATGCTGGCTTCAAGAGCCAAGCCATTAAGGTTAACCTCTACACCTCTGGTTGACACAAAGGACCCTGAGTCAAGGGGTCCAAAAGGAGTGGAAGATGAAGTGGCTCAGCAATAGACAGACTGAGAAGATTAGAGAATCATGCCTGGAGAGGCTAGTAAGGAACAATCAGGATTACATGCTCCAGTTTCAACCTCACCTTTCTCAAAGAGATAGTAATAGTTGTATGTTGTAGGGTGTATCTCCATGAATAAAACAAGAATATTCCCACTTCTGAAAGGTGTTTTATTCAAAAATTATTACAGCTCAAACTTGTTTTTTTTAGCAGCAGTATCTCAGTGGCTTGAAATTGTACAATGGTGCTCTTGCTACACCATCCTATAGACAGCTCAGGTCAATAGACAATAAATCTGATAGGATGGTGTAGCAGTAGCATCACTGTACAATTTCATGCCACAAAGATACTGCACTGAAGTTTTTCAGCAGTGGGAGTTTTGGAGGTCCTGGATACTCAGGCAGGAATAGTGGGATGCTGTTCGCTGGTAGATGGCAGAGAAGTGAACTGAGCTGCAGAAACCTGGGTAGGGTTTACAGGGTCCCTATGCAAGTAGACTGGGGAGGCAAGTGAATTAGCTCTTGCAGTGGCTGTGTTGAGAATCCCAAGTCCAAGCCCCCTCCATAAATACAGCAAGACTTGTATTAAGGAGGGTAGAAAAGAACAGAATTTATTATAGAAACACACTGTGTGTATATACACTTCCAGAAACTCTTATCAAGATTAGAATGCAAACTATGACTTGGAACAGCATTGATACACTTGACCAATCAGGGAATGACCTACATTTCCAGACACTTATCACAATAAGAATACAAATTAGGGCTTGAAACAGACATTTCGCAGTTGACCAACCAGGGGAGGTTATTTATTGTCCACTTAGAGTGCCTTTTCAAGCCATGCTCCTGAAGGAAACACAGCAGGAATTAATCAACATTCCAACCATCCCTTTGTCGTTTCAGCAAAGCTGTTAGTGGTGCATACAGAAAATACACCTAGCTTTAGCAAAAGTTACACAGACATTGAGTATACTATAAGAAGGACATGTTAGCAAACCAGAGGTTTAACCTTTTTTCTGCACTCTAGTTCCCCACTGCCAAATCCCTTTACATGACTTACAGTATAATACCACACACACAAACTATTACAGTATACCACACAATATACAACACAGTGAGCAATACTTCAAATGTTATAGTCCTGGAGGTGAATGTCACCATATTGCCCTGTGCCAAATCCCCCACAGGTGTCCTAAATCACTCCATCTGGTTACAAGTGTTCTCGAACCAACTCTTATTATTTTCTGGAACAAAGTCACCTTATTATATCTAGTTATTTGAAATAAAATATAATCCTGTTTGAAATTAAACAGTCTTAATCCCATATTGTTTCTTCCTATGAATATATATGATCAACATCACCAGAACCATCCACTAAAGATACAATCAAGAATCAGCTACAAACAGATTTCTCTATAGGTGTAAATAAAATCCTGGCCACACAGCTTCAATAATAAAAAGATGTATAATAAATCCTATTTTCTCTTACTTCCAAAATGGAACACAGGAATCATGGGGATATACCAAAGCATCCCAAAGATTCTGGGGAAGTAAAGGAGAAAAATCATCCCCTTCTCTTCACATCATGACCACGGACCGAAACCCACCTGGTGCTGTTGGAAGTAACAATTACTCATGTAGTTAACTATTTTTTTTAAGTGCTGAAGAAGAAAAAGCACAAACATATAAAGGTGCAACCAATATTGTATCACTTCTCAAGATAGGTTGGATCACAAAAACACAATGCGATCAAACATCACAATATATTTAAAGAAAACTTTCACATCAATGACAAAGATGACTTCTTTAGTTCCACACAGGCAGCAAATGACTAAAGCATGCAAAGTAAAATGGAATGGGCAAATAATATGCATTTAAGTTTGTTTGATTTTTTTTATTTTTAAGTGGAAAATTTGGAACTGTTGGAGAGGTATGAAATCAGATTTCCTTTCAGAATTATGTACAGACCCATGTACAAGAACACTCAATAAATGAGGATCAAAATTACTTGCACTTCAATTACAGTAGAAGTCACAATTTAACATATCGTATTCATATCATCCTTGGTAAAGTAAGTGTGTTGCTTACGTACCAATAAAATGATAGCTATCTTTGAAAGCTCACTGTATAAATAGAGACAATGATGTATGAATTAATAATGTGAATACAAATATCGTAGAATCCTTTGTCAGTGGAATTCTTTTGGTTGACTTGCCTGATACGGTAAAATGATCTGGGCTTATACACACTTAAAAGAACCTGAATACCATAAAATTAAATAGGTTGATATAACTTTAATGGGGAACTACCACCTCTTCAAGAATTTAACTTCAATAAATCCCCATCTGGCGACTAGCAGCTTAGCAGCGCTAGTCGCCAGAATTATTACCTTATTCCAAAGAAATGTGCATTTTTCTGGGGCTGACAGAAGGACGGATCGCGGACATCTTGCCATAATGACATTCGTGCACCTGCGCTGGCAGTCCCTTCTGGAGCCGGCCGGCTCCTAGCAATGCCTCCTAGACCCAGCTGGGACTGACAGCGCAGGCATGTGGACGTCATTATGGCAAGATGTCCACGATCCGTCCTGCTGTCAGCCCCAGAACAATGCACATTTCTTTGGGATAAGGCAATAATTCTGGCGAGTAGTGCTACTAAGCTGCTATGTACATTTTATTTGTCAGTATTCACTGCCTTTCTCCTCCTCACTGTGATTGTGAGGAAGAGAGAAGCATAGAACAGAACTCCCAGCACCTCAAATGGCCATAAATTAGGAACTTTTGAGGTACTGGGACCAGGACTGGTGTTGGAGCATACAATAATAATAAAAAAGGCAATGACACATTGACCTCTCATTATGTAACTGAATAAATGTTTTGGAGCAAGACCAAAGTATGTTATTTACACAAGCTAATTTATCAGCACACATACTAAAGTTTACTCTTATAGAGGGACACCAGGGAGGGAAAGAGAGTCATAGCGATTTTCACCTCAGAGGGACAATACCCCCCTAAAAAGGAACATTTGGAAGTGTCTTAATGACTGTTCAGTACTTTTATCCAGTCCCTGAGTACAAATTATCAAATGAAATGGTGGGTTATACATATAACATAACATATAAATGTGGTAACATATAAATGTGGTATCAAAAGAAAGTCGTATTTATTGCTCTTGTTCTCTAGTGTCAAAAAGAACTCATCACTAAGGGATTAAGTACATATTATAAGTGTTTATAAACACAGATCATTTTTAGGTGTTGGTTTCCTTTAAATGCAGTGTACACCATACTGATTTCTGTAAAAATCCTCTATTTCTCTTCTGAGACCTAAAATCTAGTTTTACAGTGGCTTCCTGGGGCACCAATTTATGGATGAGTGAAAACTTTCACTTCAAAACAAAAAAGTGCAAAAAAAAAGGCACTTTTTTGCATTTTGCAGGAATTCCCATGAAAAGTGATGTTTTTCAGCTTTTTTTCTCATACACATACTGACTTCCCAGCTATGTGCCACTACACTGGTAGCCACAGAACTGCACATACTGAACCCCAGCCTTGTCCTACAGTATTATTACTATTCTTTATTTATATATAACCTATTCCACAGCACTGTAGAACCACACATATTGACCCCCAAGCCATGTCCCATTGCATTGTTAGCCATAGGGAAGGACAAAGTGAGGCCCACCAGTTCTTGCCAGACTACAACTCCCTTCATTCCCCACCAGTCAGTCTCTACCTTAGAACAACACATACTGTCCTCCCAGCCTTGTCACACTACAATGGTAGCCAGAGAACCACACATACTGATCTTTGCATTCCATCTTTGTCGTCCCACTGTACTGTAGCCATATAACGAAACAAACTGAGTCTGAATTCTGGCATAATGTCTCGGGAATAGGAGAAAAACTGCCATTGTTCTTGCAGGAAATGGTTTAAGTTTAGTGAAAAGACAGAATTTTATGGTGTTTCAACATGTTGGAATTTCTGCAGAAACAGCAGAAAATTGCAGGTTTTCAGTGAAAATTCCAATGGCAAAAAATACTTATTTCACCTGTCCCTACTCCCATTCCAACAGCAATCTTGAATGATGTGTCAAAAGTGTAGTGTTTTATTGTCTGTTCATAGGCCTGAGATAAGATCTCAGCCTTTCTGAATAGAAGGGCAGTGAGTATAATTCCTAATACATTAACAGTTATAGCTGTATTCAAACAATTAGTTAGCACATGCACTAAAAATGCAATTTTAGGAATACATTTAGGGGATTAACAGAAAATAACAACATTCTACAGATGCTAGCTAGAAGTACATGATATTTAATATTATATATCCCAAATATAATTTTTGGTATTAGTGTCCTATTAATACTGTGGTAAGCGACCATAGGGATACATTAACTACAGACTAGCCCAAGTTATCCTTTTGTTCAAATACAGATGAAGTCGAGAGTGAGTGAGATGATGACATGGTTAGAAAGTTAGCTGAAATGCAAAGGCTCAATCGTCTACCACTGAAAAGGAGCACTGTGCCTGTCTGTAATCTATCTGAGAAAACCATGGGAAACTCTGACCCTGGACAAGCAAAGATGCCTAAAAATACAGTCATCCTGTTGGTCATTATCAGCATCCTCACCTCTTCCAAGTCCAAGCCCCACTCAGCCACACACACTTGAGTAAGCAGCAGCACAACAACAACACAGGTTATTAACATCCACAGTCATAGCTAGGATGAGTGTCTCTGCTGCTGCTGAAAGTGATGCACCTTTGACACTGTGTAGTAGTAGCAGTAGAACTGCATCAACATCTAGCCCCAGTAGTAGTAGCAGCCCCTCAGGAACTCCGCAGTCCATGAAGTCCACAGTATGGGGATACTCCATTCAGGATCCAAATGTTAAAGGGATAGTAATACTTAAAATGTAAAAAAAAATATGTTGTAGGGTTTATCCCCCTGAGTAAAACAAGAGTACTCCCACTGCTGAGAGGTGTTTTGTTCAAAAGTTATTAATTTTCAAAGTTGAATATTTTAGGTGCAATATCACAGTGGCCTGAAATTGTACAGTGGCGCTGTTGCTACACGATCCTATGGACAACTCTGGTCAGTTGACCATAAATCTCCATAGGTTGGTATAGCAACAGCGCCACTGTACAATTTCAGGCCACTGTGATATTGCACTTAAAAAATTCAACTTTGAAAATTAATAACTTTTGAATGAAAGACCTCTCAGCAGTGGGAGTACTCTTGTTTTACTCAGGGGGATAAACCCTACAACATATTTTTTTTAAAATTTTAAGTATTACTATCCCTTTAAGCATGTTGCCATCTGTTGTCTGTGCAAAAAAGCACTTGGGCAGGGAAAAGCAGGCTCACAGCTAGGCAATTCCTCTATGAGATGCCATCTGAAGCACAACCACAGGTCTGACTGGGAGACACACCTTGAACTGGTCAGAGGTGCCATAACTAGCAGCAGCAGAAGCAGAACCAAAAAGTTCCCAGGGCTCTGGGGCAGAGAAGCAGTGATGTTATTGATGTGTCAGAGCAAACTGCAAACAGTTAGTTCAATCCAAATAACACCTATGTTACAGGGTTCTTCTGACATGTACTGTCAATCCACACTTACTGATTTTTTAGGAAAGAGTTAAGAACTTCATGAAAACAATCCCAAACTAAGCCTGTGGAATGGCAAGGTTGCCAAAATGTTGGTAGTGGACACGTTGCTGTATTCTTTTGTGGAAAATCCACCTGACAACAGATAAGTGGGCAGGGCACAGACTATATCAGTGTAGCTGCTCACTGAGTTTCCCTTCCTCCACCACCAGTGGGCAACACTAGCTTACAGCATCAGGTGATCAGCTAGTAATTGTGTCTCTGATTCTGGTAGTTTGATTAAAAGATAGCAGCAGGATAGCCCATACCACTGGCACTCCATCTTGTACATGCAGAGTTTTGAGAGACAGTTGCATGAGAGACAGTCGCACAAAGCTGTAGATGTTTTACGTACAATAGAACAGGTGATAGACAAATGACTTAAACCATACTCCATAAAACCTGGTTTTGTGTCTGCAGCTAACGGCTCCAACATAATCCTTGCCTTGAGAATAGGTGATTTATGCCATGTCCCCTGCTTTGCCCATGTGATAAATTTAGCTGTGGCCAGTATCCAAAACCCAGAGAGATGCTGAATATTGCCCACAAAATCTATGCCGATTTTATCTGCTCCCAAAGTGCACACAAAACTCTATATTCCATACAGGAGCATAACAACCTGCCCCATCACCAGCTGAAAATGGAGGTCCCTACCAGTTGGAATTCCACATTGTACATGCTATAGCATTTGTACTAGCAGAATAAGACCACCATGCAAAACTGGAAGGCTTTGGAAGGAGCCTGTGCAATGGCAACTAATGTGCAATGTATGTGAGCTACTGAAACCCTTTGAGGAGGCAACTAGGCTGGTGAGTTGCACAGGGGCAGAAATTAGTGAAATTCTACCACTGATATATTTATTGCAGAAAAAAATTAGGAGCATGGCTGAGGAATCTTACCATAATGACAACACAAACATGCACTAGCTGATCAAGGACATGCTAGCATGCTTCGAACAAGATCCTCACATAGTATGTGTTGTGCACTGCTGGAATATGTACCACTTAAACAGAAATTTAGTGTTGTGGGGAAAGGACAAAGGAAGTTTGCTGCTAACAATTTTTTCAAGGCATATGTTGCTGTAGGAGTCACAGCATGGACTTTCAGCTATTGATTTCTCCTCTGCAGCCCTCAGAAGAAGTAATATAGGCAAAATATTTACTGACAGTGTGGTCCCTCAGAAGAAGTAATGTAGGCAAAATATTTACTGACAGTGTTGAAAAGGAGAAAACTTTTGCAGTAGCAAAAAGGAGAAAAGTTGTTTTCTCATGAAAAGTTGTGCAGAAAATCTTTCTAATATTTTTTGCCCACCCCTAGTAATTTCTCAAAAAATATATTTATATTACAAATGGCCAGCATAACTTATAGGCAGTGTTTAATTCTCCTTACAATTAACTACATTTCATGTGACAGGACTAATTTAAACAAATAAAAATCCACTTATTCCTGTATCCAATCTTCCTTTCAGTTTGGGAACAATGGATGTGTTTTTCTTGACAATATATTTACTTTGTAACGATTTTGAACATAATTGGCATGGGAATGAGTCGTCTTAGTCAGAGCATCAAAACTACTGATGTATGAGAAAAAGACACTGAGCCTACTGTATGGTGTGTAACGGGATTTTTTTTTCAATGAAAATCATTAGATCTGATTCACAGATTGTCCCATCCGCTAATGAAACATGTCATATTTTACTGGATGTGTCCAGTTAAGAACAGTAAGCAATAGATCACTGCCTGCTTGTCTGGAACATGCTACGCAAAGAACTGTGATGTTTCTTATAATGGGTCTTATATCTAAAGCATTCCTAGAGGGCTGAGAAAGTCAAACTGCTAGGAATTTCCCTACTTTTGCACAAACCGCTAAGTGTTTTTTATCCCATTAACGACTCATGACGTGCCAGGACCTGGCACATCATGGGTTAAATGATAGCTGCGCGCCTTGGTGCACGCTGCTATCATGCTTTACAGCTTGAAACTGAGTGCTCCGGTACCGGAGTGCTCTGTCTCATTGCTTCTCTCTTCTGACAGTACACGTGACTACTCCAGGAGTGATCACATGTACCGGCATTTCCTTTCACAATTGCCTTTCCATGCACATTGCCTTTGTGACTGCTCTCTGCCTCTCTTTTCCTTACTACTAAAGTAAGGGAGACAGAAGCAGAGAACAGACAAGCAAAGGATTAGTATGAGTGAGTTTTTTAAATAAATGAGACCAAGACAAACTTTTTATTTTACACCCACTAATTTAAAAAAATCTAATCTAATATCTCCAAAATTCTGAAAAATAGTGTGTGAAAAAGGGACATGGGGATTTCACCCCAGTGCCCACTTAAATCTGCCCATTTAGTAGGTACGAATGACCGATCATACCTTTGATGCAGTCTCCATTAAAATGTAACGGATTGCTCCAAAACGATAAGACAAAAAATAAAAATGGTGTTTTTTTTTTATTTTTTTAACCAGTTTCTTTAATTTTAATAAAGTAAATGGTGGGTTATCCACGTAAGTGTAGTATCAAAAGAAAGCTCTATTTGTGCGTAAAAAAAATATATAATTTATGTGGATGGAATAAAAGACTTAGAGGGAAAATACTGTTGAACAAAGACAGTCAAAAGGTCAGAATTGCTCTGGTCCTTATGTGCAATCCACCTCAGATTTTCCCAAGCCCTAAGGGGTTAATGAACTAAATATACAAAATCAGGTTTATACCAACAATCTGCACAATCTTGTCCCTCAAGGAATGAAGTTTGAAACCCATGGTATAAAGTGAAGCAATTCTGGACCAAATCAATTACACTATATGAGACAAATCAACATTTCCAATTATTTAAATAGAGCTCTTAACTGCCTGAATGCTGGAGGCATATCCACGCCATTGCATAGAAGTGCATTGGTGACCTCCTTACATTCAAATTTGCTCTAGAATTGCTCCACTTTACCTTTATCCATAAGTCCCCCCACACTATCTGCTTTGTTAACCTCTTGAGGAACAGCTGTTCTGGGTTGGTTTCCCTTTAAAGACCAGAGAGGGAACACAATTTCTTTTGAATAATTTGGCACCAGAGTAGATAACCTACCTGGATATTTACACCTCTATAAGTTTCGGTGCCTAGTGGTTAATACAGTTAGATCAACACACAAGAAAAAAGAAAACCACTCTTATGGCAATCAAAACATATCCTTTAATCAATACTACTTGACCTTTGCAAAAAGTATTGGATCGTATACTCTAAAATCAAAACAACTTTATTGATGTTATTTATTACAAACCTAAGAGAAAAAGAAAGGAAAATTAAAAACAGAATATCACTTATCATGGTAATATGCATATATTTCAACACTGAAAGTTTCACAGAATACCTGTTATATATATTGCTATTTTTATTAAAAGAGATCATTGAGAGAACAGCATTCCAGAAGATCTCCCCAGTTATTAGGATATTATTCTAAATGACACTCGCAACATAGCATCACCCCCCCCACCACCCTCCTAGTGTCAGTTGATTATGCTATTAGTCATTTTACTTTGATCAGCTTTAAATATGCTGCCTACTTCACAAAGTTTCTAATGTTCTTCAATTCACAGCGCTCCTAATCAAATATATGTTCTGATTGAGATCTCACCGTAACGAATCTCCGGGGACCTACCAACTTATTAGTAACCCTCTCTCTTCCATAAGATTTTTCCATGAGTGCATCCTATACTAAATAACAGAGATTTCTAGGTACTTAGCTAGCGACCCCTTATGAAACAACCCATTTCTTTGCAAGAACAATAGGGGGTAGATCGTGAAAGAACATCCATCTTATTCCTTTGCAGCGGCATATAGTATAACGGCTAGCGGTCCTTCGTGTTGCATTGGCTGAACAGATGCCGGCCACCAAGAAGCTAGTCAAGCCTTCAATGAGGATTTCTTGCAGGATGTCATTTAAATTTATGCTCACACAAGATGGTTCTGATCTCGCTACTCTTATTAAAGATTCTTTCTGTGACTTATCTCTCAGTCTCAGACTCTCTCCATTAGTACAGCTACATCAGCAGATATTCCCGATTATTTTACGCCTAACGCATTTCATCTGCATGACCGGGCTTCATCAGAGGCACACCTCTATTAGTCTACAGATGTGGATTTTATAGCAATTCAATTCATCGCCCCTTCTCTCACCACCATTAAATGATTGTGAAAAATTCCATGAATGAAAATACAAGTAAAAGAGGAGAAAAACCTTTTCTAACCCATCACCTTCTATATAGTTCATTTTCTTTTGAATCGGATAGTGAACTTCCCTCCAACACAAAGGCATCTATTTTGAGATTTCTGCTACACCTGACATACTTTCTACATTGAGGAAAGAATAGAAATGTCAACAAAATGATAATGGAATTATAGGAAACCATGGTCCTATTATTGATTCTTTACAGATGTATATATATTCTCTTACTCTTTTCAATATTTCTCATTCTCAATTCTTGAGAAAATGTTGCATGTTCATGATACTAAATAAAGGAAATAATTGTTATTATATATTTTTTAAATCAAAAAATAATTTTTATATATTATGTATGTATATAAATCGCCACGATTCACTTAAGACCAAAACATGCTATCTTAGTTCTACCTTCTAGTGGATTTTACGCAATAAAAAACATCTCTAGTTACTGCTCAAAATAACATTATTCATAGAGACATAGAAAAATTAGAAAAATAAGACTTTATTTTTATAAAAATACCCCATAATTCTGGGATTCATTTATACCAAATGTGTGGAATGTATTTACATTGAAAATACATTGGCATTCTTTCTTCAAAAGTGCTTGTACCCTATTACCACCCCTTATACCTAAACATACTTTATCCAGTCTCCAGCATGACAAAGTATCTGTTTTAGAATCATGAAAGTCCTTAAACTGTCTAGCCGCTGGGGATATTTTTCTCCCATTTTTTAGATCCTTTGCATCATTTCATATATCCCCAGTATGGTCATTAATCCTTTCATACATTGCTCTTTTTGTCATACCTACATATTGTTTTGGGAAACCACATTGTAAACAGTATATTACTGATGTAGTCTTACAGTTAATGTAACTCTTAATTTTATGAATTTTATTAAATCTGTCTTTTTTTCTAGTTACCCTAGTCATATGTTTTCAAACGCTGCATGAATAACAGGGGTATGATCCTTGTAAGGGCAACATCCCTTGTGGTTTTGAAAAGTGACTCTTTACTAACTTGCCCTTTAAATTTGGACATTGTCTAAAAGTTGTGGGTATAAGTGTTTTTAATTTTCTTTTCTTTTTCTCTTATGTTTTTAATAAATAACACCAATAAAGTTGTTTTGATTTTACAGTACGTGATCCAATACTTTTTCCAAAGGTCAAGTAGTATTGTTTAAAGGATATGTTTAGAGTGCTATAAGAGTGTTTTTTTTTTTTCTTGTGTGTTGACCAGATAGGGAAGTTTGGCACGCCAGCACACTTGACTGATGACGTGTGCCAGTGCGCCAAATGGGAGTCTGGACATAGTGTCCAGGTGTAGGCTCTGAGGGAACCCCTAAGATTCAGAGATAGGAGCATTGGGGAGTGGTCTGAAGCCACCCGAGGCAGGTATTCACAGCCTGATACCCAGCCCCGGATATCCCTGGAGACAGAGGCATGGTCAGTACGGGACAGGGAGTGGTGCATGGAGGAATGACAGGAATACTCACGATCCATTCAGTATAGTGTATGTCAGGCATCCATCAGGCCCAAGGTCATCAGAGCATGAGAGCCTACAGTGGACACCCCACCCAGTCAGTGAAGGTCACTGTCCAGAATATTGCTAAAGTCGCCCATGCATACCACCCAGTGCCCAGGTCTAGTAGAAACAAATTCCAAGGTTTCACGTAGAACAGAATCAGTGAGGGGTGGAGGAATATACAGATTAACAAGTACAAAGGGGAAACCCTTGATGGAGCAATCACAGAACAGGTAACGACCACCCCTATCTTATTTAAGTTCTAAGAACTCAAAATGTAAAGACCTCTTAACCATGATCTGACTTCCCTCGTTTGGACAGAAAATGAAGAGTGATAATGACAGGACACCCAGGGTTTTTTAAGAGACAGAACCTTGAATCCCACCAGGTGTGTCTCCTGTAGGAGAACCACATCAGGGGCCTGGCGGTGGATATAAGCCAGCACCAGACAATGCTTAATTTTATTGTTTAAGCCCCGCACATTCCACGATAAAAATGTACAAAGTGAAACAGTCATTATGTGGTAGAGCTAAATATGAACCGAATTTACGCGGGCGAGCACCCAGGGCAGGAAGGGGCAGACACCCCTCCAGAAAGAGGGAGAGAATAAAAAAAAAAACATACACTAAAGACCCCCAAACCTCAACTGCCCACCCCCCACCCTGCAACTAACCCACCCAAACCTGGAAGTGACCTATACCCCAAACCAAGAAGAGCACGACACCCCGACAGGAGTTGTCTCTGAAACAAAAACATTCAACCCCAAAGAAACAGTACAGAGCCAACCAGCGAAATTAAAACAAAGTGTTAGCACCCAAAACCAAAGATGCACTCAATGGTGGGGACACCAAAAGCAAGTGGTACAGCCAAGAATCCCAAAAGAACACAATACAGCAGTGCAATGACACAGAGATGGATAGGAGCAACAGAGTTAACACATCACATAGCTACCAGCAGAATACATAAGGTGTAACACAGCGATGGTATAGAGGGACCAGTATTAGAGGAATGGAGCCATGGGCAGGCCATGGAATGTAACTTCCACAAAGAGTGCTCCCGGGATAGAGGACGCACCCAGCAGCGAAAGCCCCAGATATATGAGGTATAGCTAGGGTTTAAAAAAGAAGACAGTGTGAGGCAGTGCAGCCTCCAACCGAGGAGCAACGAGGAGTACAAGTGAAAACATAAAAAGCAACATTGAAGTACAAAGCAGTTTGAACATAGTGCAATATTACAAAAAGTGCTCCCAGGGAATAGGACACACAGAACGATGGAAGCCCCAGTTATGGGTAATACAACCAGGGTTCTAAAAATAACACAACAAAGCAGTGTGGCCTCCAGCCAAGGAGCAACAAAAACTACAAATAAAATAAAAGTATAAGCACCCAAGTCAGAAGACACACTCAGTGGTGGGAACCACGGATGCACGTGATGCAGCCACAGGTCCCAAACGTGACACAATGCAGTAGTGCAGCCTCCCACAGAGGAGCAACAATGACAGAGGTAACCTGCCATGTATTTACCAGCCTAGTATATACAAACAGAACAACGTCTCCCATCCCCCAATCGCTCACCTCCATGGAGAGACCCCAGGCACAAGTGGCAGAAGCAGGGATCAAGTGCATTGGAGACACAGTGACATGAAACAAACACTCACACAAGTTCACCGGCAAAATAGTTAAAACAAATGAATATTCCCTCCCCCTCCACATGTAGCTCAGGGATCGCATGCAGTGGTGGGAACCCCAGATGACTACAGCACATCCAGGGATTCTGAAAATAGCACATCAGAGGTGCAACAGTGATGATACATAACAAGTCCAACATCACGGTAACATCCCCCCCTCTCCTCCCCATCTGACCGGGGAGCACATTCAATGGTGGGAGCCCCAGTCAAGTATAGTATGGTCATGGATCCAGAAAAGGGCACAACATTCGAATGCGGTCCCAGACAAAGGCACCACAGTGATAAGACACAGGAGGCAAATAGTATTGTCCCATGGCAGGCATGAGAGGAAGGGGTTTCACTCCCCTTCAAAAGGTCCCAACAGGGTCAGGTAGTAGAGCACCCAAGTCAGAGGACCCACTCAGCAGTGAGAACTTCGGATGCATGTGGTGCAGCCACAGGTCCCAAAAACAACACAACGCAGTAGTACTGTCTCCCTTAGGGAAGTAACAATATCAGAGGTAGCTTGCCCTGTTATGGACCCATCGGATTCGGGGACAGCATTCAGCGGTGGGAGCCCCAGTCAAGTTCAACATGACCAGGGATCCAGCAAAAGGCATCACGCTGGAATACAGTCCCAGACTGAGGCACATCAATTATAGCAAAATGGTAACGCGCCCTCCCCCATATCCCCCACCCCCAACTGACCAGGGATCGCATTCAAATGTTAGAGCCCCAGTCAAGTATAACATGTCCAGGGATCCTGAAAACTAAAAAGGGCACATTGTATGAATGTGGTCCCAGACAGAGGTGCAATAGTGACAAGACACAGGAGCTAAATACTAGAGTTCCACCACAGGCTCGAGGGGAATGGGTTTGACCCCCTCCTCAAATGGTCCCCACAAGGTCAAGTGGTAGATCGCATCAGGACCGACCACCGCCACAGATAAGAGAGAAGCAGACATCCCAGTCGCACAGGGATAAGGGACGTTCAAAGTCCAAACAGCTGCAGGTAGTCGACTCAACAGGTCCAGACAGCAACTCAAGTTCCGCGGGAGTAAGACCCGTCAATTAAATAGCAGAGTCTGACACAGGAGCAGGAGCATTCAGATACGTGCTTTTAAATATTACTCCGTAATGTCACCATTTTCTCTTGCTGTGGTACAAGCTGTATCTTACAGTTACAGCTCTGCAAGATGATCCTGTACAGACGATTTCCTCCCACCTCCCTTCCCAGCTCTCTCTGAAAGCGAGAGTGCTCCCTTCATTATGGCTATGTTGATTTTGCCCACTTTCCCAGTCTTTCACACAAATCCATGTATATTCATTTATAATTTACAGTATATGTACACACAGTACAGATACTACAATATTTAAGGAATGTAAAGCTATGCAGTGCATTGCGATGCATTTAACACTATATGGTCCTTGGAGAGTTAATTAGCGTGCATCGGCCTTAACCCTTTGATTGTCAGATTTATCCAACACATTGTCCCTATCTGTCACTGTCGACAAAGAAAAAAAAGAAAAGAAAAAAGAAAAATAACATTAACACACCCTGCAAGTACAAATCCTCGCCATCTTTTCCTATCTACTGTATCTGCCTATAGCTAGTGTTAACAAGATGCCAGCAGCCGCTCTCTCCCCCAATTTTACTGCTGTCTTATTTATATACAGTACGGGATGAGGATATATCTTAATTAATGTGCTAGTCCCTCTTCTGGCAGTTCTCAAAAAGAATCAATAATGGGAATAAGGTTGTCAAACAAAAAATGATCTAGCCTTTTTGTGATGTGAATCCCCAGGTATTTAAAAGCGGGTACTACCTCCAGATCCATCGTATTGGGGAGCACTGTGTCTGGATCTGTCAAGAGGGAGCAAGGATGATTTGGACCAGTTAATACAAAGTCCAGAATAGCTTCCAAATTCATCCACCACTGCAAGTAGCCTACGCAAAGACCCCCTCATATCGCCCAGGAGCAGAAGCATATTTTCTGCGTAGAGTGCTAACTTGTACTCTAATGGTCCCACTCAGAAATTGACAATTTCAGTATCTGACCAGATCAAAGATGCAAGAGGCTCCTGCGCAAGTGCAAAAAGGCCCTGCCGCTTCCCCCTATGGATAGCAAACGGGGCTTAGGCCTATCCTCCAGTGTATATGCTCACCAGGGGTCCGTGATATAAGGTCTGAAGCCACCAAGCAAAGGTAGGGCCAAATCCAAAGCATCGCAGAACAGCCCACAGTTATTCCCATTCCATGGAGTCGAATGTCTTGGCGGCATCAAGCGACCCCATGATCTGATCTCAGTTGCACAGTTCTTGATTCTTAGGTCTCCAAGGTAACTACAGCTTAGTAACTTTTGTGCTCACCAGTAAAATGCACAAAGCAATAACATGTTCCAACAGACAGCAAGCACTATGGACTCACTAGTAAATTTTCAATCTGCTTTTATCTGAAGAACTATATCATTGTCAGTGGCTGTGATGAGGAAATACAAGTAAAGATAATGCAGCTGTTTCATATGGTGTTCAGCATTTCATCAAGACAATGTAATTATATTTGAATAGAAGAAGACTGAAGAGTGTTATAGTGTTTATTGTGAGTAGAATATTTTTTAACCCTGTATTTGATCCTCACCTGTATGAACATTTTCTTTGTGCTTTTTCAGTGTGTCTTTGCTTCTGAATCTCTTCCCACAGCTATCAGCCTTACAGATGAATCTTGCATCTCCTTTGCATGCTTCTTTGTGCTGTTCCAAACTATATGAAAAAAATGAAACAACATTAGACACTGAGAAGAATTTAATTGAACGTTAAAATAAAAAGGGTTTAAGAGTTTTTGAGACAGTTAAAATAATGTATCTGTATTAAAGGACATGCTACAGTTCTCTACTATCCATTTACTAGACTTAAAGGGAAACTACATCTATAAGAATAAGTGGCTTTATTTTAAACAAAGGGATCAATCTCAGTGGGGTTCCAGTATAAAGCAGACAAGCACATCTGTATTTTATTTTTTGTCTTTGGAACTTTATAGTCTACCAATGAATTAAATTTCATGATTTAACCTCTGCTTAGACTGTTCCGTGGAATGGGGAGTGGCTTGTTTTCTATGTCTTTCCTTAATCAGGACGCTGATGCCTATTGTCTATCGTGAGGTGCGAATACAGGCTTCAAATTGAGAATTGCACATGAAACTGGAGATACATTTCAGAAAGATATTTTTAAAAAATATATGGACATTTTGCCTTTAACTGCTTATTTGAACACCTTGAATAAAAAAATAAAAACACTCCCCAAACATGTGAATTCAGCAGCTCTTACTTGACATATTCAACCAGACTTGATGAGGTATAGCAACTTGTGGGCCACACTATTCTCTTATATTTGGGAATTCTTGGTAAGGTACAGTAGGATCAGTGGAAGTGTGGGTGCTGTGATAGCGCCTCTCTTCAGGTTCTGGTAAGTGTAAACAAGGGCAGAATTGTCACGCACTACCAACAGAGGAAATTCACAAAGGTTCAGGGATCATGATGCGGATCCAGGGATCATGAGTAAGCATTATAAACAAGAAACGCATTACATCTTCCTGAGATGCTTTGTCATACATCTGACTGCTTGTACCCATACCTTCTATACCTTTCCATTGACTACAACAATTGACTGAAACTTTTGTACAGGTATGCTTATCATCATTCAATAAAGAATATTGCTTTTACTCAAGGACCTTTGTGAACTTCCTCTGTTGGTAGTGCATGACATTTCTGACCATGAAAATAAAATGTAAATTTTGCCTGGTTCTTTCTGCTTAAAGAAAACAGCAGCATGATTGGTTTGTGTCACTGCTGTTAATCCTCATAAAGATCCCTTGACTATCAGTCAGGTTCATCTCTATGGAGACATTTCTTAATAATCCTGAATAAACCCAAATATTACATAATTTGTTACTGCATTGCTGCAAACAATCTTAAAAAAAATGCTCTCGGAACATTGAGAAATAATTGAACTAAACACATGCAGTGCAACAATGATAAATCAGTAAACACATATTTTAAAGTGCCCTGATTGTAAAAATCTATTCTCTTCTGGTTTATTCATACACAGAGTTCTGAAGAGGAACCTCATGATTCCAGTCACTGACAGCCTCAGCTCTTATAGGAGGTGTAGAAGAATCTTGAGCAGAAGCTGTACATTTGGAAAGTAACTTTATAATTCTTTTACCAGAGATTGATCTAGCAGTGATTTATGAATTAAAACTGAGCTTTAACACATATTCTTTTATTTATTCATATTAGTTACCCTTCAAGTCATGTGACACTTTTATCCTACAAACTACCATTCACAAGGTACCTTGTTCAAAGGTAAATACGATTAGTAAAAAGTCCCAATACTTGCCATTTAAAAAGATAGCAATGCTTAGATGTTAACGCAAGCTCTTCAGTACACTTTTTATAACAAAATGTATATTTCTAACTGCTCATAACATTGTAATCTTTGTTTTATTTTATATTAAAGTGTGCTCCTCCCTCCCATTTTAGAGACGTAATGTTACTTCCCCTCAGGTCTGAAATCCAGTCACTTCACCAGACAGATCGCAAGGAGGGACAATCTTCTATCAGTATAAAGAAAACTGACAGAAGATTGTCCTTCATTGCGATCCATCCGGACTGGGTTGCTGCTTTGAATGGAGGCATCGTCATGTATGGAAAAGGGGAGGGAGGGATGGGGAAACTCTTAATTAAAATAAAATGAAGACGACAACATTATGAGCAGTTAGAAAGGTACATTTCATTATAAAAAAGTATATTGAAGAATCAACTTTGCATTAGTATATAAACACTATCTCTTTAAAGTTGACCTGTAACAAAGATAATTTTAGTTTGTTTTACCAAGAAATAAAGTCTGCCTATATGTTGCACTAGCCATTTTACTGTAAAATATATAATTTTTGAGAAAATAACCTTCATATATTGGCTGCAGGGTGTGGCATATTATGGTAATTCTCTATACAGCCTGTTAATTGTTTTTTGAAGCCAAGCTCGCTATTCCTAGGGTGACCACATTTCCCTTCTGCCATTCCGGGACGTGGTCACCCTATTGCCTTACCTTGAGTCCCTGGTGGTCTAGCGGCGTGCAAAGTGCTCTGTGCCTCCTCCGGCACAGAGCTGAAGCTCCCGCGCGCTGTGCTCAGTAATGCAGAGCGCTGGGAGATGATGTCATCTCCCAGCGCTCTGTATTACTAGAGCGCTTGCCTCCAGATCAGGTAAGTTGCATTGCCGCCCTGGATGTCAGCCTGCAAGCGGCGTCCATGATGTGACACACCGCTTGCAGGCTGACATTCAGGGCGGCTTGGCTTCATTCCGGGACACTTCATTGTCCCGGTTGAAGGGGACCCGGGACGCGGGACATGTCCCTGAAATAAGGGACAGTCCCGGACGTTCCGGGACCCGTGGTCACCCTAGCTATTCCCTGTGCCATTAGAAGTGACACTGGTGTGTGGGCTCTGCTTAGATTCATTCATAGCACAGTGCGTGTGGTACTATTTACCAAGTACATATCTAATTAGCATGGAGTGCCAGAGTGTGCCAACAACAAATAAACAGAGGACAGACAGGAGATGTGCTCCTAGTGTAATATACATGTGATGTTCAGAAACCTCCCCCACTTACTGTTATACTCAAAATTTTTCAATCCCCTATCTCAGAGGTTAATCACACAGATGAAGGAATCTGCCCCCGCTCAGTTAACATGAAACATACTGCACATGCTGCAATCCACAAATTAAGGGAAACCCACACCAAGATCCTTAACCCCTTAAGGACCAGGAAAATCTGAGGTCGATTTCACTTAAGGACCGGAGCAATTCTGACCTTTTTGACTATGTCTTTGTTCAACAGTGTTTTCCCTCTAAGTACTTTTTTACCCATGAAAATTATATACCATTTTTTTACGCACAAATAGGGCTTTCTTTTAATACCATACTTATATGGATAGCCCACCATTTATTTTAGTAGAATTAAAGAAAACGGTAAAAAGAAATGTAAAAAAAAAATAAATTATTTTTCTCTTGGGATCATTTGGGCGCAATGGGTTAGATTTTTATGGATACTGTATGAAAGGTATGACCGGTCAGTCATACCTACAAAATGGGCAGATTTAAGTGGCCACTGTCCCCCCTGGGTGAAAACCCCATGTCCCTTTTTCCCACGCTATTTTCCCACTTTTTTATTGATGACATTTGGTGGTGTGTATAAACGTATTTCATGGCTCCACAACAATCACACTTCCAATTTGGGTAATTGACATGTTTTTTTATTTACATAACATTTTTGTTAAAAAAAAAAATATATAGTGTTGTGCCTTTTTTTATTTTAAAATTAATTTTAGCAGATCAAAAATTGACCTGCATTTAGCCAGTCTCCAGCACAGCAGTGAAGGGGTTAATACCCCCAGCTGCTGCATTTTATTTGTCCACTAGGTGACTCCTCTCTGCTTCTCTGTCCCTTACTTTGATAGCAAGGGATAGACGGCTGAGAAGAGATACTAGAGGCAGTGTAGAACACTGCCTCATTCATTCTTTCACAATGCTGGTACATGGGATCGCTGCTGCAGTGATCCCATGACACGGCACTTGTGAAAGTGTCTGAGACTGAAAGCTCCAGTCCCGGAGCATTCAGTCTCAGACAGGAATTAATGCTAGCAGCGTGCAAGGAGACGCGCTGCTATAATTTAACCCATGACAGTCCAGGACCGTCATGGGTCCTTAAGGCAAAACAACCCATGACGGTCCAGGATCGTCATGGGCCATTAAGGGGTTAATGTGGAAAGAGAACCAGAAGGAAGCACAGACCACTTAAGCCAAACAGCTGAACATAGAAGTCAACACTCTACTCACATGCATAGCTTAACTGGCTGTAAGGACACATCTCCCAAGATAAAATTGTTGAAGTAAAGAAAACTGAAAATAAAAAATATATAGGATCTGCTGATAAAGTTAAAAATGTATACACATTTAATAAAAACAATAGAAAAACAATGTCACCAAATCAATCTAAGCCTGAGTGCACTGCTCTTTTGTCTGGAGCAATTCTGGAAAACACTCCCTCTCTCTCTCGCAGACTCCTCCCTCTCCAAGAGAAAAAAAAAGGGCATGCGCACAAGTGGCAGAGTGTCGTCACTGATAGTCACAACATGGAGAGAGAGAGGGACCTAAAAACAGCTGTATCCATAAATACAAATACATAATGATAAATCAATTGCATAAAGAATAAGTTTGCTATGCATAAATACAACTACTGCACCATATGTAAAAATAAATAACACGATTAAGTAAACCAAATGTATACAATACATAAAAGAGTCTATTTCTTTGGTGCAGCGATTCAATCAAAAACATCAAATTTAAGATAAAGAAATAAATCATTAAAATTCTAGTGCCTACGGGCTCGATTTAAAGGCAGCCGTTAGCAAAAAAAATCACTAACGGGTGCGTTAAGTGTCATGTTGCAATTCAAAGATCCGTCTAAACAACAGCTAACGGCAGTTGTAGAATCCTTACGGCCGATACACTTACGTGCATTCAGACGCATGGAAAAACATACCCCAGAGCTATTCAAAGGCTTGCGGTACTGATAACGGCTGAAAAAAAGACACACCTAACGGCTAAAAGTTAAGACCCACTTCTCACACACGTTAGACACTTAACGGCCAAAACAAAACACCCGTTACAGAGGAAAACACACCAAATGCTTACCGCACAACCATGTAAATGGGAAAATTAACCCCTGCAATGCCAAAACAACACAAAAACATGCACACACAACACAAATCACTACACAAACAACAACAACCAACACCACAGGGACAACAACACACAAAAACAACAACACAACATGGCACGGAACAATGGGGGTCATCACACAAAGCGGACACCTGCAAATACAAGCTCACCTGGGCAACATCAACACGCCACCTGCACCCCACAACTGCACGTCCGCAAATGGCACACACAGAACAAGCACAACACACCACATCTTATAACACACACACACCTGCTAACACTTACCTGGACAAAAACAACTCACCATTGGTCAGCACTCACCTCATCAACACACCTACACAACGCCCTAGCAAGTACTTAAAGGGACAACTCAACACACTCACTTGTGGCTTGTTTTCCACTCAGGGAGGGAGAGAGAGATAGAGAGAGAGAGACAGATAGAGACAGATAGAGAGAGCAAACAGTATGTTGGGTTACATATTGTTGCGAAGGCTGCGGAGAAGGCGTGCAAGGGAGAGAGCTGGGGAACATCAGCAACCTCCAAGCACGCCTCATCAACAGCCTCCACCTGTTGCAAGTGAGGAGGCTCTGGCTCAGCAGCCACACAGGAGCCCATCCCCACCCGGAGGACACCTGCCTGCAGACGCACAGCTGCAGCAACAGGATGCTCCCCAGCTGCCACAGGGACCCCTGCAGCAGCCCAGGATGCATAGACGACCACCAAGGCCCAGGGTATACCGTCCAAGGGTCACTCTCTTTGGAATGACCGATGACGAGGTTATTGATCGCTACAGGTTGAGGCCACACAGCATCATAGCCCTGTATGAGGTCATCAAGGAGCAGGTGGATCCCATATGCACCCATAACCATGCTCTAACTGGCCTTCAAAAACTCCTGTGTGCCATACACTTCATGGCAAGTGGCGCCTTTCAGTCGACAGAGGGTTACGCATCTGGCATGTCCCAGGCCACATTCTCCAGGGTGCTGGCCCAGGTCTTGCCAGCCCTCAAAGCCAAGGCCAGTACCTACATACGTTTCCCCATCACCGATATGGAGTGGACACATCTGAAGCAGGGCTTCTATGCAAGGGGAGGCATGCCCAGGGTCATGGGTGCAATAGATTGCACCCATGTCCGTATCAAAGCACCAGCACGTCAGGGACATATGTTCCTGAACCGCAAAAACTTCCACTCCATGAATGTGCAGATGGTGTGTGACAGCAACCTGGCCATAATGAATGTCTGTGCGAAATTTCCCGGGAGCTGTCACGATTCACATATACTCAGAAATTCATCTGTGCAGAGGGATTTCGAAAATGGGACCTATACAGGCGGATGGCTACTGGGTGAGTTAACAGCACCAAATGACACCACATACACATGTGCTAGTATGTTCACCACAATATGTGCTCCTTGTCACACCATGTCACTCACTTTCCACAGGTGATGCTGGCTATGGATGCAAGCCATGGCTCCTCACCCCGGTCGCCAATCCCCAAAACGATGCCCAGGAACGATATAACCAGGCTCATGCCAGAACACGGAATGCCATTGAGCGGACCTTCGGCCTCCTCAAGTCCCGATTCCGATGTCTGGACCACTCGGGGGGAGCATTGCAGTATGCACCAGGCAAGGTCTGCGACATCATCGTGGCATGTGCCATCCTACATAATATCGCGGTGGACACCAGACTCATCGACGATGTCCATCCCCCACCCAGACCTGAAGACCCTGTGGATATTGTTGAGTGTGAGGAAACCCCAACAGGGATGCAGACAAGGGACAGATTGATCAGGGATCACTTCTGCTGTGAGTATAATACATGTATGCACACAATCCATGCATACACACCCACCACAACACACATGTTCTGTTTCACCCCACAGGATCAGTGACACAGCCCTGTCACTGGCTGCAGTATGGACCACCAGCATCAACTATTCCGTGGACCAGTCAGATTGGGCCTAGAGATTCCGAATACACCTGACAACCTGTCGTCCATGTTGATACTGCTACCTCAAGGATATCATGCATGCCCCCCCTGGAAACCAAGGTACAACACTTTAACCTTGTTCAGCATATCCCACAGCTCCCTAGGCACCAACTAAAGTGTTCTGCTAGGATCAGACCCATAGCAACCATGGTACCCCTGTAGCAAGGGAGTCTCATCCAAGCCAATGCATCGGATAGAACTCTGTCATATAAGGGGTTCAGGGGGCATTCGTGGGGACATGGGACCAGTAGCTTGCTACAGTTGAAGAAAGCAGCAGAGGGGTGGATCGACAGTAATAGTGTGTTACACAACATGGAGCTCATGAAATGTGGATCACATCTCCATGGACACCATGCTGCCCTGTGTGTGTGTGTGTGTGCGCAGTGATATGTGCCCCAGAAAGAAATACACACATTAACAAATATGTCCTACTAGCTCCATGAACCAAACATATTTGGCCTGTCTCTGACAGTGGCAGCCCAAATATATTGTTGTCAGGAAGCTATTAGGACATATTTGTTGATGTGTGTAACCATGTCAGGGGCAAATATCCCTAAGGATGGTTAACATCCCCTTAGTTCCCCCCATGATGGTTCATAGACCAGTACACAACACATTACAAAGCAGTGGTTTGTGTAGACTTATGTAACGGGAAAGATTAAGAGGATCATGATGTTGTAGCTGTTGCATGACGATCACTTCGAGGGTGATGTTCCAAATCCTGTCCTCTTGTCCCACAGGCATCCATAGCACGATCCATCCTTGAACAGAGGAGTTTCCATATGACTGGACTGAAGTCTGGACAACACTTCCATGAAGCTCACCCCTTGGCGTTCCAAGTGATTGTGTTGGTGATGCAATGTTTGACCTGATGTTCACAGCAACCTCTACTGGAACATTCACATATGGACACAAATTTATGTGTGTACTAACATCCAGGTATCAGACCTGTACAGTAAGACTGCTCATACACAGATGCCAAACGATGTAGACAACAAATGAGCAGTTCACTAGCATTTCTAATGTATTCCTATTTAGTTCAGATGTACCTTTTTGTGCTCATACAAGTGTTTAATGCATATTGGCTACATACACAAGAAACATCACTACTCAATCCGTGTCTGTATGAAAGAATGTTGGATCAAACACCTGTCAATGTGGAACCGTACCCAAGGCTAGAGTATCCCTCATACAAAGGAAGGCATGATTTACATCACAGGAGTCCACTAGTTGCCTGACCATGAGTGGACTTTGTGATGTATACATGCAATGACATGATGGCAGTGATACACTGATGTGTGTTGTGAGTGATTAGCTGGTGATACAGGGGACACACTTCCACTGTGATGTGATGTCCATGGTTTGTGTGTTGCTCAATATAATCAATGTCCTGAGATTGCTGTAGGTTGTCATATCTCAGTACATGGGCTACATCAACAAAAACAACCATGTGGACAAGTGTTATTACTGGTGAAGTGTGTTATAACCTTAGTTAAACAACAACACAACTTAAAGGGATAGTAAACCCTGAAAATAAGTTTATTTCACATTGTAGCCCTTTAAAAACCATGAAAAATGATATCAGTCTTATCTAACAAACATATATGATTTGGGATATAAGACATATCATTTTACATGTTTTTTTAAGGGCTACAATATAGAATGAACTTATTTTCAAGGTTTACTATCCCTTTAATACATAAGCCAATGCTCAGCCTAAGGTTCCAATGTGCGTGCTACACAATGAAATCTTAGGAAGATATTTGGGTTATGCAGTAAGTTAGGCTGTGATTCAAACTCCTGTTGTGCAACTGACTTGCTGGAGAACACAATGCTCACCCTAGGATCACAATGTGTAACACACACATTGAGATCCTAGGGTGTACATTGTGTTCCCCAGTATGTCAGCTGCACAATAGAATTTTGATTTAAAGACCATATTGATGCATGTTCAATCTGTCCTGCTTGTTATTTCCCTGCTAAGTCGCATAGCTGTTAGTTTGGTTTTCCCCTCAAACACAACAATTGATGCAGACGAATGTTCAGTGTTGCACCAGTTGTTGTGCTAAGGGGTATGTTCTGATCAAATCTGACACACATCATGGCCATGTAACACTGTTGTGTTATATGGCTACAGGGATGGGTTGCCAGGTGAATTTGGACAACGGTGTGGGTGTGTGTGAACCCATGTTGTAACATCACACAAACATTTCCCCCAGGCAGGAGTTGAGTTCACTGCATTGTTTGGCAATGCATTGGAGACAACCCTGCCACCCAATCTATAAGTGATTACACAGCAGATCAGACAGGATTCAAAAGCACAATTTTCATTTATTGAGGGGGCAGATGACAGGTTGGGCCTTTCATTTCTTTTTTTTTTGGGGGGGGGCCTTAGACTTGGTGCCAGAGGTGGATGCCCTGGCTGATTGCCTTGTCACCCTCTGTCCCCTAGGTGTGGCTTCTGGGGTAACACTGGAAGGGGTGGTGGGTGCAGTGGACCCCTATGTGGAACGCAGGTTCTCCCTCTCCATCCTCAGGTTCTCCCTGCGGTTAATCTCTCGCAACTCCACGAGCACCTGTGCAAACATGTCCATCATCCCCGTATGTATCTGGTGGAGTTGTGTGTTCCCCCTGGCAACCTCTGACTCCAGAGCTTGGATTCTGGTCTCCAACCTGTTCGTGTTCCTCCGGGATTCCCTCCGGTTCCTCGTGAGGTTGTCGTTGGTGGCGTGGGTTGCCCGGAGCTGTCCTCTTTGAAGGGCCATGCACTCAGCCTCCAGATCTGGGGTGCGTTGACTGCTGGAGATGGGAGTGGCCGGTGACACATGTGCTGTTTCCCCAGCTTCAGCTGTCTCCTCAGCCTCTGTTTCCCCAGCTTCAGCTGTCTCCTCAGCCTCTGTTTCCCCAGCTTCAGCTGTCTCCTCAGCCTCTGCTTCAACAGGTTCAGCTGTCTCCTCAGCCTCTATCTCCCCAGCCTCTGCTGTCTCCTCTGCTGGTACTGGGTGTGCTGTGGCTGCTACTGCTGTTTGTGTTGGTGGAGTGGCTTGCACAGACGGTGTGTGGGTGCCCACCACATCAAGGGACCCACTGCTGCCCACTGATGTCTGTGCTGGTTGAGGTGGTGGGGTGAACAAGTCCCTTGGCTGAGGGCGCTGGGGCTCCCCAATCAGGCCCAGGTGTTGGTAGTCAAGTGGCCAAGGGTCATACCTTGGCCAGTGGTAGGTGCTTGGCCCCCACCTGGGATCATACCTGGGGCCATGCTGGGGAGCCATCCAGGAGGGTAGATCCATCTCGGTGGAATATGGCCCATATTGGCTGGTGGCCACATTCCCGGGCAGCCATTGCCTCCCTGGTGGTGGTGGTGCTGCTGCTGGAGGGTAATAGCTCCCGGTGCTAGTGGGATGCATCCATCTCTCCCCCTGAATCCAGCCGCTGTACATTTGTCGAGCATCCTGTGGTGGGGCAGGCAGTTGAGAGGCAGGCAGTTGAGAGGCAGACAGTTGAGAGGCAGGCAGTTGAGAGGCAGGCAGTGGTGATGCAGCCAGTTGAGAGGCAGGCAGTTGAGAGGCAGCCAGTTGAGAGGCAGGAAGTTGAGAGGCAGGCAGTTGAGAGGCAGCCAGTTGAGAGGCAGGCAGTTGAGAGGCAGACAGTGGTGATGCAGCCAGTTGGGGAGGAGGTGTGGTGGTTGTAGACGCTTCCCAGTGGCTAGTCCCCTCCTCTGTATCCTCCTCACTGGGTGGTGTGGTCGGCTCCTCCACGGGCTCCTGCTGCGATGGAGGCCCATAAGCTGTGTGGAGAATTGAGATTGTGTGATTAGTAAACGTAGCCATGATGGGATTAATGGGATACTAATACATGAAATGCAGAAAGGGAAATATATGTTTTGTGGTTTATCACCCTGAGTGAAACAAGGGTACTCCCACTGCTGGAGGAGGTTTTTGTTCAAAAAGTCTCCCAGCTCAGAGTAGAATTGCTTTGGTGCTATATCCCAGTGGCCTGAAGTTGTACATTGGCACTGTTGCTACATTATCCTATGAGAATTTATTGCGTCTGGACGTAAGCTGTCCATAGGATGGTCTAGCAACATCGCCATTTTAGAGTTCCAGGCCACTGTGATATTGCCGCTGGAGTAGTCAACTATGAGCTGTGCTACATTTTGAATGAAACACCATTGAGCAGTGGGAATACCCTTGTTTTGCTCGGGGGATGAACCCTGCAATATATTTTTCTTTTCACATGTTAGGTATTACTATCCCTTTAACGGAATAGCAATGGTTAATTTCACCATGATGTAATATTGTAGGCATTGTAAGAGATAGATGTGGATCGATGTTAGTCCTATCCCTCCAACCCACATGGTTAGACAGATATTGCTCTATTTGACAGTCATTTTGACATGTTTGACAGTCATTTCACCACACGGAGGCTCTTCAGCAGAGCGTAAATTGCCCCATTCAGAGATGTAAACCTCATTGGAATGGTGAACAGAGTGTGCTTGCAAACCTGGCACACTTTGTTGACCATCTCAAAGATGTCTCCATCTCTGAATGGGGCAATTTAGGCTCTGCTGAAGAGCCTCCGTGTGTTCTAATGACTGGAATCTCCAGCTGTCAAATAGAGCGATATCTGTCTAACCATGAGGGTTGGCGGGATAGGACTAACATGGATCCACATGTTGGTGAAATTAACAATTGCTATGCCATTACAGTTACATACAAGGAGAAATGGTCATATATGCATGTGGATGTGTACCTTTCATATGGATATGAATATATCCTTTCCAGATATGAAGCCAGAGATCATTTCAGTAGGTGTGATTGCCTTACTGGCTATATATGTGCACCCATCAAAATATACATTGGATTGATATGATGGATATGAGCATACCTCGTATATCCCATCTACGTAGAGTGGGATATACTAGGTATGTGTATTTGGATGGTATCAATGTAAGTTAGTTTCTGATGGATGCACATATCTGGCCAGTAGGGCAATCACAGGCAGTGAGATGATCTCTGGGTTCACATCGTGTTGGGACATATTTTGAGCCATTTGAAAGGTACATATCTGACCATTTTCCTTTGTGTGCATATCTTTGTTTGAACAGATGTGCAGTGGGAATCAAGTGTTATTCAACCCTATCTTCTTAGCTGATCCCGTCCAATTCACAATTTTTCATTACTTGACAGGTGACTCTCTGGTTGTCAGGATCATATCCTATGCATTTCATTGTAGGGCATGGGATACCACCCTGGCAATCAGAGATTGATGAACTGGACAGGATCCTGTCCATGTCGTGTGTTCCAGTTGAATCCTGAAGGGCAACAATCACGCCAGTAGTGAGGGATATCTCTGATTGAGGCCTGTTTTTCTTTGAGTATGAGCCCATCCATCCTTCTGAGTGAGGCAACCGTACTCAATCCGAGATATCTATCATTCATGGCCTGTTGGTGACCAAGGTACAATGGATGATATTTGGTTCCCATGTGTATCCTGCAAACAGTGTCTGGTGTACCATCCATCCATGGCATCAGCACCCCTGAGGATCCATGTGGGAATCAGATGTGAGATATGTCATTTGAAGTTAGGGTAAATGATTGCAGACACAACACCAAGGCCTACTTTTTCCCCCTTTAATTCTGGGGTATTGTTTGAGGCCTGTGTGTTGCACATACAAGCAGTTATTCTCAGTGCCACTATGATGTGTGACCTGCTCCATCCTTTTTGTGATTCAGTAAGCGGTGTTGTTGACATGATGGAGTGTACATAATGCTGACTTCTCCAGTGATCTCATTTCCCCATTTCCAGTGTTTTCTATGGAGTGTATACGATGGGACCTTAGCAACTTGATTCATGTTATTGCATATTCTCCATAGGCTAACACTGGTATTGGTGAAATGAGGATGTGTGAGGGTGAATTTCTCTCCACCATGTGTTTGTCACCGCTTAGTGAATGTCCCCTGTGTAGCATGTGATCGTTGGCCTATTGACTTGATTGTTGTCTGGTTAACCCTTTGAGTCCCAGAGGGGTTGCCAAAGCATTGTTGATCGATGCATTGATGATCCCTCTAGCACTCGAGGGGTTAAGTGCTGACATCCCAGCGGGGACATGGGTGACATTGTGTGTGAACAGTGATGACAGTCGACATTTGGAACTGCATGGTTTGTGTATTGTGTGTGATGAGTACAGCGACAGGAGGGTTGAAGTAGGACTTGGACAGGTTTGTTCCAAGTTGGACCTTGATATTTGTCCTTGTGTTGTGTCCTGTTTTTAACCCTCAGGGTGCTGTGTTGGTGCAGTTGTGTGCATGAATGATGGACATGTGTTGAGGTGTGAGTGTGTGTGCAGCTGGTGTTGGTTGCTGTAGTGTGTTGTTCTGTAGTGTTGCACTTACCGGTAGTGTGGAGGGTCCTCTCATCCCCAGTGTCAGCTCCTCCAACAACCCCCTCGATCAGGGTTGGGGACATATTCTGGCGCACCATCTCCTCCCAGCCGCAGAAGGTGATAGGGACAGGTGGGCCACCTCCAGTGACTCGGGCGTGCTTGGCGAGTTCGGCAGTCGCCCCATCGCTTCTTGATGGACTCCACGTCCCGTCTGCATGGAGCCACCGCGTTGACCCGGCTGCAGATCTGGTTCCAGGCTGCTTTCCTCCTCGCTGACAGGCCAGGGACCTTCGCTGTCGGGTGGAGAACACTCTGCCTCTCCAAGACAGCTTCCACAAGAGCCGTGTTCTCCTCCTCTGTATACTTTGGGTCTCTGATCCTGGCCTCATCAGCTCCGGCATGGGATGACTCAGAGCCGGAGTGCCCTGCCTGGTCTGACCCTGACTGTGTGGGGTGCTCCCCAGCAACTACCCCTCGTCCCACTGCAGGTTCTGTCCCTGTCCTGCGTGTTCCTGCTCTTGTGGGCCGGGTCCCCCTCCGCCCTGCGGATCTCCCTCTCCCACCCCTGCTCTGCTGAGGGATCCCCTCCTGAGCTTCCTCCTCCTCCACTACTCTCCCCATCCCTCTCTCCTGTCCTCCTCTCCTCGCCATCATTCACCCAGTCACACCCAGGCACTCCCACAGGCCCTCACAGACACACTCGATCCACTCACTCTCTGTCACACACTTTCACTCCCAGATTCACACTGTCAAAAATAAAAGTAAAATGTGTGAGGTGTTATAAAATAAAAGGACTATGTGTATGTATGTGTATGTGTTTGTATGTGTGTATGTAATATGTGCAAAGGTGTGCTATGTGTCGTATTCTGTGCAATGCTCTCCTCTCTCCAAACTCCAAAACTCCTCTACCTCCAATGAACGCTCCTGTCTCCCTCTCTCTGATCACTATCCTCCGCTCCTGGGTCCTGATATCTGGCTCTGAAGAACTCGATAACAGACAGTGTGTGGCGGTTATTTTTGGGTATATATAGGTGTATTTGAAGTTATTTGATACATTGGGGCTTTGGGATTGGATGTGTGTTTGAATTTGTTTTGGCATCAATCATGGTTGCTTGACAACGGCAGCCGTTATGTTAGATGTTGTTTGGAGCTCAGTTATCGTGTGATTTGTCCGCCCGTTGTGCATTAACATGAGCGACAACGGGTTTTGTGTTACGTGTTTTTTGTGTGCCTACGCTCGATAGCTATTCTCGTAGAGTAGCTATTGAATCTGCCGTAACTCCTGTATTATTTGCAAGCGATGTGCCTTTTTCACTTAGCGGCTGGTTTAACGGTTGCCTTTAAATCTAGGCCTACATCTTGTAGAGCTTAAAAAGACAGATTGTTTGGTAATTATTTGCCAGAATCTGTACTGACAAAAGTGAGCTCAGAAAAGCATAGAGGAGTTTGTTGACATTGTTTTACTATTGTTTTTAATGAATATTACTAGTTTAATAAGTTTATCAGCAGATCCAATACATTTTTATTTTCATTTTTCTTCACTTCAACAGTTTTATTCTGGGAGGTTTGTCCCTGAGCAGACAGGTTATAGTTCCCTGTGAGCTTATTACTGAATATTTGTCCTTAGAGCTGGTTGAGCTACACGTGTGAGTATAGTGCTTACTTTTTATGTTCAGATGCTTTGCTTTTGGAATTTGTAGTCTGCATCTCTTCTGTTTCTTTTTTTCACACAACAGATACAGGTTAATTTCACAAAAAAAAAAATATGTATATTACAAACAAATGGCTAGCACAACATATAGATAATGAACATTTCTCTAAATGTTGTTCTAGCCAATACAAAATAAATATTTTGTAGTGGCACAGGATGGCACTTTATGCTTATTCCATGAACTGCACGCTGCATTCTGTTAGAGGTTGAATGTACCACTCATTTTGCAATTTGAAAGGACCCCAGAGTGTGGGCTCTGTCTATCCATTCATAATACAGTGTGTGGTAATACTGGCCTAGTATAAGAACTAGATTTGTACAAGGTGTCACTTGTGCCATTCAGAATTAAAGAATATTTTCTCAAAAATTATTTACATTACAAACAAAAGGCCAGCATGCAATAAATTCAAGCAAAGCACCCTGTGTGGTAAGAGTGGCCCAGTGCAGAAAATAATTAGCATAAAGTGTCATATTATGTCTCTATAAAGGGTAGTTAAAGGATAGTACAACATACAGTTAATTTTAATGAGATTAAAAATTGCCTAAACATATGTTAGGATGACAAATTCACATTACATTGACTGGTGTAAACATTACGAACATGCTTTAGGGGAAGAATTCAAGTTCTCATGCATTACCTATATAAGAATTAAGAAAGTGCTTCTTTTTCTTGGTTAGATGTCAAAGAAAAAGCTAGGAGGCTTGAAAGCAGGCATGCAGAAAGGAGGCCAAAAATAGCAGTTGAGTAATTCAAAAATAAAACCTCAACGATGAGCCGAACGAGCTACTGCAAACCGAACACTGATAACTCCCTGAAGTGTCTCCGGATATGATATTCTCTGTGCACTGAAGTACACTGTGGAAAAAAAGAATACACAGGTTTCCCATAAAGCAGTCCAGATATAAACATCTTTACTGTAGAATACACAGTGGTCTTACTTTGTAATTTATTTTCCATAGTCCATCCATGCATTTGAGGTACTTATAGAATAAAGGACTACTAACCAACTCTTCATTACGTTCAAAATATGTAATATACTTTGATATCTATAGCTGTGTTTCCACCATATGAACTACAGTGAGGATCACAGAGTTACTGTCTGTGATCTTCTCTGACAGAACTGCTAATTTTTTTTTTTTAGGACAAAAAAATCAAGATGAGGTGTATAAGGAGCAAATATTTTATTTTTATCACATGACACTGAGTGGGCAGAGCTTTCAACAGTACAATACAGCATACGTCTTTATGAAAATAAAGCTGAAAGGATTTTTTAATGAGTCAGTATTGAAGAGAATATGATGTTTAAAACTTATTCAGGAACTGTAAGTTGAAGACCCATTTTACTCATAAAAAAACACAAACTAATTGAACTGACCAACTTAACTACGGTACAATAGTCTGTATTTAATAAACTCATTTTCAATAATCTCCCTTTATTATGTTATAATTTCCTTCTCTAACACCAAGATTTATTGAGGGTTAGCAACATTTGCATAGTTACATATCGATTCATAGTAAATTAGATTGAAGAAAGACATAAGTCAATAAAGGTAAACATTTGCAACAGTGTATCCTGAAAATGGGATCTACATTAATTATTTCTGACTCAAGATGGGTGTTAGTCTATTTACAGGAACTTCCTTTTAATCTATTAACATATGGCATAATTCTTATTATCTCTTCAGCTAGGAATGTATCTAATCTACTCTTAAATATACCCATTGCATCTGCCATCACCACAACCTGAGGCAAACAATTCCATACTTCAACCAACCTTAAAAAGGAAAAATTTTGGATTGAGAAATCATTTTTTTCCCATATATTTGTGCAACGTAACAAGATTCCCTTTTAGGAATCAATTATCTAAAGTAAATAAACTAAGTTTATTCAATTCCTTTAGTTAATTTTGTTGGGGTATCTGAACCCTCTCCAATTCTAGAATATCCATTTTAAAAACAGGTGACCATAACTACACTGCATATCCCAAATGAGTTCTTACCAAAGACTTAAACAGATGCAAATTGATTATGTCCATTCTTGCATCAATAACCATTTTTATGCAGGACAATGCTTTTGCTACTGCTGTTCGACACTAATTACTACTGCCAAATTTGCAGTTTACAAATACTCAGCGATATCTCCCCAGCAACACGTTCCCTAGAAGCGTCTAATTAAGATAATAAATATTATGCCTATTTGTACTTCTCAAAATGTATCACTTTACATTTTCCTACCTTAAACATCATATTCAATGTATGTACCCAATTTGCCATTGTATGTAACTTTAAAGTATTACAATCAAGGGAAGGCAAATACTCAATGTATATGTAGAACATAATAAACAGTGTTTCACTGTCGTCCAATACAGGTCACTGGTACAATGAGAGGCGATCCGCCCCTTTAAGTAGGCAGGAACATTCATTCAAATGTATGCAGGGGGTGGAGCCTCCCCTCCTTCTTAAGCTGCCTTCAGGCCAGAGCCAAGTCAGATTGATTTGTTCCTGTGTGCTGTGCACACCAGGTGGAGAACATCTCTCATTCAACTTTAGTTTTTTATTGTTTTTCTTCAAATATGGAATACCACCATTAGGCGGGTGACCATGGCTGTGAATTGCCCTCTCCAAAGTGGCTAGTGCAGCTTCCAGGGATTTTCTGGTGGACCTTATGCCCTGAAGAGGGAACAACTTGAGTCAAGTAGCTTCCCTGCTGGGGAATTTTCCTCTGGTTAATTCCCTCTTAACATGGTTACCTGAAGACAGAAGTCCTGCAGAAAGGTGAGCCACCCTTTGAGTGCTGAAGGTCCACTTGTCCCACAGGGTCACTTCTTTGGGCATATATTTGGGAGTTCTCATTTTGCACTCCAGCACTCATAGGGTATTTTTATTTCTATTGCTTGTATTTATGCAATGTCTGTGGTATTCCCTGGGTTTTGGAGCTTTGGGTTGTTATTTTCTCATGTTTTACATGTGTTAGAAGTATGTTTGGTGAACTTTTTCTCTCAGGAATAATTTATTAATATTTAATGTTCCGCGCCTTTAAGCGCGCTTTTACCCGCATAGACGCCATTGCTCCTTTACTCTCTATGGGTTTACACATTGTGGGACGTATCTCTGGAACCGCTTGTCACAGCGACTTCAGAGAGGGCTCATTTTGTTGGTCTTCCCCTGCTCTATCATCTGGTAGCTAGATTCGGTGTGTTGGGAGTCTGGGGGGGCTTCGGGCACTGTTTTGTGGTACTTCTGAGAAAAACTACGTTTCCCATAAGCGCCCGTTTCGCGCTTGTTTTCTGATTGGCTACCATCGTGGCAGCCATTTTGTGGTGTTATTCTCAGCGAGTATACTACGCAGGGACCGAGCCTTCTCTCCTCTCAGCAGATTAACCCTTCGCTGGCCAGATAAGTTCGATTTTAGACATTTCTGGGGTGAAACTTTAATCTTTCACACTTCTACTGGGTGATTTTTCTTAGTGGAGTATATCTGACGCTGTGAGCATGTCTACTCCACTGGAGTCAGGGGCTAGACCCAAGACTAAGGAGGCTGGGGTGTCTATTTCCCCCATTGCATTTTGCTCCTCTTGTCACTCTGGGCTGCCTAGAGAATTTTCAGGTCATTTATGCCCAAAATGTACAGATAGTCATGATAGCAACCCTGGGCTTCCCAGCCGCGCTATTGAGCCAACTTGGGTGAAAGAGTTCAAAGCTGCCACTAGGGATCTCAGATCCACTCTCCAACTCTTTCCCTCTCAGGTTCAGGGGGCTCTACAAGTCTGGCAGACCCCCTCCTCAATCAGGACCTCCCTGCCTAAGCCACAGGGAGCTCCTGACATGTCTGATTCTTCTAAGGAAGAACTTTTGCAAGATTCTGATGCTGAGGAAGGCACTGTTATTGAATCTAATAGGTCCATTGTTGACCCTTATGAATGTGACCCTGAGGTTTCTGCTGAGGGTTTGATCAGAGCTGTGCTAACTACGCTCAACCTTCCTCTGACTCAGGAATCTACTCATGATCCAACTGACGTTTTCCAAAAACAATCTAAGGCTGTGGTTTGTTTTCCTAATAATCCTACTCTTGCTCGTTTAGTCTCTGATGCGTGGAGGAATCCTGAAAAATCCTCTTCTGTGTCCAAAAAGTTTGCTAAACTTTACCCTTTTCCTGAGGCTGAACTGGCAAAATGGGTTCATCCTCCCAAAGTGGATGCTCCTATTTCTAGGTTATCCAAATCTACTGCCTTAGCTGTATCAGATGCCTCTGCCCTGCAGGACTGGACAGACAAAAACTTAGAGATTTGTCTTAAATCCATTTTTGCCTCTATTGGCACTGCCATGCGTCCAACCTTTGCAGTGGCGTGGGTTAATAGGGCTATTGCGGCCTGGACTGAACAACTGACTGAGGCGGTTCGCCAGGATGCACCAGTGTCTGAGCATTTGCAGCTTCTTGCTAATATATCAGAAGCTCAAAATTATGTTTCTGACGCTGCTTTTGATGCTGTGCGCATGATGGCAAGGGCCTCTACTTCCTCTGTGGTGGCTAGACGTGCTCTTTGGCTGAAAATTTGGTCTGCTGACACTGCTTCTAAGAAAGCTTTGCTTTCTTTACCTTTTCAGGGGACATTACTGTTTGGATCTGAACTTAAGGAGATGATTAGTGAGGCTACTGGTGGCAAAAGTACTCTTCTACCATCAGTCTTCAAGAAGAAGTTTCCAGCCAAACACAATCGGTCCTTTCGTTCCTTCCAAACTGAGACACGATCCACGTCCCAGGCAGGTCCGTCCTCCACGCGCTCCTCCTCCAAGCCCAAACAGTCCTGGAAGCCCAAAGTTGCCCCCAAGGCCAAGACCTCCAAGACTGCTTCGGCATGACTCGCCGAACCCGGTGGACGTCTCCACATCTTTCGCCGGGTTTGGGAGGAGTCAGTGGTGGACCCTTGGGTTGTTCAGGTGGTATCAGAGGGATACAGGATCCCTTTCTCTTCCCTTCCTCCTTTTCGGTTCCATTTTACTCGTCCATCTCAGGAGCCTACAAAAAGACGTCTGTTCGACGACGCTATTCAGGATCTTTTGGACAAAGTAGTCCTGGAATTGGTTCCACCAGAGGACACAGGTTCAGGATTCTATTCCAACCTGTTCGTTGTGGCCAAAAAGGACGGATCTCAAGGATCTCAATTCCTTTGTTGTGAGTTCCCACTTTCGTCAGGAATCTCTGCGTTCCGTGATAGCAGCAATGTCTCCAGGGGAGTTTCTTGCCTCCCTGGACCTTCAGGATGCATACCTTCACATCCCTATTCATCCAGAGAGCAGACGGTATCTCAGATTTGCCTGTCACAAAGGCCACTTTCAGTTTTCAGCTCTTCCCTTTGGTCTGACTTCAGCTCCTCAGGTCTTTCAGAGGGTATTGGGAGCTTTGATAGCTGTGCTTCATCGAGATGGAGTCAGGGTGACTCCCTACATGGACGATCTGCTCCTGAAAGCCTCATCTGCGGAGATCCTCCACCAGCAGCTGCAGTTGTGTATACACTCAATCGCCACGGCTGGATTGTGAATCTGGACAAGTCAGACTTGGTTCCATCTCAACAGCTTCTCTTCTTGGGTCTCCTGTTCGACACTCAGCAGTGCATGGTGTTTTTACCGGAGGAGGTGGCTCATCAGATTGCTATCCGGGTGTCCAAGATCCTAGAACTAGACAGGGTTCCAGTACCGAAGTTGACCTCTCTAGTGGGGAAGTTTATTTCCACGATAGAGGCAGTGCCATTTGCCATGGCACACACCAGGGAACTTCAGAGGTTTGTGATCCAGACGTGCAAGACTCACCCAGATCATCAGCATCTATCAGTATTCTCTGCCTCCTCATGTCGAGTTGAGCCTGGAATGGTGGTTGGACCTGTCTCATCTCCTGAAAGGGAGGTCCTTTCGGGTTCCCTATTGGACCACTGTCACGACGGATGCCAGCCTCCGGGGATGGGGGGCAGTGTTGGGTCATTTCAGTGCTCAGGGGAAATGGGGACTGGAGGAATCTCTTCTCTCCATCAATGTTCTGGAACTTCGTGCCATCTTTCTTGCCCTGAGGCACTGGGAATCTCAGCTGGAAGGTTGTCCAGTCAGAGTGAAGTCCGACAACGCCACCGCAGTGGCCTACATCAACAGACAAGGCGGCACAAAAAGTCTGACCGCTTGGTTAGAGGTAAAGGCCATCTTATCTTGGGCAGAAGCTCATGTGCCCGCCATCTCAGCGGTACACATTCCAGGCGTAGACAACGTCATGGCAGACTTTCTCAGTCGTCACACAGTCGACAGCGGAGAGTGGGTGCTTCATCCAGAGGTGTTTCACCTTCTCACCCAGATGTGGGGGGTGCCTGTAGTGGATTTGATGGCTACCAGACACAACAGGAAGGTGCCAGTGTTTTGCTCTCGGTGGAGGGACCCTCTTGCTCTAGCAGTGGATGCTTTGTCAATTCCTTGGGAGTTCCCTCTGGTGTACATCTTCCCTCCTCTTCCTCTGTTGATCAGAGTCATCCAGAAGCTGAAATTGGAGCGTTGTCCGGTCATCCTAATCACTCCAAATTGGCCTCGTCAGTCCTGGTATCCGGAACTGCTAGCCATGTCTGTGACGAATCCCTTTCCGCTTCCCGCCCGTCCGGATCTACTTCTTCAGGGATATCTGTGGAAGGAGGATGTTCAGCATCTCCATTTGATGGCTTGGAGGTTGAATCCTCAATTCTAAAGAAGAAAGGGTTTTCCTCTTCAGTGGTGTCCACGATGCTTAGAGCTCGCAAGCCTGTGTCTTCCAAGATCTAACATCGCATATGGTCCACCTTTGTAGCATGGTGTACTGATAAGGATCTATCTCTAGATTTCCATCTTCCCACGGTCCTGGCCTTTTTACAGGATGGGGTTGAGAAGGGACTCAGCCTGAGTTCTCTCAAGGTTCAGACTTCTGCTTTGTCTGTGTTTTTCCAGGAACGGATTGCGATACTTCCTGATGCTAAGGTTTTCTTCCAGGGTGTGGCTCATGTTCGGCCTGCCTTCAAGAGTCCTACTCCCCAATGGGACCTCAATTTGGTGCTGGGGGTTCTCCAGAGACCCCCGTTTGAATCCTTGGCTTCTATTCCTTTGCGTCTCTTGACCTGGAAAATGGCCTTTCTTTTGGCTATTGTCTCAGTTCGCCGGGTAGCAGAGTTACAAGCTCTGTCTTGTAAACCTCCTTACTTGGTGTTTCACAAGGATAAGGCAGTGCTTCGCACTTCCAAGGAGTTTTTACCCAAGGTTGTCTCCGAATTTCACATCAATCAGGAGATTGTGGTTCCCTCTTTCTGCCCTAACCCTTCCTCGGACAAAGAAAGAGATCTCCATTTGTTGGATGTTGTGCGTTGTCTTAAATTTTATGTTCATCGCACTGAGTCCATCAGGAAGTCTGACGCCTTGTTCGTCATTCCTGAGGGGCCTAGGGCAGGGAGACCGGCATCCAAGGTAACTATTGCCTCTTGGATAAAATCTACCATTCGTGAAGCCTACAAACTGCGGAATAAGCATGTTCCCTTCAGGGTCACTGCTCATTCCACCAGATCAATTGGGGCCTCTTGGGCCTACAAGAATCAGGCGTCTGCTGATCAACTGTGCAGAGCGGCCACTTGGACCTCTGTGCACACATTTTCGAAGCACTATCATGTTGATGTACTGGCCTCTGCCGATGCCAGCTTTGGGAGGAAGGTCCTGGAGGCAGTCTTGCCAGTTTAGGTCCTTCTACTCTGTGGTTCTTAGTGCTTCTTTGCTGTTGAGCCCCGTTGGCTCTAGTTCAGTGTGCTGGTTTGGTTCGGGGGTTTGTTTTCCCCCTGGTTGGTGTCCGTTGACACTTCTGTTGTTGGGCTCTATGATTAATTGGTTCATAGCAGTTCTAAGTGACTTGGGCCTTGCGCCTGGTCCTTGCCTTACTTCCCGCCTCAGGGAAAGCTCAATGTTTGTACATCCCATTGTACCAGTGACCTGTATTGGACGACAGTGAAAATAGGATTTTAGTCTTACCTGTTAAATTCTTTTCACTTAGTCCATACAGGTCACTGGTCTCCCACCCTGTCAAGGGACCATGCTTGGCTCTCCTGTGGCATTCAGTGGGGGACCTTCGGGGCATGCTCACAGGAGTCTTCCTTTTCTTTCTTACCTCTGGTCAGTTTAGTGTCTCAAATCAATCTAGCTTGGCTCTGGCCTGAAGGCAGCTTAAGAAGGAGGGGAGGCTCCACCCCCTGCATACATTTTAATGAATGTTCCTGCCTACTTAAAGGGACGGATCGCCTCCCATTGTACCAGTGACCTGTATGGACTAAGTGAAAAGGATTTAACAGGTAAGACTAAAATCCTATTATTTGGTGCTTTACTATGCTTGTAATATTCATGTACCACAGTGTGTTAATAAATTTAAGAAATGTAGTCAGTCCTGGAAGATTAGCCATACAGAACTACAGTAGTTTGGCTCTATCAAGGAGGCATACATTTGTGTGCTACAACAAAAATGAGTACATATGCTAAACAGGGGTGCACCCTGATTTCAAAACTGCAATATGCATTCTATAGTTCTAATGGAAGACACAGCAAAGCAGATACACAAAGTTCTCAATAGTTACATCACAAAGCAGCATTGTTTCCTAGAATGACACATTATAGCCCTTCAGTAAATGACACAAAGAGGTTTAAACTTTATCAACATTTTCATAAGCCTCAGACTAGGAATCTACAGCCATAATAGCCACAATTATGTCTGTTCTCCACTACATAATTTGCACATGCACAAGGTCACAGCTCTCTTCATAGCTGCTCAAAGTATACAGAAATTGGCAGCCGGAAAAAGATTGTAATTTAAAACATTGTTTGTGATCTGTTGGCAGAGTCCTGTTGCATCCCTTTCTGTAAATTCAGTGCACCATCAGATGAGAAAAGGGTTGGCCATGAACCACAAACAGGAAATAACATAAATCAAGGCCTGAAGAAGAGAAGTGTTCAGGGTCATGGTTAATATACTCAAAATCAGGACACCTAGATGCCTCCTTGAATGATAAAATGATATTCTTGGTACAGACAAGCATATGATAATACTAGCAATCTTACCATTTTAGATTACAGTCATGTTTAATATGTTTGAGGTCAGGAAATTACAGAACAAGGCTGTATACTCTATTCACTACAACAGAAAGTCAAGCTTTGGTATCTCAGTACAAACATACATTACTAAATAAAGCTCTCTGACAGACCAGCCAAATTCAGTCACTAGCACAAAGAGATGGTCATAAATGATAAGAAATCATACCTTTATCTCTTATACAAAATCTGACCCTCCAGTATGTTTTAAAAGAATGGCCTAGGCTACCATGGAATTATGGCAGCGCAGTTAAAAAAAACAACAAATATACAATTTATGTATGGTAAACAGTGATAAAAGATTTTTCAGTACATACTGTCTCTGTAGAGCCTGTTTCACTGGGAATTTCTTCTGACAGTTTCTGCATTTGAACTCTTTTTCCTCACTTGGCTTCTGATGCAGTGCTTGAAGATGCTCTGCCAAGATTTCCTGGCTTGGAAAGCTAGACTCACAATGGGGACAGCCATGGTCCTCTTTATAGTTTATATATTCTATAAAAGAGAAAATCAGTGTTTCATTATTTTTAATTAAAATAAATGTAAAACTAACATACTTTTACGTGATGTATTTTTATATAATTAATCAGGTGACAAATTAGGCCTTATCTATGAAGACAAAAGTAGAGAAACCCTGAGGCAAACCAGCTGTACCATATGGGAGACAAATACAATTTCCCCATTGATTTAAATGGGCCTTTTAACAACATGAGTGTTAGAGACACCTCCAATGCAATTTCAGTCATTTAAATATTTTTGTGAGCCATGATTCCAGATGTGTAATATTTATAATAAAACTACCACGTCTATGTATATCACAATTGCTTATTGATATTACAATAAAATTGATAGTACAATAAAGAAATACAAGTTACCTTTAACCCTTTGAGTGCCAGAGGGGAATGCAACATATTGATCTGCTATGCGTTGCATACCCCTCTGGCACTCAAAGGGTTAGTATAACAAAGTCTATGGATAATGTCATTATGACAAAATCTGGTCTATGCCTGTGCTATAGATTTTTCAAGAAAAGATGAGGCAGAACCAACTGATAAAAAAAATATTTGTCACACTTCTTTCATTTGTAAAATGGCAAAATAACATTTTGTAGTATAGAATAGTAACCAATTTCAGTTCACCTTTTTCCCCAGGTTGTTGGGCCTCTTTTATGTTGTCATCATCTTCCTTGTTGACTACACTAATAATTTCTGTGTTCTCTTCTTCGGCTTCTTCCATATCACTATCCAGGTAACCAATAAGTAATTCAGTATCCGTTTCTATGTCATCAATGGCCAGATAGAATATGTTCTCTCCTTCCTAAGTGACGATAAGAAAACATTAATATAAAAAGTATGCAATTAATCCAAATTTAACATGTAATTGTATGTGTCACTTGCAGAATCCATGTGAAATACTACAGCAAGCAAGACTTTGTTATTACTACTTCAACAACATTTTGCAGGAGAACAAATCTACAGGTCAACTCCCAATACATTTGGGGGAAGTATGACTGCTTGCAATTGCCTGGATACCCTAATCTAGCAGTCAAAATATGAAGCTCTAGTTCCAATTTTAAACTCATGTTTACACATAAATGATCACAAATGGAAAGGTAGGACTGATCTGGGGCAAGAAAATTATAAAATATATTCTATTTTGTCATTTTTTATATCAATAATTACAAACTGCATTCAATCCACTTCACATAATTTATCAAGATACATAGTCATATACAGATACAGAGTAAATTAGACTGATAAAAGACACAAGACCGTCAAGTATAACTTTTGCTGCAGTATGTCCTATAAATGAGAACTACATAACCCTTACCAATGCCACCGTTCCCAACTACATAACACTTCCCAATTTACTCAAATTTCCTATTTAATCTACTAAAGCATGTTATAATCCTGGATGTGTCCTTGTGCTAGAAATATTTCTAATCTTCTCTAAAGCATATTCATTGCATCTGCCATTACCATATCCACAGGCAAAGAATTCCACAATTTTACAGGCTTTCCTGTAAAGAACCCCTCCTGAAGTTGAAACCATACTTTGTTCTAATCTTAAGGGGTGATCCTAGTTATTTTGTCAGGCCTAGGAATGAATAGTTCACTTGAGGAATCCTTGTATTAATCTTGCATATAATTGTACAGTATAATAATATCCCCTCTTGGCTAGATATTCTTCTGCTTCAATTCCTCCATTCCCTTAATTTTTGGCTCTTCTCTGCACTTTTTCAAATTGTAGAATTTCCTTTTATAAGAACAGCTTCCCACAACTGAGCCACAGATTCCATGTGAGGTTTTAACACAAACGTCTACACCAATACTCCTTTTTTTATGCAGGATAATATTTTCTTTGCTTAAGCTACTGTTTTGCACTGATCTATACTGCCAAATTTGCTGTTTACAAGTGCTCAAGATCTATTTCCAACAATGGGTCTCCTAGAATGCTCCCATTAAGTTCATAAGCAAAATGCTTATTTGTACTTCCCAAATTCATAACTTTACACTTCCTACATTAAAAGGGGATTTTGTGTACTTACCCATAAATCCTTTAGTCTTATTCCATGTGGAACACAGGAATCAAGGTTTTCTCCCACAGGAGTGCAAGGCACTTTCAAAAAAGAGCTCTCTAGAGGCGGAGACTCCTTCCCATTACCACTTTACCCCCGAGCTGGCACGGTCAGTTTTAAAATATAGTAAATATTGGAACAAGAAGTAAGACAGGAAGGAGGTCACCTGAACCACAGAACCCAAAGGATCCCCTTGTCCACAACTCACATGAATTGGGATGGTTGTCTTGTGTTCCACATAGACTAAGAGAAAAGGATGTATCTTTTGTACAATGAGGAACACAGGAACCCTGGAGCTATACCAAAGTTATCTACCAAAATACCAGGGAAGGAGAGAAAAACCTCTCAAAATGCAAACCAGATCCCACAGGAACAAACATAAAGCTCAGGTGTCAACAGACCTACATACCAAACTGAGTAACAGCAATAACAGGTTACTTGAAAAAATGACAAGAAGGATACCTACACAGACAGAACAGACTGTAATACCTCCCATCCAGACAAAGTCAGAGAATTGACTCTGAAGTTTAGCAAACATGTGAAGGGATGACCACATTTCTGCCTAGATTATACTTTGCCACTGGCAGCCACCACAGCTCTTAATGATAAGCTCCGGGATTCTTTATTGAAGACACTTTTGCATCCTCTTGTGTCACTTTCCACCCTAGCCTTGCTATTGCATGAGTAACTAGGACTACAGTTGTTTTGGGGGATCAATTTTTGGATGCTACACAAGCAGACTTGGCTAAACAGGATCTGGTGGCTCTTACAGCCAAGATCCTTGAATCTAATCCATATCTTATTGAAGAGGTTTTAGAAGTCAATAATTTCACTGGAAAGGCCTTGGCTTTCCCTGTTGTCTCTTAAGATCTGGATGGCTGACCAGTCTTCTCTGAAGTCTTTGATATCTGTAGGTTGGGCCAACAGGCTACTATTAAGCATTCCATTTTCCCCACAAAAGAGGCATTGCTTTCATTACCTCTCCAGAAAGAGTATGCACCCAGGACATAGAGTTTCTCTGCAACCTAAATGTGTTCCAATCCAAAACCAACCTTCACATACACTGGTCCACCACAGAAAAATGTCCACATACTGTGAAGGAACACAGATGACCTACGATTGGCTGAGGCAGACCCAAACACTGAGCATCATGTAGAGGTAGACTTGTCAGGAAGGTGCTTTTGGACAGGCTTTTTGCTTGCCCAGGTCTATCTAGGTTCCAAGGAAGGGGGCACCTGGGTCACTGCAGATGTGGACTCCCAGGGAGCATACCAGCATTGGCAGGGGTTTACTTTTAAAAGGACGCACACGAAAGAGTGTGCGACCTAATGAGTCAGTTGTGTCTCCTGTATAAAAACGTTGAGATGACATTCTCGCACTGCATGACAGTGCGAGATTGTCATGTCGCGTATACAAAGAGCGCTTCACCACTATTTGAAGACAGGCTTGATGCCCAACTTTGCTGTACATTCTCATAATTTTAAAGATGTACCCAACCTGAGCTGTCACTCTGGATCGAGTGTCACTGCCACCTCCTGTCATTTTTCACTTCCCCTGTTGTTGTCTGTTGGCCGGCCCCCCTGGCTGTCAAATGAGTCATGCTCCAGGGCGGTGTAGGGGGGGTCAGTCCACTGAGGCACTCCAAGCTGCTGGATCTCATGGCTGGGGCATGTTTACTGGGGATGAGGGGTTGTTGCCAGCTCCACGGGAGGAGGGGTATGATGCAGTGACTCTGCTCAGTTGATCACCGGGTGAGATCGGAATTTCCATGTATCCCAGCTCTGGCAGTGCCCTCTCTTTGGGCTGCCAGTCGCCGAGGCTCCCTGTTGCATGGCTGCTGCTTCTCTGTCTTCAGCCCCCGCTCTGGTCCTAGTGTCACTGGCAGCAACCTCAGGAATGCAGACAGGCAAGAATGGATTCCAAGTTGCTTGGAAGCTTAGTCGATGATGGCAGTGCTCAAGTGATCTATTCTGCACAACGGAGCGCTTCCTGAGCGAACTCCCATAAGTATTAGCCGCAAAGGGTTAAAAAGTTACTGCCCGGGAGTTCGCTCAGGGAGTGCTCCGTTGTGCAGAATAGATCACTCCAGCACTGCCATCTTGCGGTATACTGGCTGTAGCTCAGGTTGGGTACGTCTTTATTATTATGAGAATGTACAGCAAAGTTGGGCATCAAACCTGTCTTCAAATAGTGGTGAAGCACTCTTTGTATACTCAACATGACAATCTTGTCTGTCAGCCAAATTTTGATCCACAGAAGACATTGTCCTTCCACGTAAAGTTATAAGGTCTTTACAGTAAGCCTGGCAGAATCAAATACACCTTCAGTAATACATTAGCCTCCCTGACCACCACTGTTATGGGGGGGACAAGGCTCCAGAATGAAGAAACAGAGTACCAAACTAGCCAAGTAACCACAGAACGTGGCTGCTAGACAGACATATAGAGGGGCATACTCATGAGACCTGTACACTTTGATAGTTGGAATCCTCAGCCATGTATCAGGAAATGTTTCTTAAACTCTTAAATGATGGGTACCTCTCCACCAGGCGGCAATGTGGTCAGGAGGTGCGATCAGACTCCCTTTTCACCAAGTGTGGAGAGGCCTATGGAGGTATCCTTCATGGCTTGTGGTCTTGCCCTGTAATACAAGTTTTCTGGTCCCTCTATGACTACTCAACCCTGTCGGCATCGGCTACAGTTAACCCCCTACTTTACAACACCATATGGGCCTGGAAGATGGTCCAATGCAGGTTGGGTTTGTCTTCCCAACTCTCACTTGCTATGCTTCTCACCAAGAACCTGGCTTTCCATGATGGTTGGGTGGCATTTCCTTTTACTCCCCTTGGACTAAGACAGACTGTACATATTTGTGAATTTCCATCACAATCAGGTCCTCCCCTTCGACTCCATATGTTCTAGGTACCCGGACTTGACCATTCCACTTTTCTCTTACTTCCAACTTCAACATTACACACAGACAACTATACACAGACTGTCTGAATACCTTTGACAACCACTTTTCCCTTTACCTCATTCTGTTTCACAACTCTATGCCTTTCTTCACCCTCATATTACTCACTCCTCAAGTCTGATGTTCTGCTCACAAAAGCTCCTGGGTTGCACCCCAGACCATCATGAAGATATTTTAATTCTCCTGTAGCACACTTCCCTCAGCCATGTATTGTATCAGGAAATATTCCTAAAACTCTTAAATGATGAGTACCTCTCCCCCAGGCACCAATGTGGTCTGGGGATGAGATCGGACTCCATTTGCAACAAGTGTGGTGAGGACGATGGAGGCATCCTTCACTGCCTGTGGTCTTGCCCTGTAATACAAGTTTTCTGGTCAAAAGTTCTATAATTTGCTCAACAACACTGCCGCGCCTCCTTTGAGGTCGTTCCAGAGCTTGCCGTGTTTGGCATCTGCGTCCAAGATGATCCACAATCTAATTGTTGTGGCAAAACAAAAAAAACACCTTACAGCACTGGATTCATTTTACCCTCCCCCCCTCACACACAAGGACCGACTGATCAAAAAAATATTCTCATCCTTACCCTAGACAAAGACAAGCAATCCACCATACACAACTCTTTTCAACTCACATTCTACAGGGTAGACCTCTTATCCCTTTGTAGCAGTTCATTCTACCAGAGTGAGCTTCCTCCCATCCATCAGTGCGTTCTCCTCCCTTGAATAGCTCCCCGGGAAGTGCCCCATCACTTTCCCCCCAGGCCCTAGTGGCAAGCTTCATGGAGTCCTGGCTCTTCCCTTGAAAGTGGCTTTTGCTATAGTTTAGTGTGGCCATACTGTTAGTTACTTGTTAGTTTTGCGGTGAGGGTTGGGGTGGGATGAGGATAAATGGGGGGAGATTGGGATCCTTTTAAACTAACATCCCCTGTTGGCATGTCAAGATGAAAAACTTTAGTCACTACCTCATAATCCTGCACAGTTTTTGTATTTATCAGTCGGTATCATCCATTCACTTATGGCAATTTTTCACGTTTCTGTAATGCTCCAAGCTTCAATTGACTCAATAAAAATTGTATAAAAATCAATAAATAAATACATTTCAAATAGAGAGCAAAAAATTACTCTAAAATATAGATTCCACTAATAAATATTTGTCTGTTTTTTTTGGCATTTTATTTATTTTGCCTCTTTTGAACCCAGTCCAATAATTCTGCATAGTAACCACAAGAAAATGTCTACACATGGTTTCTAATTACTTCATAAGTAAGTTTAGTTCTTCATTCATTTTTTCCATAAAGACGCTGAGTGAGAAAAGAGTGAAGCATCTGTCTTTTTCCAAATTGGTGTATCACATCACATTTTCTGCTACATTAAAGCTATAATCCTTGGATGACACCCAAAGGAACAAGAGTAAAATCATGTTTACCAAAAAAGGGTCTTCCAAGAGCCATTATATATACTCATGTCTAATTGATTATTACTCTTTTAAGCCATTTGTAATTCCTCAAGTGTGGACACTACAATACAATAAAATGGTCATATATTACATTTTTAGTGTACTACATTGATTTTATTAGATAACATATTTAAGCCTGTATTCCACTGCAGTTCATATTTATATCATGGGTTTTATCTACAAGTTTCCCCATATACTTTAATGGGAATCTGTTATAACTGTATAACTGTTATAACTATACACTGCAAAGTCATCTAAATCTTAGATAGAAAATGTCATTTAATTAAGGATAATTTGGGATATTAAACTCCAAACAATATAAAATTCTGCAAACTTGGATATACCATATAGGCCTCCATTTGTCAGCCATTGATAAAGTCTTCAGTCAATAAAATCACTTTACCTCCCATGTTATGCTATGCAGCTTTGTTATAATGCTGATAATTTTGGTGGACACTTTAGGTAGATTTTAAGGAGTTAAGGGGGAAGTGATAAAGTGGTGATAAAGAGGAGATGACTTCTACAGTTTATCACTTCTCCAGTTCCGATGTCATTCTATAGAGTATATGCACTAAGATCTCCATAGTTGAAGAAATGCATAGGCTCCATATCACTGCTTAGTGAATCTCTGCCAAGGAGTGACTACTTAAAGGGCAATAAAGATCCACACCATAAGCACACATTTATTATTGTTATATAGTTAACCTTTAAAAAAATATCCCCTTAAAGGGGATCTATCACCCCTTTACATTTTTGCCTAAATCGTTTTGTTATATAACATATATAATGAAAAGTGTATAAATAAAAATAAATAAATAAATAAATAAAAAAAGCTTGTTTGGCGAAATTAAAAGAATAAATACAGCTCTGTACCTACTTTTGGGCAGACTGTGGATAGCTGATCTGTGCCGCAGTTTGACACTCTGCCTCCCCTCCCTCTATCCAGCCTCCTCCAGTGACGGAGGCTTTCTGTCTGTAAACTGCAAGGCCCTCATTGGCAGAGATCAATTTCTGGCCAATGAGAGCTCTCCAGCTTACAGACAGAAAGCCTCCGTCATTGGAGGAGGCTGGATAGAGAGAGGCAGAACAGCAGACTGCAGCACAGATCAGCTATCTGCAGTCTGCCCTGAAGCAGGTACAGGGCTGTATTTATTCTTTCAATTTTGCCAAACAAGCGTTTTTTTGTTTTTTTTTTAAATGTATACACTTTTCATTATATACAATATATAACAAAATGATTTAGGCAAAGTTGTAAAGGGATGATAGATCCCCTTGTTACGGTTAGTAAGCAAGACAAGGAGTCAGACGGTATAGTTAAAATCACTTTTATTTAGAATGATAATAGTAATGAATATCAACGGTAATATAGAGCAGAGGGTGACTAGATAGGCTAGAGACTCTGTCAGGAATAGGAGCCGCCACAATGTCAACCACAACTGCTGGAGACTAGGCCGGAGCCAACTGGTAGTCTCAATGGTAACGAGTAGAGCACAGGATAGGACCCGAAGTCTCCCGTTAGGTATTAAGGAAGAGACTGTTTCCAATACGGATGGCAACAATGAAGACTACAGACTCAAGCCTGCAGTCAGTTCGGAACAGCTCATCTCCAATAAAGATCGCAACAAAGGAGACTACTACTGACTCAGACTACTGACTCACGCCTGCAGTCAGTTAGGCCGGAGACTGCCAGAGCCCCAGGGACGCACCAAGATGGATGTCTGTGGGAAACGGGCAACACAGCGGAGCGAACAGACAGAGCCACAGGTCAGCACCGGCTTGGCTGACGTTCCTGCTCCGTGATTGACCCGGCTTGGCTGACGTTCCTGCTCCGTGATTGACCCGGTTTAGCTGGCGTTCCTGCCCTGTGACCTGCTTCCTGTGTTCCTGCGAGATTCTGATATACGTCGTCTGGCGACATTCTGAACTGTGCATGCAGCGCTGTGCAGACTGATCACCCACTTTACCCTTGCAGAACTTGTTGCCTCTGCTGCTGAGCCTGTCCGTGAACACTTGTTGAGCTTGTTGCCTCCGTTACCGGGCCTGTCCGTGAACACTTGCTGAGCTTGTTGCCTCCGTTATCGAGCCTGTCTGTGAACACTTGCTGAGCTTGTTGCCTCCGTTACCAAGCCTGTCCGTTAACACTTGCTGAGCTTGTTGCCTCCGATACTGAGCCTGTCATTAACACTTGCTGAGCTTGTTGCCTCCACTACCGAGCCTGTTAGTTAACACTAGCAGAGCAATCATGGCCTCCGTTTACGGTGCCTCCACCTTACACCTTAACAGTTGTTGCACCGCGTGGTGCTATTGGGCATTCCATTAGCTCTTGCAGTGTGTGTCTCCATTACCGCACTGGAAGGGTGTCTTGGCTCTGGTCTCATTCAGCTCACAGTGTTGTGTCTTTATTACCGCACCAGTGAGTTCGACTGGCTCAAGTTACATTTAGCTCGTGCAGTGTCTATGACTCCGTTACCGCACCTAAGGGGTGCTATTGGCTCTGGTCCCACTTAGCTCTTGCAGTGTCTCTGACTCCGTTACCGCATCTAAGGGGGTGCTATTGGCTCTGGTTCCAGTCAGCTCTTGCAATACTGTTGGGTATATCACTGAACGCCTGTTCCTGTAGTGTTTCAGTTCTGTCTCACTGCTAAGTGCTTTCCATCTAGCACCACTACCTGGACTGTTTTTACCATCTACTGGGCGTTGGCTAATCACACCACAACAGAGACTGATTACTTGTATTGGGCATTAACCCTTATACCACTATTGATTCCTGTTATACATCAATATTGTCCCAAGCCATCTTGTGCCTGTAAGACATCCATTATACTTATCTATATACGTGCTATTACCTATTCTAGCCCCTAGGGGACAGTGTTCCTTGTTTTCTCTCAATAAAACTGTGTTTTATTTTAACCTCTGGTCTGAGTGTCGTTAAAACCGTTACATAATGATACACAGGCCCAGAGAGGTTTATAAAGGAGTAGGAGAAGGCGGGACCAATTAGATCCCCCAGACTGGGCCTATAACAGGCGTCCAGGCAAGTGCCTGATTCATTATGCCAGTAACAAGGAACCAGACGCGACCAGGCCGCTGGCAGAGAGTGACGCTGGAGCACTAGTCCAAAACCCTGCTCCCGGCCGAATGGCGCAGGCTGGAGGTAAGGCACTCTGACACCCCTTTAAGCCTTTCATAAAAAATAACAGTTTAGTGATATCCATCCTCTGCTGATAACTAGGATTGTTGGAGAGTTTTTTTCCTGATGGAGAAATTGCTTATAACTTGCAAAATCTAGGCATAAGTATACAAAAAGTAATTTATGATGACAACAATATAAATCTATCAGTATTACTGTAATCTTCTAATTAAGAAGATTCAACTTTAATATATTGTGTTGTGACTGTCATAATCACCTATACTTGACCAAGTAAGCATACTTGTTTCATTAAGTTGAAATGAAAAATGAACTAGACAAAAAAAGTTCAAATAAAAGCTTTCAGTCGTGATGTAAACACAGAATAAGATACAGTATAAATAGTTTAGTCTACTTGGAATAAATTGAATATTTTTTCTTTTGTTTTACCTCCAAATGTGCATAAAACTTTGCATACATACACATTTATAATTATATATTCTGTTTTATCTCATTTCATCCTAGTTTTATAGCAAAAATGAAGGTGATAACAGACTGCATACAAAATCAGAGAGTACAAATTACTACTGCTGTACTAACACACAGCATCACTTCTAAATTAAAAACATCACAGAAACATTCAAAGAACATAAAGACAACAAGCAGTCAAATCTGGTCTCTATGAACCTAAAATCAGATATCTAAGAACTCAGATATTTAAGAATTTTCTTTTATAGGAAGCCATAGATTCCCTACATCTGTCTGTGTGTAAAAACAGGGGAGGATGGTACTCTTTGTATGTCCACAATTGCCTCAGGGTTGGTGACCTATGGCCTTTTTCTCCTGCTGCCCTATGCCCAGTCAGTGTTCAGGCTATGTATGAAATGTAAATACTGCAGTAAACTAGAAAATAGGTGCCTCTTTACGTAAAAGTCCTTCACTCAGCAATTAGATAGATAGATAGATAGATAGATAGATAGATAGATAGATAGATAGATAGATAGATAGATACATAGGATATGTAGATAGGATAGATAGTTTATATCTATATATATGAATTGTTTTAGTTACAAAGACAACTTTCCAACCCGTATGGGCCTTTCAAGTCTACTGAAGCTAATTTTCTTACTGTGAAAAGGGGAGATCTAGAGGTATACTTCATTAGAGATCAGTTAAATAAATAAAAAAAAAAATCTCATTACAGTATTATGGTCTAACACTTCTTTTTTTTTGTTTTGTTTTGTTTTAAGAATGCTTGTTTATAAGAGGTTCTCTCTCTTTAACCGTTTAACCTGCGGCTATCATGCTGTACAGGCTGAAGCTGAGCGATCCGGTACCAGAGTGTTCAGTTTCAGTCCTTCGTTATTCTGCCAATACATGTGATCGCTACTACAGCGGTCACATGTACCGGCATTTTCATCCACAAAGGCAATGTGTTTTACACATTGCCTTTGTGACTGTTCTCTGCCTCTCTCTTCCTTACTATGAAAGTAAGGGAGAGAGAACTGAGAACAGACAAACTAAGGAAGAAATAGAGGCAAAAGTTAGGGATATTAACCCCTTCAGCGCTAGAGCATTGGGCAGGATAAATGCATGTCCTTTTTTGACCTGATACAGCAGCTGCTTGTTAATTATTACATTAAACCAATTAATTTTAAAAAAACGTCTACTGAAGTTTAAAAACAACATAATGGGAGTTTACTATTGTGGATTAATGTAATACAATTATACACACCACACAATCCTATATTAAAAAATTGGAAAAATAGGGTGTGCAAGAGGGACATGGGGATGGTGGTGAGAAGGGAGACATTCATAAAAAAGGTAATGATGGATACAATATGTAATTTGTTTTGTGGAGCAGTCCATTTATTTTTAAAGTATAAAAGGGATCAGATATTATACTTATTGCATATTTATTATTATTTTATTTTTTATTTTATGGGACACATGTTTAATGTAGCTTTGTCTCTTCTATACAGGACAAGATTCTGTTTTAAAGGAGCTAGAATGCAAATACTGGCTCTACTTCCTCACCTAGACTGCTGTCTGATGGAGTATCACAAGGCTCTCTCTTGGCCCTCCTGTTCTTTTCAATTTAGTCTTCTTCCTTTGGCAGACTCATAAATTCTGTTTTGTTCCATTATCATCTTTAATATAATATGATAAACACACAAATCTATCTTTGCTTTCCTGACCTCTCCATTTCTCCCCTTTTCTCCTTCTCTTATTTCATCTCTATAGTCTCTTCCCAGATGACCATGCATCATCTAACAGGAATGTTCCTCTTAATAATGCTTAATAATTTAGAAAAGACAGAACTAGTAATTTCCTCATTTCTTCAAGAAACTTTTTCAACTTGTTTCACACTCATGAGACCAACATTCTAATCCAGACACTGAACAGGTTGTGTCTTAACTATTGTAACACTGTCCTTATTTGTCTTCCTCTTACCTGACTATCCCCACTACAACACAGACTGCCAAGCCCATCTGTCTGGCATACAATCCTCTTATACTGCTTCTCTCAGTCAATCCTTACACTTGATTCCAGTAAAAAATGGGTATTCAAACTGCTGGTGCTGGGTGCAGTATCTCCATGTTCTGAAATTTTACAGTGATGGTTTTACTACAGCAGCCTATGGCAAAATATTGTCACCACTATATACTACATCACCACTGTAGAATAAAACAACATGGAGGTGCTGAGCCCAAAAAATGAAAGTTTGAGATGGAATAAATTGAGAGTTATCCGGGGGGGGGGGGGCTGGCCACGGGTGGAGTTGAACGTGTGAGACCTTAGCTCTCGGGCCCTCATTCTTTTAAATGCATTATCACTCATGCTTTTTTCAGGTGATCCCCCCTTACTGTGATTGCTCTTGTCTGGGTAATAACCCTCTACACCCCCTGCCACCTAAAGAGAGAGCCGACACTCACAAACCCTTGGGTAGCTCGATGACGCATTTTCTCAGAGACACCCTGCTGGTGGCTACAGAGATGGACTTAGCAGGAGCAGCAGTAAACTCTCCACGATTGGAGCTTGCTCCTGATGCTTTGGCCTCCTTACCTACAAAGGGGGACATGAAAATCATAGCGGACAGCATTACTTCTGCATTCCGGGTGGAGTTGGCGGACCTCTAGAAGGATATCCAGTCTATGTCCTCCATGGTAAAACTGGCTGAGGAATTGCAAACAGTGCTGGGGACTCAATTCCATAATTTGGAACAATTTTATTTAGAACAATGGGACACTGTTTTACAATTGCAATACTGCTTGGATGACTTGGACAATCAGGGAAGATGCAACAACCTGAGAGTGAAACAGGTACCGGAGTCTACACCCATAAAGGATCTACCCAAATTTTTGCAATCTCTCTTCGCTCAGATTCTGGACCGCACGGACCCCTCTTCTATTATTATTGACAGAGCGCACAGAGCCCTGAGGCTATGTGGCCTGCCTGGGGATGCGCCTAGGGTTGTAGTGTGTAGGCTGCATTATTTTCAAGACAAAACGGCCATTGTGAAGGCGTGTAGGAACACGGATTATGTTACATATGCTGGGGTCAACTTATAAATCTTCCAGGATATCTCCCTGTATACTTTGTTTCTGAGGCAACAACTCAAACCAATGACCACTCTCTAGAGGAATCTAGGTATTAAATATAAATGGGGATTCCTGTTCCTGCTAATGGCCCAACATGAGGGGCGCTCAGCCACTATTCGCTTCATGGAGGAAGCAGTGGGCTTTTATTCTACTCTGGGCATCCCCTTGCTGGACCCTGTAGAAAAAGAGGGACAGGATCCATGCCCACAGATTGCTGAGAATCAGCATTGGTGTTGGTATCTGGTTGGGGAGAAACCTAAAGGCAATAGACGCAGAGATATGATGCCAGATACTCATGGACTGACCACTTTGGAGGTCCCATCTGGTGGTGGTGCGGTTAACTGATGGACACTATGCTTCTCACTGACTGTGGATGGTATCGGGCTTCAGATCTGCTTCTTTGTGACATCGCCCTCGCCCCTGGATACTGTTAGTGCTTGGAACTACCCTGAGTACTGCTGTTTAGGGTGACGGGCCGCCCCACTTTTATCTGGTGTTTTCTTGGAACTTTCTCCATATTTCCACTGGTGATACGAGAGTGACTGGCGCGATCCTCATCTTTGGCCAGGTTACCCAGATAGGCTTTATGATTTATATATTGCTTTGTATCTGTTTAATGACTACTATTACTGAGGTGGTGGCTGGAGGGTGGAGGGGGTTGGGGCTTAGGATTTCAGGGCTCAGAGGGGTTAGCCTGCTCTCAGGAGTGCAGATAGCTGGTTGCATATTGTCTGAAGGGTGTTTGGGTTGGAGGTAGCTAGATCCGTTTGCTTTATGAGGGTGCTGCTTTAGTTAGTTTTGTTGGGGGGCCGGGTTACAGGGTTTCTGTTGTGCATGATTCTCTCCCCTAATGTGTTATCATGTAATTTTATCTCATTTACGGTACTATGTGGGCCTATGGGCCCTTGCCGCACTGCTCAAATGTGCTTCCCGTTGGACCATGTTGGTTTTTCTGGACTCTTCTCTGCTTCTTTTCTTTTTCTCTTTCTTCCCTCTCTCTTTTTCTTTCTGCTTCATACTCTCTGCTGTTTCTGCCCTTTCCCTTTTTCCTGTCCTCCCCATCCCTATCCCTTCCTTAAATATGCTGGGCCTGGTTGTGATTGGGGTAGAATAATGTCTGCTATCTGGTTGTATGATAGTGCTAGCCACCATGGCTTTACAGGCCTTTAAATTTGCCTCCTACAACGTTACGGGTTATAACAGTCTGGAGAAGAGGACAATGATCCGCAGGGGATTTATTTGCAGGAGAAACACCTAAAATGGAATGCTTATCCGAAACTGGTGTCCAAACATTTCCCTATGGTGTGGACGGCCTCCTGTGAGGAGAAGCTAGGGGTGTGGCAATCGTGATAGGGAGAGCATTCCCTTGGACATTATCACGGTGCCCGTGCTCTGTGCTGCGGGCGGCGACATTCTGACTGCTACTTGCATTACCTCTTGCTGATTGGCTAAGTACCTTTGTCGCCGCCCAGTGATGGCCTTTATATACCCTGTCATATCTACGTTTTGGTGCCCTTTCGTGGTGTACTAGTTCCTGACGTTTGCTCCGTTATTGGTGATTGTGTATGACCTGGCCTGCCTGACGACATTCCTGAGTTTGCTGTACTTCGACTGCTCCGTTGCTGACTGTATCTGGCTGAGAACCCGCTCCGCTGCTGACTGTATCTGGCTGAGGACCTGCTTCCGTTACGACTATCTGGCTGAGAACCTGCTCCGTTGCTGACCATATCTGGCTGAGGACCTGCTTCCATTACCATCTGTATCTGGCTGAGAACCCGCTCCGTTGCTGACTGTGTCTGGCTTGGTTGTGCCAGCAGTGTTGCTTCACTCCTCTGGGTTCTGTGCCTCCCAGGCATCTGGGTTGTGCCAGTCACTTCCTCCTGGACCATCTGCCATCAAGGTCCTGTGGTCAATTCTCGGAGTGTGTTGCCTGCTGCCTGTTATATTCAAGCCAGAACCTCCGTTGCCAGAGATTGTCTTCTTTCACACATACATCGCTATTACTGGCTTGCTATTACTGTATATATCTGCATGTATTTGTGCTCTGTTTGTGTGGGCCCATAGGCCTAACTACGTGTGTGTGATCTTTAGCTCAATAAAGTCATTTTAACCTTACCAAACTGCTCTGAGTGTTCATCAAAAAAACGTTACAGACATACTCTGAAGTGCTAGAGGATGTCCAGGGCCGCTTCTTGCTCCTGAGGGGCACCATTACGCTCGCTACTATATATATATGAACCTAATACGGCACAGATGGGGTTTTTAAAGACTGTCCTTTGGAAACTAGATCAGTTCTGTGTTGGAATTTTGACTCTGGGGGGGATTTCAACATGGGTACTGATGTGTAACTTGATTATTCACGAGTGGGGCATTCTGGGATTAGCGATCCCCTGGGTGTCTTCCCAGGCTTCTTAGGTCCCTACAGGTGGTTGATGCATGGCGTTGTCTCAACCCGGCTACTAAGGACTTTAAGTTTTATTCTGCCCCACATGACTTATATTCTAGACTTGATCACTTTTATGTTAGTCAATTCCATTTATCCCTGGTCACAGATGACCAGATTGCTCCGATTACCCTTTCAGACCACGCCTCTGTCTTTTTATCCCTTTCATTTGCTTATCTAGTTTGACCTCAAGGGATGTGGTGGTTGAATGATTCCCTTCTTGAGAGCGACGAGGTTCGGGTGCGGGTGAGGAAAGACCTAGATGATTATTTTAGGCTGAATGTCTCTTCTGACATGGTGGCCCCCTTGGTGTGGGAGGCACACAAGTGCTATATCCGTGGAACCTTTATTTCGTTAGGTAGCTGGCAGAAGAGCCAAAGAATGAAGGATATGGCAGATCTGTTAGCGGAAGTGCAGGTGTTGGAACTACAGCATAAATCGTCATCTAACAGGTATCTCTTGGCTAGTTTGTTGAGCAAACATGAGGAATTGACTGCCTTAATGAAGGCGCAGTCTATTACATCCCATATGTGGCACCGTTTACAAAATTATCTCCATGGCAGTAAATGTGGGAAGACTTTAGCTCGGTTAGTTAAAAAGTCCAGAGGGTCCTCCCACATTCATTGTATCCATACTCAGGGAAGGGATAAATCTTATAACTATGAGAAGATCGCTGCATCTTTTGGATCTTTTTTTGAGACTCTCTATAATCTGGATGAAGCGCAGACTGATAACAGACCCTCTGGAATGGATGCTATTAACTCTTTCCTTGCTGTGGCAAATAATCCACGGTTGGTGCATGAGGATGTGGTGGCTTTAGAGACTCTCATCTCTGAGGCTGAAATCCACCCCACTGGGGAAGAGCCCTGCTCTGACGGACTTTCGGCGCCTTATTATAAAACTTTTAAAGATCTCCTTATTAGTGTTGAGCGAGCATGCTCGGCCGATGCTCGGATCGGCTCGAGCATCGCTCTGCTCGGCACATGGCGGTACTCGTACGAGTACCGCATGTGTTCGCCCGCCATGTTCGGGTCTCCTCCCCGCACGTTTTGCGGCTGCTGCGCAGCCAATAAACGTGCAGGGAGGCTCTGACATCGGTGTAATGCCAGCAGCCATGTTGGCTGCTGGCATTACACTGATTGGCTGGCCAGAACCCGTGGTCGGGTGCTGTATAGCACCTGACCATCGAGTTCGGCTCAGTCTTAGACAGGGAGAGCTGAGGATAGGAAGGGAAAGGCAGTGTAGGGAGGAAAACAAGCCAAATTGTGAAAAAAAAGAACCAAAAGTCCTTTTTAGGACTACTGTGTGTGGGGGCAGCAGGTTATTTTGTGTGGGGGGAAAAAAAAAAAAAAAAAAAAAATATATTCTGTTTAGTGTGTAAAGTTGCAGATTAGAGCACATTCTGTTTAGTGTGCACAGTTGCAGATTAGAGCACATTCTGTTTAGTGTGCAAAGTTGCAGATTAGAGCACATTCTGTTTAGTGTGCAAAGTTGCAGATTAGAGCACATTCCGTTTTTGTGTGCAAAGTTGCAGATTAGAGCACATTCTGTTAAGTCTTCAAACTAAAATATCAAAGTCACATATTCCATTCAGTGTGCGTCGCCGCAGTTTAGCAGCACATTCTGTGTACTGTGCAGAGTTGCAGAATAGGAAGAAATACTGTTAAGTCTTCAAACTAAAATATCAAAGTCACATATTCCATTCAGTGTGCTTCGCCGCAGTTTAGCAGCACATTCTGTGTACTGTGCAGAGTTGCAGAATAGGAAGAAATACTGTTAAGTCTTCAAACTAAAATATCAAAGTCACATATTCCATTCAGTGTGCTTCGCCGCAGTTTAGCAGCACATTCTGTGTACTGTGCAGAGTTGCAGAATAGGAAGAAATACTGTTAAGTCTTCAAACTAAAATATTAAAGTCACATATTCCATTCAGTGTGTGTCACCGCCGTTTAGCAGCCTATTCTGTGTACTCTGCACAGTTGCAGAATAGGAAGAAATACTGTTAAGTTTTCAAACTAAAATATTAAAGTCACATATTCCATTCAGTGTGTGTCACCGCCGTTTAGCAGCCTATTCTGTGTACTCTGCACAGTTGCAGAATAGGAAGAAATACTGTTAAGTTTTCAAACTAAAATATTAAAGTCACATATTCCATTCAGTGTGTGTCACCGCCGTTTAGCAGCCTATTCTGTGTACTCTGCACAGTTGCAGAATAGGAAGAAATACTGTTAAGTTTTCAAACTCAAATATTAAAGTCACTTATTCCATTCAGTGTGTGTCACCGCAGTTTAGCAGCCTATTCTGTGTACTCTGCACAGTTGCAGAATAGGAAGAAATACTGTTAAGTTTTCAAACTCAAATATTAAAGTCACATATTCCATTCAGTGTGTGTCACCGCCGTTTAGCAGCCTATTCTGTGTACTCTGCACAGTTGCAGAATAGGAAGAAATACTGTTAAGTTTTCAAACTCAAATATTAAAGTCACTTATTCCATTCAGTGTGTGTCACCGCAGTTTAGCAGCCTATTCTGTGTACTCTGCACAGTTGCAGAATAGGAAGAAATACTGTTAAGTTTTCAAACTCAAATATTAAAGTCACATATTCCATTCAGTGTGTGTCACCGCCGTTTAGCAGCCTATTCTGTGTACTCTGCACAGTTGCAGAATAGGAAGAAATACTGTTAAGTTTTCAAACTCAAATATTAAAGTCACATATTCCATTCAGTGTGTGTCACCGCCGTTTAGCAGCCTATTCTGTGTACTCTGCACAGTTGCAGAATAGGAAGAAATACTGTTAAGTTTTCAAACTCAAATATTAAAGTCACTTATTCCATTCAGTGTGTGTCACCGCAGTTTAGCAGCCTATTCTGTGTACTCTGCACAGTTGCAGAATAGGAAGAAATACTGTTAAGTTTTCAAACTCAAATATTAAAGTCACATATTCCATTCAGTGTGTGTCACCGCAGTTTAGCAGCCTATTCTGTGTACTCTGCACAGTTGCAGAATAGGAAGAAATACTGTTAAGTTTTCAAACTCAAATATTAAAGTCACATATTCCATTCAGTGTGTGTCACCGCCGTTTAGCAGCCTATTCTGTGTACTCTGCACAGTTGCAGAATAGGAAGAAATACTGTTAAGTTTTCAAACTAAAATATTAAAGTCACATATTCCGTGTAAGATGAAGAAGGCGGGTAAAAAGGGACGGGGAAGTGGACGTGATCCTGATAGTTCAGGGCGCGGGTCAGGACGCGGAGAAACTGTGCCTGGTGCCAGAGCACAAGAAAGAAAGACATCCACCATACCTAACTTCATGTCTAATTTTACAGGGCGTCGCAGGACATCACTCTCGAGGTCCGACCACTGCGAACAGGTGGTCGGTTGGATGACAGCTGATACTGCTTCCAGTCGGTTAAGCACCACCCTGTCTTCCACCAAGTCCACTCTCAGTAGCCAAGAGTCTGGTCAACATAATCCTCACTCTGATCATCCTTCCTCCCACCATACACGGTCTGGTCAAAGAAGTGATCCCACACTGGGATATAGTGAGGAGCTCGTCTCATCACCAATCCTTCATTTGACCCTCTCTCCAAGCACGCTTGCAGAGGAACATGACATCTTGTGCCCTGATTCACAACCTCTAGAGGCTACCCAATCACAAGAAGATGACAGATGTGAACGGCATTTAAGGTCAAAGGAAGTAGTGGATGATGATGATGATGATGAGACACAGTTGCCATTAAATCAACCACTATTTCCGTCTCAAGACCTTGTTGAGGAGAATGTTATACAGTTGTCAATGACAGAGTATGTGGTGGGATCAAGACTTGAGGAGGATGATCAGAGTGAGGAAGTGGAGGAGGACTTGGTGGACGATGAGGTGACTGACCCCACCTGGGAAGGTGTAGAGCCGAGCGATGACAGCAGTCCTGAGGGTGAGCCATCTGCAGCACCGCAACAGGCTGGAAGAGGCAGTGGTGTGGCTACAGAAAGAAGGCGGACCGCACCAAACCGGCCCGCAAATGTTCCACGGAGCACCCCCTTGCGTAAATCTACCTTGCCAAAGGGTAGGTGTTCCGCGGTATGGCGTTTTTTTAAGGAAAGTGCGGACGACAAAAGAATTGTAGTTTGCAACCTGTGCCACACCAGAATGAGCCGAGGCATGAACACTAGAAACCTCACCACCACCAGCATGATCCGACACATGGCATCCAAGCACCGTAGTAAGTGGGAGGAACGCCTGGATCGCCCATCTGTGTCTGCAGGCCACACCACTGCCTCCTCTTCCCCTGTTTTCGGTGCCGGCCAATCGCCTGTCGAAGGCGCAGGCCCGCATACCTCCCGCCCTGCACCTGTACCATCTGAAGCACCATCAGCGACCACATCCACTTCCCTGTCCCAGCGCAGCGTCCAAATGTCGTTACCCCAGGCATTTGAGCGCAAGAGAAAGTACCCAGCCACCCACCCACAGGCCATAGCACTAACCTCACACCTTTCCAAATTACTGGCCATCGAAATGCTGCCATTTAGGCTTGTGGACACTGAGTCCTTCCGCAGCCTGATGGCAGCAGCTGTCCCTCGGTACGCGGTCCCCAGCCGCCACTACTTTTCCCGGTGTGCCATCCCCGCATTACACCACCATGTGTCCCGTAACATCACCCGTGCCCTGACCAACGCAGTTACTGGGAAGGTCCACTTAACGACTGACACATGGACAAGTGCTTGTGGCCAGGGACGCTACATTTCCCTGATGGCACACTGGGTGAATGTCGTGGAGGCTGGGAGCGACTCGGACCCTGGGATGGCACGGGTGCTACCCACGCCGAGGATTGCGGGCCCTATCTCCATCAGGGTTTCCGCCAGCACCTACGTTATTGGCTCCTCCTCCTCCGTTTCCACCTCCGAATTCTCTACACGCAGCGCCACTCCCCCATCAGCCAGTAGCTGGAAGCAGTGTAGCACTGCAGTGGGGAAGTGTCAACAGGCCGTGCTGAAGCTGATCTGCCTTGGGGACAAACAGCACACGGCCTCAGAGCTGTTGCAGGGGATTAGTCACCAGACCGAGCAGTGGCTCTCGCCACTCAACCTGCAACCAGGCATGGTTGTGTGTGATAATGGGCGTAACTTGGTGGCGGCTTTGGAGCTCGGCAAGCTCACACACGTACCATGCCTAGCGCATGTATTTAATTTAGTGGTGCAGCGATTTCTAAAAACCTACCCCAATGTGCATGATCTCTTGACCAAGGTGCGCCGCGTGTGTGCACATTTCCGTAAGTCATCTACAGCTTCGGCCGGCCTGTTGAAGCTGCAGCAGCGCTTACAATTGCCAGCTCACCGGCTGCTGTGTGACGTGAGCACGCGCTGGAACTCCACCTTCCACATGTTGGCCCGGCTTTGTGAGCAGCAGAGGGCAGTAGTGGAGTACCAGCTGTTACACGGTCGTCGCCTCTCCGTTCAACTTCCTGTAATCAGAAGTGAGGAGTGGGAATGGATGTCAGACCTCTGCGAGGTTTTACGCAATTTTGAGGAATCGACACAGATGGTGAGCGGCGATAACGCTATTATCAGTGTAACCATCCCACTTCTGTGTCTACTGAAACGCTCGCTGCTCACAATTAAAACCGACGCTTTGCATGTGGAAGAGGTGGAAATGGGGGAGGAAGAGCTTACACAAGGTGATAGCCAGAGCACCCTCACTTCGTCTTCTCAGCGACAATTGGAGGAGGCGGAGGAGGAGGAGGAGGAGGAGGAAGACACGGTTGCCTCCGCTACAGAGGGTAGCCATGGAACTTTAGTTCCATCTCTTCAGCGTGGGTGGGCAGAAGAGGAGGAAGAGGATGAGGATATTGAGAGTCATCCTCCTGGTGAGGACAGCGAAATCTTGACTGTTGGTACTCTGGCACACATGGCTGACTTTATGTTAGGCTGCCTTTCCCGTGACCCACGCGTTATACGCATTTTAAACAACACGGATTACTGGGTGTTCACCCTTCTGGACCCCCGCTACAAAGAGAATTTCTCATCTCTCATTCCTCCGGTGGAGAGGACAAGCAAAATGGTGCAATACCAGAAGGTTCTTGTTGAAAAATTGCTCCAAAATTTTCCATCTGACAACGCTGGCGGCAGAGTACGTGCTACCTTGGCCAACAGAGAAGGGGAGAAAAGGGGAGCACACAGCAGTTCCGAGAAAGGCAGGGCAACACTCTCCAAGGCGTGGGACACCTTCATGACACCCCGCCAGCACCCTCACCCTGATGCGCAGCCTAGTGTCACAAGGAGGGAAAAGTTTTGGAAGATGGTGAAGGAGTACGTAGCAGACCGTGTCAGCGTCCTCAATGATCCCTCTGTGCCTTACAACTACTGGGTGTCCAAGCTGGACACGTGGTATGAACTGGCACTCTACGCCTTGGAGGTGCTGGCCTGCCCTGCCGCCAGCGTTCTGTCTGAGCGGGTATTTAGTGCTGCTGGTGGCATCATAACAGATAAGCGTATCCGCCTTTCCACCGACAATGCTGATAGGTTGACACTTATAAAAATGAACAAGGCCTGGATTTCCCCTGACTTCTCCACTCCACTGGAGGAAAGCCCCGGGGGAACATAAACTCACTTTATATATGTTATTTACAATGATGGGAATACTCTGTATTCCCATTCACCCCTTCCACCCAAAAAACGGGTATATGGTTGACTCTTAATCTTCTCATCCTCCTCCTCCTCTTCCATATGCCCTGGGATATAATTTTTATATAGGGCCAGCTCACCAGCGGGCCCTGTGATATAATTTTTATATAGGGCCAGCTCACCAGCGGGCCCTGTGATATAATTTTTATATAGGGCCAGCTCACCAGCGGGCCCTGTTTGACAATTTTTATATAGGTCAGCTCACCAGCGGGCCTTCTCATATAATGTTTTATTGGGTCAGCTCTCTAGCGGGCCCTCTCATATAATGTTTTATAGCGTCAGCTCACTAGCGGGCCTTCGCATATAATGTTTAGGATGGTCAGCTCTGCAGCAGACCCTCACCCATAATGTTTTAGATGGTCAGCTCAGCGCACGTTTCCCTCTTAATCATGGCCTCAGTTCAATAAAATCAAGGAAATTTTTGGGAGAATTTGCCTCTGCGCACGTTTCCCTCTTAATCATGGCCTCAATTCTGAAAATCAAGGAAATTTTTGGGAGAATTTGCCTCTGCGCACGTTCCCCTCTTAATCATGGCCTCAGTTCTGAAAATCAAGGAAATTTTTGGGAGAATTTGCCTCTGCGCACGTTTCCCTCTTAATCATGGCCTCAGTTCTGAAAATCAAGGAAATTTTTGGGAGAATTTGCCTCTGCGCACGTTTCCCTCTTAATCATGGCCTCACTTCAGAAAATCAAGGAAATTTTTGGGAGAATTTGCAGATGATATACAAGTAAATATACAGCAAATATTGTTTGGTAACAATTTTTCGCCTAAAGTCGTTTTTATTTTCCTTTTTGTGTGTTTTATGGTCAGTCTGTAAAAATGGCGTACTACGGGCGAAAGATCGTTCCCAGCAGCGATGTTGGAGTCCAAGATGCATCCAGACATCCTCCCTATGCTGTCCCTGAACCATTTCTGTGGTGTTTCCATCCTTTTCTGCCATTTACCTATGGAACAGACACCCTCCCCTCATCAGAGCAGGGGGTGCCTGGTGTAATGCTCGAGTCCTCCCATTGACTTCAATGGGGCTCGGGTGCTCGGCCGAGCACTCGAGCCTCAGGGGGTGCTCGGTCAGAGCACCCGAACACCCGAGCATTGGGGTGCTCGCTCATCACTACTCCTTATACCTCATTCACAAGTGGTGTTTAATAGTGTTATGTCAGGGGAGCCGTGGACTCTGCAGTCACTCTTGGCCTATATCTCTGTATTGCCTAAACCGGGCAAAGATACTATGCATTGTAGCAGCTACATGCCAATATCCCTTCTGAATAATGATTTGAAATTATTCACCAAGGTCTTGGAGGAGAGATTGTGCACGTCACAACCCCTGCTTGGATTAGTCCAGGGAAGGGAGACCAGGGATAATTTGATACGGTCCCTGTGATTGACACAATTTGGCCAGACTTGAGGGTATGCTACGGGTGGACACTGAATCTTGGAGGCCTGTTTTCCTTTCTTCGACGGGCAGGGTGAATCTGGCCAAGATGATATTGCTCCCCAAGATACTTTACATTTTCTGTTCGCTCCCAATACATTTCACTCTGGGGTCCATTAAATCACTTCAGCACATAATCACTAATTTTATCTGGCAAGGTAAGGTCTGCCTACTGTATCTCTTAAAGTGGGGGAGGGTGGTCTTGGGGCACAGGACATTCTCCGGTATTGAAAGACAGTTTCGTTGCACATGCTGGTGGATCTATGTAGGCTGTCGCTGGGGAAGAAGGATTAATGACACTCCTCTGAGGTCTTTTATGTCCTTACTCTCTGCAACAACTTGTTTGGTCGTCCCCCGGCCCGCAAGTCCGGATTGTTTGGTCTCACCCTGTTCTTTTCCATCTTCTGGGTATTTGGTCTCGTAACTCCATATATTCCTTATCCCCTTTTCCTTCCCCTCTTTATCTTGGGTAATCCTGATTTTGAACCTGGGTTAGGTGGACTTGCCCTGCTTCACCTGAGAGTGGCCAGGCTGGTGGATCTGGATCACCTCATGATGGAGCGCAGGTTGGCCCTGTTCCCTGTTTTATGTTGTGATTTCTGCATCCCGTGGTCAGAGTAATGGCATTACCTACAGAGTCAGCATCTTCTTTCCTCTTTGTCTATTAGGAATTTCACTCCACAGCCCCTTACCCCATTTGAAAAACGCCTTTCCTCCCAGGCCCCATTGCATAGGGGGTTGTCACTTCTCTATGCCTTCCTTATGCATTCTATCCCTGTATCAGTGTGTGTGTTTAGATCAACCTGGGAGTCAGACCTGACTGCCTCTTTCACTGATGCTCAATGGAACCATGCTTATGGGATGTGTTGCAAGCATATTCTGAGCGTACAGAGAAACTAACTATAAATTGTTATCTTGTTGGTAAAGATCCAAATATACAAATGTATATTTAAGGATATTGATATGTGTAGGTTAACCATACCTCACCTTTAAAAAGGGACACACATGAAAAATGCATACTACAGGGTTGCTTTGATTTTGGTGCACTCCTGAAATATACCTATTTCCTATATGTCCCTTTTTAAAGGTGAGGTATGGTCAGCCTAGATATGTGCTATATGAAGACTAGGCCTATAAACATAGCAAGGCTGATGAACTAAAAAGAACCGGAGCAATTCTGAATTAAGCCAAATGAACCACTGTTGACAAACAGGAATGCATTGGAGAGCTATCTACCCCTTTAAAGGGTTAAGTACCCTATTTAAGTCAATGCAATTTTATTTTTTTTTTAAAGCCCAATCAATGTTATTGTCACCTGTGGTGAAGTTGGTTTCTTCCAGGATAGCACCAGTTCTTAATACATCAGCACTGATATCTTTATCGGAGGCAGAATCTAATGGATTAAAAATATTTATGTTTCTTTAATAAATTGATTGCAGGTATTTAGTCTCATAGAAAAAACTAAAGGAAATAAAGTTAACACACTAAAGACAGAGAAGCACATTTCAAAAGAATTCATTTTCCTCAACAAAATGCCACTGAAAAGCTGATTGTCACCATTTCTATACAGAAATACTGAATTATAAAATATGGGTTTATTTTGGAAGTTTGATAACCTTGAAAGAAAGATGTATTTATTCTCTAAAAATTAAAACATCAAGCCTAATTCCGTCCTCTGAGTTTCCTTGACACAAATTCTATCTGCGCTGTACAAGTTGTATTCCATTACAAGTTAATCTTCTCTTTGTAGTTAGAAAGACTATAGTAGATTTGCTATGTTCACTGAACAGTTCTGCAATATGTAAATCACATAAGCAGCTTATCACAATGTCCTCACCATCTTAACAAGTTTCTTCTTTCTGCCTGCTACACTGAGATAGTCTGGTTATATAATGTTGGGTAACTGATTCATTCCTACAAAATTAATCTCTTCCCAGGATATTACTGGTAAAGAAAAATGGGTACTGTTGTATTAAGTGGAACTGTCACTTTGTAACAAATAGGTGATATGAAAGACCTTTCAAAACCACCTATATTTTGTTAGCTGTGTTTTATTTCAAATAATTTATGGCATAATAAGCTTTATTTATTTGTCAGTTTATACAAATGAGTTAGTGGTATTTTTTGGTAGGAAGCGGCTGTTGGAATGGGGAGCAGCGTAGCAATACCTTCACTGTCAGATTTTCACTAACTGACACATAAATAAATAAATAAATAACACTAAATATATCATAATTGTTTTAAGTATATAAATTGCTAAACTAAAACAAACATTTTTGAAAGACACTTAATGATATGAAGAAACAGTTACATTTTAACTAGAATAAAAAATATCAAATGGAAGAAGAAAAGGTAAATGTCTATTCACTAACACACATAGTCACCTCTCATCACCCTTCAAATATAATGTATCACAAACATATTTAGACTCACTTTCAATTATAAATGTAGACACACATAGTGAGTCAGGGATATGTAGTCCTCCGCATTAGCCCTTCTAGCATACAACTTATTTTTGTAGCACTTTTATAGAGTAGACAATGCACACAACTCAGATGGTGTGTGTGTGTGTGAATATATATTATATATAAATATCCAGAAATGCTCAGGATGGAAATTGGAAGCAAGAGACCCTTCTCTCCCAACTTTACAACTCCTATCACCCTGGTCAAGAGCTGTAGTGCACAACAGCTGAACCACAATCACAATGACACCACCTCAGATTTTGTTCTCTTGTCCACTGGTAGTCACAGACCTACAAATACACTGTCTGACACCCCATCCTTATCTTACATCCACTGATAGTCACAGAATCCCACATACAATGCCTTAACACCAGCCTTGTTCCAGTGTCCAACTGTGTAACGCTGCAGCATGCGCAGTAGAGATTGCCAGTGACGAGGCTGATGCATAGCGGGGTGCTCCGAAGGAGCTTCCCGCTCTGTATCAGCCGCGGCACGGGCAGTCTCTCCTGAGCATGACTGCACCACGACCGGCTGGCACTGTATCAGCCACGGCGTGGGCAGTCTCTACTGTGCATGACTTCTCCGCAACCGGCTGGCAGTGGCACTGTGGCCCGCGTAACGGGCTCTTCAACTAGTTTTAAATATTAAATTAACAAGAGAATTATTGGTGCTTATTTAAAGCAGAACATTCACCCTAACAAAATTGCCCCTGCTTAGTATCGCTAGTCACCAGAAATATTACCTAGTTTCAAAGATTTTCCAGTTTTTCGGAGGCTCACGGCTGGCTCCAAAAGGGACTGACAGCGCAGGTGCATGGACGTCACTATGACAATATGTCCGTGCTTCCTGCTACTGTGAGCCTCTGAAAAACTGGAAAATCTTTGAAACTAGGTAATATTTCTGGTGACTAGCGATACTAAGCAGCTAGTCACCAGATGAAGAATTAATTAAATTAATTAAAGTTATTGCGGGGTGGTAGTTCCCTTTTAAGGACCGGAGCAATTCTGACCTTTTTGACTATGTCTTTGTTCAACAGTGTTTTCCTTCTAAGGCTTTTATTCCACCCCCATAAATTAAATACGTTTTTTTTTTTTTACACACAAATAGGGCTTTCTTTTGATACCATACTTATATGGATAACCCACTGTTTATTTTTGTAACATTAAAGAAAATGGTAAAAAAAAAAAAGTAAAAAAAACACCATTTTGGGCACAATGGGTGTGTGTTTAAAGAAAAAAAAAATCTTAGCAGGTCAGAAATTCAGAAATGGAACTGCATCCAGCCAGCCTCCAGCACCAGCAGTGAAGCGGCTAATACCCCCAGCTGCTGCATTTTTTTTCCACTAGGTGTCTCCTCTCTGCTTTTCTCTCCCTTACTTTGATCATAAGGGACAGAGAGGCAAAAGGAAGACACAGAGGCAGTGTGCTTTGCACACTGTCTCATTCATTCAAAACGCCAGAACATGTGATCGCTCCTGCAGCGATCACATGACCCGGCACAAGTGACAAGCACTGAGACTGAACCCTCTGGTACCGGAGAGCTCAATCTCAGCCTGCAATGAATGATAGCAGTGTGCACGGAGGAGCGCTGCTATCATTTAACCCATGACACGCCAGGACCTTCATGGGTCCTTAAGGGAAGTTTATCCATAACTGTCCTGGTACATCATGGGTCGTTCAGGGGTTAAGGCACCAAGGAACGTCACCACCAATGCTGGTAGTGAACGGGACAGAAAGCGCAGAGACAGAGGTACATTTCCTCTAAGATGTCTGCGCTGTCTGTCGCCTGATTCCTGCTAAAAATGTGGTTTTTCTTCAATACCGCTGACTTATTGCGCTTAAGGATAGTATAACTTTGCATAACGCTAGCAGTGTAATCTATTTGGGGGCAATTTTATTAGGATGAAAGTTCCACAAGGTGAAGAGTGAGGTACACAGAGTGAGTATAGAGACCATGTTAAAAGTTGCATAAACACTATAAAAACACATACATAGATGGAGGGGAGCAGAGATAAATCAGCAAGGCAGATTGTATACGAACAATTAGCTGTTCATAAGAACACAATACACTGATTTATGTACATGTTGGATTGTAGTGCCTTTTACAAAGGAGATTATTGCCTCATGCGACTGCACCAAAGTCCAGCATGCAGCAACTTTACTGGTTTCCTCAGGAACATGGTAAAGTTTGAGTAAGGAAGGTCTGCACATTGGCCTATCGGGGTACTGGCACTCTTTTCACACTAGCAACTTTGTAGTTTGCAATCTTCATCAGAACCTCCAGTGAGTGGCTGATCCATATGGGCACCAGACAGTTTTATTGCCTATCAGTCTAAAGAGCTGGCCATCAGAAATTACCTCCCCCTACTTTTCTATTAACAGTGGAATGCAAGAGAGAAATGAATGCAGATAAACAAGTGGCAAAACTGTTGCATGGGGCTACAACTATTCTGTCACTTGTGTGAAAGAGGCCTTAATTTGCATTTGGTATGTACTTCCTCACAACATACAATATGCTTTAACAGCCTGAATAAGATCAGCCCTACCAGGGCCCCTACCACATAGCAAAATGTTACTGTCCCGATATATACTACAACACAGTTCCAGAGCAAAACGTATAGCTATTCCAGACTACTGTATGAAGAACACTTACCTAGGTAAGTCCTTCTATTAAACAAATTAAAAAAAATACCCATTTATCTCTAGGGTTCACTTGAATAGTCAACATACAGAAAATACTGTGATGGTGCTTCACTCAGAGCTGGATTTACTTCCCATGTTTCCCTAGGCAAGGCACGCTAGCTCCACCCATGGCCCCAGTCCAGTCCCATACTATGTCCTGGCACAAAATATACACTTGGAGAATAACAAGCAAGGACTAAAGCTTTAACCCCTTAGTTGCCACCGAGATTTCTAATGCATTACCTTGCCAATGTAATGGAATTCTCTTTAACATCCAAGGGAGTAATAACAAAATGTAAAGGGGTATAAAACCAGTGCAGGGACCATGAGATTAGGGGCCTCCGCAGAAATATTTCCAGGGGGTAAAGCCCACTCAGCACCTATGTTCATATGGAGGGGGCAAGTGTAGGGTGGGAGATTGCAATGGACAAAACCACAATTCAGAATGTGGGTTGGCCAGCACAGCTGAGGCTCCCCTCAAAACCTGGTGCTCTAGGAAGTTGCCTTTTGGGAAATCTGGTCCTGGTTTCACTGTTATACACAGTTCACTGACGTTACAGTGATTGTGTTTGTTATTTACACTCATAAAGCTTGTACTTCAATTAAAACATCTTTACTAAACACATTTTCATCAAATTTTTCATACCATTTTATCAGCACAAAATGTTAATGCTTTGTCTATAAAAATTAAAATGTAAAAAAGTGAAACTGACCAGTTTGATTAATATAAGCTGCTGCAGACATTATTCTACCAATATTTATAAAAAGTATATTTCCAAAGAAAAAAATATTTTATACAGATATATATATAATGCCAAATACTGAAAGAATGTAAAATAAAGTCAAAGTCTCTTTTTAGCAATTACATAGAAAATAACTGTGACGTGAGTCCTGGTACTAGAGGTCAGTACAACCGTCACGTCTCTGTTTCTGCTGCACTGACATCCCAATCTCCATCATTCGTTCAGTATAACCCCTCCAAGAACCAGAGAGGGCCAGTTTAGAGGGTAAAACTTAGAACAGTTTATTGAACAACTGTTTGGACTTATACTCACCGTTAATCACAAGAACCAGACAAAGCATACACAATACGGAGACATATGGCAAATACACAGTATACAGGGTCAGACATGATTAGGTTAGACAAAGGATGTAACAATGGATAAACACTGGGACAAAAGGTTGAGGGGCCTGAATACACATTTCTAAACAATGGCCTGGGGATTGAAGCATCTTTGAATATTCCGCTTCAACCCCTAGCCAATCCGGTGCCTAGAATCTGCTGACCAATCCTGGACAAGCTAATCATAGCCACCTTGGCCAATCAGACACTTTGGGCGGGCATCTGACTGACCAATCCGAGGGGCGCCTACTTTCTCCCATGTTGTGTCAATGGCAGCCCTTTAACACCGACGGGCCAATCAGGGGGCGGTCGACGGCTAACATGCAGACGGCTTTGTATAGTCCGGTCAGCCGGTGCTAGGCTGGAGAATTCCACTCTTTTAACAGGGAAAACGTATATTTACAGGACGTGGGACATTTCCCAGTCCTGTTTCCTGTAGCAAAATCTGGCACACAACCTTAGAAACCCCGGCACACGTAACATTGCTCCAGTTCCATTACAATTACTTTAACCTTTACGCAAAAGGTTAAACATTTGAGTAAACTGACCTGGATAGCTGCCAAGTTCTTTTTCTCTTGAGATGGAGCCTCGTGGACAAAGCGTAACCAATTGGAATGGCGTGGATTTGTGGCATCCAAAACATATAGCACTTCTCCTTTGTTCCCGCGGACCTAAAACATCACACACAGAAAAAAAAAAGAAAATTTTACATAAACAAACAAAACTGGAAATCATCATCACATTTGCAAAAGAAATATGCAACTTCTCATCTCCAGTCTAAACAGTTTAATGAAGGCATTTTAACAGCCATCTGTAGTTTTGAGAGCTAGGGGACATATTTAAGAAGCCAACTGCACCATACAGAAGAATAAAAATTAATTTGATGAAAGCGGAGCTTTTGACCGAATGGCTAGAGGTGTCTCCAGCTGTTTGCAGTTAGAAGTTCCATTTAAAACAAAGAGAATTTTGAGAGTTTTTATTTGTCTTCTATGGTGCAATTGATTTGTCCAGGAATAGCACATCATTGGCTTCCTTAAAGGGATAATAATGTCAGAAAAAAAGTATTAACTATATGGCAGATAAAATTAAAAAAGATTACTTGCACTTATACGTATCTCTCAAACCGTTACGGTTTGAGAGATAAAGGAAAATAAAGTTCTCCGTTCCCTCCCCTTTCTGCTTGATCAGCTGTAAAGTTGTCAGAAGTAGATTCTGATTCCTGTATCAGACTGTAGCTCTTCAGCAGCGCCGACATAGCAATACTTTAAAATAAATACTTTATCAGAACGGTCTACAACATGTGCCTGGTTTACAAGCACACGATGTAGACCATTCTGATGAAGTATATATCTTTAGATATCGTTATGACGGCGCTGCTGAAGAGCCGCGTCTGGTCAAGCGACCAGAATCTGCTTCTGACAGCTTTACAGCTCGTCAAGGAGAAAGGGGAGGGAGCGGAGAACTTTATTTTTCTATATCCCTCAAACCATAACAGTTTGAGAGACACGAATAAATGCAAGTACTCTCTTTTAATCCTATCTACCATATAGTTAATACTTTTTTTCTGACAATACTGTCCCTTTAAGTATGACACAGTTTAAAAGAAACTGTATTTCACAAGCATGATATAACAAGTGTTAAGGTTACAGCTGTACCAGGATTATGACAATATCTCCTCTATAAATTGCACTTAGGATGTATGAAATACTCACACAATTTATTGTGTTTATTATCAATTTTCTCTAAAACACCACCACATTAACCAGCTTTTACTCTGGTGAAAGAAAGCCTTCAAACACTGGTGACAAAATATAAACACACTGAAGTAAAATGATGAGGACTTTGATCACTAATACAGAGCCCATTTTAACATTTTGAGTGCCAGAGGGGTCTCCAGTGCATGGCAAAGCAATGTATTCGATAATCCTCTGGCACTCAAAGAGTTAAGAGACTACCAACTGATATGACATATCTGACTCAGAGACTATGATCTAAAAACACTCACGTCAAAGAGAATTAATTAAATTTGGTCAACCATTTTAACCCTTTGAGTGCCAGAGGGGTACCCTTCTGTTACTCAAAGTGTTAAAGAAACAAAATGCTAGAATTATTGCATCAGATTTCCGTCAAGTCGTAAATGTATTACTCTTTTGAGAATCAGAGGGATATGCAACCTATGTGGCACACAAATGGTTATGCAATGAAAAAAAAATAAAACAATAAAAAATCTCCTCAAAACTTTATGGTACAGTAGATCGGCCAAAGAATTGATCTATCTCTGACTTTATACATATACTACCATTCCAAAGTTTGGGGGTCACTTCAGAAATGTCCTAGTTTTCCATGAAAACATACATCAAATAAGTTGCAGAATGAACAAGAAATAAAGTCAAGATGTTGACAAGGTTAGAAATAATGATTTTAAATAAAAAAAAAGTGTCCTTCAAACATTACTTTAATCGAAGAATGCTTCATTTACAGCAAATGTAGCTGGTGAGATGGCTCAGTTGGTTAATGCACTAGCTGTAGAATCTGTTCAAACCAAAAAGCCACAGGTTCTAGTCCCACCAGGGTCAACTCTGCCCTTCATCCTTCCAAGGTAGATAAATTGAGTACTATTAAATTTGGTAATAATATCTATACCCCCAGGACATATTTGAAAGCGAGAGACAATCTCAATGTATCCTTCCTGGTAAAATACTTTGATACTATTATATTCCATTAAAAATCAGCCGTTTCCAACTACAATAGTCATTGACAACATTAACAAATGTCTACACTGTATTTCTGATCAATTTGATGTTATTTTAATGGACAAGATTTGCTTTTCTTTCAAAAACAAGGACATGTCTAAGTGATCTCAAACTTTTGAACGGTAGTATATGTCCAATTTCATATGCCCATGGTCCAAGATGTCATTGAGTCATAGGAATAAAGTTGAACCTTTCTGGAGAAAACTAACTGCACTATCGGGAACAATTACAAAGCTCTAATTGATTCTTGTCTTGAATGTTACAGAGGTATCCAATGAAATCCCAACATTTAAGCTATTAACCCTTTCTGTGTCAGAGGGGTGCACAACACATTGCTTGTGCAAATCACTGTGATTTTTTTTATTTCTTCACTGTAATGCAGTTGATTTGCCCCAATATTGAACCACTATTATATTTATTCATATGACCAAATAATAGATTGGTTCCACTTTCACAGAACATGATTTCAAGAGCCGTTTTACACGAAAGAGCTTGTCTCAATAGTTGGGAAATCTAGGCCTAAAATAAAAAACAAATACATGGTATCTCCGTAATTCACTGCAAGACCTCATGCTAGTGGAGGTGTTAAAACCTATGAGATCTAAAGGAAAAAAGTATAAAGGTAATTTTTTATCATTCAAAATTTCCCATTTCTCACTACACACACATAACAAAATACTCCAACAAATTGGCTTATTATATAATACAGCTGAACCACCAACAAAACACACAGAATAAGGTCTTGTTTCATTCCAAACAAAGTTAATGTTAATATCATCAGACAGTTTAACATTTCATTTCAACATTATAGCATAGTGGCTTTCTACATAAATACATCCAGACCTGACAAACATCAAAGATATATGATTTACAGCCTAATTTTCCTGGAATTGCAAAGAATCTGATTTAATAAAAGTTTCATTTTTGTTATAACATTGTGCATAAACATTTGTATAGAAATATTTTCAGAAATAAAAACAAGGTGATTCTTAACATGCTTATGATAACGCTTTGTGTCATGCAATCAGCATACACTTGCCACTCAAGATGTTATTGTGACCATCATATTGAGAACAGATTTATTCCTCTGTGTGTACAGAGAAACCAGGTGCAGATCATATACAAGTTCTAACAAAATATGTCTACTTTATAAATTGCCTGTACTCTTCCTATGCCATGCAAATCACATATTTTATGTGAACTTTTCCAAACAGAATATTACAGTTCAATGATAATCTATCAGTACATAAGAATCATATATCTTTAGCCAAGATTTCCTTAAATTGCCTCATTTGAAAGAAAAAAATATTTTTCAGTTTTAAGTCCAGGTATTGGGTATCTCATAATAAAGTGGAATCTTTTATTTAATTAAACAATAGTAATAATCAAAAATGAGAGAAGTATGATCACTGTGAATGTTCCCTGAGGAAAGAAGAATGGTCAGCTATCTACAACTGGTAACAAAGGTCAGAAATTACCCTTTAAGCTTTCAGGGTGCATATTTACTATGCCCCTGGCCTACCCAAAATGTATTTGTTGTGGGTTGATTTGTTTGGGCAGTTGATCACAAAGCATGTCCAAGTTTATAGCCTCAACAAACCCGGACGTGCCAGGACTGGTAATGGTCCTGGCACGTCATGGAATCCCTGAAATCCATTCAGGCAAAATAAATAAATAAATAACCCGCAGTCCTTAACGGCCATCTGTTAAAGTGGGTGGATGGGCCTGATTTTGATACGTGTAGGCCAGGACCCCCTTTGGCCTTTCTGTAGATTATCCAATACTATAGTGTTGACTGCTGATATCCCAGGAAAATGTCATTTAACTTGAAGTCCTTCCATACAGCTATGTATAATGGCAGTGCAAAGAGAAGCACACTTGATTGAACAAACTTACTGAATTTTCAGCTTAATCAATCAAAAAAAAAAACAGATGTAGGTTAACCTTTTCTATGCTAGAGGGCTGAGTAACGCATTGCATCGCAATGTGTTGCTTACCCCTCTGGCACGTAAAAGGTTACAAGTAAATTTTAAATTTCTCATTCATGGCTATGTTCTGTTCCTTCCATGCTTTCCAAATAACCTCTATGTTATATTGTTATTTATGTGTTTAACCAACTGTGGCATATAAAGAAAGTGCAATCTCTTTTAGCTCACAAGTGTCATATAAAGATAAATATTCTGAAGCATATCATACTGATTGCTGCCCAAATAAAAGTCTAGCCACCACATGCCAGGCAATTCCTTTCTAAACCGGAGAAGCAGCTAATCTCTGACATATGTTTTGGCCTACTTGGGCCTGTATATATTATATATAATTAGTGGTATAAGATGGCTGCTACAGCAGGTTTCTCTAACCTACAGCTCCATGTTAATGCAGAATGTTTATATGCCCTCAAGGCTGTTTGTGTGCAATGCAAAGAATTAGCTCCAGTCCCCGGAATGGAAAATGTGACCCCTTTATCCATTTCACAAGGGTCAGTCTCTTAACTAAAAGGATAGACAAAGATACTGCCATAAAAGCAACAAGTGGACGAAGCTTGCCTTGAAACTGACAACAAAGTGAATACAAAATACATTTTCTTGACTGGCAATCTAAAAAAAAAACTTGTCGTTAAATATCTGAGAGAAGTGACAGTTAAGTCAAATGCTATAACCTTTCCTCTATGTCTAGATATAAAAGTTTAAACTATAAAGGCTGCAAAATAATTTCTTATTTCAACAGATCCTCTCGGAAATTAATCCAAGCAGGTCACAGTACTGTTAGAGTCGATAGTTTTCTCGAGAGAATGTAAATTTTTAACTTTAGCACAATTTACAAACATCAATATTGTAAAGAATTAAGTGAAAAATTATAATTTCTTATCTAACAGGTTAATTAGATTGAGACTCATTGTCGCAAGTCAACTGCACCATAGGCATTTCCTATCATTTAAATGTGGCTTTTAACTCCCTGAATGGTAGACAGGTCTCCAACACATTGCATCGCAACACACTGGTGATTAGGGATGGGCAAACGTTTTTTCCTCAGTGGTGAAATAGGCAAATAATGACACTTGTTGCCTATTGGAAATTTCCGGCGAAAAGTGCAGTTTTTCACTTTTTTTTCGACAAGCTCGTTGAAATTAATGGGAAGACTGAATTCACACACAACACATAGCACATTTCTGTTTTTTACCTACAGTTATAGTATAAAAGGGGTCTAAGGGTTCACGTGTTGGCAGAGTCTGGGGAAAGAATCAGTTGAACAAGAATTTTTTGGGGGGGTTTGATGACTTGGATTAAAATAAATAAAAAAAATAAAACATTCGCACATAATGTGACAGAGACAAGGGACCACTCTGACCCAAGCTGTGACTGGGGCAGACTGATATTTGACAGAATAGCGTATTTTGTAGAAGACAATTTGCAGGACTTAGACTTGTTGTAAGAGGCCCAAGCCCTGAGAAAATATTGATTTGTAATACTTACACTTGTTTGACCACATCCATGAGGAACAATCGATTTGTAGGACTTAGACTTGTTAGGCACAAGCCCTGAGGAAATATTCATTTGTATGACTTACACTTGTTTGGCACAAGCCCTGAGGAAACATTGATTTGTAGGACTTAGACTTTTTAGGCCCAAGCATTGAGGATAAATTAATTTGTGGGAATATGGGTCGCTAGAGGCACAAGCCCTGAGGAATCAGTTATGATTTGTTGGACAGGCTTGTTAGAGGGACAAGTCCTGAGAAATCAGTGATTTGTTGGACTCAGATTTGTTAGTAACAAGCCTCCAAAATTGGTGTTTATAGACCTCTGTGGTATATGTAAAGAACAAGCCCTGAGAAGAAGAAAAAAATACCCTACTGGCCTAGTGCCAGCTGGTCATGTTATGGTTGCCGCTGGCCATTGGCAAATGTGATGGTGTTATTGCAGCATTTGTGACTACTGTCCTTGCTGCTGAGTTGTTTAAGCAGCAGGATGATTAGGGAGCTCCAAGGGAATGGTATCAACAGCAGTGATATGGGTGATGATGATCATGGTTCCACTTGCCACTAGCTCAGTGAAGTGCCTGAGGCAGTAGCAGCACCACAACTAGGCCCCACCACTTCAGGTACATGTGGCAAAAAGAAGTTGGCCAATACTGTTTCTCCTCCTGCAATTCTTCCAAAATCATGGGTGTGTTGGAATGCTAATTTTTTGCTTGACACTACAGCAGGAAGGAACTGTGACTTTCGTTAGCAACCACAATGTGCACAGTGTATGCAGAAAATAGGGGAAGGACTGGGAACAATGGACACATCTGCACTCACATAAAACAACTGGAACAACTGAAAGCAAACACCTTGCTTAGGTCCACAATGTCAAATCAAAAATCCCCCCAGAAACCAAGTACTGCCGCTGTCATTATGCCGCTTGTTTGCTCAGCTAAGGACACACAACAACTTGCAGATTTAATAATAATAATGACTCCTCCCTGCCACCAGCATATTGTATTCTGTGGGATGGAATCTCCTCAGATACTGCTTGATTTCATGCCTGCGATTATACTCCAGCACATTGCCATGTGTGGTCAGTGCACCACACAATGTGCAATAGGCGGAAAAGCACTGCCACATCCTTGCATCTGCAGAATCACTATCAACTGGTGGGAGAGGTAAAGATGACAAATGTCATCAACCCTGGCCTCCCTGGGAATTTTATGGGTGTTTATTCCTACAGTATGGTGCAATTGCTATAAATTTGCATCTCTTGCCTTTTGTGGATAAGGGGATTAGAGCATTATACACTGCATTACTGTACTTAATAAGTGCACTCATAAATATGTCCCTGTCATTAGTACATTTTGGCTTAGTAAGGACTGGTCCATAAATCAGTCACTGCCATTAGTGTACTTTGTTGGTAAGAAGGACTGATCCATAAACACATCACTGCCATTAGTACAATGTAATGAAAAATTGTGACATGGTGGTCATAGAAAGAAGTTATATACCCATCTTTAACATAAATTTTTGTTTTGGGGAGAATTCTGTAATATATTTGATGAGGCTGGAAAAAGACATGAATCCCTCAGCTTCAGCCTTTGCCATATCACCCTTGAAGAATCATAGCTAAGAAAGTTATTTAAAAGGATAGTAATGTTTCAAAATAAAAGCACCTCCAATTAACCTTCACAGTATTTGGGCCATGGAGAGTGTTATTTCAATACTGTCAGATCTGTAGTTCAAGAGTATTTGAATGATAAAGTATCCCCCTCCAACCCCTTTTATTGATGTAACACTGCTCACCTCAGAGCAGCAAGGTGGTATCCAGATGGCTTGCTGAGAGGGACAATCTTCAATTAGCATAAGTAAAAAACCTGAAAAACCTGTCAATGGGGCAGGGTTTATCTTTTGTTCAAAGTAAGACGATTGTCCCTTGCTGTCAGCTGTCTGGTCTCAAGACCAGATTCCACATCTGAGGAGTGGGGGGTTACACTAGGTAAAAGGGACGGGAGGGGGATACTTTATCAATCAATTACTCTTGAACTACAACTCTGACAGTATTGAAAGAACACTCTCTATGGCTCAAATACTATGAAGATTAATTGAAGCTGCTTTTATTTTTAAACATTACTATCCCTTTATCTCCCTAAGAACCAGAGTGGTGTGCATTTAACCCTTTGAGTGCCAGAGGGGTACGGAATACATTGCTTTGCAATGCATTCCGTACCCCTCTGGCACTCAAAGGGTTAACTGCTTCTCAATACTCCTTACAGGCCTCTAGTCCCCAAAGAGGCAATCTGTGAAGGTAGGAATTAACTTATTCATAGATCATAGATATTGTCTATTAGCAGTGACTGCTGTTTTCATTGACATGATGTAAACTCTTAACCTCTTGGCTGTATGAACAATCTGGGACAAATAACATAACAAAAAAAAAGTAAAAATACACATTGGTTTTAATGGAACATTATACCCTTGAATGCTTCTTGATCCAAAAGACGCTTCTGTAGTATTCAAGAGGTTAAGTCATGAACCAGACCAGTATTTCCCATATTGCACTTTGTTTATTTCCCCTAGCAACATTTTCTTTGTGCTTTTGCCCCTTGAAGCTGAAATCAGGCTAGAACATCCTACAGTACAGGTGACCTGGATGGGGACACACATCACATTCCACACTTATCTGGATTTCCATTAACCCTTTGAGTGCCAGGGAAGTGTGCAATGCATTGCTTCTCAATACGTTGTTCATCCCTCTCACACTCAAAGGGTTAATTCCGATCCACTCTCCACCCAGCTATCTACCCCTTCAGGTCCTAACCTAACCCACTACCGCAAGCCACCCAGCTGTCTTCTCCTCCAGCTCCATACTCTCTATAGCCTGGGAGGAAATAATCTCTCTAGGGTCAAATCTTTGTACATACACTATATACATTATGGAACCAGAAAAAGGAAAGGATAGGTGAGAAATTCAGTTATTGTGTTTGAATATATATCACCAACTCTATTCATGTTGTACAATACTCTGAGAAGATCTAGTCTCAGAAGTAGTGCTGGCCATGCACGAAACATGCACTTGTGGTAACAGGACTCAATGCCATCTGGCAGGCTGTAATATTAGTAACATGAGGCAGGGTGGAGACTTCACTCAGCACAAGAGCAGGAGTAATGTGACATACAGTGTCTTACTGATTGGTTTATAGGTCCCTGTTTGCTCTTGTACAACAACATTTTGAATACTTATAGCATTAGCTATGTAAATGTGACCGAGCTGTGTCAAGTCCACCCTTCAGGTGTGGGCTGTGGGATAGCAGTCCCTCCTGCCCATCCTTGTTGATGTCCCTGCATGTAAGCAATATTAGCAGAAGCAGGGACATGCGCGCTATAAGCCTCTACAGCTCTGATAAGCAGTATTGGCTGCTGTCATTAACCCTCTGCATGACCAACATTAACCCTTTGCAATGCCTTGGACAATCTGGCATTCAAAGGGTTAATCAAACTCCCACGGGGGTGTCAGTGATATGTAACCACAATGGCAGTATGTATATACTGCATCTGCCTGATGAAGTTGTATTAACAGACCTGCTTGTGTGAAAGCAAAGTCTGGATGCCAGATCACGGTGACCTGATGACCTGTGTTTGTTGAGGCAGTCTTAACTGAGTGCCAGAGGGTGTAAGCAATGCATTGTGTACCACTCTGACACTCAAAGGGTTAATGTGTTTGCAGTGGAGGATGGAAGTGAGATAAAAGAGTAAGGCGATGTGTGGGGTGGTAAGGAGGTGTGAGACATTTTTTGTTTGTTGTAACAGGAGATAATGAGAGCGGGCAAACTCCTTAAAGAGATTTTGACAAGAGTGGCCAGAGGGGCACCGAGTTCCCGAAGAATCCTTTGATGTAAACAGTCAGGACCACGTGCTTTGTCAGTCGTAATTTTATCCTGTCTTCCCCTGACCTCTTCTTGTGTTAACCCAATTTCTGATAATTGTCTGGTTTTATTTATTACTTGTTGAGGAGCTACCATTTCTTGTTCCGTGGTATACAGTGAAGCAAAGAAAGGGTTCAGAACATCAGCCTTTTCCTTACCCTCCCTAATCAACTCACCCATCTCATTTTTTTAAAGGTCTAATTCACTCCCTCTTAAATGTTTTGCTATTTATGTATTTGAAAACCTTTTTTGGATTAGTCTTGTTCTACATTGCAAAGCAGAGTGTACCTATCTAATTTTGCTAACCTAATTGCCTTTTTGCAATCTTTGTTGCACTGTATTTCAATTCTATTTAAGTTTCTTCAGACTTTTACAATTTACTTTTTTTTTTTACTTGCCATTTCTTTCTTTACTTTTGCATTTAACCACAGTGGTTTTGAGCTGCTTTTTTTACATTTATTGCTGAATAAATTCCTGCAACCTAAATTTAAACTCTGGCCATTTTCCCCTCAGTATGGTTTCCTTTAAATAATTGATCCCAGTCCATGTGTTTCTTGGATTCTGTTAACACTTTGAAGTTAGAATTTTTAAAATTAAGAATTTTGGTTGAATCTAAAGAGTTTTGATTTGTCATCTACCTGACTACTTGAGCAATATGCTCACTCCAGATCTCCATACGAACTATAACCTCCACTCCACTACTAACTTGTGTGTATATATAATGTTTCTTTATTTGTGTAAATATGTAACTCTTTACTGTAAAACCTCTCCAGGACATACTTGAAAACAAGATAAATCTCATTGTATTCTTCCAGGTAAAACATTTTCTAAATAAAAGGAATAAACTGATCTCAAATGAAACCATGTGTCACTGATTCCACAAATGTTCACCTACTTTAATACTGGACACCATGTCTATGGTATTTGTTATGAATAGGTCCAATACATTTTTATTTCTTATCGGCACTCCACCATTTGGGACATGTATCTATCCCTAAGCATGCTCACAGAACTGCTTCCCTTAGCACTCTGACAAGTCTCATGTCTCCAGTTTATATCTGGGTTGTTAAAATCTCCCATAATTATAGTAAGCCCAAGATGTACAATTTTTCCTAATTTGCAATAGCAGTTGCACCTCAACATTTTCATCAATATTTGGTGGTTTGAAGCATATACCCATCAACACCTTCTTTTTTTACCTTTTATGCCACAGCTGACCTCAGTTTCTACCCACAAGGACTCCACATTATGGCCAGTTTCCTCACAAATCTCTCCATTAAACTTGGCTTTAGATCTGGTTTCAAATATAAAAACACATCTCCCCCTCATCTATTAATCCTCTTTCTCCTAAACATGGAATAGCCCTCAATATTAAAGCTCAATCATGTGCACCATCCCACCATTTGGCAACTATACCAATTATGTCCAAATGCTCAATAACTGCCAGCAATTCTAGTTCTCCCATTTTACCTAAAATACTTCTTGCATTCATCAACACACAATTAATGTTGTCATCATTGCGTATTTTACCCAATACTTGCCTTTTTCCTACATCCACATCCCTTTCCTAGTTTAAAAGCTCCTCCAACCTTATAAGAATTATAAGTGGCTCCTTTACCTTTTAGGTGCAATCCATCACTATCATACAGATTGTACCCAAGAGCCCTTGCATTGAGATTGCACCCTAAATCCCTGAAATCATGTTTTAGGGACTTCCATCTTCCTCCAACTTTGTCACTGATACCAATATGTACAAAGACAGAGGCATCCATTCCAGCCCCTCCCAATAATCTGTCTGCAATATGCCAAACCCGAACACCCAAGAGACAACATACTTTTCAATATTCACATGCCTGGTGACAGATTACCCTATCCACCCTCCTAATTACCCCTATTACCACCACCTGCCTACTCTACATCTCATCTAAACTTGAAAAAGGACTGTTCCCCTGGCTGCTAGAGGAACCAGCCATTTCCAGTAATGCCAATTCTGAGCTATCCTCCTCAACATCTTCACACAATCTTGCAAACATGTTGGATTGAGTCAACTTTTCCTCTGGTTACTACCTCCTCTCCTACTGTTACCCAGCTGCTTACCTGCTGTTCCTCATTTACAACTCCACCCACTTCATGCCTAACTTAAGGTTTAACTTGCTCAGTGAGCTCCAAGCTCCTTTCCAGGTTTCAGTATCACACAATGCTGCAATATTTCTTTCCAGATCCAATATCTTAGATTCTAAAAAGATAATATGCTCACATGTTCACACTTGCTACAGTGGTATGCCCCTTGGAACAACTGTTTGGTGTTTGTGTTCTCTTTCAATCTTTTTTCGATAGAAAAGAGATCTCTTCTGTGACATTATGTTTTTTATTATATTTTAGGGCTTTGTGAACATAGGGGGTGACCTAAGCCTCCTTAGGTAGACAATAAGCCCTTCCATTAAATTCCACTAAAATGATGGAAGGGCAAAAGAGCCAACTGCCATCAAATACTATACTTCCTTTATAATATATGAACAGCGGATACACTTTTCTTCACAAGAATTGCTATTGTGAATTTCTGAAAATGCTTCTTTAGTTTTTTAATCAAGGGATTCTTCCAGGGTGTACAACAAGATCATGAGTCCATTTCCCACCCATGAAGGATGCCCAGTACTGAAAAATGTTTTTGAAATGTTTTTACTAGGAATCCATATTGATTTAAATGTGGATTTTAAATACTGAACACTCTCTAGCATGGTGTTAAAAAAAAAATAAATGGATTTTTTTTCATCTCCATTGTTGAATCAGGTATGCTACAGAACTCATCCAGTTCTTCTTAGTACATCAGTCTCATTGCTGATGTACTAGTTGCGGGCCTGTACTTGCCTGTAATAGAGATGAGATCCCCTGAAGATAGGGTTTAGCCGGAACCCATTCAATAATGCCAATATTCTACACTCAGCGCATGACCATGTAAATCATCAAACCTGGCTACAATCTATGTTCAGGACTTAAACATTTAGAACCCACAGTCTCATGTATGTTAAACATTTTTAAAGATAATATTCAGATGGCATAATCAACACAACCAAACAACCATTCAAATATATTGAGGGTCATGTTTTGGAAAGAATAGTAGAGTAATTCTGGGACAAACAGACTGCCCTGTAAGGGAGAACTAAACATTTCCATTGATTTAAATTGGCCGCTTAACCCCTTGAATCCTTGACAGGTCTCCAATGTATTGGTTCATAACACATTGGAGATCTAACTAGCATTCAAGGGGTTAAATGTCTCAGTGAACTCAATTTTAATGAATTTTATTTGTCGCCAATAATCTAGTTGGTTTCTTTCAGAATTATTCCACTTTTCTCTTGAATTTACTCCACTCTTTTTTTTTTTCTTTTTTTTTTTTTATTTAAGGTTCATTGGATGAAGCTTTGCAAAATATAATGGCAGTCTCCTGGTTTTTTGCTTTTGTGAGGTTTTTTTTTGTCTATACTCTTCCCTGGGCTGTGAATCCAAGCTGTGTTAAAAACAATGAGACTGAGCAATGGCAAAATCAACTGTACTAGATAAAAATGTTCATTAAATTAAATGGGTATTTTAATTTTTGGATGCTAGAGAGATCTCCAGTGGGGGGAGAGGGGAAATGAGGATCGTCAAGAAAGAGAAGAGAATGGAATGGTGGCTCAGGTGAGGAGAAAGGAGGAAAGTGAAAGCATTAGAGCAGCTGTCCTAAACCAGGGTGCTGTGGCACTTTGGTGTGCCATGGACATCCATTTAGGGTGTCCCTTCTTTTCTATAAAGATGGTTAAAATGTGAATGTTGAGTTTAAATTGCATATTTATGGACCTCATTATGCACAATATGTTTGTTTTCCGTATTCTCATTGTGAGATGTACAAATACAAATATATTTATGTATTTGTACACTTCATTACAGAGAGATGGGATTTGATCAACATAATTTATTTTTTTTTAAATCTACAATACAACATAAAATTATTATTGGACATTAATGTTCCTTTAAAGACAGATTTAGAAGTTCTGATATACTTCATAGAAGTATGCAGTGTCACTCAGCTTCTACAAAGGGAATAGGTGCTTGGGATGGGAATATAATTCTACCTCTTTATAAATCTATGGTAAGGCCTCATCTAGAATATTGAGTGCTGTTTTGGGCACCGGTTCTTAACCCCTTAAAGACAGTGGGGTGCAGGGGTGGGGCGCAAGGACCAAGGCGATTTTTCTTTGTGTGTGCTTGGAGAGCCAGTACATGTGAGTGATCACAGGTACCGGCTCTCTCCTGGAGAAGCTGAAACTAACTGCCCCGATCTCAGAGCAGTTCGTTGTAGGCTCTTCCAGCGATCACAGAGTATCCTGTAGGTGCGCTGTGATCAAAGAGGTCATGATGTGCTAGGTCGTCACTGGTCCTTAAACAGGGTCTGCATGGGCCTGGCACGTTACCGGTTGTTAAGGGGTTAAACGACGATGATTACTTTTCTTGCTGTTTCATTGATTACAACAGTAAACAGAACTGCAAAATGAAACACCCTGTTTTGCAAAATATGTTTCTTATGAAACTGAATGTACACAATTGTTGAACTCATCTGTAATAATCATCCTGTGATGCTGAAAGATGTTTCAATAAAAAACTATTTTGAATACAAAAGTAATACTTCTTACCTCCCACATCAATCTATTATCCATAGTCTCATCCACTTCATTGGGGATTCGTTTTTCTCCAGCAAATGGACCAAATTTTTCACCCTTAGCAAAAAAAAAAAAAAAAAAAAAAGGGTGTTTGTTTGCAAAGAGATACCATAATATACTTGCAACATACTGTCAAACCCTCTCTTAAACCCATGAAGACCAGTGGCATGTGCAGATCAATGCTTCTCAATGCATTGTGCACCTCTATGGTCCTGAAGGGGTTAATTCTTTTATATGGATTGCCACATAATAGGTAAACCTTAGGTAAATGAAAGTCAAGATATGGCAAATTAGTACGTTACCTAGCTAAATATTTTCTGTTGAGTGTTCTGTGCTAAGTTTTAATACAGGATGACATCACATTTTTTAAATAAAAATAGGGACTTAAAAGTATGACTATCCCTGCTATAGACCATCAACAACCAGTGAACTTGTTCATCTCTGCTTAAAACTACAACTGATACTGAGTCAATGTACAGTATTCACTGCCTAACTGTAACAATTCCCAACAGTCAAGTCTAAACACAATTATATGTCAGAGAACCAAGCTTAGGCCTGGATTACACTGCAGTTGATAACTTTAGCAAGAGTTTTACCAACATATTTCTCTAAAGATGTCAATGGGAATCTGATTGATAACACAAACTATATTGATAACACATAATTATGTAATGTAATCTGATAATGTATTGATAACACATAAACTATAATGTAATCTAAGTCTTATATTGTCCAGTCTTCCAAAATACACAAAATATGTTGTATTCATTTTCTTGCACACAGAAATATAATTTTCTTGCTACAACTTTGTGATTTAAAGCAGAACTTTCACCTCTAACACACTTTGGGTGAGATGTTCAGAAACTTGTGGTACCTGAAATTGTCTGTAATCAGAATAAAAACGTTATTTTGCCATGGTCTGTCAATTCTCAGACATATTTCCGTCATTTTTTGCATCCACTTCCGCCATCTCCGTCAAAAGGAAAAAGCGGTCTTAAAAGTGGGTGTGGTTTAATCTACCATCATATTGTAAGGTATTTTCAGAAAAAAAAATATTAGTTTCAATGTCACTTTTTTATCTGATTAACGTCATTTTTTCCTGACAAAATAAAAATGGTCTAAACTTGGAGAAGACAAATTAAAGCGGGACTACCACCCGACACAATCTTTAGCTTCACTAAGTCCCCATCTGGCGACTAGCTGCTTAGTAGCGTTACTCACCAGAATAATTATCTTATTTAATAGATTTCTGCTCTCTTCCCCGGCTGACAGGCAGGACAGAGCACGGACATCTTGCCATTGTGACGTCCACGCGCCTGAGCTGTCAGTCCCAGCCGGAGCCAAATGGCTCCTAGCAACTCCTACTAGACCCAGCTGGGACTGACAGCGCAGGCACACGGACGTCACAATGGCAAGATGTCCACGTTCCGTCCTGTCTGTCAGCCTGGGAAGAGAGCAGAAATCTATTAAATTGGGTAATTATCCTGGCGCTACTAAACAGCTAGTCGTCAGATGGGGACTTAGTGAAGCTAAAGATTGTGTCAGGGTGGTGGTTCCCCTTTAAAGTACTGTTTGCATGAGTGAGAAGCAATTTGTTGTTTCAAAGACAAAAAATGTCTGAAGTGAAAATTTTCAAAGAAACAAAGAGAAAATCAAAGACATTTTTAACATCAGAATTTTTTAAAGGTAATGTTCAGAAAGATCTTATTACCATCATTTTTAACTCTTTAGAAACATTTTCAAACCTGACAGATTTACTTCTGAAAATATCATCCTTCTTTTACCACCAAGCCATGATCCAACAATTTTTCATTATGATGACTTTTTGAACATCTCGCCCTCTGTCTCATATGATTACACTTGTAAAATGGTATGTGGATTGTCTTTTTTTTTTCTTTCTACGTACATACTTTAGTAAACATTCGCTCTACAATGCAGACTTCATATGGATTCTTCTGCATTCTTCGGAACAGGGTAACATCAGCACAGAGGTGCAGATCTTCCCAGTTCTCAAATTCTTCTCCCACTTCCGTCCCAGCTCTCCCAGGAAGTGTGTTCACGCTTCCCTTCATATCGATGTGCCTCTCGTATATTGTAATAGCAAGCTCTGTTTGTCATTATACTGAGCTATGCCGGAGCTTGCTGGTACAATATACATGAGGAACATCAATATGAAGGGAAGCTTGAATGCGATCCCAGGGAGATCTGGGAGGAAGGTGTGAATATCTACTAAAGCATGTACGTAGAAAAAAAAAAAAAAGAATCCACATACCATTTTACTAGCTTAATCATATGAGACAAAGTGTATTAGAGGGAAAAGTTCCCCTTTAACCCCTTAATGACTACGTGAAGTACTATGACCGTCATGGTCCTTAAATACTTAAGGACTGATGACGGTCATAGTATGTCACATACTTTTTACTTACAGCGCTCCACCGGGAGCGCTGTAAGTAAAAATGGGGCCTAAAATTGATCGCTCCAAGACTGGAGCGATCTCTTTCAGGCCCCAAAGCGGTGTGCCAATAGGTCACGTGTACCAGCATGTCGGCAAAGATCAAAGCGGTCTTTATGGGATGGAAACATCCCAGGACTGCTGATCCTAAAGGGGTTAAAAAGATTGTGAACCACTCTTTTACTGTAATAATACTATATGAACAACAAAACAATAGTGACAAACACCAGAATTATCCAACTAGTCATACCCTCCAATAATGCATTAAAGAAAAGAAAGGTACTCTAGCAAGCCAAACTATTATGGGTGACTAGTCATGGCACCTCGGTTACTACTTCATTGTCACAATTTGAACACACATGTGAAACAAAAATTAGGGACTTTTCACATAAAATTTACATTTCCTGTTGGCAATTGATAGCTCAATATAGCCAGTTTTAGACTTCCTTTCCAAGACTCTACAGCAAGTAACAGAACTCCAGTGATCACATGATATGACAACCTCTTGGAAAAAACTCCTTGAGAAGACTTCACAGCACTGAGATTAATAAAATTTAAGTATGATACACACTTTTAGCAATATTTAGCATAGGTAGATACTAGTGATGAGCGAGCACCCCAATGCTCGGGTGTTCGGGTGCTCTGACCGAGCACCCCCTGAGGCTCGAGTGCTCGGCCGAGCACCCGAGCCCCATTGAAGTCAATGGGAGGACTCGAGCATTACACCAGGCACCCCCTGCTCTGATGAGGGGAGGGTGCCTGGTCCATAGGAAAAGGGCAGAAAAGGATGGAAACACCACAGAAATGGTTCAGGGACAGCATAGGGAGGATGTCTGGATGCATCTTGGACTCCAACATCGCTGCTGGGAACGATCTTTCGCCCGTAGTACGCCATTTTTACAGACTGACCATAAAACACACAAAAAGGAAAATAAAAACGACTTTAGGCGAAAAATTGTTACCAAACAGTATTTGCTGTATATTTACTTGTATATCATCTGCAAATTCTCCCAAAAATTTCCTTGATTTTCAGAACTGAGGCCATGATTAAGAGGGAAACGTGCGCAGAGGCAAATTCTCCCAAAAATTTCCTTGATTTTCAGAACTGAGGCCATGATTAAGAGGGAAACGTGCGCAGAGGCAAATTCTCCCAAAAATTTCCTTGATTTTCAGAACTGAGGCCATGATTAAGAGGGAAACGTGCGCAGAGGCAAATTCTCCCAAAAATTTCCTTGATTTTCAGAATTGAGGCCATGATTAAGAGGGAAACGTGCGCAGAGGCAAATTCTCCCAAAAATTTCCTTGATTTTATTGAACTGAGGCCATGATTAAGAGGGAAACGTGCGCTGAGCTGAACATCTAAAACATTATGGGTGAGGGTCTGCTGCAGAGCTGACCATCCTAAACATTATATGCGAAGGCCCGCTAGTGAGCTGACGCTATAAAACATTATATGAGAGGGCCCGCTAGAGAGCTGACCCAATAAAACATTATATAAGAAGGCCCGCTGGTGAGCTGACCTATATAAAAATTGTCAAACAGGGCCCGCTGGTGAGCTGGCCCTATATAAAAATTATATCACAGGGCCCGCTGGTGAGCTGGCCCTATATAAAAATTATAGCACAGGGCATATGGAAGAGGAGGAGGAGGATGAGAAGATTAAGAGTCAACCATATACCCGTTTTTTGGGTGGAAGGGGTGAATGGGAATACAGAGTATTCACATCATTGTAAATAACATATATAAAGTGAGTTTATGTTCCCCCGGGGCTTTCCTCCAGTGGAGTGGAGAAGTCAGGGGAAATCCAGGCCTTGTTCATTTTTATAAGTGTCAACCTATCAGCATTGTCGGTGGAAAGGCGGATACGCTTATCTGTTATGATGCCACCAGCAGCACTAAATACCCGCTCAGACAGAACGCTGGCGGCAGGGCAGGCCAGCACCTCCAAGGCGTAGAGTGCCAGTTCATACCACGTGTCCAGCTTGGACACCCAGTAGTTGTAAGGCACAGAGGGATCATTGAGGACGCTGACACGGTCTGCTACGTACTCCTTCACCATCTTCCAAAACTTTTCCCTCCTTGTGACACTAGGCTGCGCATCAGGGTGAGGGTGCTGGCGGGGTGTCATGAAGGTGTCCCACGCCTTGGAGAGTGTTGCCCTGCCTTTCTCGGAACTGCTGTGTGCTCCCCTTTTCTCCCCTTCTCTGTTGGCCAAGGTAGCACGTACTCTGCCGCCAGCATTGTCAGATGGAAAATTTTGGAGCAATTTTTCAACAAGAACCTTCTGGTATTGCACCATTTTGCTTGTCCTCTCCACCGGAGGAATGAGAGATGAGAAATTCTCTTTGTAGCGGGGGTCCAGAAGGGTGAACACCCAGTAATCCGTGTTGTTTAAAATGCGTATAACGCGTGGGTCACGGGAAAGGCAGCCTAACATAAAGTCAGCCATGTGTGCCAGAGTACCAACAGTCAAGATTTCGCTGTCCTCACCAGGAGGATGACTCTCAATATCCTCATCCTCTTCCTCCTCTTCTGCCCACCCACGCTGAAGAGATGGAACTAAAGTTCCATGGCTACCCTCTGTAGCGGAGGCAACCGTGTCTTCCTCCTCCTCCTCCTCCTCCTCCTCCTCCTCCGCCTCCTCCAATTGTCGCTGAGAAGACGAAGTGAGGGTGCTCTGGCTATCACCTTGTGTAAGCTCTTCCTCCCCCATTTCCACCTCTTCCACATGCAAAGCGTCGGTTTTAATTGTGAGCAGCGAGCGTTTCAGTAGACACAGAAGTGGGATGGTTACACTGATAATAGCGTTATCGCCGCTCACCATTTGTGTCGATTCCTCAAAATTGCGTAAAACCTCGCAGAGGTCTGACATCCATTCCCACTCCTCACTTCTGATTACAGGAAGTTGAACGGAGAGGCGACGACCGTGTAACAGCTGGTACTCCACTACTGCCCTCTGCTGCTCACAAAGCCGGGCCAACATGTGGAAGGTGGAGTTCCAGCGCGTGCTCACGTCACACAGCAGCCGGTGAGCTGGCAATTGTAAGCGCTGCTGCAGCTTCAACAGGCCGGCTGTAGATGACTTACGGAAATGTGCACACACGCGGCGCACCTTGGTCAAGAGATCATGCACATTGGGGTAGGTTTTTAGAAATCGCTGCACCACTAAATTAAATACATGCGCTAGGCATGGTACGTGTGTGAGCTTGCCGAGCTCCAAAGCCGCCACCAAGTTACGCCCATTATCACACACAACCATGCCTGGTTGCAGGTTGAGTGGCGAGAGCCACTGCTCGGTCTGGTGACTAATCCCCTGCAACAGCTCTGAGGCCGTGTGCTCTTTGTCCCCAAGGCAGATCAGCTTCAGCACGGCCTGTTGACGCTTCCCCACTGCAGTGCTACACTGCTTCCAGCTACTGGCTGATGGGGGAGTGGCGCTGCGTGTAGAGAATTCGGAGGTGGAAACGGAGGAGGAGGAGCCAATAACGTAGGTGCTGGTGGAAACCCTGATGGAGGTAGGGCCCGCAATCCTCGGCGTGGGTAGCACCCGTGCCATCCCAGGGTCCGAGTCGCTCCCAGCCTCCACGACATTCACCCAGTGTGCCGTCAGGGAAATGTAGCGTCCCTGGCCACAAGCACTTGTCCATGTGTCAGTCGTTAAGTGGACCTTCCCAGTAACTGCGTTGGTCAGGGCACGGGTGATGTTACGGGACACATGGTGGTGTAATGCGGGGATGGCACACCGGGAAAAGTAGTGGCGGCTGGGGACCGCGTACCGAGGGACAGCTGCTGCCATCAGGCTGCGGAAGGACTCAGTGTCCACAAGCCTAAATGGCAGCATTTCGATGGCCAGTAATTTTGAAAGGTGTGAGGTTAGTGCTATGGCCTGTGGGTGGGTGGCTGGGTACTTTCTCTTGCGCTCAAATGCCTGGGGTAACGACATTTGGACGCTGTGCTGGGACAGGGAAGTGGATGTGGTCGCTGATGGTGCTTCAGATGGTACAGGTGCAGGGCGGGAGGTATGCGGGCCTGCGCCTTCGACAGGCGATTGGCCGGCACCGAAAACAGGGGAAGAGGAGGCAGTGGTGTGGCCTGCAGACACAGATGGGCGATCCAGGCGTTCCTCCCACTTACTACGGTGCTTGGATGCCATGTGTCGGATCATGCTGGTGGTGGTGAGGTTTCTAGTGTTCATGCCTCGGCTCATTCTGGTGTGGCACAGGTTGCAAACTACAATTCTTTTGTCGTCCGCACTTTCCTTAAAAAAACGCCATACCGCGGAACACCTACCCCTTGGCAAGGTAGATTTACGCAAGGGGGTGCTCCGCGGAACATTTGCGGGCCGGTTTGGTGCGGTCCGCCTTCTTTCTGTAGCCACACCACTGCCTCTTCCAGCCTGTTGCGGTGCTGCAGATGGCTCACCCTCAGGACTGCTGTCATCGCTCGGCTCTACACCTTCCCAGGTGGGGTCAGTCACCTCATCGTCCACCAAGTCCTCCTCCACTTCCTCACTCTGATCATCCTCCTCAAGTCTTGATCCCACCACATACTCAGTCATTGACAACTGTATAACATTCTCCTCAACAAGGTCTTGAGACGGAAATAGTGGTTGATTTAATGGCAACTGTGTCTCATCATCATCATCATCATCCACTACTTCCTTTGACCTTAAATGCCGTTCACATCTGTCATCTTCTTGTGATTGGGTAGCCTCTAGAGGTTGTGAATCAGGGCACAAGATGTCATGTTCCTCTGCAAGCGTGCTTGGAGAGAGGGTCAAATGAAGGATTGGTGATGAGACGAGCTCCTCACTATATCCCAGTGTGGGATCACTTCTTTGACCAGACCGTGTATGGTGGGAGGAAGGATGATCAGAGTGAGGATTATTTTGACCAGACTCTTGGCTACTGAGAGTGGACTTGGTGGAAGACAGGGTGGTGCTTAACCGACTGGAAGCAGTATCAGCTGTCATCCAACCGACCACCTGTTCGCAGTGGTCGGACCTCGAGAGTGATGTCCTGCGACGCCCTGTAAAATTACACATGAAGCTAGGTATGGTGGATGTCTTTCTTTCTTGTGCTCTGGCACCAGGCACAGTTTCTCCGCGTCCTGACCCGCGCCCTGAACTTTCAGGATCACGTCCACTTCCCCGTCCCTTTTTACCCGCCTTCTTCATCTTACACAGAATATGTGACTTTAATATTTGAGTTTGAAAACTTAACAGTATTTCTTACTATTCTGCAACTCTGCAGAGTACACAGAATAGGCTGCTAAACGGCGGTGATACACACTGAATGGAATATGTGACTTTAATATTTGAGTTTGAAAACTTAACAGTATTTCTTACTATTCTGCAACTCTGCAGAGTACACAGAATAGGCTGCTAAACGGCGGTGAAACACACTGAATGGAATATGTGACTTTAATATTTGAGTTTGAAAACTTAACAGTATTTCTTACTATTCTGCAACTCTGCAGAGTACACAGAATAGGCTGCTAAACGGCGGTGATACACACTGAATGGAATATGTGACTTTAATATTTGAGTTTGAAAACTTAACAGTATTTCTTACTATTCTGCAACTCTGCAGAGTACACAGAATAGGCTGCTAAACGGCGGTGAAACACACTGAATGGAATATGTGACTTTAATATTTGAGTTTGAAAACTTAACAGTATTTCTTACTATTCTGCAACTCTGCAGAGTACACAGAATAGGCTGCTAAACGGCGGTGAAACACACTGAATGGAATATGTGACTTTAATATTTGAGTTTGAAAACTTAACAGTATTTCTTACTATTCTGCAACTCTGCAGAGTACACAGAATAGGCTGCTAAACGGCGGTGAAACACACTGAATGGAATATGTGACTTTGATATTTGAGTTTGAAAACTTAACAGTATTTCTTACTATTCTGCAACTGTGCAGAGTACACAGAATAGGCTGCTAAACGGCGGTGAAACACACTGAATGGAATATGTGACTTTAATATTTGAGTTTGAAAACTTAACAGTATTTCTTACTATTCTGCAACTCTGCAGAGTACACAGAATAGGCTGCTAAACGGCGGTGAAACACACTGAATGGAATATGTGACTTTGTTATTTGAGTTTGAAAACTTAACACTATTTCTTACTATTCTGCAACTGTGCAGAGTACACAGAATAGGCTGCTAAACGGCGGTGACACACACTGAATGGAATATGTGACTTTAATATTTGAGTTTGAAAACTTAACAGTATTTCTTCCTATTCTGCAACTCTGCACAGTACACAGAATGTGCTGCTAAACTGCGGCGAAGCACACTGAATGGAATATGTGACTTTGATATTTTAGTTTGAAGACTTAACAGTATTTCTTCCTATTCTGCAACTCTGCACAGTACACAGAATGTGCTGCTAAACTGCGGCGACGCACACTGAATGGAATATGTGACTTTGATATTTTAGTTTGAAGACTTAACAGAATGTGCTCTAATCTGCAACTTTGCACACTAAACAGAATGTGCTCTAATCTGCAACTTTGCACACTAAACTGAATGTGCTCTAATCTGCAACTTTGCACACTAAACAGAATGTGCTCTAATCTGCAACTGTGCACACTAAACAGAATGTGCTCTAATCTGCAACTTTTCACACTAAACAGAATATTTTTTTTTTTTTTTTTTTTTCCCCCCACACAAAATAACCTGCTGCCCCCACACACAGTAGTCCTAAAAAGGACTTTTGGTTCTTTTTTTTCACAATTTTTGTTTTTTTCCTCCCTACACTGCCTTTCCCTTCCTATCCTCAGCTCTCCCTGGCTCAGACTGAGCCGAACTCGATGGTCAGGTGCTATACAGCACCCGACCACGGGTTCTGGCCAGCCAATCAGTGTAATGCCAGCAGCCAACATGGCTGCTGGCATTACACCGATGTCAGAGCCTCCCTGCACGTTTATTGGCTGCACAGCAGCCGCAAAACGTACGGGGAGGAGACCCGAACATGGCGGGCGAGCACATGCGGTACTCGTACGAGTACCGCCATGTGCCGAGCAGAGCGATGCTCGAGCCGATCCGAGCATCGGCCGAGCATGCTCGCTCAACACTAGTAGATACCTCTACTTACTCCACAATTTGCAAACATAGCTGGAATTTCACACCAAGGGATTAGCTATTAGAAACTAGAGAATATTTGTTACTGAAATCTTAGTCTATACCATTCACTCTGGACAGAATTCTACTCTATTTCTATAAGGCACATTTAAATACAAATAAACCTAGAAGCCTTCCCTATAGAGAAGACATGTAAAACATGCAGTCTGCATGCAGTCCCCTGTCTGCTAATTTGCAGCCCTTCATGGCTTCTGCCCGGGTTTCACTGGTCTTGAAATCCAGAGACAATAATTTGAGAGAAACCTCGATTTGTACACCGTTGTAGTTTCAAGTAGGACTGAAACCACAGATATCCAGCGCAGCACTCTTGAATTGTTATTTTCCTCTCACTTATGTGCATCAATAACCCTGGAGCTGCTGCATTTTCTTGTTTTGTCTGGTCGTACAGAGTTGCCATTGACCTATTGGTAGCCTCTCTGATTAGGCTCCTTCTTGCTTAATCAACCAGTTTGGCTTGATGTCCCATCCTATGCAGGGTCTCTATCGTGTCATATACTTTCCAGTTCATAATAATTGTCTCTAATGGATAGTCAAGGCTTTTTATATTTTTTGTTTTATATATCCATCCCCTTATCTATGCCTTTCAATATTTTTGCCCTAGAGTTCTTTTGAAAGTTCCTTGGTTCTTATGGTTGAGGCTCACTTTTACAGAATGGGGGGGGGGAGGTGGAGGTAACTGCTGAATTTCTCTTGAAATCATGTGAATCACTACAGTTAAAGCTATAGTAATACTTAATAGACAGCAAAATATATATTGTAGAGTGTGTCCTCCTGAGCACAACAAGGGTGTTCCCAATGCTGAGAGATGTTTTATTCAAAAGTTATTGCAACTCAAACTTGAATTTTTTAGGTGCAGTATCTCAATGGCCTGAAATTGTACGGTGGTGCTGTTGCTACACCATCCTGTGGAGGTTAATGGTGAACTGACCAGAGCTGTACATAGGATGGTATAGCAACAGCGCCACTGTACAATTTCAGGCCACTGAAGTATAACATCTAAAAAATGCAGGTTTAAGCTGCAATAACTTTTAAATAAAACACCTTTCAGCAGTGGGACTACCCATATTTTATTCAGGGGGATAAACCCTACAACATATTTATTTTAACATTTTAAGTATTATTATTAGTGATGAGCGAGCATGCTCGGCCGAAGCTCGGTTCGGCTCGAGCATCGCTCTGCTCGGCACATGGCGGTACTCGTACGAGTACCGCATGTGCTCGCCCGCCATGTTCGGGTCTCCTCCCCGCACGTTTTGCGGCTGCTGCGAAACCAATAAACGTGCGGGGAGGCTCTGACATCAGTGTAATGCCAGCAGCCATGTTGGCTGCTGGCATTACACTGATTGGCTGGCCAGAACCCGTGATCGGGTGCTGTATAGCACCCGACGCGCGAGTTCGGCTCATTCTTAGCCAGGGAGAGATGCGCTTAGGCAGGGAAAGTCAGTGTAGGGAGAATAAAATTGTTGAAACTCTTTCAAGACCCAAAAGTCCTTTTTAGGACTGTTGTGTGTGGGGGCAGCATTTATATTTTGTTTGGGGGGGCACAATTTCCTTTTTTTTGTGGGGGGGATATTTTTAAGGTGACATATAATACTAGATGCACAGGAAGTCAGTGTAGGGAGAATAAAATTGTTGAAACTCTTTCAAGACCCAAAAGTCCTTTTTAGGACTGTTGTGTGTGGGGGCAGCATTTATATTTTGTTTGGGGGGGCACAATTTCCTTTTTTTGTGGGGGGGGACATGTTCTAAGGTGACATTGTACTAGGTGCACAGGGACAAATATTTCACAGTGCAGTGACAAGCTGACATATTCTGTTAGGTGCACAGGGCTAATGATTTTACAACGCAGCGACAAAAAGGCCCATTTTAAACGTGTGCCTAGCCATAGATTATTGTCACATTCTGTTTAGTGTGCAAATTCACAAATTAACGTCACATATTCCGTTCACTGTGCCTAGCCGCAGATTAGCGTCACATTCTGTTTCGTGTGCCTAGCCGCAGATTAGCGTCACATTCTGTTTCGTGTGCCTAGCCGCAGATTAGCGTCACATATTGTTTAGTGTGCCTAGCCGCAGATTAACGTCACATATTGTTTAGTGTGCCTAGCCGCAGATTAGCGTCACATATTGTTTAGTGTGCCTAGCCGCAGATTAGCGTCACATTCTGTTTCGTGTGCCTAGCCGCAGATTACCAGCATATATTCCGTTTAATATGAAGAAGGCGGGTAAAAAGGGACGGGGAAGTGGACGTGATCCTGATAGTTCAAGTAAATATACAGCAAATACTGTTTGGTAACAATTTTTCACCTAAAATCGTTTTTATCTTCCTTTTTGTGTGTTTTACGGTCAGTCTGTAAAAATGGCGTACTACAGGCGAAACATCGTTCCCAGCAGCGACGTTGGAGTCCAAGATGCATCCAGACATCCTCCCTATGCTGTCCCTGAACCATTTCTGTGGTGTTTCCATCATTTTCTGACCTTTTCCTATGAACCAGGCACCCTCCCCTCATCAGAGCAGGGGGTGCCTGGTGTAATGCTCGAGTCCTCCCATTGACTTCAATGGGGCTCGGGTGCTCGGCCGAGCACTCGAGCCTCCGGGGGCGCTCGGCCAGAGCACCCGAACACCCGAGCATCGGGGTGCTCGATCATCACTAATTATTATTCCTTTAAACAGTGGTATTGCCACTTAAATTGGTAATGCTTTTGAATGGAACTGGATACACCCAAGCGATATTATAAGAGATGTGGATGTTGAAGTTATATGCACCCTTATAATAGCAAGCAATTTAAATTTTTATTTTTAATACATTTTTCACAAAGAGCTAGAATACTTTCATGTGGAAGTAGTGAGGTTGATAACTAAAAAATATTGTACCACATTAAAATTCCAGAGTACAAAGCTAAAAAGATGAACGTTAAAGACGGTATGACTATCTATAAGCATAGCATATCTAAACAAACATCTGTCATATCAATCAATACGTTATAGCTTATAGTTCCAAGATTCAAATCAAGTTAGATCAGAAAGACAGGATTCTCAATAACATGACCCATCTTTTGGATTTTAAAAATGATTTTAATATCTAAGCCATCATTTAACTAGTATAGGGTCATTACATCATATTTGAAGAAGTTAAATGCTGACCTCAAGTTTAAATCGTGTACATCTTTGTTGAATATCATTAGATTTGTGATTGTCTGTCCACAGCAACGAAGAAAAATAAACGTCTTCCTTTGCCAACATGTTACCGAGTATATACTATATATTTTCTTTTACAGAAGAATAGTCTCCTTTTCTATACAAATATAGAAATTGCCATTGCTTCTATAATATAATTAATGGTACATATCTTAAAGCTTGCCAGTACAAAACTTTCTAAAAGGTAACCTTCATTTACAGCCATTTGTAAATGTGTATATTCAGATAAGCATGATGACAATAACGAAAAGTGTACAAAGAATTCACAAACCACCACTACAGGTTACTTACTGCTCGTATATGAAACATTAGCTGTCAATGACAGGAACAATAACTAACACAGAATTGGCTTTTTTGAAGTCACATTTGTATTGGGATTCTTAGAAATACTGAGCATCAATTTGTAAGTGGAAGTTTAATATAAAAATGAGAGCAAGATGTTTTTCTGTGTTTGACTGTATTGTAAATAGCAATATAACAGTATACCACTTCCAGTGATCTCTATCAACAGATTTTGCCGGTATTACTAATGTACATTTTATATGTACATTTTATAACTGTGGCTTAGTCAAAAATGATATACAAACATTGGTAAAATACAGATTGCATGGAAAAGAAAACATAGTTAAAATGTCCACTCCAGTTACATTAAAACATTATTTGACACACCATGATTTAGATGAAATGCAAACTATACAGGAGATATAGTGTACTCAGGGAAGAGGAAACGGACCATGGATCTTCCAAGACCCATAGCTTGGGCATTTCAATGAATGGCCATTAATGAACAGGACTATATATATATATATATATATATATATATATATATATATATTGTTTTACATATTTTATTTTGAAAACGTATTCATTTTCCATATACGTCTTCAAATTTCATATTTATTCACTAAAGAATTCTATCTGCTTATGAAAACAAATTGAAACATGTAGACTATATTGAAGTCAACAAATAAAAACATCAGAATCTGGACCACATAATCAAATCAAAAAAGAATTAACACATATAGAAAGTGCTGTACACACTCAAACACTGTGCACTTAAAGATATATGTGTAGTTTTCTGTAGAGTGATGTCATGGTAATGAAATATATATATATAAGGCTAGCCTTGCTTTGGGTGCCTCATAAAAGGTTTCTGGATTGGTGGCAGCCACACCCCTGGGCTGGTTTACTGCCAGTGGCCAGTCAAAGGAATGTGTGGGACATAGTTTGAGTTGGCTGAGGAGGAGGCAGGGCCTCAGCCATACATCAAGTTTATCTCCCCCTCCTTTACATTTGCTTCCGTCTCCCTTCAGTTTGCAGCTTCATCCCCACAATCTTCCATTCCCTGTTTTGCCTCCATCTCTCCCTTGCACAAAAAAAAAAATATCACACTATGCATACGTCCCAACATTTCAAATGGCGAAAGAGGGACACTTTTGTTTTAGGTGGCGTTTCTGGGGGCGTGGCTGGTAGGCTGGGCATTTCCAAGAATTTTTAAGTCATTTCTTGACCCATCTGCACCTCTTTGTGTAACTGATAAATAATTTAGAGCAAGACCAAAGTATTTTAATTGCCCATATTAATGTATAAACAAATATACTGACAATTAACAACATGTTTATGTATGTTTTATTGCTGTGGAGCAATGTAATACACACCACACAGTCTGATCTCCTAAAAAGAGGGACAAAAGGGTAGAAAAGAGGGACAGAGGGATTTGGGTCTCAAAGAGGGCTGTCCCTCCTAAAGAGGGACAGTTGGGAGGTATGCACTATGTGTTGGAGCATCAGGATCCCTCATGATGCCCCTAGCCAATTCGATGTTTGCATACTATCAATAGTTAACTGTATTTGATGTGCACTATTTTAGTATTTGTTTAGCTCACAGCACTACACAATAAACAGCATCATCATTCTAAATGATATAATCCATACAGAACCCTGTTGATGATTCTGATGTGATACACAAATGTTTTCAAGGTAGTAACATTTGACTGTACAAATATAAACAGGGGGGTAACTACAAGGGGTTACAGAAAGTGCAGATGTAACTGATTCTGAGAACCAAGGGGGTGCCCATCACCCCAACAGGTGCTAGTTACAGCCCTGGTAGAATAGTTTTGTGTTGGACAGGCCCAAAAATGTTTTCTCACTGGGGCATTCCAATGTCTGGTTACACCACTGGTTATAGACTACTGCAGATTTCAGATACAAAAACATTAAATACTGTATATCCAAATGACTGAAGTATGAAGGAGAAATTAAAGCAAGTGCTTCTGTAAGAGTCACTTATTTCTAGTTAATAATTTCCCTTTAATTCATCACAGTCCATTTTAAGAAAGGAAATGTGGTTACATCATTTATCCATTCAATGCAATTATAACCTTTTCAGCTTACCTTTTCCAAAACAGAGAGGTGTGAATCCTTTGCTGCACTATGTGTTACACACAGCCCTCAGACACTCAAGAGGGTAACAGGTGGGTGCACTGGTGTATGTCTATCTCTGGGCATACACAGAGACCCAAAAATATGGCCTCCTGGGGCAATGCAACTGCACCACAGAGAAAAAACAGAAATACTTAAATCCACTTTTATTTAAATTGAGCTTTAATAGATTTGATTAGATTTCTAGCACTGAAGAGGTTAAAAGCCAAATTTATATAAATTGGAAATTGCATTTACACTCTATGGGGAAGTTGGTTTGTTCATACCTCCCAACATTTCAAATTGCCAAAGAGGGACACTTGTGTTTTAGGGGGTGTTTCTTGGGGCATGGCTGGTGGGCGGGGCATTACCGTGAATTTTTAGGCTATTTCTTGACCTATTGACACCTCCTTGTATAACCTAATAAATGATTTATAACAAGACCAATGTATTTTATTTACATGGACTAATTTATAAACACACATTCTGACCTTTAAACAAACAATAATGCAAATTTTATTGCTGTGGAGTGACGTGAATCATTTATATAAACCCCACAATTTGATCTCCTAAAAAGAGGGACATCAGGGTGGGAAAGAGGGATTTGGGTCTAAAAGAGGGACACTTGGGAGGTGTGGGTTTGCGTCAGAATTGCAACGGTTTTTCGTGTGCTACATCCACTGAATAGCTAAACTGATGTACTAAGAGGAAATTGAGCAGTTCTGGACACAATTCACTGTACCATAGTGGGACAACAAAAAATCCAAATATTCCCATTGAATTAAATGGGGATTTAACCCCTTCAGTTTTAGAGTAATGAGTTGGAGCCCTCGCTACCATACAAGACTTATCGTTCTGGGTAGCAGAGGGGGGGGGGGCAATGCATTGCTTTGCTCACCCCCTGGCTCCTCCATTGGAATACATTAGGAAATTGTATTTGTCCCTTACAGAGCAGCTGGTTTATGTGAGTTCTTATTTGTACATCAAACTCAGTGAGACAATTGTTCAAGTACAAGACCTCCTCTCCAGCCACCCCAAACTGTAGTAGAAGTGCAAGCAACAGTGCCTTGTCTGTTGTGCGCTGGAAGGAGATGAAGTGTGTGTGTAGACGTGGCATCTCCCCTCCCGTCTCACACATTCTGCACAGCTCACTTACACACAAGGAAACACACACCGGTCTGTTACATGTATCTCCTTATCTGCCCTTATTTTAACAACCTTCAGCTATACAGTGTAACTCCCCTTAGACTTCTGACACCCACTCCTGTTTTTTCATTTTTAATCAAACAAACCTTTTTGACTCGCCTGCTGGTGTATAGCCCCATCCCGTCTTGGACTTGGGAAGACTTCAGGGAAAATCTGTCTGGCACGTACATACCCAGCATGTTTATGGCTTTGCTTTTTAATGGCTTACAAGGGGCTGCATGGAGAAGAGGACGGAGGGGGTCAGCCGGTTAGACGGAACTGGGGGCGGTAGGATACTTATTTCATTTTAGGGGTAGAGCGGAGGAATTACTCTCCACCGCTGGATAGTTGGATTGCAGACTCCATGTCTGTGCTCCGATGCAAGGACTTACTTGATATGCAAAGGCACCAGAGGAGGGGAAAGATGACTTCTTATTGGCTACTTCTTTGGCTCATCCCAAATATATGCAACAACGAACGTGCATTTTAGTTTGCAAAGGGCAGTGATTGGAAAGTATTTATTGTAATTGTTTAGTGACGCTTTATTTCACTCCCTGTGTATTGTAAACTACAGCGGTAGCGAACTGGGTTAACCCTCTTCTGTACCATTCATCCACCTGGAATGACTTAATGACAGCTCATGGGTGCTGGACAGTTGTCAGTGTATTGGAGATTCAATGACATGAATGTAATGATGTTTAAACCTTTGTCTGTCAGAGGGGCATCAAATATTGAACATAAATAGGGCTTTAAACGTCTTTAGTGAGATCTTCGAAGTGTTATAAGTCAATTTAAATCCAACAGGATATTTATTTGATCAATTTGGCACAGTTGGCTTGCTCCAGAGTTGCTTCAATTCTTATCAAATCAGCCTCTTAATATTTTGTTTTAAAATTATTTTTTCTATAGGTGACTTAGAATTTTCAAAACTATTTATCTTTTTAGGTATGTATTTATTATGGTTAGTGGAGTATATAAGGCTAGGCTTTGCATGTATTTATATTTGTTTTGTACTTAGATGCTTGGTGTATATACACTGAGGTTTTTTACCAAGTATGTAATAAATAGGGTGGCTGCGTTTTCTGGATTGTCAGGAACTGCCTCTTATTTTGCATATTTGTCCCTGGTCCTGAGCAGCCCCCCTTTAGGAAAATTCAGGGTCACTGAAATCCAACTATGTGCATAAGACTGGTATCAGGTAGCACAATGGCCATAGCTCTGATGTGGGAAGCAAGGTGGCCCAGCACATAGAGCAACTGGTAGGTCGGACAATTGATCCCCATCATGACAGTGCTAAGAGGGTCATGTCATCAAGGCAATCTACTGCCACTGCCAGCAGGAGCTGCATGACTCTGGATTCCTCCTGGAGACACACACTCATGCCACCCCTCCCATAAGACACCATTGTTTAACCCCTTGATTGCACTGCAATGCAATATAGAATTCTCTAGTATTCAAGGGGTTAAACGTTTTTTAAATCAATGTGATATAACTGACTGCACAGTTGATGTAAATAGTTCTGTAAGCTCTTCAATACTTGAGGCAATTTCATTCAATCGAATAAAAGCCCATCTAACCCTTTGAATGCTAGATATATCTCCAGTGAGTGCATTTGCCTGATATATATTTAACACATTTCTCTACAATGCCTTGGGGATTGCAAGGCATTAAATCTATGGAAATGTGTATTTGTTCCCTGTAACATAGTTTGTTTGCCCTAGAATTGCCCCACTTCTGCTTTGTGCTTGGCATTTGTGTATACAGCTGTGTCCTTAGGCATATGTTATACACATTTATCTCTAAGACCACAGCTATCCTATATAATAATTAGCTAAAACGTGTGCAACAACGCAGTCATGCGCAGTAGAGACTGTCCACGCCATGGCGGCTGCGGCGCGGGCAGTCTCTACTGCGCATGACTGCCCCGCGACCATCTGGCAGTGGCACTGTGGGCCGTGTAAAGGGCTCTTCAACTAGTATTCATATATTCAGAAAGACAAAAGTGGAGCAATTCTGGGCCTCTGTAGGGAACAAATAACAGTTCCCATTACAGTAAATGGGTTTTTTAACCCCCTGAATCACAGAGCAATGCATTGGAGTCCTCTCTAACATTCAAGGACTTAAATGGCCCATTTAAATGTACAGGAATTTTTATTTGTTCCATATGGTGCAGATGGTTTGCACTAGAAGTGCTCTATGTTTGCCTTTGGATATACCATTCAATGTGTAGTGTACAATGTCTGATGAGGTATGTATACTGCCTGGCATTGAGACTCATGTATGAAATAAAGAAGGGCAGTTTGGAGCAAACATTACAGAGAACAAATGCAAATTGCCATTTATCTAAATAGGGTTTTAACCTTTTGAATGCTAGAGGTCTCAAACACATTGCTACACAATGCGTTAGACACTTCCCTAGCATTTGCGTGGGAATGTTGATAATGATTATGTACTCTATGGCCAATTGGTAGGCTCCAGAACTGCTCCATCTTGCTTAGACATGAGCCTTAATGTATATAGAATTTGATAATGATTATTTGCTTCAGTCTTCGGGACACACCAACAGGCCAGTTTTTAAGGACATCCTTAAGTAAGCACAGGTAGCTCAGTCAACATGCCTGAGCCACTGTTTTACCCACTTGTGATCAAAGTGGGATGTCCTGAAAATGTGAACTGTTGAGAATCTCTAGCATACAGTCTTCCACAGTGTATGTATCTCGCTATTATTTCAAACTCTGTGGTGCTCATGCGAAAGCATCAATTGTGAACTGACTTCCTTTGACATCAGTATGGGGTCTCTGATGTCACAGGACCCCATACAGCTACACTAAATCCAAGAAGTCCTCCACAGCTATTATCATTGTAGATTCCCTGAATGGTGGAAGGGAAATATGGTCACCTTATTAATTAATCATCAATTATGAGTGCTAAAACTAAGAAATTAAGTAGAGATTCAGTTAAAGAGTATCTATTAATATTAAATAGATGTTGAAAAGTTTAGGTCCCTTTCACTCTGCAGCTATGGTGCATTGGTTGTCTGGTTTTGGTGGGTAATGTATGCACATCTCTACCAGATACTAGATGGAGACTAGTAAAGGTGATATCTGCAGTATCGTCGATATCATGGGTTAATGCATTCTGCTTCTACATCTGGCTTGAATGCAGTTGTTTATTCTGAATCAACATCTCTGCATAGTTCAATGTTCCTTCATCAGGGTACACATAATTCTTGATAAAGGCAAATGGCCCTGTTCAGAAATATTGATTCTTAATAATTTCATTATTTTTTCATGGAATTTGGAATTGTATGGTGTTGAGAAATCAGTGGAAAACAGGGCGTTCTGCCTCCTGTGAGGAAGGTCCATTTTCATGACTTCCACTCAGAGGCATGGTGTGTGAGTGCCCATCCATTTGTGTGATTATGTGTGCATGCAGGCTTAGTGATTTAATCTCAGGACCATTGGAAACACGGAGTGGGACTGTCGGAACTTGGTGCCAGAATGCAGAAGTCCATATAGAAAGTTTCAGAGATAGTTCCTCATCAATGCAATTTATGTGGAAAGGAGTAACATAGCACCTTTTCCACAAACAATTCCTGAGGGAGCAAAATAGATCTTCTGCACATGCCTAAAACAGAGTCATTAAGGGGAAAGTGAACACTATTTATGTAATCTGATTGTTTAAAACAGTAAAAAAAAATGAAAGTAAACACCTGTTTCACAAGATATATCTCACCTCTTGCAAACTGGCCTGTGTCATTCAAACACAGAATTGTTTCACTCATCCCAAATTTTGTTGCAGAATTAGCGGAAAAGAGTTTAAAAAATGATCTCACGGGGCGTGGCTAGCAATTGAAAAAGATGGTTGCATGATCCATTAGCTACTGCTCCCTGACCCCATTTATAGCTAATTTCCCCATTCTTTTATGCGCTACACCCCTGTAGGTGTGGGATAAGTTTAGCTGCACCTGCTAACCCCCTAAAAAGAAGTCTGGAGCCCAGAGATATCAGGGTAACTCGGTGACACATTACTTCTCTACTCCAGAACAGCAGAAGCAATAGGCGCAAAACCCACCGCCCGCGACGGACATGGCAGCAGCAAGTACTAGGGCTACGTCCCCGCAGCCAGTGTTACCAACAGATGCCCTTGCGTCCCTCCCGACTAAAGAGGACATGAAAATTATAGCCGATGGAATTACTGCAGCGTTTCGGGTGGAGATGGCGGAGTTTCAGAGGGATATGCATTCCCTATCCTCCAGAGTCGATATGGTGGAGGAATCACAAACGGAACTTGCAAATAAGTTCCAGAACTTGGAGCACACTTGCTGGGAACAACGTGATACGACTGCGCAGCAGCAGTATCGGACAGATGACCTGGACAACCGGGGGAGACAACTTGAGAGTAAAGCAAGTGCCTGAATCAACCCCCATCCAGTATTTACCTTCCTTTTTGCAATCTTTGCTCAGATTTTAAAGAGCCCGGATCCCTCTACAATAGTTATTGACAGGGCACATCGGGCGCTGAGACCTCGGGGCTTACCTGGGGATGCTCCAAGGGATGTCATTTGTTGCTTGAACTATTCTAAGGTTAAATCTGATATTGTAGAAGTCTGCAGGAACTTGGATTTTGTGAAGTATGCTGGTGTTGAGCTGCAACTGTTCCAGGATATTTCTCCATACACTTTGTTCCTATGTCAACAGTTGAAGCCTGTGACCTACCATCTTCGATCCTTGGGGTTTAAATACAAATGGGGGTTCCCCTTCTCTCTGATGGCCCAACATGAAGGTCGTTCAGCTATAATCCGATCTCTGGAGGAAATCCAGGATTTCTGTGCCACATTGGGCATACAGCTCCCAGCAGTTGAGGAGATTGCTCCTGCTCCTTGTCCACCACTGGTAAGCAATCAACGTTGGCGCTGGCATCTTGTGGTGGAGTAGCCGCGTGGCAAACGGAGGAGGAATGTTCTGCAACAGGCCTCTAGCTCGACTACCATGGCTACCTAAATTGGTTTATCAGCCCGCAGTTTCTCATCCTGTGGTTTCCTATATTGACTAAACGCCCAACAACTTCTTGTTTTCCCTGCTCTCCTGACTGCCTGGAATGGATGTATCTTGTGGCGTTTTGTTAACTTAGTTGTCCCAGTTACTGTTGTGGAATTTTATTCTCATGACTCACACTATGGATCTAGTTGTATTTTATATCTGTGGACTACTCTGGACTCCCATTGGGATTTGCTTTGGATACTTACATCTGGTGCACTGGGATCGTACACCTGGTGTCCACTAAACAGGGTTAGAAGGTTATGCAGCTGATAGCTTACCAACTCTTCAGGTTTTCTTTATCTACTCATGTATAGAAGCCTTGGTTAGAAGTGTTCCATATATCTCCCCATGGGGTAATTCCACGGTATTGTGTAACATTATACTGCTTTCTCAGTTGCGTTGCTTAAGGATAGTGGGGTGGAGGGAGGATTAGAGGGATTATGTAGGTCTACTGGTGTCTCGCAGCTCAGCGCAGCCCAGGGTGGCCCTCAGTAAGGGGTAGTTTGGGGTCCACACATGGAATTTATTAGATACTGGTTTAATGTGTTGGTCTTTATTGAGGAGTTATATTGGTTGGGGCGGGGGGTGTATTAAGGTTCTTTGAGGGTATTTTGCTACCAATGGCCTTCCTAGCATTCTAATAGCCTTCATGAACAGGGGTTGGCGGGGACATTATTATTATGGGCCAGGACGAGAATGGGTAATTACTGATGACCAGAAGCTCCCTGTACATTTTAGTTTGTGGGAGGGTAGGTTTTGTGTGGGTGGCTGGATGTGGGGTGGTGTCATGGTGCTTAAATGGGGGATTAGTTAATGTTATGTGACAGGAGGTCTCGACTTGGCTCAGTGGATCTGAAGGTCACCCGGGGTTGGTGGCTGTTTTTGAGCGACCGGTCCAATTAGACGCCATGGTTTGGCGGTATGCTTAGCTCTGTATACTCTATTGTTAATGTTATGGAAATATGTGCTGTGGGGTTAACTGTACATTTATTATAGGGGTATGTTCTCTGCTTCTCTTGATTGAAAGTGGGTCAGGTAGGATTGATTCTGACTTCTTTTCCCTGCTAATGCAAACTCACTATGTTTTCTTTGGATGGTGCTACATGGGTTGGAGATCCCTTGCCGCAGTATACAGATGTGCGTGCCATGGGATAGGTCCGATCCCTAGGGTTTGCACGGCAGCTTTTTCACAATGTTTCATCTTTCTCATTCTCCTCTCCATTTTCTTTTTTGGCCTTTTCTTATTTTCTGTCTCTTTTCTTTCTTTTGCTCATCTTTTTTTCCCTTCCTATCTTTCTCCCTCCCTCCCCCTCTACCTTTCCCTCCCTTTCCTTGAGTCTGGACATGATTGCAATTGTGGCAAAGGGGTCAATGATTTAGGATTTTATGTCTATATTGATGATCATGGCTAGGCCTACAATCCAGATTACCACATATAATGTCAAGGGCTTTAATTGCCCAGAGAAGAGGTTGATGATTCTCAGGGAACTTATTTGCTCCAAAACTGACATTGCTTTTCTGCAAGAAATGCATTTGAAATGAAATGCCCATCCTAAGCTTGTCTCGAAACATTACCCTGTGGTTTGGACAGCCTTCTGTGATGAGAAACGCAAAGGGGTGGCTATAATGGTGGGTAGAGTAGTACCGTGGACATGTTCTGGGGTTTTGGAAGATGTGAATGGTAGATTCTTAATTCTGAAAGGTGAAATTGATGGGACTCCAGTCACTCTTGCTAATGTCTATGCCCCCAATACTGGACAGGAGCAGTTCTATAGAGAGGTATGCCAACCTAAATATTAGGTGGGGATTTTAACACCGGTTTGGATTTAACTCTTGATTTCTCTCGAGGGAGACATGGGAGCACTCGTCAACTCTCCTTGTGTCATTCCAAATTACTCAAATCCCTGCAGTTGGTGGATGCATGGCGGTGCTTGCATCCTGCTAACAGGGATTATACCTTTCACTCGGCACCTCATGGCTCATATTTGAGAACTGATCACCTGTATATCAGTCAATTTCATCTCGCTATGGTGAAAGAAGCTCCAATAACCTTGTCGGATCACGCCCCTGTTAGGTTGTCCCTATCTTTCTGTCAAATGTCCAATCCTGCTGGGCGTTGGAGACTTAGTGAGTAAACGGGCCAAAACTGAGTGCTTTGCTTAGGGCTAAGACAGTTAAATCGCATATGTGGTTTCGTTATCAGAACAACTTACATGGCAGTAAATGTGGGGAGACCTTGGCAAAGTTAGGAGGAGTAGAGGCCTGTCTCACATTTCTTGTATACACCTACGACTAAATCCCATGATTATGCCGAAATTACGGAAGCTTTTCGTAATTTCTATGGGAAGTTATATAATTTGGCAAGGGATGAAGGTAGTCTGCATGCGCCAGGAGTCGATGCTATTACTTCGTTTTTAGAGGCCTCTAATATCCCTCCCCTCTCTCCAGCCGCTGTTCAGGACCTAGAACATCCTATAACAGTAGAAGAGATACTATTGACCCTGAAGTCGACTCCTTTAGCCAAAAGTCCAGGTCCAGATGGACTTTCCACACTTTATTATAAAACATTTAAGGATATATTATTCGCACACCTGTATAAAGTGTTTAATAGTGTGGTGCTGGGTGAATCGTGGGCTCAGCAATCTTTACTGGCATATATATCAGTTCTTCCTAAACCTGGTAAGGACCTGGTACAATGTGGCAGTTATAGACCTAAATCACTTTTGAATAATGATCTGAAACTGTTTGCAAACATCTTGACGAACAGGCTGAAACCTTTATTGCCGGATCTTATAGCTTCAGATCAGGCCGGTTTTGTGCCAGGTAGGGAGACTAGGGACAATTTGATCCACTCTATTTGTCTGATTCATGCAGCTGACCTGTCGAAGGTCCCATCGTTATTGCTATCGCTTGATGTGGAAAAGGCCTTTGACAGGGTTGCCTGGGATTACATGAAGGCAGTACTTGATTGGATCACTTTAGGGAATAAGTTCCTGGCTGCGGTCCTCTCCTTGTATTCCAGGCCTTCAGCTCAGGTTCTCGCAAACTGGGTGCTTTCTCCACCGTTTAGGATAGGAAACGGCACTCGTCAAGGTTGCCCCTTATCAACGCTCAGTTTTGTTTTATCTCTTGAGCCTTTACTGGCAACGATCCGGAACTCCCTGCAGGTTAGTGGTATTCAATGTGGTGAAAGGGAATTTAAATTATCCTGCTTTGCCGACGACCTATTGGCAACTTTGACCAATCCTGGCACTTCTTTAGCGGCTCTGTCCTCTTTTCTATCTTCTTATGGAGCAATATCCGGCATGAAGATCAACTTCTCTAAATCAGAAATCTTACCATTACATATTTCGCCGCAACTTAAGGCTGAATTAAATGGATCATTTCCATATATATGGAAACTGAAGGACCTGAAGTACTTGGGGGTGTACCTTACTCCATCCCCGAAGGACATGGTAGGGGTTAACCTGTCTAAGTTGGAGGAGACATTGCGTTCTGATATGGCTTCCTGGGGTTCGATTTTTCTATCCTGGACAGGTAGGGTTAATTTGTCTAAAATAGTACTTCTCCCCAAGATACTGTACCTGTTCCGATCTCTCCCGATACGTATACCCCGGTCCTATGTCAAACTGATCACGGCCTTCATATGGCGGAATAGGCTGCCGAGACTTCATCTTGATGTCTTTTCTCGGAAAGTGGGAGAAGGTGGCTTGGGTGCTCCTGATGTGCTTCGGTACTGGAGAGCGGCCAGGTTAGTCACTCTTCTTGATCTCTGCAGTGTTTATAGTACAAAGGATTGGGCTCTCTTGCTGAGAAATTTAGTGCACCTGCTCTCTGTTCACCAGTAGTTATGGGCTTCCTCTAGTAATCGGGTCTATGTGGTTCAACGTCACCCGATCTTATCACACCTTCTTAGTATCTGGCTTCAATGCAATCGTACCTACTCACTGTCTCCACAACCTTCCCCTCTATATTCTGTTGTAGCTAATCCTGAATTTACTCCAGGCATAGGGAACCTGGCACTGTTTCGGTGGTGGGAAGCTGGTTTGGTGGATCTGGATCATCTTTGGGCTGGAGGTGGGTTGCCTCCCTTCCCTATTTTTTGTCGGGATTATGGCTTACCTCATTCAGAATATTGGCATTATCGACAAATTAGGCATTTACTTTCATCTCCCATGATCAAACCCTATAAATCTCATCCCGTCTCTGCTTTTCAAAAATGTTCTCTCTCTCCAAAGAACCTCCGCAGAGGATTGTCATGTATGTACTCTCTACTAGTAGCCTAGCCTCCTGTTCAGTGGTGTAAATTTAGACCCGAGTTAGGGGTTTCTTTCACGGATGGGCAATGGCTGGGTCTCTCTAGAAGACATATTCCAAGTATGCGTGTTTCGTCAGTATAAGTCACTTAATCAAAGCCTATGATTAAGTGACTGATACTCACGAAATGCGTAAGGTGGATTGTGTGGTCCTTATTTGTTTGTATCTGGCATCTATGTGTTTCCTGCTTGGTTTTACTGTTGCTGGATAAAGAAACATTTTTTCTTCATCATTTGGCTGGTGTTTGTGATCAGGATGCTCCACTGAGCACTCCAATCCGGTGTCTTCTCGCTTACTTTCCCAACAAGATGGTAGTTTCCCATGTGAACAGCCCGATTCATGGTCATTTGTTCTGTTTTTCAGACATCAGTACAGTGATAATATCATTGCAGTAATGTAACTCATGTTAACAAGCCTAACTGACTAGTGATATAAGTTCCTGTTAAGAGATAAAAAAATGAGGGTGGTAGATAATGTCTTTCAAGTTATGCCTGTAAAATGATGCCAGTGTAATCTGGAACAAACCAATAGTATAAAAAGGAAATTAAGCTTACATGTAAGGAGCTTGTTTTACTGACTTTATTATAAAAATCAGGGCACATTAGTGTACATTTCTTTAAAGTCAATCTATTTTTAGGTAAACTTTACTTTATAAATAATTCTATAATGCAGTACTTTGTGTATAACCCATCTGGTTATACATCTATTAACTCTGTGAAATTTATAAGCACAGAATGGGGCCAATTATACGTACTGGCTTAAATAGCAAGCTCTTAGTAGGCTTAAATAGCAAGCTCTTAGTAGGCTTCACAATTACTTCTAATATATGTAGTCATGAAAACCCAATTGCCCTTATACCAATGATGTGGAAAATTAGGTTCCTTGTTTAACCTCTCTGATTCTAGAAACATCTCCATCTCATTGCTTTGCAAAACCATGGGAGTTTTTTGTGAGATGTGAGTATCCCTTTAAAAACCTTAATCAACATACTAACTGTATATCCTATATAATAATAATTCGTCCTATATAATAATTCACTAGGATGTTTGTCATGCGCAGTAGAGGGCAGTCTCTACTGCACATGATTACATTGTGTGAGTGTGGTAACGCAAGACTGCATTGCGTGGAGCAGTGAGGTAGCGGCCTCTTAAACCTTTGATTGCCAGAGGGGTATGCAACGCATTGCTTTACAATGCATTACGTACCCCTCTGGCACTCAAAGGGGTAACATTACCTGGACCTTGGCCCGTGTACAGCGGCTTTTACACTAGTAATAACATAATTGCAATTTCACAACTGTTGTTTGCAATACATCTCTTTCTATTTTGCCATTTGAACTAAAGCATAAGGCTGTGTGACTCCGCTCATTATTGTAAATGGAGGCAACAATAAATGAACTTCAGAGAACTATGTATCACATATCATTGTGAAATCTTTTGTGTCACGCAGTAGGTGGCAACATGTAATGACTGCTGTGCTCTTAATATAATTAAAGGGTTTAATGTAAATATTTCTATTTTGGGGTTTTGGATTTCTTTTAAGTCAATGAGATCCACATCTGGCCATCTTTTTTCTGTTTATCAGAATGACTACTTGAAAGCCATATCATTTTTCTGCTTTCTGCCAGATGAAAGTTCTCTTGATTCCATGCAGGGCAGTAGAAGATAAAGGGCTCGCCTTCAGTTTCATCCCAAATCACTGATACTTTAGCTTTTACAAGCTGGTATGCAGGGTTTCAAGCAAAGCTGTCAATAACCAATGACTCCAATCAAGGGGATCTGATGTATGTACTGAAGGGCGCATCTAATCTTTGTAGTTGTAGAGCAATGCAATTCAGGCTCAGCAAGCAGTTCTAAAATCTGATTTGTGTTTGATGTTTGTAAGATCACTGAAGATAAAATACATGTTGCTGCTCTTGAAAGAATCTTGAAATAAACTGACGAGTATCTCAATATTTTGTTATTCTTGAAGGCATTTAAATAAAACAATTATGTTCATTCACAACAGTGGCTTTTTTATTTCCTTAAATTGTTTGATACAATGGAATATCATGAAAAGAATATGGAATTTCACAGTGTACCTATGGTTCTTCCAGTGTCACTTTCCCAATATAAACAGCAGAAACAATATACAATATACAACTACCTGCAATATTTGTCTGATTCCCAGAACAGTGCAACTCATTGCCATTTCATTGAAACCAGTGCTTGTAAGTGTACTTTCTCTTCAGTGGTTGATAGTGTTAACAGACCCATAAAACAAAATGATAACACATTCATGTTGGTTTGTTTTTTCCCTTTATTTTGCAATGTGTTACCATTGCTGCAACAAAGCAGACATTGCACAGTAAGTGTTAGCCATTTTAGTGTCAAAGTTGTGGGAATTTTATTGAATGGTTACCAAGATGCACAGGACAAAATATCAGGTAATTTAACATCTCATCTAGTGTTATGTTAACACTCTGATTTAGTATAGAGCTAGGCAACATGCAGCCCACAGGCATGTCACAGCCTATGAGCTGATACTGTCTGGTCATTGAGTCTCATTGGATGTACACCCACAGCAGATCTGCTACGCTGAGAAAATATCACTTCTTACTTTCTCTGCAAGAAGAATGCCAGTGTTTGAATATTTCACTTTGTTGTTAATTGTATCATTGTAACAGTGCAGGGAGATCCAGAATTGTTAGTCTGCAGCTGCACAGTTGTTAAAGGAATAACAACGCTTTATTTTGAATTTATATATTCTGAAAATATTTAATATGCACAGCCAAATTAATTATACTTTTTTGTCTTGTTTTATTTTTTCATGTTTTTATGACCCTAACAGTAAGCTCACTGAATTTGTGTTTCCAGGGAGTTTTCTAGTAAGTATATCATCAAAGCCAGGATACAATACTATGTAGCAGTCTTTCTGCAGCACTGAGAGATTTGTGTGCTTTCTTCTTTATGTTTTTTACATTGTATCTCTAGATCTGCTTTCATGTTCCCTGAAAGAAAAAGTTTTTCAGACTGATCCAGGGAGCTCATTGACAGGAATGTAAAAGTGTAAAAACATTGGTGAAGCTTTAGAATGTATGCTTTCTCACATTATTCCACACTATAAAACTAGCTTTGCCCTTTGAGTGCCAGAGGGTTATGCAATGCATTGCAAATAGGTGCATTGTGTATCCCTCTGGCACAGGATGGTTTACCCATACATTCCATATGCTTAGCCATCTTTGGCTACAAGTCACAAACTCTACACACTAAATTTACTGGAACTATTCACATATAACTATGGAAATAAATCTTATACCACTTGTCCAACTAGAAGTAAATGCCACTACTGGAGTCTAAACAATAATTTGCACAGACACTGGTGATATGAGTGTCTCCTTTAGTGCAGTTCAAATTAACCAGGAACCCTTGCGTGAATATACAATCCATGTTGTGTGTTTTGTATCCAGCCTTCATTCTAAACAAGCATGACAAAGATACCTCATTTGTCTTGAAATCTTGCATTCTAAAGCAATTTAGACAATAAAGTTATCACTTTTACTCTACCAGTCTCCTGCATATAAAAAGCAAGAACATTAACAGAATTTGGTTAGTGCAGTTCTGTTGTCCTGGGGCACCCCTGAAGTCAGCTCATACCAATGAGATGCCATTTAACTCAGGAGGCCTCTAGCTACCTAACCTAATATGGTGTTCCATGGTTTTCAGGATTCCATTATATCTGAAATAAAATGAAACAAAACATTATTTTTTATTTATTATTTTACCACAGAAATTTCATAGCAAACCTCTCTTGGTGTAGAGTTGCAAATAACTAGTTCATGAAGTTAGAAATTTGAAGTATATGTCACATGTGGGATTGCATAGTTTATTTCTCATTATTATGTGGCGGATGCACAAAACTTTGTTTTCAACTGATAATTTTTATAAAAATACCTATGCATAAAAAGATAAATTAAGTTATACTAAACTTAGAAACATAAGAAGTTGCTAGTGGAACATATACAAATACACTCCCTGAGAGTTATTTGTCATTCATTCTATTAAAATTTAAATACAAATTTTTGTTTTTGGTGTTTTTTTTTGTACTCTGGGTACATTTTTTAGACAAGTTAGGGTTTATCCACAAAACAAATGTACATTTTAAAAATACAGGGTCTTGTAGATCTAGCTCCAGTGATTTTAGACAGCTGTGGGTGGTCTCATGTCACATGCAGTCTTGTATTTCACCTGCAATGTGCCATTATTTCTCTGAAATGTCTAGTCAGCATTTCTGTATTGCAGAGTGCAAACTAATGATACAAGCAATGAAATATTTATGTTTAATGTGGTTATGTGAAAGCTTAATCTGAATGTGGCTCTGCTGATCATGTAATCAATGGTATTAAATGAATACAGCAAAATCAGTGTAGTATGCTTTATTATAAAATATGTATCACAATTTATGAGCATGTGAACTGTAATGAGTCAATGGAAATGCATGGGCCATGACATTTCACAGTTTGCCGAACAGTACACAATTGAGAATATAGATAGAAAGACATAAAAAATAGATAGATAGATAGATAGATAGATAGATAGATAGATACATTGACACATAGATAGAGTATATCAGTAGATACTGTAGAAGCAAACTGAGTCCTCACAAGGTTTGTGCACTTTCCTTCCAGGACCTGGATGCAGAACCAATCAGAAAGAAAACTAATAGCAGTAATACTGCAAGACATCTTGCTAGCTTTCTATTCATTAGACAATTTTTTGAGCACAATTCAGGTTATATGTTTTACTAGATGAATAGTAATGTTTTAATGTGGGAGAAAAACACATATTGAAGTGCTTTTTCTGTTGAGTAAAATAATGATACCCTAATTGATTTCATTTGCTTTGTTTAAATGTTATTATAATTAAAACTGGTTTTGTGTGTGAGAGTGTGTTGCTATTGCTTTTTAAGGCAAACTATAGTCAATGACCAAAATCTTTCCTGTGACTTAAAAAATGAATTATGTGGTTTGATTTAAACTGTAATAATATTTGTGAAAAGCATCTCACAGTAGTAGATGTGCCCTTATTTTACTCCACATGAATAGCCCTATAACATATACTTTTTCATAAAATATTACAATTCCGTTCAAGAAATTGCTTGCTCTGATATTTGCCACAGGATGCCTGATAAGGGCAACATTATGAGAATTTCCATCCAAAGAGGCTGCTGTACTAAGAGGAACTGGAGCAATTCCAGATCAACCCAATGGTACTATAGGTGAGTAGCAATGGTTCCTGAAAATCTCATTAACTTAATGTTTTGAATGCTATATAGGTCTTCAAAGCTTTAATAGGAATTTGGTTTGGCTCTTATGATGCTGACGATTTGCTACAGAATTGCTCAACTTCTTCTATAACTCAAAGGATTAGTAATGTTTCAGAACAACAGAAGCTACGATTGTTCCTTATAATTTATACTGTTGCTGTCTGATGGTGGCACTGTTCATATCTATCTAGTTTAAATTATAAAGTGTACCCCTCCTGACCATTTTACCGATGTCAGTCTTCTGTCTGCTGAACTAAAGGCGGATTGAGATGAGGGATTGTATCAGTACAAGGGAAAACATGCCCTTCTTTGTTAAGGAGGGCAGGGATTTCCTTATTCTGACAGAGGGAAGATTGTCCCTCATGTTATCTGTCCTGTCTAATGACCAGATTTCAGATCTAAGGGGACGTGGCTTAAACTATGGAAATGGGGCGGGAGGTGGACACTTCATAATATAATTTCATATAAACTAGATTTATATGAACAGTGCCACCATCAGAGAGCAATAGTATAAACTATAAGGAACAATCATCGTTTCTGTTGTTCTGAATCATTACTAAATCTTTAAAGCAGGGCTATCAACAGGCCAGGATGTAAGGGTTTCCCTGATTAAGTGCAAGTTTTCTGGATTCCCTGCCCAAACACAGGTGTGTAATTAATGTATCATTCATTCTTATTAGTTCACCTGTCCTCAGCTAGGCAAATCCCCTAAACCTGCACTGTTAAGGGTACACAAGGACCTCGGCTGAAAAACTCTGACTTACAGAACTAATTCAGTACTGCCTTATAGTACTACCAACATTGACAATTATAATAAACATGTTCTAAGCACTTGCCTACAAGGTAAAAATTATAAATTTCTGATCACAAGTCATCATCGGGTGGATGTTCAAATCCAACAGTGCAGTTAATATTGTGCTGTTTCACATAAGCCTTCAAAACATGTGTAAGCACTTCAGGATATGCAGCAGAGCATGTGATCACTGTAGTGCATACCAGAGCAAACTTTCTGTCAGTGTTGAGACTTTAATGTGAGAAAACCCTAAATGCCACCTATATAGCCTGCAAGGGGAAATGGAGTAATGTCACTTTCCTGTACACCTTATTACTACATAATGCCTCAATATGATTATACTTCCTCTCTACCTTCTCCTTGGCAAAGCAACATTAAGAGGATTTTCAATGTATGATAGATCAGGGCTGTCCAAGTTCAGTCACCAAGGGCCACCAACAGTCCAGGATGTTAGGATTTCCCTGATTAAGCACAGGTGAGTCAGCCACAATGAATGAGCCACTGATTAATTCACTTGTGCTTAATCAGGGAAATCCTTACATCCTGGCCTGTTGGTGACCCTTGAGGACTGAACTTGGACAGCCCTGTGACAGAGAATACTCAGATGCAGCACAAGAAACATATTGAACAATTTTCAGCATGGAATAATAACAGTATATCCCCATACTATATCTTTCTCACATATCTTTCTTATACTAACGGAGAATGTACAATGCTTGCTGTTGTAGAACCTTGGCCCTTACTGTCTTTAATTGTAATGGACTGTTATACTACGAACAACTAGTAATTCTGGAGCAAGTCAATCTCATTTTAAATAGGGCTTTAAAGGGATAGTAATGTTTCATAATAAAAGCAGATCTAATTAATCTTCATAGTATTTGGGCCTTGGAGAGTGTTATTTCAATTCTGTCACAGTTGTAGTTCAAGAGTAATTGAATGATAACGTGTCCCCCTCCTGCCCCTTCTACTGATGTAACACTGCTCAGCTTAGAGCAACAGGGAGTGTCCAGGTAGATTGCAGAGTGGGACAATCTCCAGTTAAGATAAGGGAAAAATCTGAAAAACCTGTCAAGGGGGGCAGGGTTTTCATTGTTCTCACAGTAAGAATACTGACCCTTGATGTGAGCTGTCTGGTCTATGGACTGGATTCCACATCTGAGGGGAGGTGGCTTACACTAGGTAAAAGGGGTGGGAGGGGGAAACGTTATCATTCAATTACTCTTGAACTACAATGCTCACAGTAATGAAATAACACTCTCTATGCCTCAAATACTATGAAGATTAAATGGAGCTTATGTTTTTGTGAAACATTACTATCACTTTAAAGGGGTAGTTTATATCAATAAAGAACCCCTTTTAAAATCCCATCTGTGCTTTCAGAGCTATGGGAACAGAGTTCCTATAGCTAATAACTCATCACTTGTCTCCTGGTTTGCTGTGCTCATTGGAACTTCTCCTCTGCCATCCCATAGAAGCCCCATAGAAGACCATTGATGGCAGATTCACTGACAAAGGGTCTCTATGAGGAGGGAGAAGTAACCATAAGTGCTAAATAAGGGGATGATGTCACACAGCTGTGAAGATCTGCATGAACTGTACAGCAAACCAGGGGAGAACTGCTGAGTTTTAAGCTGTTTCCATAAGTCTGTGGGAACAAGAAGTACTTAATTTGGTCTTTTATTAAACCTCTATTGTCCTTTAATGCTCTGAAGACCTCTCTAACATTCAGCTAGTTAAAAGCCCCATATATGTCAGTGGGGATTTTGTGGATTTTTATTTGTACCCTATGGTGCAGTTGGTTTACTCCAGAATTGCTCCAATTTTTAATACATCAGCCTCAGTGTGTTCTATAAGAGTAAACTTTGCTGAAAAAAGTTTGGATTGCAGCATAGACTGTGACTTTTAGATGTCCCGTTTTATCTACTTTGATTTGATCATTCAAAAACTTGGCCCCTTTTCCTATTTTCATGATGTCATTTTACATTTATTTTTAATCTGTGTACTCTAGCCTCCAAAATGTGTGTTCTCCACAAAGAAAACATTATCTTTGTATTAATCTCCAGATGATTCAGATTTGGGTGGTTTACTGTTACACATTTCTGATGAGAGGCAAAGAATCGAGGTGAACACTACAAAAACGAACTGGAAGATAATTATTTCAAAATGAAACACAGCCTACTGAATGCCTTTCTGTATATTTGTATTGGAATTTACTTCTTTTCTTAATCAATTTTCTTCTCATTTTATATCAATATAAATCAGAATATATTTGTTTTAAGTAGGACTTTTTAAAACATGAAAATATGAACAAAGATCATAGCAACTGCACACTGCCTCAATGATTTGAATTTCATGTGGTCTCTATTATCAGCATGTTGTTTAACGCAGCCTCGTATGTATTACTGACACAAAAAAAAACATTCACTACTGCAATTCCCACAAAGCCCTGTGGAAATAAACTGATGGTGATGTATTAACACCTTGAGAACTAGAGGGGTGTAGAGTATTGTGAAGAAATGTGGTGAACATCTCTCTGGTCCTCAAGGAGTTAAAGGGATAGTAATAGTTCATTGTATGTTTATTTCATATTGTAGAGATTAAAAAAATATAAACAGCAATGTAATTCTTATCTCTCAAACCTTTATGGTTTGAGAGATATACCTTTCTAAAGTTACATCTTCCTGGCAGTTTCACAGTAGTCAGCGCATAGTTGACGGCTGCAGAATCCGGTCATTTGGCTGGATGGTTGCTCTTCAGCAGAGCCAAAATCATGCTGTTTAGAAATTCATACTTCATTGAAACCGTTCCAATGAAGTATGTATTTCTAAAGAGCATGATTTCTGCTCTGCTGAAGAGCATCCGTCCGGTCAAATGACCGGATTCTGCAGCCGTCAGCTATGCACTGACTTCTGTGAAACTGCCAGGAAGATGTAAATTTAGAAAGGCATATCTCTCAAACCAGAATGGTTTTAGAGATAAGAATTAAATTGTTGTTTATATTTTTTTTATCTCTATGATATAAAATAAACATAAAATGAACTATTACTATCCCTTTAAAATAATTGGAGCACTTTTGGGGCAAACTAAGTGCAGCACCAAAAGAAATTCACAAAATTCACAAGATTCTAAACAGGGATCCCATGAATTGCTTTTCAATACATCATGGACATTTTCCACTTAAATCAATGGGAATGTTCATGTCCCCCCAAAGATGTAATTGCTTTGCTCGAAATCTACTACAATTCTTCTTAGAATACCAGAATGTAATAAAAATCAAATTAATAAGGTAGAGTGAAAACCCAAAGGGTTACAAAAATGCTATCAAAAGGCATTCTCCACAGTTCATAATACAACAAGAAAAGACAGTGTATAATGGCTAGTTGAATGGCTAGCTGGGGAGGTGAAATGCTTCTTAAAGGGATAGTAATGTTTCACAAAAAAAGCAGCTCCAATTAATCTTTAAAGCATTTGGGCCATGGAGAGTGTTATTTCAATAATGTCCGAGTTGTAGTTCAAGAGTAATTGAATGATAAAGTATCCCCCTCCCGCCCCTTTTTCCAAGTTTAAGCTGCCTCCCCTCAGATGGGGAATCTGGTCTCTTAACCAAACAGCTCACAGCAAGGGACAATCTTACTGGGTGTCCCCCTTGACAGGTTTTTCAGCTTTTTCCTTATGCTAATTGAACATTGTCCCTCTCTGTGATCCATCCGGACAGTCTTGCTGCTCTGAGGTGAGCAGTGTTATATCAGTGAAAGGGGCAGGAGGGGGATACTTTATCATTCAATTACTCTTGAACTACAACTGACAGTATTGAAATAACACACTCCATCGCTGAAATACTATGAAGATTAATCAGAGCTGCTTTTTGTGTGAAACATTACTCTCCCTTTAAGTGTGTGACTTTCAGCGGGTGTTCTACGTGCCAGAGTAGAAATACCCAGTGCATGTTCAGTATGTCACTTCACACTTTAACATACACTGCTTCACACTGATATCTTATTATTGCGTGTCCTTATTAAGTGCATTTTAGGGAACCTGGTCTCTTCTGAATAGTGGTATTTTCTAACGGCGCTTAGGGTTTGTTTATTTATTTCATATTATTATGATCATTATTATTATCAGCATTATTATTATTATATAACTATATGCCTACATTTTCTTTTTTATTGATATTGTTGCCTGATATAGGTGAAAGGGTGAAGTGTAGAGTTCTGTTTTTATTTTATGCAGCAGTTAGGTGAGTGAGAGACATTGAGCCAACCAGAACAAACATGAGCTGGAGCAGAGGTACTAACTTGAGACACAAGAATGTGAGAGAGGAGGAGGAGCTTTCAAGCTTCTTGCATTAATCATCCAAAAAAGATAGTGGGTGAGAGCAGTGGATCACCTATTCAAGAGTTTTTAGTATATTGACTGGTTCACTATTAAAAAGTCGCCCTCTATTTGGTGACCAATACAATGGCACATTAAAAATGTTGCCTTATTGAAAAGAGTGACATCAGAATGTGGCACTCATGAAAAGGGCAACATTCTGATGTTGCAGCCATCATTGTCACAATATAATAGTATTAGTCCTTCTCTTCCTTCTGTAGTAGCCCTTGTGTTGGTCGCCAAACACACATATTAAAGCTACATTAACATATTGGCTTGGCCATCTGATTTAACATGTGTGTGCTAATTCCATATAGACAGTGTCTGTAATTTAATATAATCAATGCATCACTGACATCAAAAGGAATGCAGCTATTCATCTTGTTTGAACTTTCCATTATTTTCCTCCATTAAAAATAGACATCACTTTCACTCTCACAAAAGACAATAACTTTTTATGACGTTTAGGATTTTCATCGTTTACCATTTTCCATAATAGTTCATTAAGTTATCATCGATTCCGTTTATCATTTCAGTCCATAACTGAACTTCATGTAACTCACAATTCAACTTAGGTTGGACTAGTCTTTTCTTGTTTGATGCCAAAAAAAGTTTAGCGGTGGGTAGTATAGGCCAATTGTATATGCTGTTTACATTTTTATTTAGAGTTTTCTAAATGGGGCACCAAATATATTATTAAATACATTTATATTATTTATTACGAAAGTGGGATGTGTATCTGCAGTTCCAAATGAATCACATTTCCATTATTGGTGCAATACATATGTGGATGTGACAGGTTGCTTGTTTTGATGTCTATGTATTTTTGGATTATAAAGGAGATCATTGCATTTTTCCAGGGCAGTGCTATCCATGTTATCATTGGATAATAACTGGATTTTTTTTAACCCTTTGGATGCCAGAAGGGAACACAAAAGCAATGTGTTGTGCACACCTGTGGCACGCAAAGGGTTAAACTAATATCCTATATAATAATTTGCTAGGGTGTTTGTCATGATGCAGTCATGCGCAGTTTAAACTGCATTTAGGCAATCTTTATTGTGCATTATTGCATCGCATGAGTAAGGCGACGCAAGACTGCATCATGTGGAGCAGTGAGGTATTGGCCTCGTAACGCTTTGAGTGCCAGACGGGTATGCAAAGCATTGCAAAGCAATGCATTGCATACCCCTCTGGCACTCAGATGGTTAACATTACCTGGACCTTTGCCTGTGTACACAGGCTTTTACACTAGTACATGTTATAAACAAGTGACCAAGGGAGGCAGCAAGCTGAAATGTTATCCAGGAAAAGAAGCAAAAGGCCATAACATGAATCTAAATAAACCATATAACAGTATCTCTACAGTACAAACTACCTTCCCTTCAGGGTCTTCTTGGTAGCACACAAACAGAGAGCACTGTCTCCCTAGTTAGGACAGGTAAAAACTGGAAAAGGACCTCCTTTCCCCATGATCCCCAGTGTTTTTACTTGTGCTCCCTAGGATGGACTGAGTTCCCTTCCTTGTCCTTATTTGTTATTTTATGAGACCCCAGCTGGTTGCCTCTGCTGACTCCAGACTTTTTTCCATTGTGGATGTTCCTGGAAGGAGAGTTCATGTTTTCCCTTGGCCATCCCATTTTTATTTGCTTGGTACCCAGCAGGGTCTCTGTATGCACATATTTACCAGCAGTCTGCTATCTGCTCTAGTGGACTGGTGGTGTTAGGCCCTTAATAAGCATTCCATCTTGGAAAGCAAGCTCTACTTGGGAGCTTCTGGTCTGTGAATTCCACAGACCGGTAGTAGTATTTGCAAGCGTGTGGAGTTGGTTGTGCTCCCCACCTGTGCATCATGCTGGACAGGAGGGATATTTAAATAGTGGGGAGTGAGGCTGGTGCACTCCCCCTGAATCTGCAGCACGCTTTGTCAGCCATGTCAGCCCCTTTGTTCCCTCTTCTTGAGATATGTAAGTGTATTGCATGTGTTATTTCTGGGGCCTTCTTTTCTTTATATATTATGGGGTATTTTAAGCACATTTCTTCTCTACTGTACATTTTTTGATGTTCAAGATGGATCTTCAGGCTTCTTCTGTCTGCCTGATATGCAAGATTCCTTTGAAGGATTGTTATGAGTAGTAGATTTGTCCCTCCTGTCTTGTGGATGTGAACTGTCATGTGGTTTCACAGGTTCCTCAACCCCCTCAAGCCGGTATGGCTTTGGCTTCTTTGGCTTCTCTTTTTCCCTCGCTAGCAAGGGAGATTTGGAAATCCCTCAGAGCAGAGGAGTAGGAGGAGATGGCACGTCCATCTGTTCCTACTGTATTTAGGGAGAACACTGTGACCTGATGGAGGCGCTGGGATTTTTCAGATATGGCTTCAAGCTCAAAAGAGATTTGTGCAAGGGCTGCTGTGCAGACACATATTTTTTAGGTAGCATGCATTGATTCCCTCATTAAAAGCATTCAATCTTGTCTTGGCATTAAAAGAGGCTGATAGTGATAACTCAAGGTAAGCAGCAGCAGCTGAGCTTTATCTGGGGCAAAGGAAGAAACACAAGTCCTTTCCAGTGCATAGGGGTGGTCTCAGAAATGATCAGGCAAGAATGGGCAAATCCTGAAAACGTTTTTCTTTTCCTAGGAAATCAAAGTATCTGCTTGATCCTAAAGATTCCATTTTTTAGCATAATGTACTGAATGTGGACATTCATGTAGCTTGGCTCTCCATGATTCTGGTAGAGGATGGTTCAGGCTTCAAAGATCCTAGGGATACGAAGGTTGAGAAAGCCCTTCACAGATGCTTTAAGCCTAGTACAACTTTTTTTCACCAAATTATAGGCTACACCAGCGTATCTAAAGCAGTGAAGTTGTGTATTTTACAGCTGGAGGAGGGCATTTTTAATAAAGTCCCCAGAAAGGAGCTTTTAAAGTCCATCTCTATTCTCCTTCTGGCTGTTGAGTTTCCCAGTGATGCTTCAATGGAGAATGTCTTTATGGCATCAAGGTCTAAGGCACCGTGCTTGGATGCAGAGCTTTGACTTCAAACAATAATCTCTCTGTTAAGCTATGTCCTCTGAGGATGCTCTTATCCAGAATCTCTCTGAGGAGAAGAAGTTCCTACTTCAGGACAGGAGTTTCTCTTCCCAGAATAACTTTTTTCGAGCCTTCAGAGGTCAAAAGAATGCCACAAGAGGCAAGAAACTGGTTTCTAAGCCCTTTGTTTCTAAAGGAGGCAAGGCACAGAGATCCACCCAGTATTCACTTATGAAGTCTCCATTCCTTGGGAGGCTCCAGATATCCTTGGGAGGAAGGTTGCTCCGTTTCCTTTTTCAATGACCAAGCATTACATCAGATTCTTGCATGCTAAGCATTTTAAAAGATATGGAACGATGAACAAACATACTGAAATGGGCTTTCCTCTACTGGCTTTACAGTCGCCCAATTGAAACTTTGCACCAACTCATTAAGATGTGTAACATCATGGAGCTTTGTATTTTGTATTTCTATCACTATTTCTCCCTCTCCAAGCATTGGATAGAGTGACATGACTACATGATGATGCTAATTCCATTCTGGAACAATGCAGCTGTAATTGTGATAATATAGTTGTATAACCAGGCCCCTCACCTTTATAATAATTTGCAGGGAATCAAATATGCACAGGTTAATTCTCTCCGTATATCCCTATACTCCACACACACTGATAATGGAAGTCTGTGAAGCAGGAGATTCATCTTTGCCTGGTAAGGGAAATGTATATGGAAATTATTCTGAGTTGAAATGTGAGCCTTTAGTTACATGTGCTATTTATAGTTTCCATACATAATTATTGTACTATATTGCTTATAACCATCAGGAAATAATAATATACATTAACATATGTAACTATTTGAGCACTACTGATAAATGCTAAATGTAACATAAAAATAAAAACACAAAAAAAGGGGCGCCAATAGTGAAGTATGTTATCACAAAGTGGATGTGAAAAATTAAATTTCACTCACATTTAGATGTTGTCAGGACTCCACGGTTTGGGTCATCTGACTATATAAGCATACGGAGAAAAATCGTCTCCGTTCGGTTCTTTATCTTCTTTCAAGTAGATTCAGTGATCCCAAAGTAAAATATAGCAGGCGGACACTCATATTAATTATAAAATTTAATAAATGAAAAAATAAAACAATTGATAGGCTATAGATGCTAACGCGTTTCACGGCTGGAGAGCCGCTTTTTCAAAGCAACAAACAAGCCTCAATACAATAAAAAAATGTTTCTCCCCTTTCTTCTCTTCTCTACAGCATTGATAAATGCTAGGATTTTGGGAGGTTTCTTTCTCCTCCCCTCCTGGTTGGTAGCTCCCTGCATCTCATTCAGATGTTAGCTATAATTAGGGAAAGTATAAATACCGCCCTCATTTCCCTCACAAGGGTTTTGCACACAGTAGGGGTAAGGTGGCATCACTGCTTTTTAATTGCATTATACTAAACACATTCTCACTTGGATTTGAGGCAGATAGGGGCTTGCCTAAATCTGGGGTGCTTTGATTGTTTTGATCAAAAACATGTAACAAAACTCCACTGTTTATAATCTATAGTAAGTCACAAGTTATTTAGTAGTAAAGGCCAGGATTTGATGTTCAGACTTTTTTTTGGTTTACTTTACATATGTGGATAGGATTTATTTTGTGCTGCTACACACATTGGTAAATGCTAGTTTGTTTATCACCAGGAACCTGTATATTATATTTTGTATCTCTTTTGGGATGTTTTGGCTCCTCCCCTCCTGGTTGGTAGCTCCCTGCATTTTATTCAGGTGCTAGCTATAATTAGGGAAGGTATGAACCCCGTACTCATTTCATTTACATTTCTTTTGCAAGTAGAGGTAAGGTGGTAGAGGTAACGTTGTATCACTGCTTTTGATGGCATTATACTACATGTTAACTTGGCTTTGAGGCAGATATGAATTTTCCTAAATCAAGGGAGCCTTGATGGGGCAGGCAAACTTATCATGGCTTTGGTCAGAAACATGTAACAAAACCCCGCTGTTTATTGTGTATAGTAAGTCACTGGGTATTTAGTGGGGAAGGTCAGGATTTGATGCTGAGACTTTTTTTTTGTTTATTTTGTATATGTAGCCAAGATATAGTTCTTTATAGAGGAAAAGAAGACAAAGGGGGGCATAATAGTGTAGTATTTTTGATAGAAGTATCCAATAAAAGATAAAGTTGGTGAGAATTATACTTACACATTGTGATGGATACCAAGATCTCTCTATAGTAGAGTAACGAGCAGATGGAGGACACTATGACTGCTTCCATGCAGGTGTTCCAAATTGCAGCTCAGTCCACTATATCGGATCGTCACAGCAGAGGTACACTCGATATAAGACACAAAGAAACAACAAACGGGAGAGCACTGATGTATGATGTAAAATGTGCATAAAATATCAATACGTATAAAAGATAGATAAGTGCACTTATCTATCTTTTATACGTATTGATATTTTATGCATGATTTGCATCATACATCAGAGCTCTCCCGTTTGTTGTTCTTGCTGCTCTCCTCACTATACACTATACATAAGTTTTTCAAATATATAAAAAGCAAAAAACTTAAGAGGGAGTGCATTGGACCATTCAAAAATGAGATGGGTGAGTTGGTTAGTGAGGATAAGGAAAAGGCCAGTGTTTTAAACACTTTCTTTGCATCAGTATATACAAGGGAGCAAGGAATGGTAGAAGAGCCTCCACAAGTAACAAATAAAACAATACAATTAATAGATATTGGGTTAACTCAAGGAGATGTCATGGGAAGACTGAACAAAAGGTCCTGATGGTATACATCCAAGGGTTCTTCAGGAACTCAGTGCAGTGTTAGAAAAACCCCTAAATTTACTCTTTAAAGATTCTATTACCACAGGATCAGTGCCACAGGATTGGCGAAGAGCTAACATAGTGCCTCTATTTAAGAAGGGAACTAAAACAGAACCTGGGAATTATAGACCAGTGAGTTTGACCTCTGTAGTGGGAAAACTATTAGAAGGTATAATAAGGGACTATATTCAGGATTACAACACAAAAAATAAGATCATTAGCACGAATCAACATGGTTTTATGAAGAATAGATCATGCCAAACTAATCTTTTCAGCTTCTATGAGGAGGTAAGCTGCAACCTAGACAATGGCAAGGCAGTAGATGTAGTATATCTAGACTTTGCAAAGGCATTTGATACAGTGCCACACAGAAGGCTGGTGTATAAAATAAGGAAATTGGGGCTAGGAGATAACCTTTGCAATTGAATATAAAACTGGCTGAAGGATAGGGAACAGTGTGTGGTTGTAAATGGAAAATTCTCCAGTACAGTTAAAGTGGAGAGTGGAGTACCTCAGGGTTCAGTACTGGCTCCGCTGCTTTTTAACATGTTTATAAATGACCTGGAAATAGATATAGAAAGCAAAATATCAATATTTGCAGATGATACTAAATTATGCAAAGTCATTAATTCAGAACAGGATATTTTCTCTCTACAGAGGGACTTACATACAATGTCAGATTGGGCAAACATGTGGAATATGAAGTTTAATGTGGGGAAGTGTGAAGTCATGCATTTGGGAGGAAACAATCCCAAGGCTACTTATAAACTTAATGGAATAATTTTAGGTGACTCGTTGCTAGAAAAAGACCTGGGTATCCTTGTCAACTACAAACTTGGAAACAGCGACCAGTGTCAAACAGCAGTAGCAAAGGCAAACAAAGTCCTGTCTTGCATAAAAAGAGGTATTGAAGCAAGAGTGGATAACATTATTTTGCCATTATACAAATCATTGGTAAGACCTCACCTTGAGTATGAGTTGCAGTTTTGGGCACCGGTTCTGAAAAAGGATATACTAGAACTAGAGAGGGTACAGCGGAGAGCAACAAAATTAATTAAGGGAATGGAGGACTTGACATATGAGGAACGACTAAACAAACTTGGTTTATTTACTCTAGAGAAAAGACGACTAAGAGGAGACCTTATCACATTGTACAAGTATATGAGAGGTCAATACAAGGATCTCTGCGGTGAGCTGTTTATTCCAAGGCCTGATCAGGTGACCAGGGGACACCCCTTGAGATTAGAGGAAAGGAGGTTTAAACTTCAGCAGAGGAAGAGTTTTTTTACAGTCAGGTCTGTCAAATTGTGGAATTCATTGCCCAGGGAGGTAGTTATGGCAGATACAATGGATACATTTAAGAGAAGATTAGATAAATTTCTTTCAAAAGGGAACATACAGAGTTATACTGTTTATCAGTAGGCTGATCAGGAAGGTCTGATAAAGACTAATTTAATTGGTAGCAGAAAAGCTATAAAATTCTCAGTTACTGAGGTATGAGGCGAAGGTTGAACTTGATGGACTTGTGTCTTTTTTCAACCTAATTTACTATGTTACTATGTGTAACTAATTGAACATTATTGCTAAATGCTAGTTTGTTGCTCACCGGAACCTGTATTTTATATTTTTGCATGTATTTTGGCAGGTTTGGGCTCCTCCCCTCCTGGTTGGTAGCCTCCCTGTATTTCATTCCAGTGTTAGCTATAATTAGAGAAGTTACAAATATCTCCCTCATTTCCCTCCAAGGGTTTTGTTCACAGTAGAGGTATGGTGGTGTCACAGCTTTCTAAGTGCATTATGCTAAATACATGTTCACTTGGATTTGCGGTAGATACAGACTTGCCTAAATCTGGGGTGCCTTGATGGGGCCAGCAAGCATATCATGGTATTGGCCAGAAACATGTAACTAAACCCCACTGTATATTATTTATAGAAAGTCACAAGTTATTTAGAGGTAACGGTCAGGATTTGATGTGCAGACTTTTTTTTTTGTTATTTTGTATGTAGCCAAGATATAGTTCTTGCTGCTCTCCTGACTACACACATATATAAATGTGACGGAATGGTTGTCACCCAGAGAATGAAATGTGTCTGTTTTCAGTGATCACCATTGTCTTAACATTTGTTCCCATTCTTGAAACATTAACTTCCCCTTGTGTGCATGCATTAGAGAGTGTAGGCCATTTACCAGCATTGAATGGGATGGTTAGTGTGTATGAGGTACAGAGGGATGGTGCCATCCAGTCTATCTGACCACAGATATTGTGTTATGAGATAGCCAGTGTTGGTCAGATAGAGGGGGGTAGGGCAAATATGTGTGTGGAATGTGTGCACCTTCCCCCTCACATCAGGCTAAGCAGAAAGAGACCTGGTAGATGGTACCTGTGACATCAGGGGGTGGGTAGAAAAAAGCCTGAGAGGAAAGAGAGAAGAGTGAGAGAGGACAGAACTGAAAAATGTAGGACCAGGAGAAAAGGCCTCTCCAGAATTGCGGGAGGCCTGGGGTCCATGGGCATTCTAAAGGAGTACTGGGGAAACTGGGACTGGTGAGTGCCCTCACCAGAAGAGTTAGAGTGAGCTGGCACTGTAGTGGCCAGGTGCCCTTTTCAGTTGTGGGCTATAAGTCAAGGCGGCTTCAGCCACAGAGAGTACCCTGATGTACCCACAACAAGGATCTTAGGATGTCTTCCTCAACTCCTCTGCCAGGACTAAAAGATACAGGGAAATGTCCTGCAATCCAGCACCAGGCGCAGTGGGCAGGGCGCCCACTCTTGCCTCTAGTGGGACTATGTGTAAGCTCCAGCATAAAGCTAATATGGACTGTGAGTATTATATGTAACCCCTGGCAACCTGTGCAAATTTGCTGACACACCAAGAAGAGAACAGCAAAAGTGTTTAGTTTTTATGCTTTACCCCTGTTTTGTTTGTCTGTAATTGTTGTCCTATGTTTGTGTGCCGTGACCTCTCTAATAAATGCAATTTATTATCTTTTTGTCTGGCTGGATAAATCGCTTAACCCTCGGTCTACCAAGCAGTAACCCCAGGAATCTGTATATTATATTTTTGTATGTATTTTGGGAGGATTTGGCTCCTACTCCCCTGGTTCATAGCTCCCTGCATTTTATGCATGTGTGCGCACAGGTGTGTACTTATGTGTCTGTGTGCGCATCTGCATGCATGTGGGCAAGATCTGGATCCCTCCCACAAATAACAAACAGCATGTTGGGTGATCACTAAATGCTCAGTATTGACCCTTTGAGTGCCAGAGGTATAAGCAATTCATTGTGAAGCAAAGCATTTATCACCTCCCTGACAGTCAAAGGGTTAAAGAGTATACCCCTGAATGAAAGAGGGGACTCCGATCAAGGACACCTTTTCATTTTTTAAAGCAATAGTAGATGGGATGGAGGCTCTTTCAGATCACCCCCCATCTTGTTAAAAATCTATGTAGTTTGTCCATGGGGATGATCTGTGATCACCCCCTACAAACATATTAAAAGCTACCTTTGCTTGAATTAAGTCATCCCTCCGCCATATGCTATAGTGTATTATACTGTGAGGTGGTCTCAACATCATCAGACATTATAATATGAAAGAGTGGGTTTCCCCTTTTTAAACAAGGGTAATTTTAGCCCTATCAGAGCATGGGAGGAGGAGAGAGACCAAGATATAACATGTCAAAGAGCTTGCCTCCTTTACATTGTGCCTGGTATTTGCACGCTTCAGTGACATCATCGTTCACAAGCGCAATGATGTCAATACACAGCGCTGAACCAGTAAGTGGAAAGGCTCATTGTGGGACCAGAGTCCTGCAGGAAGGTAAACTCCTGATCCCACAATTAACCTTTTCACTGCCTCACTGTAAACTATGTGGTGGGACAAAGTCCTTAACAGTTTTAGACTGTAGCTAAGGACGGAGCCCATCATGTCCTTTTCAGCAAAGTGGTTAAGGGAACAAATGAGCTGTAAGAGAGAAAACTGTGTATCAACCAGAGCTGGTATAAGTAGTGCAAAGCAGATTGCAGTGATTGCACTAATCATTGGCACTTCATTAGGTCACATATGCAGCAAGACAAATGAAGCAGAAATAAAAGAGGCAAACAACAATGATATCCAGGGCTGTATTTACATCCAGAACACCCCTAGGCAAAGCACTCTAGGCAGCCTTACTGCAAATGTAAAAGGTTTCTAAGTCAAGAAATGTAATCATAATGGGAGAGTTCAACTATTGTGAAATTAACTGGAGCAATATGACTTCCAGCACGACATAGGGTAATTCCTTTTTAAATATGATTACTGGTGGATTTATGTCCCAGCTAGAAAAGTAGCCAACTAGAAAAGAGACCTTGCTTGACCTAGTGCTCTCAAACAATACTGACATGATAAACAGTATACAGGTAAAGGAACGTTTAGGTAGTAGTGACTGCAATATTGTATCCTTTGAAATTTGTTATGAGAAACCCAATAGCAAGGGTTTAACCAAAACATTCAATTTTAAATAGGCTAATTTTACTAAGCTAAAAGCAGTATTAAAGGATATTCAGAGGAATGTAATCTTCAAAGATAAAAATGCACATGGATCATGGAATTTGTTTAAAATGCTCTTAGACAAATATACTCGTCAATATATGCCATTGAGGAATAAGCACAAGAGGAGTAAACTGAGACCAATATGGCTTAATAATGAAGTTTGCGTGGAAATTAGAAATAAGAATCAGGCTTTTAAAGTGCTTAAGTCAGATGCGACATATGCATCATTTTAAAAAATCTGCAAAATGAGAGTTTTTGCAAAAGAGAGCAAGACAAATCCAAACAATTCTACACGTATATTAATAGCAAAAAGATTAAGGTTGATACTGGTCCTCTTAAGGGTGAGAGAGGTGAATCGATTAGTGAGGATAAGGATGACACCTTAAGTACATTCTATGCTCCTGTATATACAAAGGAAACAACGAGAGGCTCTGAGCAAATAGATAAAACCAAAGAATTTCCTCCATCATGTACATGGCTTACTGAGGACAAATTCCAAAAGAGGCTGGAAAATGTTATGGTGAATAAAGCACCTGGACCTGATGGTATACACCCAAGGATACTTAAGCAATTTAGTTCAGTAATAGCAATACCATTATACTTAATATTTATTGATTCGCTTTCATCAGGCATAGTGCCCTGTGATTGAAGGACAGCTATTGTAGTACCATTGTTCAGACCAGGAAATTATAGATTTGTGAGCTTGACGTCCATAGTGGATAAGATATTAGACGGGTTACTAACTGACAGTATTCAGAGCTATGTGAATACATCAGTATTATTAGTAAGAGTAAGCATGGTTTTATGAAGAGTAGGTCATGTCATACTAATGTACTTGTATTTTACGAAAGGGTAAGTGGTAATTTGGGCAAGGCAATTGCTGTTGATGTAGTGTACTTGAATTTTGCAAAAGCCTTTGATACAGTGCCTCACATCAGGTTACTGCATAAATTAAAAGGCCTTGGTTTGGGAGGTGATATCTGTACATGGAGGACTGAGAACATGAGAACTGGTTAAGTGATAGATGGCAATGTTGTAAATGAAACCTTTTCAAGTTGGTCTAAAGCTGTAAGTAGGGTGCCGCAGGGTTCAGTCCTTGGCCCAATGCTTTTTCATTTGTTTATTAATGATCTAGAAGTGGGAATTGAAAGTAGTATCTCAATTTCTGCTGATAACACTAAGCTGTGTAAGGAAATATATAGAGGGCTAGATGTTTTTTCTCTGAAGAAGAATTTAGATAAATTGAGCGAATGGGCAGAAAAGTGGCAGATGATAAATGTAAACTTATGCATTTGGGTCGTAGAAACAAACATGCTACATATACACCAGATGTGAAACAACTTGTGGAATCCTCATTAGAGAAAGATGTAGGAGTACTGATAGATGATAGACTTCACAGCAGTGTGCAGAGTCTCTCAGCTGCTGCAAGAGCAAATAGGGTACTATCCTGCATAAAAAGAGGCATAGATGCATAGGATGTTAATATAAATCTACCTTTATATAAATCCTTGGTAAGGTCTCATCTAGAATATGGGCTACAGTTTTGGGCACCAGTTCTTAAAGAAAGACATTATTTAACTGGAAAAAGTGCAGAGACATGCAACAAAACTAATAAAGGGTTTGGAGGATGTGAGTTATAAAGAGAGAGACTAGCCAAATTGGGTTTATTTACATTACAGAACAGACATCTAAGGGGTAATATTATTACCATTTACAAATATATTCAAGGTCAATACAAAGAACTATCCAATGACTTAATTATGCAAAGAGCTGATCTCAGAGCCGAGAGATTACCTGCCGGCCGCGGATGCCGGGCTTTCAGTGTTCATCCTGGAGACTGGCAGATCTCTTCCTTGCAGCTGTTGCCGCGTCTCTCAGTGGGTACTTCCACTTCCGGGCAGCTCAGGAGCAGGCGCGTGTCACGCCCGCTCTGCTCTTAAAGGCATAGTGCCTATTGTGTGCTCCACCCTCCTTGCTCTTATGGGATATATCTAGACGGCTCTGGTACTGGTCCCTGCCTTGTCTGACTATCCACTTGGTATTGACTATCCGCTCTGGCTGACTACCTGCTCTGGTACTGACCCCTGGCTTGTCTGACTATATGCTTGGTATTGACCGTCGGCTGTGGCTGACTACCCTCTCTGGTACTGACCCCTGGCTTGTCTGACTATCCGCTTGGTATTGACTATCGGCTCTGGCTGACTAATCGCTCTGGTACTGACCCCTGGCTTTTCTGACTGTAGGCCTGAGTCAGTCTGATACTCCCTTGTTGCGACTTATTCCCGTTGGAGACTTTCCTGGGTCCCAGCCTCAGTTTGGTGCTATTGCACAGTTTCCTGCTTTTGAGACTACTCAGGAGCAGTCTCCTATTTCTGGTAGGAACCGCTTGCTTCCTGTTTAGCTCTCTACTCTATTCCGAGTATCAGTTGTGATTACGCATTGAGTATCTACTTTATTCAATAAAGGTGGTGTTTCAAATACTGTACTGACTCTTTGCCCATTCCTTGGTTTCCGTGACAGTACTTAAGGGCCACGATGAGTACCGAAGCTATAGGAAACTCACCCCCTCAGAGCATCCTGACTAGGATGGACATTCAGGATCAACATATTGATCAATAGTCCCTTGCCATGCAGACACTGTTTACCTGTACGGCTCATCTTGACTGTCCTATTACACAACCGGTGGCCTCTGCCGATACTGTTCCAGCACTGGGTGCTATGGCTGCTCCTGAGAGAACTATCGCCAGGGGATTGTCTGGACACGCTCCACTTCCCCAACATTATGAAGGTAACCCGGTACTTTGCCGAGGTTTCCTCAATCAAGTGGGCATATTCCTTGAGATGGTTCCTCATGCTTTCCCTACTGAGCGGAGTAAAGTAGGGTTCATGATTTCGCTTCTATCGGATAAAACATTGGTATGGGCCAGTCCATTATGGGAGATGGATAAACCCATCATTTATAATTTTGCAGAATATGTGGCCTCGTTTAAGTGGGTTTTTGATGTCCCGGCTCGCTCTGCCTCTGCTGCCAAAAGCCTCATGACCATCCACCAGGGTAATTGTACGATGGCTGAGTATGCCATCGAGTTCTGTACATTGGCAGCACTGATAGCCGCCTTCTCACAGGCGCTATGCGATGCTATTAAAGACGAGATTGCAGCTCGTGAGCTGCCTGCTGATTTGGACAGCCTGATATTTTTACTATCCTGATTGACTCTCGAATCAGGGAGAGACCTTCCTTTAAGGAATGCATGCGGAGGCCTCCACCGTGCTTGGCTCTGACCTTTAATTACCCACTCATTCCTCACTTGCCTCCCATGCCTCCAAATTCGGACTGCGGTAAGCCTGGACACTTGTTGCGCTCCTGTCCCGTCCGCCCCGGGAAACGCTTGCACCTAGGGTCACATCGGGGACAAACTGTAGGTGGTGTCTCTCAGTCTCCAGAGGTTCAGGATAAGCCTATCCTTGAGATCATTTTGTCTTGGGCCGATTCCTCTGTGGTAGCTTCGGCTTTGATTGATTCAGGGGCTGTGGGGTATTTAATTAATGGAGCCAGACACGCCATTCCGCTACAGCCCCGAGCCTCCCTGCTGGTGTTTGAGGCAATTAATGGTAGGCCTCTACAACCTCCTCAGGTCACTCATGTCACCATTTCTATTTCCCTTCTGGTAGGGGCACTTCACCATTAGTTGCTCCAATCAGGTCATTCACTCTCTGCATTATGCAGTGATTCTTGGGTTTCCTTGGCTTCAGACGCATAACCCTAGGTTTGACTGGCGAACTTGTGACCTTACCTCCTCACGGGCCGTACGATTGTGCTATTAAATTAGTGAAGGGGGCCGTTCCCCTTAAGGGTCGTGTTTACCCTCTGTTGGTGGCAGAGCATAAGGCCATGGAGGATTATGTGGGAGAAGCACTTTCCAGTGGTATCATTTGTAAATCCACGTCCCTGGCCGGGGCAGGATTCTTTTTTATTAAAAAGAAGGATGGGGAACTGCGGCCCTGCATTGATTTCCGTGGACTTAATAAGATTATGATCAAGAATGCATAGCCCATTCCGTTGATCACGGAATTGTGTGACTGACTGAAGGGTTTGTCGGTCTTCACCAAGCTTGACCTCAGGACTTGGTGCGAATCAGAGAGGGCGATGAATGGAAGACAGCATTTAACACTCGGAGCAGGCATTATGAATATCTGGTAATGCCTTTCAGACTTTGCAATGCTTCCGTTGTCTTCCAGGAGTTCATTAACAATGTGTTACGTGATCTATTACAGAGTTGTGTGGTCATATATTTGGATGACATTCTCATCCACTCCCAGAATCTGGAGCAACACCATGCTGATGTTGCTAGGGTGTTACAACTCTTACGGGCCAATAACCTTTTTTTTGTAAATTGGAAAAATGTGAGTTCCACCAGTTCCAGGTGACCTTCCTAGGTTACGTGATCTCCTCCTCAGGGCTGGCTATGGATCCTCTGAAGCTGTCTGAAGTACTCCAGTGGTCTCTTCCAGTGGGCCTCAAGGCAATTCAGTGATTCTTGGGCTTCGCTAATTATTATCAGAAGTTTATTAATCAGTTCTCGACTATTGTCAAACCTCTTACGGCTATGACACATAAAGGTGCTAATACTTCCGATGGTCTCCGAGTGTGCTTCACGCTTTTGGCACCCTTAAATCTGCATTTGTCTCTGCTCCTATCTTTAGACACCCTAATACGAAGCTGCCCTTCACGTTGGAGGTTGATGCATCCGAGACTGGAGTAGGCGCCCTCCTGTCTCAACGATCATCTCCGGGTGAGCCATTACTTCCTTGTGAGTCATATTCCAGGAAACTATCGAAGGCTGAGACCCTGTATGAGATTGGAGACTGTGAATTATTAGCCATTTTTCTGGCACTGCATGAGTGGAGGCACTTACTCGAGGGTACTAGCTTGCCTATCCTCAACCTCACTGACCAGAAGAACCTAACCTGCCTGTCTGAAGCCAAACGCCTGTCTCCAAGGCAGGCCAGAGGAGCTCTGTTCTTATCCTGTTTTAACTATATGGTTTCATATCTGCAGGGTAGTGAGAACATTAGGGCTAACACCCTGTCTCACCAGTTCGGTTCTATGTCTAAGGAGTATAGTACACACACACCTGTAATTCCTCCGGATCGTATATTGGTAACTATTCGCACTAGTATCACTTCCCCCTTGAGGGTGGAGATTTTGGTTTCAAAAAGGACGGCTTCGGCCGAAAAGCCTAATGGGAGATGCTTTGTGCCTGAACCCTTACAGGTTAAACTACTTGAGACCTATCACTCGTCCAAAGCAGCAGGTCACATTGGGAGAGATCAGCTCTTTTGGTCCATATCACGACTCTTTTGGTGGCCCAGTATCAGATCTGATGTCTCTGCTTTTGTGGCAGGTTGTCCTACGTGCACTAAAACTAAGGCTCCATGACAGCTTCCGGTGGGGCTGCTTCATCCTGTTCCTAATGGGGAGCGTCCTTGGTCTCACATATCGATTGACTTCATGGTTGAGTTACCATTATCTGACGGTTACACTATCATTCTTTTGATTGTGGATCAATTTTCCAAATTGGCTCACTTTGTACCTCTTAAGGAACTACCTTCTGCTCAGCAATTAGCTGTTATTTTCGCTAAAGAGGTATTTCGTCTCCATGGGGTTCCTAAGGTGATTGTGTCTGATCGAGGAAGCCAGTTTGTGTCACGCTTTTGGAGGGCTTTCTGTGCACAGATGGGCTTCCAGCTTTCTTTCTCCTCATCCTACCACCCTCAGTCTAATGGTATGGCAGAGAGATCAAATCAGGCCCTGGAACAGTTCCTCCGCTGCTATGTCTTGGACCATCACGATAATTGGGCGGCCCTGTTACCATGGGCCATGAACTTGTCAACTCAGAACTCCCTGTTTCTAATTAACTATGGTTTTCAGTCATCGTTACTTCCTGAGTCATTTGAGGCACAAAATACTCCAGATCTGGAGGAGCATTTAAGGGAACTCTGCACCACATGGCTACGGGTCCAGAGAACCCTACAATGGTCCAACAACGCCAAAAGAGGCAGGTAGTTTGTAGATGATTGCCGGCACCAGTATTTCAGGTGGGGGAGACAGTCTTGCTATCTGAACGAAAACTGAACCTCCAGGTACCTTGTAAGAAACTGAGTCCTTAGTTTGTTGGACCATTCCGGGTCCTTCGGATAATCAATCCTGTTGCTTATGCCCAGGAACTCCCAGCCAATATGCATATTCACAATGTATTCTACTTATCCTTGGTCTGCAACCATTATAATGTCCTGGTCCAGTTAGGGTTGCCGATCATGAGGAGTATGAAGTCAAAAGCATTTTAGATTCTCGCAGAGTCTGAGGTCTCCTGCAATATTTGGTGCATTGGAAAGGGTATGGTCCTGAGGAGCATTCCCGCATCACGTAGCCTGCTCTGCTCTTAAATACATAGTGCCTATTGTGTGCTCCACCCTCCCTGCTCTCATGGGGTATATCTAGACACAGTGTTCCAGTGCAGTCTTGTTGAATTTGGTGTCCATGTATAATCCTTGGCCTGTTGATCCATCTCTCCCGGTGTCCAGTGTTGTGGCTTGTCTGAACTACTGACTGATACTGACTGTAGGCCTGAGTCAGATTGATACTCCCTTGTTGCAACTTTCCTGAGTCCCGGCCCCAGTTTGGTGCTATTGCACAGTTTCCTGCTTTTGAGACTACTCAGGAGCAGTCTCCTATTTCTGGTAGGAACCACTTGCTTCCTGTTTAGCTCTCTACTCTCTTCTAAGTATCATTTGTGATTACGCATTGAGTATCTACTTTATTCAATAAAGGTGGTGTTTCAAATACTGCACTGACTCTTTGTCCATTCCTTAGTTTCCGTGACAGCTGAGCTGGGCACAAGAGGTCATCCATTAAGACTATAGGAAAGGCACTTTCGACTGAAACAAAGGCAGGGTTGTTTTTACAGTAAGGGCGGTAAAGCTATGGAATTATTTGCCTTGAGATACTGTAACTGCTTTCAAAAAAGTAATGGATACCTATCTAGCACAGAACAATATTGAGAATAATGACAAATGGCTTCAATGCAGATAGTCTGTTGATCGAAGGAACTATCTGACTGCCATTTGGAGTCAGGAAGGAATTTTTTTATGGGGCTTTATTGAAAATTGCTTAAATGCTTTTTTTTGGCCTTCCTCTGGATCAACAGGAGTGATTAGGCACATGCTGGACTTGATGGTTTCATGTCTTTTTTTCAGCCTCATCAACTATATTACTAGAAAGCCTTAGCTCCACCCATGGCCACACCCCTACTCCTTACATGACCCCACCTCCAGTGCCATCCACTCTTTCCTAGAACAGAAAATGCCAGTGGTATAACGTGATCAAGATTTAAGAATTTAAAGGGTTTAGTAGTATTTCATTCAAAGAGGCAAGTAGTAAGGTGGATGGATGAGACGGAGGGTTAAAGATGTGAATAGGATGCTATTTCTGATTATACCAAACATCTCTTTAATGTAGCTTGCAAGATCTTTGGAAGCGAAGCTCTTACTTAGCTCTTTCATTGGTAGTAACTACTAAGTTTCAATGTGTTGTGTAGGCAGGATACACTCATTGCTGAAAATAAAGTATGGTTATTGAAGGTATATAAATGCAGATGTTTTCTGATTTTTTTTTTAAATTTGTTTAACTAGTTATTGTTACTTTCATCATAAAATGTCCTTACATTTTGCAGTATTGTTGCATAAAGGCAACGTGTCCAACCAACAAAAGTATTAGTTTTGCTTTGCTAAACAAGATCTAAAAGAGTAACATAGAGATTAATTAAGGGAAGCATCAAAAGATAGATTTGTAAGGCATATAGTATGATTTGGGATTTTAGTACATTTGATTATGTAATTGAGATTTTAACTGCACCATATTGTTGCTGTATGTGCATTCTTAGACTCAGTTATTGAACTACTATATGCTTTTTTCCATCATGCAGGTTGTATTAATATGGCTTTCAGCACCTTTCCATTTCAATAATATTATTTTCCATAAGCTGACCACATACAAAGTAGATAGCAAACAGCATATGCATTTGTTGAGTGTGTCCTCTTGAGAATTTTGAGACAAGTTTATTCAGTAAAAATGCTATTGGAAAAAGCAGAGGCCAAGGAATGTCTTTTTTTAGGATAAACAAAGAAACCACTAACCTCTATTCCAGCTTCTATCATCAATACCTTGTATTATTTCTTTCTATATTAGTTGTGAAATAAGTAATTATGTTAATAATAAACACAAGAGCTTAGAAAAAAACAAAAAAAGAGACATTTTTTTGCCATATTGCTTTTAGTTTAGCTGTGTCAAAATTGTTTTCTTCAAAGGCCAGAAGAGGAAGGAACAGTAAGCTGAGGCCCACAAGCTACTAAATAATGTTTTGACATTTAAGAAAAGTATGAACAAATTTAGTTTTTATAGCATCTATAATTTGCAATTAGTTGCTTGGCTATGGCTAATAAGCTACCTTTCATTTTGCTACATAAATTCACATACTAAGTATTAAATCACTGCTTGATTATTAAAGACAATTCAGTTTGTATAAAGGACCAAATTGGCCTTGCTCAAAGACTATATATGAAAAAAGAAAGAATGAGGGAGCCTCATATGGTAATAACATTCAAATAAACTAATAAAAAATGTACATTCCATAGGTAACTTGCATTTTAATTTGGCCACTGCAAAATATTCAATAGTAGCATAAACACAAGCAGAAGATATTTCACTGCCTCCACTCAGAGGTTGGCAGTACAGCTACTCCCCATTTTATAAGATGCTCTTGACCTCAAAACAAGGAGAAAAGAGAACCAGCATCTATATGTAGGGTAGTTTCAGTATAAACAAAGAACTATATGTGGGGGTGGTCTCAGTATAAACAAACTCACTTAAATATCACATAACTAAGTGGTATTCACTTTTAAATTTGGCCAGTTTGTATAATCCATAGACCAACTAAGAGCTACAGGGGATTTTAAACACCGCCCCTGTTCAGGGATCTCTGCAAGAAGAGAATCACACAGTGGATGTAAGTAACATATACAAACTTTATATCAAAATGATAAAAAGGACCATATGGTCTAGTATATTCAATACATTTTGAGCTTACACCTCTCTTTCATCAAGAGAGCACCACTTATCTATTTGATGCTTAAATGAGTTTGTTTATATATAGAGAGAGAGTACCCCTACATATAGTTCTTTTTGAAAGACTATATATATGACCATACACATTGTATTGTATTGTATATTTTTATTTATATAACGCCAACAAGTGTACTTGACACTTTACAGTTTACATTTTGATACAGGAGTACAATAAGTGCGGTGATTAAGTGCTTATATATACACATATATCTACATATTCAAATTGCATAACTGTTACACACAGTCTCTGTATATAATAATCTGTCACACAGACACAGAAGAGGTGTGTAATGAAGTGGTCATAGACATCATAATAATGAAGTTTTCTTTACATTACTTGATATTTTTCTGTCATAAAGATAAATGGTATGTTTTATTCTATTTAGTTTCCATGTCATAGTTCAGGACTCAAAATGTAGCCCTGGCGAGTAGAAATTCAGCCCTGGTGGGTATGTTTTGGCTTGCAGTGGTGAGTGACTTTTCAGGTCTGGCTAGTAGCAAAGGACTTAAAATTATAAGCCCTGTCATAGTTTATTATGCATTAAAGGGATAGTAATACTTCGTTTTAACTTTATTTTATTTTGTAGGCATTAAAAAAACATGAAGAATGATATAAGTCTTATCTCTCAAACCTTTATGGTTTATGAGATATTCACAAGCAAAGTTCCCCTCCCCGCCCCTTTTACCTAGTGTAAGCCGTCTCTTCTCAGATGTGGATCAGGTTGTATGACAGTACAGATAACAGAAGGGGACAATTTTCTTTGTATGAAAACAATGAAAGCCCTTCCCCCCTTGACAAGTTTTTCAGCTTTTTCCATTATCTTAATTGAAGATTGTCCCTCTCTGCAGTCTACCTGGGCATCTCCCTTCTGATCTGGTTGAACGGGGGGGGGGATACTTTGTTTGTGAATATCTCTTAAACCATAAAGGTTTCAGAGATAAGACTTATATCATTCTTCATGTTTTTTTAATGCCTACAAAATAAAATAAAGTTAAAATGAAGTATTACTATCCCTTTAAGGTGCTTAAGGGGATCTATACATATAGAAATAAGTGTCTGTTGATGGGGTGAATATATGAATCCTCCAGCACAACTCCATTTCCTCTGAGACTTGTTTAATGCATTAAAAACCCACAAAAAGAGGGCACCCAATAGTATGGATACTTGAAATCCAATTGGAACAGTCTTCTATAAGAGCTGCTCCTCAATACAACCTTCCAGAAGTAGAATGCATTGAAAACACAAAAAGAGGATGCCCAGTAGTGCCTATTATCCAGCTGGACTGTGCATAGAGTAAATTTAAATATACTCACAAGTGTGATGGTTGGAAGAAGGCATTTACCTGCTACCAACAATTAGAGCCTACAGATCAGCCATCATATTTATATACTGTGAAACGTTAATCAATCATCCATAGCTTTTTAGCTTGATGTATTTTACACTTTTTTTAGTATTTTATACTTAAATAAAAAAATTTGAAGCAGCAATTTGTTTGATCTACAATTTTCACCCTGGAGACCTGGTGTATTTTCTCTGTAGGCTCTTATTGTTGGTAGCAGGTATATGCCTCTTTCCAACCATCACACTTGTGAGTATATTTAAATTTACCCTATGCACAGTCCAATTGGATAATAGGCATTATTTTTGTGTGTTGTCCATGTATTCTAGTTACAGAGGGTTATATTAAGGAGCAGCCCTTATTGCAAGAGCGTTCCAATTGGATATCGAGCATCCAGACTGTAGTTGGGGCAGTATCCCTCCTGCACAATCTTCAGTGAACACTAGCCTTGTGAGTAAATTCCTTACACTGATGAAGAGTTGGTGTATTCCATTGCATCTACACGATATTGAACTAGGAGTGCCGTCTTTCTTTTGTTTTTTTTCTTCATACATGGTGTTTTACCCTTTAAGTGTCAGAAGGGTATGCAGTGCATTGTGTTGTATACCCCTCTGGAACTCAAAGGGTTAATAAGACATAGAGGAAAAGAGCACCTTGAAACACTCACAGACTGCACCATTTCCCACTCATTGGTAGAAGCAGTGATACAGGGATATTGTTCAGCATAAGTAGATTAGAACAATTGGTGGCTACAGTATAAAACAATTCCACGTCCTGCTTTTGCGCAGAATCCTATTCATATATTACTCCCGGTGTCTTTAACAGAAGCGCATAGGTAAGTGCCTGTAAGAATGCCTGTATTTGTTGTTTGTATTTATTTCTTTATATCCATAAACAATAGACATTATCAGTCTGAATGAGATTATTCGTAGAGAGAATAGCCCAATAATGATACTAATGGGCACCCGACAATGGGCCATGAAAACCTTCTCAAGACATTAACAGGTCCCAGTTATAGACTACAGCAGAGCTGAAATACAAATAAACAGTAAATAAATATAACTAACAGCTGTATGCAGGAAAAGTTCCTTAGCAAGTAATTCCATTAAACATATTAAAAGCTATTTATTTCAAGGTTTAGTTCCCCTTTAAGAATGTATAAAGAATGACACTTGTTGAGTCTACTGTAGTGTTCAACACTTGCTCTTAAAGGGATAGTAATACTTAGTTTTTTCTTTATGTTATTTTGTAGGCATTAAAAAAACATGAAGAATGATATAAGTCTTATCTCTCAAACGTTAATGGTTTGAGAGATATTCACAAGCAAAGTTTCCCCTCCCGCCCCTTTTTCCTAGTCTAAGCCATCTCTTCTCAGATGTGGAATCTGGTTGCTAGACCAGACAGATAACAGAAGGAGACATCCTTCTTCCTATGAGAACAATGAAAGCCCTGCCTCCCTTGACAAGTTTTTCAGGTTTTTCCCTTATCTTAATTGAAGATTGTCCCTTTCTGCAGTCTACCTGGGCACCTCCCTTCTGATCTGAGTTGAGCAGTGTTATATCAGTAAAAGGGGCAGGAGGGGCATGCTTTATCATTCAATTACTCTTGAACTACAATTCTAACAGAATTGAAATAACACTCTCCAAAGTCCAAATA